>JAJHZJ010000318.1:12109782-12759425 GCA_023548195.1 Bettongia penicillata ogilbyi
CCTCTTTAAGACTACCTTTAGGAATTCTGTAAATATCCTATGACATGGGAGCCTAATGAGAGGGCCCAGGCCTCAGTGTGCATGGCTGATGCAATCACTCCTATGGAAGAGTCTGGGAAGCCTGTTTCCCAAAAGGCATGATGACATATAATGGAATTGCCTTGAAGAGAATAGGAACATGGGCAGACATTCTGCAACTGGTTCCAATCTGTTAGCCATAATAGAGGGAGCCTTTGATTGGTTGCGGAGCTGGCTTTCAAAATGTCATTGAATCTTAGTGAGGATTCCCCCTTCCAAAAAAAACCCCAAAACTTTCTGGCTGTGGAAAAGGAGAATGATCTGTTTTGAGGGAGAGGAGGTAATATGAGAGGGAGGACCTCTGGCCCTCTCTAACCTAACCAAACAAGTGTGTGACCTTACTGTTGCTTCTGTTATCAATCCATTCACATACACACTTCTCTTTCCTCCAGAGTCATCAAAGCACAATGGCAAGATAAAGTTAAATTATTGTTGACCCAGGATGTTTCTAGGAGAGAGATTAGAGATGGATATTGACTCTGATAGTTCAGTTCACTCTCTGGGAGTGGAGTCTGTGCCTGGTTTTCCAGCCACTCGGTTCTGTACTGAGGAAAAATCTTTGCAACCCAGCCCAGCATTAGCTGAGACTCAAGCCAACTCAAGAAGCATTTTGTTAAGCTTGCATGTGCCAGAAACTGGACTAAATGTTAGAGATATAAAGAAGAGTACAGAGGAAATAGTCCTTGCTCTCAAGTTCACTCTCCCAAGGACTGAATGAGTTTCCAGTTGTTGGGGTAAATGTTCTATATCATCAAAATAATTATTCCTTTGTAAAAAATAAAAATCAATGTTAATTGATTAAATGGAACTGTGGAGTTAATTCAGTCAACCACACTGGAATGGAACCTCAAACTAATCACATTAGAGAAAGATACACCAACCCCTCAGGTGTATCTCTAGAATCCTAAGAAAGAATTATAGCCAACCAGCATCATTCATTGTACTTTTATGTACCTAGTTACTTGTGTGCTGTCTTTTTCAATAGAATATATGCTTTTTGAGGGCAGGGACATGGTTTTTGGTCTTTATTGTGTCCCTAACACTTAGCATAATGCCTGCCCCATAGTGAACACTTATTTGATAAATGTTCCTTGATTGACTGACCATTCATGTCTTCTGGCAAAACAGACCAAGTTTCAGCCCATCCTCTTGTTCCTGTCTGTCTGGTTTATGGTTATCTTTTCCATGAGTACTGTTTTTAGCAACTTTTCCTCCAGTCAGCTTCACCAGAAAATACTCAGGACCTCTTAAACTCATGAAGTCACCTCCAAGTTTGACCACATACATCTCAGAGTTAAGGGGAAGAGGCAGAGGAAATAGGGCAAACCATCCCTCCACCTCTCTTGGGAAAGACTTAATAGTTCTGGGAGGATTGTTTGTCAGTCCTGTCTGGCTCTTCGTGATCCCATGGACTATAGCATAACATGCCCTTCTGCCCTCCACTATTTCCCAAAGTGTGTTCAAGCTCATGTTTGTTGTTTCCACAACACTATTTATCCATGTCATTCTCTACCATTCTCTTTTCCTTTTGCCTTCAATCTTCCCAACATTAGGGTCTTTCCAATGAGTCCTGTCTTCTCATTATGTGGCCAAAATATTTTAACTTAGTATTTGACATTCCAGTGAATAGTATGAATTAATTTCTTTAAGTATTGACTGATTTGACTTGCTGTCCAAGGAACTCTCAAAGTGTCTCTAGCACCACAATTCAAAGGTCTCAATTCTGCAGTGCTCAGCTTTCCTTACGTCACAGTCATACATTGCTACTGAAAAACCATAGCTTGGACTATGCAGTCCTTTGTCAGCAAGGTGATGTCTCTGCTTTTTAGTATGCTCTCCAGACTTATCATAGCCTTTCTTCCTGATGAGGTACCAGACATTGAAGTCCTTGCTCAAGCTGAACTGCCAAGCATTCAAACTATGCTACAGAGAGAACAAGGACTGACCACGTTGTTTGAATGCAGAATGTATGCTTGCCAAAAAAGACCATTTTATGGAGAACTCATATGGGGGGTAAGAGATCACATGGTGGTCAGAAGAAACGATACAAGGAACCTCTCAAGGTCTCTTTCAAGAACTTTGGATTTGACTGTGCAACACGGGAGACACTGGCACAGGACCACTCAGTATGGCATGCCCACATCAGAAAGGGTGCCGTTCTCTACAAGCAAAGCAGCAATGAGACAGCACAAAGTAAACGTAGGTTGTGCAGATTTGGAGTATCCACCCCAAGTATTCACATGACTATCTGTGCCCAACCTGTGGTAGAGCATTCAGAACTTGTATCAGTCTGATCAGCCACAGTCGGACTCACTGAAACTTCACTTTAACATGGTGATGTCATTTTGGTCCTTTTCGAAGATGAAGGACCACAACCAAACAACCTACAAACCAACCAAACAGCCTTTCTTCCACAGAATAAGCTGATACAAATCTTTAAGGGAAGAGAACCCTGAGAATTGGGAAGCCAGGGAAGAAAGTCCTTTGCGTATGTACTGACTAAAGACGTCGGTCTAAAGCTTGCACTTGGTCCATGTCAATTCTGCTATAAAATTCATTCCCCAAAGCACTATGATACCCTAAATTACATAATGAAAACCATAGAACTTATAATGAAAATAGGACTCAAAAACTTCATCAGATGGATAGATAGAAACCTAATAGAAATGGGAGTTTTTATAAATGCTAAATGGTTAAGAAATGTACGCATGCTACAATAAGTAGAGGCCAAGTCTGTAGCCACAGGCTGCTGCTGCTTGGTCTGTGCCTAGTTGCAGGAGAAAATTGGGCAAGCCAGCAAGACCTGACCCCAGTCCTCCATGACGGAAGGAAAAGAGCGAGGCATAGAGGTGGTACAGGCTAACCCTTCTCTAGTCACAGCTGCTACTGCCAAATTCTCTACGATAATATTCACCAAATAATATCTCCAAGAACATATGCAATTGATATGATACTTTATTGTATAAAGACCTGAAATTGCTTATGTAAATGAGCATCAGAATGGTTGCCACTTGTGAATTATTGTGAAGTGGTTTAATTTTCTACATTCTAGATTTTTCTTGGGGAAGGAATCTCACAGAAGAAAACTCAAAATTCTACTTATGCTTAAAATTTTTTCCCTAATATATAAATCACATTGGAAGCATTTAAAAAATGCTTTATCATAGAACTGACTATAGGTAGAGAAACTCTGCATATCTTCCCTAAGATATTTCCTATAGATCAATTCCACCATGCCCAACTTCTATTGAGCAGAAATCGACCTCCCCTTTATAATTTTTGCTAGTTATTCCCAGTTTGGTCCTCTGTGACCACACACATTTTATTTCAACAAACTACAATTCTGTCTTATCAGTTGGGGAGTTAAATCTTAGTCAGGACAAAAGATGAGATGACTTCATTCTCTTCCATTCAACCTCAGTCTCATAATATAACTTCTGCGGGAAACTGGGGGGCTAAAGGCCCCCAGTACTGTTGGAAAAAATAATAATAATCTTGGAAAATGACCTTTGGCACAAGGAAAACCTTTCCCAAAGTGTTTGTTTTCATCAGGGCTCAGCCACTCCAAAGGGAGCTTTTGATATGTTTAGCTGATGAACAAAATCTTCTTCTATTCTGTTGCTGTATTATCCCTATTTTACTTTGAGGTATGCATGCAGCAGGGTGTTTATTGTTGACTCTTACCTTGGGTGCATAGATTGCCCAACCTATCTCCTGTAATTTTATTGTTTTTTCAGTCTGGTAAAGCCTGTCCTTTGTTGTCAAGGAAATGGGTCACTGACCAGACCTGCAAAAAGTGCCATTAAAAGAGAAACTGGCTGGGTCCTCAAGAAATAAAGAGGGGGAGGGTAGAGAAAGAGAGAGAGATGATGAGCCAAGGCTCGTATTTTATGCAGAAAAGAGGCTTTTTACAATAAGTTAAACATTTCTTTGTCGTCCTGCTTGTAAACTGGACTCCAGCTACAGTAAATGATCTCTTATCTGTTGGCAAAGTGAAGCCCTGCTAAAGTGCGAGCAGGGCCCCTAGTGGTCATCTGATGGAAATAAAGTGGGCACAGTTTATTTGAGAATACATCCAGCTAACAATGAGCCTAGGTCTTAGAATCGCAAAGGTATTGTGGCAAAAAGTCATCTTGCCCAGACCCTTGCTTTCAGGAAGTAACAGAAATGCTTTTTATTTCTTAATCTGGATCTTTTGAAAAAAATGTTTCTGATATTTAACATACTGACATTTCAGTCCAAGATGACCTAAATACCTTCAAAAGATAGCACCATGAATAAAAGTGCTATATGTGGAGTTAGAAGACTGGGATGAAGTCCTTGGCCCTGACACTGAGGACTTGTATGATGTTGGACAAGAGAGTAAATCTAGGAATCTCAATTTCCTACCATGCAAAGTGGGGGAAGGGAGGGCTTAATGACCTTTAATGTTCCCTTTAGCTCTAAATTTATAATCCTAAGATTCTTTAATTTACGTTACAGTTGTTTTTAATTTTCAACATTACAGCTTTTTTCCCAGTCATTCTTGACTTTAAACAAAAGTAAATAACAAAACAGTAAGATAGGATTTCTCTTTTGGTCCTGTTTGAACAGACATATTAAGCTGTACATTCATAAAAAGCATGCTCACATAGTTACATAGAATGGGTTGGTAACTTATTTTATCTAGTATTCTAACTGCTAAGTGGCACAGCGGATAGAATGATGGGCCTGGTGTCAGGAAGACTGTTCTTCCTGAGTTCAAATCAACCTCAGACACTAGTTGTGCGACCCTGGGCAAGTCACTTAATCCTGCTTGCCTCAGTTCTCTCATCTCTAAAATGAGCTGGAGAAGGACATAGCAAACCACTCCAGCATCTTTGTGAAGAAAACCCCATGGGATCGTGAAAAGTCTGAAACAACTGAACAGCATCAAAATGGATGAATAATACAAAGAGGACTGGAAAGTCAGAAGACCTATATTAGAATTGTAGCTACTATATGGCGCTTACCTTCTCTTATCCTCTGTTTCTTCAGATCCTATAAAGGTAGAGTTAAAAAAAAACTTTTAGGAACCTCTCAGAGTTGTTGGAAGCATAAGAGGAGATAGTGTTCCTGGAGCACTATGTCAATCTTAAAGTGAAATAATACAAGCGTAAATTACTTTCATAGTGCCTGGCACACAATAGGTGCTTAATAAATGCAGATTATTACACAATTATTAAGTAGAAAATTAGTTTTGTAACTTAATCTTTTTATAAATATACAAATTTAAGTTTTACTGAAATATATATCCAAATGGAGAAGTCTTGAATCAAAGTTAAAACTATCTCCTGTTAAACAAAATTTTCACCAGTTCTTTCCACGTTTTGTCAAACCTCATGAAAACATAGATGGAGCTGTGTCTTATGTTTTTATCTTGAAAGGATTAAATAGGAAGGAGATAGGCTTTCAGGACAGCAAAAAAAGAAAGAAAAATCCAAGGAAGAACATCCTGACAAGATGTAATGAGTGAGTAAGGGCAGTTGAGTCTACAGTTATAGATATCAGCTACCCCTACGGTGGATTTGGGCTTAAAGAGAATCTGGAATTTATTTATTCCAAGTTTCTCATTTTGTGGAAGAACTTGAAAGCCCAAAGAAATTAAGCAACTTGCAGAAAGACACAAAGCTAGTAAGTGAGGTAAAGAACTTGAACCCAGATCCCCTGGATCCAAGTCTAGTGCTCTTTCCATTACATCACACTGCGTCCTCACCCTATTAGATAGATGGTGTTGAGTAGTGTTTCATGACCCTGAATAAAGTCACAAAGTATTCTAAGAGGTCACAGGAAAGAGCAGGGTTGGGTGTGGTTCTTAACACAACACCCTCCCTGCCCCCTACAGTGTCTGTTCTTATCAGTGCTGTCCCCCTTCCTTCCTTCTCTATGCCCAACCCTGTTATCATTCCATCCAACCTAGTCATATAGTCTCCTCCTAATACAGTAGGATTTCCCATGATTCCTCCTCTGATCTCCTCCCCAGCTACTTATTCTGTCCTGCTTCAAGCTAGACTTGAAAAAAATCCAAAAGAAGAAATACCAAACAGCAAACTAACCCCCAATCCCATCCCCAAGCACAAACAGAAAGCAGCAAAGATAGAACCCTAAAAAAAACCTACTCATCCAAGTTGTCTACAACCAAATTGTATGTGGGAATTATCTTTTCAAATGAACTTTATACTATGTACAATAGGAGCTCAATTTTTAAAAATGGAAATAAACTTCATGGTGTTAGTGAAAGTTTGATTCCTTCCAGCACCGTGCCCTAACAATTCCTTGATCTCTAATGACCTTCGTCTGCACTTTATTTCAGTTACCCACAAGGATGACCACACCCTAGACCTCTCTTTGCTCAGAATTATTTCATATCCAAGACTTAGAACTTTGAAATTCCCCTCTCTGACCATGATTTCCATCTCTCCCTTCAGACTTCTGCTAAACCAGAAATCTGCTTCAGGTTTTGGCAGGAGAAAGTTGGGTTGAAAAAAAGCAAGAGAAGAATTCAAATCGGAGAAGGAATTATTCAGGAGTTTGGAGGTTATAAAGGTTAGAGGCTGAGTCTGTGAAAGAGAAACTTGGGAGGAGTTGAAAGAATTTGGGAAGAAGGACCTGAGCAGAAGGACAAGAGAGCTCAGGCTGAAGGAGACAAAGAAAGGAGGATGAAGACTAGCCAGAGGAGGAAGAGAAAGTAGGAGAAAAGGAGAAGGAAGCGAAGACTCCAACTAAAGAGGAGAAATTTGATCATACAAACTGAGATGGGATATAAGGTTAGTGAAGTAAAGAAAAGGCAGATGGGTAAGACTGTCATGATCAACATGAAAAGGAAAGTGACAAGTCTGAAACTGACAACTGAAGACCCCTCCTTAGCAGTGTTTGTCTTAGCAACTCTTCAGAATTACAATGGAGGCACGTCTTACATAGGCGTTGGATTGTAGAGTTCATACCTATAAGAAGATAAGAAGGAAGGAGGGAGGGAGGAAAAAAGGAAGGGAGGAAGGAAGGAAGGAGGGAGGGAAGGAAGGAGGGAGGGAAGGAAGGAGGGAAGGAAGGAGGGAAGGAAGGAGGGAAAAGGGAGATAATGTGAAAATACAGAAAAATAGATCTACAGAGGTAGATCTATGACAGGAGGATGGATATTAAAAAAAAAAAAAGGACACACAGAGGAGAAAGGTTAAAATGGTCACTGGGCACTTGGAGATAAGTTAACAGTTATTAGTCTCTTGCCAATGCAGAAGAAACTGGACCCCTCTGGGGAGGAAGTGGAGGAAGCAGCTACTTGCCTTCCAAGCAAAGAAGATGAGGATCCACAGGTACTTTCAGATGAAAACCCATACAATAAGGACTGAAGGAAGAAGAAGAGTAGTGGTCATTAATGTTTCCCTGCTGAGGGGCACCGAGTCAGCTTTCTGTCGAACAGATAATATTAAAATGTTCTATTATTTTCCCAGAGCATACATGCAGAATGGAACAGGGAATGTCCCAAGACATCAAAAGGTCTGACTACTTACCACCTATTTTTGGTGATTCATGGAGCAAACATTTCCATAAAATAATCTAAAAAACAGAGCTAAAGATTATGAAGTAGAGTTTTACCTCACACTCATCAAATTGGCAAAGTTGATAAAAGGCAGAAACCGCCAGGAGTGTGCTTGGAGCCAGCTTATACTGACTCCCCAGAGTCAATGTGAGCATTTATATCTCAGAAATTGGCAAATGCTACAAATCAGGGTTTGATTTATTGTTTTGTCTAGACCTAAGAAAGTGATAGAGTAAATTTCAAAAATGTAGATTAAATTTAAAAGTGTACCACGGGAACAATTTTTTTGGATAGCCAGTTGTTAAACATTTACCATCATTCCACTGAAAAGAACCAATTTTGAAGGGACTGTGGGAAATCAGATGCAATTATATACTATTAGTATGACTGTGAATTTATACATTCTGGAAATGGTTCGCATTATGTGAGAAATGTGAAAGGTAAATTGCTCATAGCCTGACCTGACAATACCAGTTCTTGGCCACTGACCAAGGAGGTAAATGACTAGAAGATGCCAAAATACTGACTATTACTATTTTTATTAGCAAAAACATTGGAAACCAAGTGGGATCCCATCAACTGCTGAACCAATTGTGATATATGAATATAATGAGATATTATAGTGCCATGAGGAACTTAGGCAAACATGGACATATTTTTATGAACTGATATGACAGCAGAACCGGGAGAATGATATACACAATAACTACAATAAGGTAAACTAAGACAACACTTAAATGCATCTGAATTCTGATTGTATATAATGTCTATTCTTGGTCCTAAAGATCTGATAATGCAACACATTTGCTTGACAGTAAAGAGGTGGTGAATTATAGATGAGGATTGTTGCACGTACTGTCAGTTATATTGTCTGCATATCTATTGGGTTTTGTTTAATGGTTTTCATCATAAAGGAGTGTTGATGGGGAGTAGTTATTGAGAAGTAGTTGAGAAATAAAAAAAATAGCAAAAAGCAATCTTGTTTTTACGAAGACCATGAATACTTTGAGGTACAAGTGGTATTTTCATCATTGCAGAATATTGAAGACAAAGACTTCAGAAGAGAAAAGCAAATTTGAAAGATAAATGTGCTATTTATGAGAATGGTATTTGGATTTGAGCACCACGGTTTAATACATAGGAACGACAGGATCATGTCTATGGTATCTGGGTGAACAAGTCCAGAAGGCCTGAGTTCAAATGTGACTTCAGACCCTTACTAGCTGTGCGACCCTGTTCAAGTCACTAAACCACTTTTTGCCTCAGTTTCCTAATCTGTAAAACACCTCCTCCCAGAGTTGTGAGGATAACATCAGATAATATTTGTAAAGTGCTTCAAACAGTGTCTGGCACATGGCAGGCATATATAAAGATTAGCTATTATTATTATTGACTAGGATATAACTAAAAAGAACTAAAATTCTTTCAGCAGTCTTAACAATCTAATCAAAAGACTTTTAAACTCAAATGGAAAGGAGAGGAAAAAATTTCTAATATGAAAGTAGTTATAGTGTAGGGAGAAGAAAACAAGTAGAGATGCCCAGGAATTCACAAAATTTAAGAAAGGAGCTAGCAATAAAATGCATGGCCTCCGTGTAGAGAGAGGAGTCCTACTAATACAAAGGCTGGGGAGCACCCACACTACAGAGACAAAAGATGGACAATGATCCAGCAAAGGAAACTGAAAAGGAGTCATAAGACAGGAGAAATAGGAGAGAGTCAGTGTCACAAAAGACACGTGAAGAGAGACATCCAAGTGGAAAGGTGGTCAATGATATCAAAAGCTGTAGAGAAGATAAGGAGAAGAAGGACTGAGAGGAATTTACCTGTTAGAGAGGAAAAAGTTTCAGTTGAGTGATAGCATCAGAAGTCAGATAACAAGATACACTTATGGGGAAAACCAGGAATGAGAGAGGGAAATAGGGTTGAGATCATTTAAGTGAAGCTTAACAGGGGAAGAAACAGAAGTCACGTCATCAGAGTCCTAGTACAGACCACTCAGACAGAAAGAGGAAATAGGAGAATTCAGAAAACAGATCACAAAAAAAACTTGGCATAAAGGTAATATAATAATAATGGATGACTTCAATTATCTGAAAATCTGCTGCCCTAAACAGCATCAAATATTATTCTTTTTAAATGCAGAGGAACTAACAATGAGAATGTCTATATCTTCTCACTAAACAGGAGAAGCAAGTTTCTGGGGGCAAAATGACCATTCTGTCTTAAAATGTGTGATAATAAAGGAGAAATTACATTCTGATATAAACCTTAGGTATTTTGGAGAGGGTTTTTGACTGTAAAAATATTTGTTGATTTAAGAAATCATTTCATTTGCTAGTGCAAAATACCATCTTAAAGGCTCTCCTATAAACTTTGTTATCTATTCAAATGATAAAATCTTATGAGATTCTTTGAAAAATATGGCAAATAGAGTTAATTTTATTTAACAACCTTCTGATTATTCGTATCAAGAGTTGTATGCACAGCAAAAGTTTTTGCCCTTGTCATGGAGAAATGTTCAGGACAGAGACTAATGAAGAGAGATTCCCCAGAAATGTTGAAGTCCTCCTGTTCCTCCATTTAAAGATGACATTGAGATGTGCCCTAGAACATCCAAGTGACTTCTTAAAAAATTCTATAGTCACTCAAAACGTAGGAGTTCCCAACAGCAAAGGAAAACAAAAGCAAAAACAAGTGAATAAAGAATACCTATTGTCCAAAAATATGATATTCCATTGAATGAAAAGCCTATAAAGCTAATCCATCAGCACTCATCTTCTATTGACACTGTGGCTGAAAAATGAACAGGACCCAGGATTGAAATGGAAGAGAACAGTAGGCTGGATTGCATTTTGCAAACTGCATAGTGCTTTTCATGGCCTAGATCTTCTCCCTGAATCAAAAGACCATATTTAAAACATCAGTACTCTTTAAATAATGCTGCATATCTGTGAACCATTAAATGGAGCCTATGAAATATTGGAGTGGCAATTCACCCAAAGGTCAATGGAAAGGCACATGGCAGGCATGAAAAGACTTTGAAGCATTAGTCAGGAGAATCCCTATGATATATATCATCAGAGATGTGTGGAAGGGGGACTACACGATACAGCAAGAGCAGGAGAGTCCTCATGCACCACTAGTAGCAGTTCAATATCAAATGATTGAGAGAAAGGCACCTTTCCCTCTGGGGTCCACCCCCACCCCTCAACAGCATGATGAGCAGGTTCCCTGAGAAGGATTTACAGAATGACATGGACAAGAAACAGAAAGGATGAGTTGGCATGGAAACATTGAATACACATTGTTGGAGGGTGTATCCACACCAATAAGATTATATATCTATCAAAGTATGAGAGAAATTTCCATTTTCACTGCAACCATCTTGCTTCAAGTTGTAAGAGCTTCCTAACAGGCTCTCGCATGCAGTTTCAACACACTGCGGCCAGATTAGTTTTCTGATCTTTAATCTTAAGACTGTTCAAAAGCCTCTGATGCATCCTGATTGCCTACAGAATGAAGTGAAAACCACTAAACTTGGCACCTTTGTGATACCTTTGTGATCTAGCTTTAACCTATCTACCTAAACTAGAAAATATCCAGCCTATTTCCTGGCTTTGTATCCTTTTGTTATCAATGCAACCCCCACCTACTCATTTTTTAAATCTCAGTTCAAATGCTAACTTTTCCATTACACTTTCCATAATTCTTCTGGGAGGAGGTGGGAAAAGCTTCTGAACTCCCATAGGACTGGCTTTTCTTCTCATGGCATAAAACATTCTGCTTGCATTATAATCATTTGTGTTCCTATCTTATCTCCTCACTTCTAAACTGTAAGCTATTTGAGGTCAGAGACTTTCTTATACTCATTTTTAAGTCAGGACCTCACATTACCCTACCTTACTACCATAGCAGCTTCTTACACACAAGGGGTTCCATAAATGTTTGTTGAATAAATGAATGAATTTTAAGTAGGTCAAAAAAAGGTCAAATTTTACTTTTGAACCTAATTCTTCTACCTAAGAAAATCCTAGTAGGTGGTGATTTTTTTCCTTTGGGGTACAAGAATAGTTTAGGAAAAAATGGGAAGTAAGAACCCAGAAGAAACTCATTCACAAAATAAAAATATGTGAGATTCCATGTGACTCAACCAATAAGCATGCAGGACTCAAAACTGAGCAAATGAATATACAGATTACACTTACCTAATGACTCACTTAGGGTTGTTCATTGAGGCAAAAGATATATAAGCAGGACATTAATAACCCACTACACTTTCATAAGGTCCCAGGTGACATATGTGGCAGCTCAGATGTCTTGAAATTTTATTAACAGAGAGATGCCTAGGAGTTGCATGAGATGTTTTCTGGTGTAATACATTCACTTTACAAGAGCAGGGATAGTAGAGGAAAAAAAGTTGGCCTTGGAATCAAAAGTCAAGTTGCCTCTTTTATATATGTGCTGCTTGATCAGTCACAAGTCACCTACTATCTTGGTACCCTAGACAACTCAAAAACTCCCGTTGCTGGTTCTTCGTTTTTGAAGAGGACCGATGACATTACAGGTGATGACTTGGTTTGTGTGTGAATTGGACTTTAAGTGAGGCAGAAGTGCAAGTCATCAGCCACACTCTTCCAGCACCATCAGTGTGCAGTTGTGACACAGAAGTCAAGAGGACCAAGATGGCTTGGGATGCAGTGATTACCCTAACATCTTTGATGTCTAACCAAGCTCTAAGCACTCTACAGCACCTGCTTCAGCTGCTTTCCATGGCCTTTGGAACAAATGATTTTCATCCACCCGTTCCTCTGGGGGAAGTCTTCACATGCTTGGGATAGACATCCCCCTAACTTACAGACTGGTTTGAGGCCTTACTGATTTCTCTCAACCTGGCTTAGCGGATCGGCTAAGATGGTTTTACTAGGCTGTGGCTGCTACGCATGCTAGAGTCTTGGAGCCACAGGTGAGTGTTGGGTGAAAGTTGAACACCAACAGTGAACGAGCATCCCTGAAAATAACTCAACAAGCCTTCACACCAGAGGTGCTGATCCTCCTGAATACCTCCTACATCTCCCAAAAACCTCTCTAGTCACAGATGAGGGATCAGTCTGCATCAGTAATGGGCATTTCCAAAAGGGTAGTTTTCTATAATAAGAGCTTACGTTAATACGGCATCTTAAGCTGTGCAAAGCACTTTACATCTACTTATTCGTCATAATAACCTTATGAGATCGCTGCTCTCATGCTTATTTTAAAGATAAGGAGATGGGGGTAAATGGCTTGCCCAAGCTCACTTTACTAGCAAGTGACTGAGGCAGGATTTGAACTTAAGTCTTACTAACTCTGAGAGCAGTGCCTTGTTTTTTATGGCTTCTAGCAGATCCAGGCCCTATTTTATCCCACCCACTCCCACAAAAATATCAGTTGTCAGAACCAAAAACTTACTTAACAGGAGTCAAGTGGGTAAATACCCAGGTCTGACTATCCATGACAAAGGAATCAGTCAGTCAACAAATGTTCATCAACTAGTTACTGTTTGCCTGGAACTGTGTTAAGCACTGGAGTTACAAAGAAAGGCAAAAGTAATTCTGCCTTGAAGGAGCATATATTTTAATGGAGGAAATAGCATGTAAATAAAAAAGTACATAGCCTAACACTAAATTTCTCCACTTCTGACTCCAACTCCATCTCCAACTCTAACCCTAACCCTGAACTTAATCATATATATACCTATGTATATATATATATATATATGTATGTATATGTATATACACACACATATATACACATACATACAGAGTAAATGGAAGGTAATCTGATTAGTAAAGGCATTACTAATAACTGGTGGACTAGTAAAGAGCTCCTGCTGAAGATATTATTTAAGCTGAGTTTTAAGGAAGCCAGGAAATCTGCAAGATGGAATGAGAGATCATAGCATTCCAAGAACGGGGGACAACCAGAATAAAGATACAGAAATGAGAGGTGGAGTACAGTGTTTGAGAAATTGGCAGTATACCATATAGCTGGATCTTGGTATTAGTGGTGGGCAGATGGGGGGGGCAGGGATGTTAGACGTCAGAAGGCTAGAAAAGTAGGAATGGGCTCGGTTATGAAGAGATCAAAGACTAAACAGAACACTTTATATTTTGTTCTGGAGGTAACAGGGAAGGACTCAAGATCGCTGAGCAAGGAAGTGAAAGGGTCACGTCTATGCTTCAGAAAAGTCACCTTGGCAGCTAAGTGGAGGGTGATTGGAGTGAGGACAGACTTTAGGCAATGAGACCAATCCTGAGGCTATTGTTGAAGTCCAGGTGAGAGGTTTAAGGGCTGTGTGAGTGGAGAGATGGGGAGCTATAGGAAAGATACTGTGAAGGTAGAAACGACAAGATGTGTCTATGGATTGAATATATGGAGAGAGTGAGAGTGAGGAGATTGTGAGCCTGGTTGACTAGAAGGATGATGATGCCCTCATCAGTTTTGGTGGAAAGATCAGTTCTGTCTTGGACACATTGAGTTTGAGGTGCCTTGAGGACATCCAATTTGAGAAGTCCAAGAGGCAGTTAGTACAAAAGCGGAGCTCAGAAGAGAGACCAAGCGTGTGTGTGTGTGTGTGTGTGTGTGTGTGTGTGTGTGTACCTGAGAGTCATCTACAGGGAGACAATTGGACCCCCAAGTGTACCCCCAAGACCTCCAATTGAAATCACCAAGTGAGATATTATAAAACAAAAGAAGAGGGCACAGCAGGACAAAGCCTTAGAACACACCCATAGTTAAGTGGGAATGATGGATGAAAAAATTAGCGAAGGAGGGATCAGACAGATAGGAGGAAAACCAGAACAGAATAGTATCATAAAAACCTGGAGAGGAGAGCATTTCCAGAAAAAGTTAATCAATAGAGTCAAATTCTGCAGAAAGTTAAAGGACGATCAAAATAAAGAAGAAAATAATTCACTTTGACAGCTAAGAGAGTACTTTCACTCAGAGAGGTCAGTTTCAGCTGAACGACGAGGTAGAGGGGAAGGAGAATAGAAAGTGCTGGGGAAGGAATAAGCATTTATATAGCATCTACTAAATGCCAGGCACTTTGCTAAGCACTTTACAGATATTATCTCATTTGATTCTCACAACAACCCTGCGAGGTAGGTGTTATTATCACCATTTTGCAGATGAGGAAACTGAGGAAAGCAGCAGTTCAGTGACTTGCCCCAGGTCATCCAACTAGTAAGTGTCTGAGGCTGAACTTAAACTCAGATTTTTCTGACTCCAGACTCTGCATTCTATCTACTATATGAGAAGAAATAGAAGTATAGGGGTCTTCCTAGGAGTTCAGTCACAAAGGGAAGAAAAGATATAGAATGATAGCTGCAGGGAGGAGAAAATCAAATAAGATTGGTGTTTTTTGTTTAAAGGATCATGTATCATAACATCTAGATTATGTAATTATGAGGAAGATATAAGGTAAAATAAGGCCGTACTGGGAAAACAGACCTCCAAGTTTTCTGGGGTTTGTACTATGCTCTCTATACCATGACTCTCACCATACCATGACTTAGGTACATGCTGTGCTGTCTGGAAATAACAGGATGAACTCATCATATGAGTCCTGAAGATACCTTTGATTCCATGTAATTGTCTCATCCTGCCAACCTGCCATCTTAAAGGAAGGGTCAAATGATATAGTTTTGAGAAGGCTATCCTCTGTTGGGATGATAATTGTAAAGGACTTATCATCAAAAAG
The DNA here is from genome assembly GCA_023548195.1 of Bettongia penicillata ogilbyi. Lineage (NCBI taxonomy): Eukaryota > Metazoa > Chordata > Mammalia > Diprotodontia > Potoroidae > Bettongia > Bettongia penicillata. The sequence goes on from JAJHZJ010000318.1 coordinate 12,125,157, forward strand.
TAAGGAATACAGTGGGGGAAGGTCAGTGATTAGCACTCTGCCCCCATTATCTTCTGTAATGGAGAGGAAGCTGGCTGCCTGACACGCATTTTGTATCAGTTGTACCTAATGTGGAAAATCTAATTTAGATCAATATTGCAAAGTATGATGGGCATCAGCCCTGGCCAAATAACTGCTGTCAAGATGTTGTTTTTGATGGTGTAGCAACTGACAGGACCTGTTTGGATGATGAGCCTACTTATTTTTAAAAATATGTCAGTGCTGTGCTCTAACCCTGGGAAATACATTAGGTTAAATTGTGCAGATGCCATCATATTTAGCAGTGGTGCGTAAGGCAAAAAGAAGTTTGCTTTTTAATAAACTTGTCTGAGTATAATAAGAAAAAATAACCCCCATATATAAGACTTAAGGGTTTTCTCAATGCAATGCTCACTTGACAAATACTATGAGATACAAAACTAATTACAGGCCAGAAAAATTACAATCAACTGCTAACCTTGATCACTTTTAACCTTAATTTTATTACATAAAGGCATTTGAATTTAAGAAAAGACCACATCCAAAAATCCAACCTCACAGAAGAAATGAATCAGAGAAAGATTAATTGCATTTCACAGGATCTTTGTCATTACAAGGATATTTACCACAGGGCTATTTTTACCAGAAAGTTCTCCCAATATTTAAAAAAAAAAAACAAAACAGAATTCGTTTTACAAAAATTCAATTTACATTCAATTTTCCCCCAGAAAGAAAGAATACAATGATTTTAAGCAAATTAAAGTATAATCCTCTCTTTTAAGCCTTTCTTTTCATTATTTCTTTCTTTTATTATTAAAATAGGAAAACACAAAATCTCTCACCATTGAAATATCAAAGAAATACATCATTGCAGGCCATCTGAGAGAGAGAGGAGAAAAGAGGGGAGGGAATTTAAGACTTGTGGAAGTGATTGTTGAAAATTAAAAACAAATTAATTAAATTTTTAAAAAAGTACACCAAAGAGAGCCAATGATATCCAAGAGCATACTTCTTAAAGGAATGCTGAATTGTTTGAATTTTTATATATGTTTTTCAAGTCTAGTCAGATTCTAAAGTGTCATTAAGAAATATGCATATGCTATCTGTTATGCCAAGTTTTAGCAATAGGTAGCTGGATTTTCCCATTTCTTTTTGTCTCTTCATGACCATTTTGCATTGATACAAAACACCTCTTTACCTCTTTGAATCAGTCTCTTTTCTGTCTCACATTCTCTTTTTTTGTTTGCTTTAAGAACCAACCATTAAATATACCTTATTTAAGATTATTTGGCAAAGTTTGGGATCTGGCAAATCCAGAAACAGCCATTTGCTGATAATGGTTGACAGGTTTGGGGTGGAATGAAGACAGAAGAATTAAGTAAAGGAGAGCAATAAACATGAAAAACAAAAGGAAGAACAGTATTTTGGAAGGAAGAATGAAGTCAGGAAGACCCAGAGGAATTATACTTTCACATCTCGAGTCATGAAAAATGAAAGGGAATACAATAGAAATCAGCTGGACTGCCATAGACTTTGGATAGGTTTCAGCTGACCTTGATTCTGTGTGGAGAATTTGTGAGGAAACCTGCCTTGATGCAGCCTTTGGGCTTTGTTTGCCTGCGTAGAGTTGGGTGCTATTGTGGAGGGGGACCTAGGGAGCTATTTGAGAACATGGGAACATAAGTCAACAAAAACAGCATTTCATCCTTACTCTTTTTGTAACCACAAGAACATTGAAGCATTAATCTTTGATTTTTTCCTACCCCTGAGACTGTTTTTTTATTGAGGTAGAAGAGAGTAAGGGGGAAAAAAAATTATCCCCACATTGAGGGAAAAAAACCCCACAGTTGCCTCTTTTTATTTCCCCAAAAGTCCTGAGGACTTTACCTGCATTTACCATGGGACAGTTGGAAATGCAATTCAATTGAATATGCATTTATTCTATGCCTTATATGTGTATGGTACCATATAGCTAAGTCCTCAGGATATAATCATGAAAAGTAGTGCCTGTCCTCAAAAATCTTAATAGCCTAAAGGAGTGATAAAATGAACACAAATAACTGTGCATGATACAAGGCAGAAGGTGAAAGAGGAAAGATTCAAAGTGATCTGAGAAAAGATGAAGACAGGCCATTTTCTGCTACCAGGAGCAGGGAGTAGGGATCAAGAAATAATTCATGGAGAACTGAGCTGGGCCTTCAAGGAAGAGAAATTTCATCAGAAAGGAGTATGTTCCAGGAACAGGACCATGGGACCATAAATATTTGGCAAGAATGACCTTAAAGGTCATCCAGTTCAATGATATCATTCTATAGTTGAGAAAATTAAGGCCAAGAAAAATTAAGTGACTTGCCCAGGTTCATAGATGGAGTAAACGTCAGAAGAAGAATTTGAAGTTGTCTGCTGACTCTAGAACAGCATTCTTTCCACTGTATTGCAGTGGGAGGAGAACATCAGACAAAGTCAGGAAGTAGCATATTAGTTCAGATTGTCTGGACTTTAGGGTGAATAAGAGTCAGCAATAGGTAACATTTATATAGTGCTTTTGGTTGTTATTGCTGATTCTCAAAATAGCTAATATTTATTTTTTTTAGTTTTATTTTATTTTCCATTCCAAATTCTCACCCTCCCTCTACCTTTTCCACTGCATATTGAGAAAGCAAGAAAAACAATGCCCATTATACACATGAAGTCATGCAAAACATATTTCTGCATTAGCCGTGTTCTGTGGAGGGGTGGAAGGGCAACAAGAAAAGGAATGAGAGAACACGGGCTTCACTCTCTACTCAGAGTCTGGCAGTCTCTATCTAGAGGTAGATGGCATTTTTTTATCATGAATCCTTTGGAATTGTCATGGATCATTGTGTTCATCAGTTACAAAGTTTTTCACAGTTGATTATGTTTAGAATATTGTTACTGTGTAAATTGTTTATGTTCTGCTTACTTCACTTTGCATCAGTTCACATAAGTCTTCCTAGATTTTTCTGAAACCATCCCCTTCATCATTTCTTATACCATGACAGTCTTCTTTGAGAATGAAAGACAAACAACTTGATAGTATTCCATCTTATTCAAATACCATATTTTGTTTAGTCATTCCTCAAGTGATCCTCTCAGTTTCCAATTCTTTGCCACCACAAAAAGAAAAAGCTGCTGTAAATATTTTGTACAATGGGTTCTTTTTTCTCCTTTGATCTTTTTTCAGATATGGGCCTAATAGTAGTATTGCATGGTTGAAGGACATGCACAACTACTTAGTTTTGGGGGCCACAGTTCTAAATTGCTCTCCACAATGCTTGGACTAGTTCACAGCTCCACCAATAGTGCATTAGTGTCCCTATTTTCCCATATCACCTCTAACATTTGTCTTTGGTATGTAGTGCTTTAAGGTTTGCAAAGAGCTTTATACGTATCATCTCTTTTTATCCTGAGAAGAAGATGCTATTATTACCTTCATTTTACAGATGAGGAAACTTGGGCAGAGAGCAATTAAGTGACTTGCTAAGGGTCATATAGTCAGTAGGTATCTGAGCCCAGATTTGAACTTAGGTCTTCCTGATTCCAGGTCCAGAGCTCTATTTAATGCATTACCTAGCTGCTGAGATATGCGTGAAAGGAAGTAGAGTGACATGAAACTGGAAGGGTACGTTGGAACTAAATTTCATAAGCCTTTCCATGTCAAGAGAAGTTTATATTTTATCCTAAAAGCAATGGAAAATCACCAAAGGCTTTTTAGTTGGGGAGGAGAAAGTTCAGATTAGGAAGATTATTTTGGCATGTGAAGTATGGATTATAGAGTGAAGATACATAGAAGGAAAGAAGGCCAGTTAAGAGACTATTGCAATAGTTTAGGCAAAAGGTGGTATGAGTCTGAATTAGGATCCTGGCAGTGTGAGGGATAAAGGGGACAATTAATGGTCATATCTAATCCGGTCATGCCTGAAAGCTCCCAATTAGAGCATATGTCAACAAGAAGGGAGCTTTCAGAGCATCTCCTGGCAGGAAATGTCATTCCAATTAACACTATCAACTTCTTCCTTCCATAGGCACAAAAAATGGCTTGGAAATATCCTACCACTTACCAGACAGGATTCCCCTACCCTAACCTGCACCAGTACATTTTCCATTACTGCCTGGCATGCTCAATTCCTAATTCCCAGCACCAAGCTGAGGTCAATTACACAATTCATTTACTGTACATGAGTCACACAGATGCTTGAACATTTGGCCATTTCTAGTGCCCAGAAGAATACAATGAATTATTACTGGACTTAAGCATTCATTGGCTTTAACCTCCCTTTTTTTCCATCAGTATGTTCCAGAGCAGATTCTCGATGATTGTCCCTCATGTCCAGTTGATTCGATAAAGATATTCATCATCAACCCTAGTAATCAGGTTTTCCCTTGACTGTTTTATGAGATAAACTGGTGTTGTCTTCTTGGTTATTTCCAGCCTTTATCTTTAGCACATTTAACTTTCTCACTCTAAACTATTAAACCTTTGATTTTTTTGTTTAGACCTGTGATTTGATCCATGAAGTAAGGCCTGGTAGAACCACCAACACAGATTGGCACATTATCTGTAATACAGAGTAGAAGAGAATTGCCTGGAGTACTGAGGGGTTAAGTGACTTACTAAGTCAGTCACAATGATAATATATGCCAGGGTCAGGATACGAACTGAGGTCTACCTGACTCTATTCTGTATGCCATGCTCCCTCTTTACCTTCTATGTATGTCATATAATATTACAGAATCATAGGATTTAGAAATTCAAATCTAATCATAAGATTAGAGATTAAAAACTACCCTAGAAATGATACCTCATTTTATCAGTGAGGAAGTTGAGAGCTAGAGCACGGAAATGACTTGCTCAAAGTCATGCAGTCTCAAAAATATCAGACTTTCAAAGAATACCACCAGGGAAATTATGATTTGAGAATCTAATGACATATTATTGTATCATAAGAAATGACCAGAAAACAGCAAAATATGTGAAAATGAGATGACATATTACAGACTGAGAAAAGTAGAACAATCTAACTCTCTCTCTCTATATATATATATATATACACACACACACGCACACACACATATGTATATATATGTGTGTGCGTGTGTGTGCGTGTGTGTGTGTGTGTTTACAACTATTAGAAATGGTAACAACAAAACCAAAAAAAAAATGAATGAGGAAAAAGTATAAAAGGAAAAGAATTGCTCTCAAAATACCTATAAAAAAATAGAATATGTAGAATTTTATCTACTAAATCATATTCAAGACTTACATAAATAATAACCAAAAAATATTCTTTCCAGAAATGAAGGAACACAAATAATTAAGAAAGAAGTGCTCATGATTGAGTCATGACAATAAAACAAAAAATAGTATTTTTTATTTACTGATTAAGAGCTATACCAATCAAGGTATGAAGTTTATATTTTGTAGTGCTAGGCAAAATAATAAAACTCATTTGGAAGAACAAAAAGCCTAAAATCTTAAAAGAAACAATAGAAAATAAGTCATTAAGGGGACATAGTTTTGCCAGACTTCGAGTTCTACTATAAAGAGTAATGATCAAAATTATTTAGTAGTGGTTAAAAAAGAGAAGTTCATGGAACAGACTAAAAAAGCAATACAAAATGGTGGCCCAGCATTTGGTAAACCCAAGAACCTAAATTACTAAAGGGAAGATATTGTTTGATAAGACCTGCTGAGCAAAGTGGAAAACAGTTTTTAGTAGAAATTAGGTTCAGACCAGCATCTTATACTATATTCCATAATCAGTTCCAAATGTGTATGTAACCTGAGTATGAAAAGTTTCATTGTGAAAAATTAGAGAACAGAAGGAGGCAACTTTCTTTCAGAACTGTAGCTGAGGAAGAATTCTTAACCAAATAACATATCAAGACAATCATAAAAAGTATAATAATTAATTTCAAGAAGGAAAATTACAGCACTTTCACAGGAACAAAATCAATGCAGATAGAAAAAGAAGAGGAAACCATTGAATGGGAGGAAAACCTTCATGTCAAATATCTCTGAAAAAAATCTGATACACAAGCTTGGAAAATGGCAAAAAATTATATAAGATCAGAGGATATAAACAGCTTTTAAAAGGATTGCAATCCATCAACATCTATCCTCCTCCTTTTCCAGACTTCTTCTACCTCATTATTCCTCACAAATTGTTTTCTGTCCAGAGACTATGCCCTCCTTGCTGTTCCATGAACAAGCCATTCCATCACTTGACATTTTCTCCATCGTTGCCCTCTGTCTGGAATACTCTTCTTCTTCATCTCTATCTACTGACTTCCTTGGCTTCTTTTAAGTCCCAAATAAAATCCCATCTTCTACGGGTAAACTTTCAATTCCTCTCAACTCTAGTACCTTCCATCTTTTAATTATTTCCCCCTTACTCTGTGTACATTTGTTTGTGGTCTCTCCCATTAGATTGTTAGCTCCTTGAGGGTAGGGACCATATTTTGCCTCTTTTTTGTATTTCCAGTGTTTCACATAGTGCTTGGCACCGTGTAAGCACACAGATGTTTATTGATTGGACGAGCATATGAAAATATGTTCCAAATTGTTATCAATGAGAGAAGTGCCAACCAAAATAATGCTGAGGTTTCCTCTCATACTCAGCAAATTGTGTGTATGTATTGCATATATGTGTATATATAAATACACACACACACATACACACATACGTGTGTGTGTATCCACAGCAGAAATATTCATTTCTTAGTAGCAAAGAACTAGAAGCAAAGTGAGATTTCACTATTTGAGGGCTAACTGAACACAGTGTGGTGTACAAATGGCATGGAATATTGAAAAATTCGGAGAAGTGTGAGAATATTTGTGTGAACTGATGCAGTATTAAATAAGTAGAACTAGAACAATACACACAATGACTATAATAATGGAAATGGAAATAACACTGAAAGGAAGGCAAAACTTTAAATAACTATAATAAGCAACCTTGGTTTCTTCTTAAGGCAGGAGAGTTTAGGGGAAGACTATGTGCATGCATAGTGAAACTCAGAACTGGAGTTTTGCTTAATTGCTTTTACTTGTTATGAGAGTGTTCAATCCCTTTCATGAGAGGTAAATATATCTGGAAATGACTGATATAAAAAGGAAATGCATCAATAAAACTTTTAAAAGAGTTCAGAAGAGGGCATAAGAGAACAAACAGGATAATGTTTATGATCACTTAGATTTTAAAGTTTATACTAAACTTAGTAACCATTAGCAAAACTTAACATTCAAATACATATGAATTCATGTACAATCTTTTTTTATTCTTGACTATATATTTGAATGTTAGGTTTTGCTAATGGTCAGTAAGTTTAGAATAGATTTTCAAACCCAGTGATCATGATCTTTATTCTGAATTTTGTTTTTTCATCTATTTAAACCCATAACAATTATATTTACTGAGCTAAGAAATTAGAAGGGCATTCATTTTTATTCTTTACTTCCCTAAGTTGATCATAAGCTAGTGTCAGATGGACATTTCCCTCCCATAGCGTAGTATTACACAATTGGCTAGCTATCTCATGGAGGTTTAATGCCTGCCTCTGAAGCATCTGGAACTGGTCAGTGTCAGAGGCAGAAGGATATTGGAATAGATGCACCATTGGGATATTCTGGCATGGTGCTTTCCATGGTCCTTGGAGCATTCTAAAGATAAAACACTTCTTTTTGATTTAATAGGCCCTGTGCTAAGTAATGGGTGTGTTTGGGAGTCCTGTTGGACCAGAGATCTATGTTTTTAAAATCATTTTTATACATTCCATGTATTTTAGCTATACCTCAGGAGGCTGCAAGTTGTAAGGCTCCCAAGATAAATTGGCATTAAGTCATCTAAGGGACATAACAAACAATATTCAGGATTTCCAAAGCTGGTATGCAATAATCCATCAATCCTGACCAGCTGTGGACACCTAATCCTTTCTCTCCTTGTCAATTCAAAGACCAGTGAAGCATCTGCAATGATTTTGGTTGGTTCATCCCATCCACAAGTTGGCTAGCAGAGTTATCGCCAAGGGAAATTGTGCAAACCTGCAGAGGGGACAGTTCTTGTACTTTCAACTCATCAAATCCAACTTTTACAAAACACATTCACTTCCTTCTTATCCTTCCTTGGGGCTAGTTACATCTAGAGTGTTAGGGTGAAGTAAATGAATGTGTGTCTTGAAGAAATGTGTATTCAAAACAACTGAATTGTGAAAGCAGTCTCAGTCTGCATGTGGTATCATCACCATATGAATTGTTCCTTGGTCTTTATTGCATCCAAAAGACACCTCTCATTTCAATTGTAGGGGACAATTTTGGTGCATTGTATGAAAATCCATGACAAATTACCATGTCTACTGAGAGTAGGAAGGGGTGAAGTGGGGTGGATATCCTTGCTAAAGTCTATAAATAATACAAAGACTTTCAATAAACTCTGTCTAAACTGGACTTGTGCCTCTTATTTGTGACAAATAATGTTAAAAGACTCAGAGCATGCAGATCTCTAATAACCTTTACGTGCCCAGAATATATACAGTCTTCTGGATGGAGATCTCAGGGTCATCTCTAGATGCGAAAACAATAGTGGCCAAGAATTTCTGTTTCACATATCCAGAGTTCCATGGGGTCTCTTAGGAATGTGATCTCCGGCCCCTCTGGGTCCCGGGGGCATCCTGTTCATAAATTTTAGCGCCAGAGCAATTCCATGGTAACCTATGGAGTTTATTAATAATAATGCCATTACTCTCCTGGATTTATGTCCAACCTTTGTTCCAAAGAATTCAAAATGTATTCATATATATTATCTCATGGATCCTCATGGATTTTTTTAAATAAAAAGTTCCACAGCAGTTTCATGAAAAATCATAAATAACATATGGGTATATATGTATATATTTATACAATTTCAACATTATATTTCCCAACTTTAATGTGCATTGCATACTCATTCATTCTTTAAAACTCTCCTTCCCATATTCAATCAACATCTTTTTAAAAGCACCTACTATATGTCATGCATTCTTCTAGATAGTGGGGACAAAAAAAAAGCTAAAACAAAACCCACCATTAATTAGAAAAAGAGGTGTTTTTTTTCCCAAACTTATTCCTATATAGTGTGAATTACAGGATCATGGAATATTCCCCAAATTCAATCACCTCATTTTGAAGAGGAGAAACATAACACTCACATTAGGGGAGTGGTTTGCCCAACAAATTAACCTGTGGCAAAGCCAGAAAGGGCAATTTCAAGCTAGTGTTCTTAACATAGCATGATCCAAACAGGCAAAAGTGGTCTCTTCTATTCCCACCTCAACTTTTGCTCCTTTCTCATCTATTCTAAGCTTCATAGCTACTATTTTTCACTGCTACTACTTCCAGAACCAAAATTCAATTCAACAGGTCCAATCTCTGGTCACCAAGACTTTACAGTCTCAAGCTACAGTCAGTATGTATAAATGACAAAAACAAGTCCCTGACAGGTTGAAATTTACACACATTAGGTTTACAATCAAATTTTTTTGCACACTCATTTAGAACTATCCTGGTAATACATATCTCTTACCTTTACTGGATAAGTAGGAGTAGGAGGAGGACTGTCTCTTTTTCTTTTTCATTCTCTTATCCTTATCCTTCTCAATCAACCAAATCAACAAGTATTTATTAAGCACCTACCAAGTGCCAGGTCCTGTGCTAGGCACTGGGGGAATACAGAAACAAAAAAAAAAAAAAAATTTAAAACCACTCCTGCTCTCAAGAAGTTTTTTTTTAAATAATTAATTTTTTTCAATTTTCAACAATCACTTCCACACATTTTAAATTTTCCCCCCCTCCTCCCACAAGACAGAATGCAGTCTTATAAAGGTTCTACACATATGTTCTTATTATACACATTTTCACATTAGTCATGTTGCATAGAAGAATTAAAAGGAATGGGAGAAACCATTAGAAAAAACAAAACAAAACATAACATAACACAAAAGAAAATAGTCTGCTTCATTCTGCATTCTGACTAGGGTTCTTTTTCTGCATATGGATGACATTTTGTATCATGAATCTTTTGGAAATGTTTTAGGGCCTTACATTGCTGTGCAGGGGCTAAGTTTATCAGATACAGTCCTTGCACACCGTGGCTCTTATTGTGTATAATGTTCTTCTGGTTCTGTTCACTTTATTCAGCATTAGTTCATATAAATCTTTCCAGGTTTGTCTGAAGTCCTCCTGGTCATCATTTCTTATAGAACAATAGTATTCCATTACATTCATATACCACAGCTTGTTTAGCCATTCCCCAGTTGATGGGCATCCCCTCAGTTTCCAATTTTTGGCCACCACAAAAAGAGATGCTATAAATATTTTTGTACATGTGGGTCCTTTTCCCATTTTTATGATCTCTTGCTGAGTCAAAGGGTTTGCACATTTCTATAGCCCTTTGGACATAGTTCCAAATTGCTCTCCAGAATGACTGGATCAGCTCACAGCTCCACTAACAATGAATCAGTGTTTCAACATCTTCACCAGCATGTATCATTTTCCTGTTTGGTCCTGTTAAGCAATCTGATAGGTGTGATGTGGTACCTCAGAGTTATTTCTATTTGCATATCTCTAATCTATAGTGATTTAGAGCATTTTTTCATATGACTTTAGATAACTTTAATTTCTTCTCCTGAAAAGTCTTTTCATATCTTTTGACCATTTATCAATTGTGGAATGACTTGTATTCTTGCAAATTTGACTCAGTTCTCTATATATTTTAGAAATGAGGCCTTTGTCACACACACTGGTTGTAAAGATTCTTTCCCATTTTTCTGCTTCCTTAGTAATCTTGGTTGTATTGGCTTTGTTTGAACAAAAACTTTTCAATTCAATGTAACCAAAATTATCCATTTTACAATTCATAATGTTCTTTATCTCTTGTTTGGTCATAAATTTCTCCATTCTCCATAAATCTGACAAATAAACTATTCCTTACTCTCCTAATTTGTTTATAGGATCAGCCTTTACACCTAGACTGTGTACCCAGTCTTTATTCTGGACTTTATTCTGGTATATAGTCTATGCTCAGTTTCCACCACACTATTTTCAAGTTTTCCCAGCAGTTTTTGTCAAACAGTGAGTTCTCATCCCAGAAGTTGGGGTCCTTGGGTTTATCAAACAGTAGACTGCTGTAATCATTGACTACTGTACCTTCTCAAGGAGATTTTAAAGCACATTCTGGGTCTTAAGTTTTCTCCTCTATAAAATGAGGAGGAACATAGGTACCTCTAGGGAATTAGTACATGTATGATCATTATATATACCCAAGATGCCAGGAAATGGATTCCTATGTTTCTTGGCAGGAACAGATCATGCTATCTGACTTCAATAAAGAAAAAAAGAAACATCTAAATAAGTGAAAGCCATGATGTAAAAATAAAAATGTTAGATTCCTTTAGAATACTTAAATTGTCCATTTTGAGACCTGAGACCAAGCTGAGATCACCTGTAGAGTAACTGAAATCTACACCAAGGATGAAGTTTGGGTGTCCCTTAATTGTTGGTAAAGCAAAGAGGGCTAGCAGCTCTGTAAAATCATAGTTAAAAGCAGAATCCTAAGTAGAATTTCTTGTGATAGGGGAAAACTCAGCTAGTGCTGAGAATTTGGGTATGATGTGGTATAGAGAGAGACCAATAGCCAGTGCAGCTGTGAGAGAAGAGAGGGTGGTCAATCCTCCAAGAGAATACAGAATATGCTGCTACCAGAGGTCAGGGAAGACTTGGGAAAGAAAACATATCCCAGAGAGAAATACCATAGAGATGGTATAGTTGCACCTACCCCCTGGAGAGCAGTCCAACAGAGGATAGCAATATATACTACAGGAAGAGTAATTATTTGGAGAGAGGAAGGGCTCCCTCTCCCCCCACTAGGATGTCAGTTCTTTAGGTACAAACTCTATTCATCCTATGCTAATATTAACTTTGATCATTGACCTAAGAGGTGAGGAAGGTATTCCAACTTACTGTCTCAAATACCTCATTCACTGACTGCAGGGACTATCCTGTATCAGTGCTAGCTGTCAATAAGTCTGAAAACTCCAGCATCTAAAATACATATAAAGTATCATCCAATTTCCACTTCAGTCATCCATCCCTAAGATTTCAAGTGAGTAATCTATGTCATTTATTTCAGGTAAAACTATGGAGAAGTCAAGGTTTATCTTTATACCTACACATTCTACCATTGGGCATTTATCACTCTATCACTAGAATGTGATGACCCTGGCTAGAGTACTCTCCATGGTCCTGTTCTCTTAGGTAATAAGTAGCTATTCTCATCAACTCATGCTACACAGGAGAGAGCTTCAGAGTATTCATTAGAGAAATATGTTCATTTATCTTCAGATATGTGTTAGCTATATGACCCTGAGCAAGTCACTTAACCTCAGTTTGCCTCAGTTTCCTCATCTATAAGATGGGGACAATAATAGCTACCTCCTAGAGTTGTTGACAGGATCAGCTGAGATATCTGTAAAGTGCTTAGCAAAGTACTTGATATATAGTATGTGGTAAATAAATGGGGCAACTAGGTGACAGAGTGGATAGAATCAGGAAGATACATCTTTATGAGTTTAAATCCAGTCTCAGACACTTACTAGCTATATGACCCTAGGCAAGTCACTTAACTTTATTTGCTTCAGTTTCCTCTTCTATAAAATGAGCTAGAGAAAGAAATGGCATACTTCTCCAATATCTATGCCAAGAGAGACCCAAATAAACTCATGAAGAGTCTGACATGGCAGAAAACCAACAAAATCAAATAAATGTTAACCTATTATTTGTATTGCTATTGTTATTAAACTGAGACCTTCTGAATGCAGGGCTTCATTTCAAAGAAATAGCTATAGTGAAAATTTCAAATGTTATCTTACATGAGTGGTTTTTTTGTCTCCTTTCAAATCTTCCTTCAGGGAGGGCTGACAAGAAAGAAAGCAAGAAACAAAGAAAGGAAGAAAGAAAGAAGGAAGGAAGGAAGGAAGGAAGGAAGGAAGGAAGGAAGGAAGGAAGGAAGGAAGGAAGGAAGGAAGGAAGGAAGGAAAGAGGGAGAGAGAAAGAGAGAGAAATGGAGAAAGAAATTTTCTCTTTTATTTTTTAATGCCAAATTTTGTTTATGATTCTGATAAGATAAACTAGAAACTATTTGCCTTAGTACTCTGAAGCCATCTTCTCAAAGAATCTTCTATGGCCAGCTCTTTTCCACTGAACCTAATTTTATGGAGTACCCATCAGAAATTCCATTCAGACTTTGAGTAATGATGAGCCAGAGGGTGAGCAAATACACATAACCTGAATACAGTGGAAAGAAGAGATTTCTTGGCCTCTTCCCAGATTCTGCCCTAAACCAAGTCTAATGTCTGTCTCCACGGCAGAATAGTTGAACCATATCTGGCCAAGGATCAGAGAATTATGGCAGTTAAAGATCTTTCAGACCATTCATTTTGCTCTTTTATTTTAAAGATGGGGAAACTGGGGTCCATGGAGGTAAAATGCTTTGTCCTGATGCACACAAGTGACTGGCCAGAAAATATTTCAATCCTTTCTGTGACCCATGGGTTACAGCATAGATCAGCTATAGTGAAAATCCCCTTTAACATAGCATAAACCTACATTCTGATAAAATGTTATCTCGGACCAGGATGCAGCGTGGTACTATAAACAGAGATCTACCCCCAGAACCAGGAAGTCCAAGTTATCCAAGTCTCTCCTCAGCCATACACTTGCTGGGTGACCCTGGACAAATCATTTAGACTCAGTACTCTAGGCAACTCTCTGAAAGGATAAATTACAAAGACTACCAATCTGCAAAGAGGGAGGGAATTTCCTCATTTGGAAGTTCTTATGCCAATTAACTCACTAATCAAGGCTGGTTCCCAGAAACAGTCAGGTGGCACAGTGGATAGAACAGGATCAGGAATATCAGAGTTCAAATCCACCCTCAGACACTTGCTAGTGTGTTACCTAAAGTAAGTCACTTAATTTCTGTTTTGACTCAGTTTCCTCATCTATAAAATGGGAACAATAATAGCAACTACCTCCCCGGTTATTGTGCAAAAAGAATGAGATATTTGTAAAGTACTTAGCACAGTGTTTGTCACGTGGTAGGCACTACTACAAATATCCTAGAGCTGTGTAACTCTGGGCAAGTCACTTATCCTCTGCCTCAATTTCCTCAACTGTAAAATGAGGACAATAACAGCACCTCACTGGGTTGTTGTGAGGATTAAATGAGATATTTGTAAAAAGAAGTCAGCACAGTGCCTGGCACTCTATAAATGTTTATTCCCTTCCTTTCCCCTTCCCTAAATAAAGTTAAGCTAATACCTACCCCAAACTGGGGTCTATTATTTTGCAAACTCCACCATAATGACTAATTAAGCTGCTTTAGTAGCACAACCATCTTTAGAGTAACAGAAAGAAATTCCAAAGCTGAACCTAACTTTCTGAAAGGTCCATTAAAAATTCCACCATGAAGCAATCACCTAACAACATTGTAAAGTAACTTGGTCAAATAGATTAGGACAAGCTCTGGTGCATTTAAGTTTTATAAGCATATGTATGGAAATGCCATCCAGGTACAAATATTTCCATTCTCATTCTTTAAAATCCAACACAGTGTAACCAAGAAAAAAAATGTTAAAAGCCTTGCTGATGACACAGAGCTCAGCTTGTCTTTGCTTAACTGCCACATAGCTAGCCAGCCAAAGGAGCTAGATGTCTATTAAGTGTCTCAATATATTTGAGTTCATTCCAGCTTCCATTGACCCATTTTCCAGCAGCTTTGTCACTGTGTTCAGTGAGCCATCAGACTTGACATTTTCACATTTGCTGAGGTCCTCTTTATCCTTGGAAGTTTCTATGATGAGACGTCTATGCCTTCCCCAGTATTCCACCCATGTCCTTAAATGTGGACAGGGAGAGCCAGAAGCTAAGTCTATGTGATAAATGTAGTCAGGGATTGAGGATTTTAAAAATGGATGCAAAGACTTTTTCTGGTCCTTGAGTTGCTCAACTGGAAACATCTTAAAATGTTCCTAGTCCAGCTGCTGCAATGGGGGCTAAGTGCTAGGAATGGTAAAGTACCATGAGAGCTCAGGATTACAGTTCTGAAAGAGGAATCACTTGGCATCCAGATGAGTGGTTGTCAATAGGAAGCAGAGAGCTGAAAACTCCACTGGCCATGACCGCTGCTCTCCCTCACAAGACGTTTTGTTGCAAATGTGCATTTACCAGAGGAATCCTGGAAATGTTTCCTCTGCTACATTCCATAATAAGGGACATCTAACTAGGGTTGGTGTCTACTGAGGCCAAACTTAGATTTGATTCATCACTCCCCCTCAAAGCCTAACTTGCTAAAAAAAAATGACTATTTCTCTTTTATATTAATAACCAATTATTAATTGAGGTTAAGATTTTTTTCCTTCTATTTCCTCATTCAAAGATAAACTCCTATAGTGTGAGTACATCCAGACTTTGAAGAACATTGAAGACCTTGCCCAAAAGTATACCTGACTAGATCATCTTATCTAGTTAGAATGTTCTCCTGTCCTCTCTCCACATGGGATATCATGCCCTTACCTGAGGGTACTGTGCCCAAAGGAAGGTAAATCTACCTTGATATCTTGGCTATATTTCTCTTTTAAAGATGATGCTTTAAACCCAATTCACTCTGGCTCTCATTAATTGGACAAAAATAGGTCCCTGCCCAAACACTACCTAAAGGTTATTTTGGGGAGATTGATTGCTCAGAGTGAAGGTAAATAGTAATGGTTCTTTTCTGGCCAGAAACCCTGAGGGTCTTCCCCTCCAGGTTAATTTTTTTTTTTTTTTATTAAAGGGACCTTTCCTTGGTTCACTTATTAAACAGTCCTAATCACCAAATGGACATTGCCTTAGAGCGAGAACTTGGAAAGACCTTAGCATAAAAAGACAAACGTCTCCCACTATATCCTGGGTCATCTCCAGTCATCTTGATCTATATCTGGCCACTGGACTCAGATAACTCTGGGGCAGAAAATGAGACTGATGCCTTTGCACAGCCCTCAAGTCATGGCATCATCTTCCTGATATCATGGTCCTTTTTGAGAATGAAAAACAAACTACACAATACCACACCTAACTAGAAAAATCTCATAAAGAGATTCTAATCTAGGTGAATTCCAGCCCATTGTGGTCTACTCAGGGTTGGGATGGAGGGGGTGGTGGTGGTAGTAAGAGACTTTGTCTAGATTGTCCAGGCTGGGAATAATTTAGGAGTAAGAGTGATTTGATCAAAGTATTGTTCTCCCAGCCCCTCATTAGAATTAGATCCACCTCTCATTATGATATTCATTATCTCTTTAATTGTTAATCAGTCAGAGTTGATCATCTCTTGTTGGAAACACCTACTTTTCCAAGTGTATATATGCATTGAGAGATATCCATGTTTTTGGTCTTTGGTGAATGAGAGAGACCCAAATGACCATCACTTTATTCATTACTAACTAGCAATTATTAATAAAATTATTAATTACCCAGAAACTAAATCTATCAAACTTTTCATTCATAATTTTGCCTTGGGGCAAGAGAACATGAGGGATGGGGTAGCCAGCAGCAGTAAGCTAAGAAAGAATGAACCTCTTCCAGATGAGTGGTTGTCAATAGTGAACCAATTCTATCCTTTCAAGAAGTGAAGACTTTACTGGTAATTCTGGCATCAGGATAAGTACTACATCAATGTACTCAAGGAAAACAACCCCCAAATTACTGATGGGTCAGATTTTTCAAAACAAATTCAGCCACAAGACAGAGTCAAGTCCTTGAGAAATATGAATGGATGATGGAGAGACTATTGGACATTTCCCAAGGGCACAGGTGAAGTGGTAAATTCCTTAGGTTTCCTTGAGCAGAGAATGTAGAACAAACACCAAGACCATATTTATTAGGAGAGAGAGCAGGCTATGACCAAGTAAAGGAAAAAACTTACCTAGGCTGCGGCTGCAGTTAATTATTCTTACTAAGTACTAAGCTCAGTTATTTGTACTTGCTAGGAGAGTCAAAAAGTTATCAATACCCCCTCTAAATTGCAACATCCTGAGTCAAAATCCCAACTTTCCCCATCTTAGTTACAGCTTTGCTTGGAGATGCCAGGTTTTAATAGTTATCTAAACATTGAGTAATCAGCTGAGGCAGATTATTCACAGTTTAAAATAATCCTCTCTGCAATCTTAAAACCTCTCCCTGAGGTTTCAGGAAAGAGAAAAACATCTTATTAATATTTTAGTCAATTAAATTTCTGCCTCCAAGTTAAGAATTCTTAGACTTTTTCATTTCCTAGACCCCTTTGAAAGACTGGGGAAACCTATGGAGCCTTCTCAGAATAATATATTTAATTAATTAAAACACATAGGATTATAAAGGGGAAACTATATTAAAATATAGCTATCAAAAAATATTTTAAGATCACATATCCCAGGCCAAGGACCCCTACTTTAAGCCAGAACAAAGTTGTAATACTGGGGTACCTTCCCCCCATACTATAGTTTCACTAAGATAGCTTAATTTATGGCATTCCTTTGGTTGCAAGATTACTTCACCCAAAGATAAACAGAGATTCCAATGAAAAAGAAAAGGGGGAGATTTCTAAAAATGACCCATGCAGTATTAACAGGATATTTACTGAGCCAGTATCTAACCTGAGAATGCTCAGAACTGCACAATGGCTATGCAGAGAATTCATCAAGTAATTCATTCGTTGACAAGAGTAAAACACATATATATCAGAAATTGTTAAACATAAATGTAAAGCAACTCTAAAGAACAAATAAGCTTCAGATTTAACATATGCTCTCCTGGTGGGAGAAAATAGAGCAGAGGCAGCCAGCTGTCACCATCTGGAATCAGGTCTTTCAAAAAAGACAGTTTAGTAACAACTAGCTACTAGAGGCACCTAGATAATACAATGGATAGAGTGCTAAGGTGGAACCAGGGAACTCTGAGCTCAAATCTAGACTCTTTCTAACTATGTGATCTTGAGCAAGCCATAACTTCTATTTGCCTCAGTTTCCCTAACTGAAAAATGGGGAGGATAATAATAGAACCTTGCAGGGTTGTTGTGAGGCTCAGAAGATAATTAGGTTGGGTGGGTTTTTTTTGCTCTTTAAAGTGCTTATCACAGTGCCTGGCATATAGCAATCACCATATAAAAATGTTTATTTCCTCTGCCTCTCTTGCCTTGGCCTCAGATGGTTCCACTGGCTGCTGTAAGTGGAGGTGTTTGCACCCACAGACATTGACTTTAGTGACCCACTTCACTCATCAATGGGTATCCAACAGGAAACGCTGGGTATATATGTCAAGTAACAGTGTTGGGAAGACTAAAGCTCAGAAAAACTTACATTTGCAATAATGCTAATGACAATAGCAACCACAACAAAACCTTTTTTTAAAAAAATCCTAGATTGCGGGCAAGAGAAAGAGCAAAAAAAAATAAGGTCACTGCTTCCGAGACAATAAGAATATGTTGGGAAAGAAAGGCCAGAAGGCAGAATTTCAGAACTTCTATTTTGTTTTCTCTATTCAATTCAATTCAAGGCAACAAGCACTTATTAGAGATCTACTGTATGTAAAGCTCTGGGCTAGTCACTGTAGGAGATGTACAACTTAGATGAGATATGAGATCCCTATTCTCATGGAGTCTACAGTCTATCAGGAAGATATGACAGACACTAAATCACCATAATCCAAAATAATAATATCAAGTACATAAGATATTATCCATTGGTTCTTAGAAGGTCAGGAAAATGTACTTTTGCATAAAGAAAAAGAATTTAGTTAACTGGTAGAAGATATAAGGTATTGCCTCATATCTTCTTCTAGATAAATGGTTTGGTGACTGAAAAGAATAGAAAAAGAAGCTTGCTTTAATAAAAACTACTATAAATCTATGTGGAAATAAGCAGTTTCAGATGGGATAGGGAAAGATTGGGGCAGAAAATGAACTGTGGCATAAATATAAGTGCTTAAATCATCTTGTAAGGGATAAAGGTGAGACCTCTTTTGTATGTGAACAGATTTATGGTTTTAAGAGGAAGAGAAAACTTTTATTTATTAAAAAAAACTGATAAAATATGTGTATAAAGAAACAGTTGTCAGAAATACAGACAGAGTGTAGCTGCTTGAAAGCTTTGGAACAATTGGAGTGGCAAGATGGCATTATTATCTCCACTTTTATGCATGTTAACTGTTTTAAGACTGAAAAGGGAAAAATTCACAAAATGAAACATCATATAACTAGAGACTAAAGGATGATTAAATAAGGACTGTTGATGATTCCATAGGAAGAGATTTAGAGAAATTTTGGTTCATAAGTGGAAAGTGAGTCTCTTGGTACCAGAAGATTCTGATATAACCACTGAAAGCAGTTGGGAGTTAACAGAAGTTGAAAAAAGCTGGCTGGTCTGGAGCAGAAAAAAAAAAAAGAAAATATAGCACAGAGTAGAAAAATGGAGCTCTCTCAGAGCAAACTACAGAAACCAGAAGCAAGAACAATCAGGGGATAGGAAGGTTTTTAGGGCTAGTTACTGATTGACTGAATAAAAACTTCAACTGATTCTTCCTTCATCACCATACACAGTTCAAGGGGGCAACTAGGTGGACAGTTTTTTTATGAGTGCTTTCCTATATGGAAGAGATTTTGAGAACTAATTCAATGTCACAGAATCCTGGTAATTAGTGAAGAGCTGGCAGGGCTTGTCTCCATGGCCTAAATAGAGCCAAATTAATGAGATTTGCAATTCTTTGGCTTAAAGGCTTATTAATTAATTGGCATGTTATATTGCCATACAATAAAATGAGAGTACCAGATTCCAGCATCCTCTCCACACGGTTACCACTCATGTTCTTTAGTAGTTTAGACATCTTTACAGAAGAGAACAACTAATGAAAACAGGTCACTGGACCCAGATGGCTCAGAAGAAGAAAGTGATGTTGATGACCTTGCATAGCCCTCTCTTACTCGAATCAAATTCAAATGCAAGTCATGTCACCATCTTGATGTCATGGTCCTCTTTGAGAATGAAGGATAAACACAACATTGTTGTGGAGTGCGTACGTAGCAGCTCCTCTCCTCCTTCTTCTCCTCCTCTTCCTCTCCTTTGGTGTACTACTCAGGGAAAGGTACACTCAATGCCCAAAAGCTGCCTTTTTTTCCTCTAGGTTTACTGGCTACATTTGTTGCTCAAAGATGAAGCCTTAAACCCAACTCACTCTGGAGCTCTTAGACTGAACAAGTCCACACCCATCTAGCACAGAGTGAATGTAACTACTAAATAGTAATTGTTTCTCTTTTCCCCAGGAACCCTGAGGATCTTCCCCTCCCAGTTTGATTTTTTTTTTTTATTAAAGGGACCATTCCTTGAGGAACTACTTAAAGAAACCTATTATTATATGCTTGTGAAACTGGGACAGTCTACCAGCACCATGCCAGGAAACTGAATCGTTTCCATTTGAACTGTCTTAGGGAGATTCTGAGGATCACCTGGCAGGATAAGGTACCAGACACTGAAGCACTTGCTTGAGCTGAACTGCCAAGTATTCAAACTATACTTCAAAGAGCGCAACTCTGATGGGCTGGTCACACTGTTCAAATGCAAAATGAATACTTGCCAAAAAGACTATTTTATGGAGAACATGCATGGGGCAGGCAATCACATGGTGGCCAGAAGAAGTGATACAAGGACACTTTTAAGGTCTCTCTCAAGAACTTTGGATTTGACTGTGCAACATGGGAGACACTGGCACAGGACCACTCAGTATGGTGTGCCCAAATAAGAAAAGGTGCTGTGCCCTTTGAGCAAAGCAGAATTGAGACAGCACAAAGTAAACACAGGATACACAAATTTGGGATATCCACCCCAAATATTCACACAGAGTATCTGTGCCCAATCTGTGGTAGAGCAATCCGAGGCTGTATTGGTCTGATCAGCCACAGCTGGACACACTGAAATTTCACTTTACAATGGTGATGTCATTTTGATCCTCTTCGAAGGTGAAGGATGAGAACAAAACCAAAGAAGCCTATTCATTGAATGGGTGTATGTCACTCAAAGTGAGAATGTGATAAGACCTTAGCTTGAAAGCACCAGGGTCTCCCATTGCATCCTGGGCCACCTCCAGTCATCCTGATAAATATCAGGCCACTGGACCCAGATGGCTCAGGAGAAGAAAGTGAGGTTGGTGACCTTGCACAGCCCTCCCTCACTCAAATCAAAGTCAACTGCAAGTCATGTCATCATCCTGATATCATGGTCCTCTTGGAGAATGAAGGACAAACACAACAACAACAGAATAGAAAGTAAAAATTCCATAGTTGGATTTAACTTTCTGGTGGACCCATTAGAAATTCCACCAAAAAAGCAAGCATTTAAGACCCTTGTAAAATAGCTTGATCAAATAGATTAAGACAATATCTGGTACTTCTAAGTTTTACAATCATATGGATAGAAATGCTACCCAGGTATAAAAGTTAATGAAATTGGGTCCCAAAGGATTTCGTTTCCAAAGGAAGGAAAAGGATCAATGTTCAGGTAGAGGGGATTTAGGGTGCCACATTTTAGGAAGGACAATGATAAACTGAAGCACATTCAAAGAAGAATATTAGTTGACATAGTGACATCTCTATGACTCATCATGGGCAGCAAGATGGCAGCAGCCATCAAAGTCATTCAGGTAGTCAAGCTGCATACTTCACTGGTAGGGTTCCCAGAAAGAAAAGGCAGTCCCATATGGAATATACCATAATTTTCATGATCATCAAGACTTCCTTTTCACTGTTCTGTGGGAGGCAAATCACCAGGTTTTCCAATGGATGAGAATCTACCAGACCCTCCTGAAAATAGCAAAAAAAAAAAAAAAACCCAAAACCAAAAAATCATTACTTCAGAAATACAAGCTAAAACTCATATCTTCAAAAGAGACTGAGGGTTGTTTTCTTAATAAAGGCCTTCAAAATGACAACTGTTAAATCATATATGAAACCACTTTAATATAAGGGTCTATATAAAATGAAAGGTAGAAAATTTAGGTAGATTTATATCCTAATTAGTTTCTAAGTCAGTTTCTCTCTAAGCTAACCTAAAAATTTGTGCAATTGTTTCTTAAAGTGTAAGACTTTGGATTTATTTTTTTTGTATAAAATTAGATAGTTTATGGATTGATTTTTTTTTTTATTTTACAGATATCTCTAACATTTAACAGTTAAAAGCTCAGGTTTAATTTTCAGTAGCAGCAGATTTCCCATAATTTTTGATCACTGTTTCTATTTCTGTTTAGTAATAGAAAATACTAACCAGATAGAATCATTATTTTAAGGAGAGAAGATAACAAAACTTTTGAGATTAGATAAGGATCAGTATTACTCGATTCTAAAGGATAAAATTCACACAGGTAGAATAGATCAACTGTGTTACTAAGAGAAAGACAAAGCCCCATGCCTGGAGTCAGAAGGACATGAGTTCTAGTCTGGCCTCAGATAGTTGTTACCTATGGGACCCTGGGCAAGTCATTTAACCCTATTTGTAAACCACTCCAGTATCCTTGCTAAGAAAACCCCAAATGAGGCCAACAAAGAGACACACACAAAGAAAATGACTTAACAACAACCAGGAAAATATTACAATGTAAACACACCCTCTGTTGCTCACTGATAGCGTCCTTAGTATAACTGCAGGAAAAGAAAGAATAGTAAAGACATGTTCTCCATCTACTTTCTATGTGATTGATCTCCTCTGCTAGGTATCTATATTTTGAAAACTTTCCCCTCTATAATTTAGAAATCATTCCTCCCACCCGCGTCATCTCTTCAGTTGCCTTGCCCCTGACCAGAGATCCTACTTAGAGAACTTAATCCCTCTAATTCTGAGATGAGCTCTGAAACTCCCACCCTGGGGCTTCCAAGGTCCTCATTGGTTAAGTTCCTCATATATGGCCCACTATTTCAGATTGACACCTCCAGCCATGCTTCCCTTTACTCCCTTGCCATCTTCTCAACAGCCACCTTGCCTCTTGATAGGTTCCATCCTCTTACACCTCAATCTGCTTTATTGTTAGAATTTGTTGTGGTCCATCCTAAAGTTCTAAAACTTTACATTAAAAATGGTACTGCAAGGTGGTTAATTTCTCTAAATGCGTTCTTCCTATTAAATGAAAACATCCAAACTCTCCTAAGGAACTGGCAAACATCGCCTCTTTTATTAATATTGACTATATCACATGAAACATCTGAATATTTTAAAACATCTGAATGGTTGGAATTGTTGATATCAGGATTCCAATAAGTCTCAACATCAGTCATAGCCATCTTCCTATTTTTCTGTTCAATATGTCTTACCTAAAACTTAGCATAGTACCTGGTATATAGTAGGCATTGTTGACTAACTGGCTAGCCTAGAGGACATGAAATTTTTTTGTAGCTATCATTTTCCACCATTTCTACTCCTTGGATTTGACCTCCACTATCATCATGCTCCCAGCAAACCTCTTTACCAATAAACTCATCATCCTTTGAGGTTGCATAAGATTTAGTACTCACACTTCCTTAGTACCCTCGTACCCCTGGCCTTTCTGATTAGAGGGTTGGAGGGCAGAGTAAAGAACTCCTTCCAAAGCCTCCATTTAAAGATGCTTCACAGATCATCAGCTTTTCAGTTCCACCCATTTTCACTTCTGGGCCTGGACTCTACAATGTCCCAGCTCTGAGTACCTTCTTCCCCAGTCTCACTCTCCACTCTTTTCAGTTTTCTTTTGTGTACTACCATCTCCCATTGTTTATAAGCTCCTTACAAAAAGAACTGTCTTTCTTTTTCTTATTTGTATCCCCAGCACTTAGCACAGTGTACAACAAATAGTAGGTGCTTAATAAATATTTATAGACCGATTGTAGATAAATTGTACCACCTTCACTCATGGGTAGATGCAAGCTCTAAGCTTTCAGTCTTTATCTTTCCTTGGTATATATTAAAATTTTTATATTTATCAAGTATATCACATTATTACCTCATTATATTATTTCTGACAAAGTTCAGAGGGAAATTATTGTTGTTACTATGTGCTTACTGAGATACTTGTAAGAAAAACTAAACTGTAGGACTTTAAAAAAATTATTTAGAACTGAAGAGGGACTTTCCTAGTCTGACTGTACAACATATATCCCCATCATGTTTCATCAACATGGGGGGAAAAGCAGAAATAATAAACTTTGCTCTAACTGAAAATAACCATGATTGATCCAAACTTCCCCTTTTGAAAAAAATTCGGAAGTTTCTCCTTCCCATATTCTTATGGAAATGTTCACATGTGCAGAGTACATGAGGCCCAAATGTCTCTGAATGGACATCTCATTCTTGAACCACTCAGCAGTGATCTATCCTTCCTGTTTACTCATCAAGACTGGTCTCTTGTTAATAATTAATTTTCCAGAATGACATTTGTGCCACTTAGAAAGGTCTTAAGTACTTACAATTGATATATGACCATTTATAAATAAATATCTGTACATGTCTAAGAGGTTGAAATAAATTGATGAAAGAAGAAAAACTTGAAAAATAAATATTTCCTTAATAGAAAAACATGTTCATAAAGGGTACTATTTTAAAAATGAAAAAATATTGAACATATCATCAAATTCATAAATTTTTTAAAACAATGTGCATATCATGAAGAGTGCATTTTCGGTCTTGGTTGATGGTTTCCATCTCTATTTTCTGTTCCTCTGATGAAAACCACAGAGACAGGAAATGTCATCTAATAATTAGAACAATGAGACTGACAGCATGACACTTGGATTTTCTTTGGAACAGAGAGTGCTGAAACAGATTCAGTATGTGACACTGGCCAGCACATAAATTATTTCTTCCTTTTTATCTCTAAGTTGATACACTACTTCAGAGACATTATGGTCTTTTGAGCCTGCCTTGAAAATCCCACATGGAAGACACTTGGTTGCACCTACACAACCCCATAAACACAAAGATGAGTAGTGAAAAAAGCAGTCATCAGAACATTTTAACTATGCAATTCTAAACATCCAGATGTTTTAAAATGTCTAGATGTTTAATGTGACATAGTCAATATTAATAAAAAGATGACATTTGCAAGTTCCTTAGGAGAGCTTGAGTATTTTCATTAAGGACCCCAAAAGTCTATGTAGGCTTTGGGGAAACATATGAAACAGAAGGGAGGGATCTACCACTTAAATTGTCTCCTATGAGATGGTTTGCTGGGGTGTGGCCACTGCATATGCTACACCTTATTGGAGCCACAGGTAGGAGTTGGGGGAATCAGGTAGACACCAAAGGTGGAAAGCAGTCCTGAAAAGGGCTCAGCAAGCCCTCACACCAGACAGCCCACAGAGGACTTAGAGTCTAGTTAGGGATATGTTACCTGGCATCCTGTCACTATAATACAAAATAATCCATGATAAGAGGTTGAAAACAGCAAATAATTTGCAATTAAGTAAGGAGATATAAGAGATGATATAGTAATCGCTCTGGCTTTATGAACCACCAATCTTCTAGGCTGGACAATATGATATGAGTTGGTATGGTGTAGCTGCCCAGTCTTGAATTTGGCATCAGACTTGTGTTCAAGCTCTGGCCTAGCAGTTTCCTATCTGTATGATTCTGAGCAAGGCCTCTGGGCCCATTTCCTCTTCTGTAAAATGGACATAATAATGCCTTCACAAAGAAAATACTTGTGAAAAAAACCTTGGCAGGCAGAAAAAGGCTATATAAAACTGGTCTAGTTTTTCATTATGTTAGAGAAGCAGGCACTTAAACAAGGCCGAACCATAGATGGCATTGATCTTAATTTCAGAAAGCCTTTTGATTTCATTCTGCTTGACATTTCATTAACAAGAGGAACATTGTCTTTTAGATGAAATGAGGACCTAGGTTGAAGGCCTTGGACCTGAGCTGATTGCCTCAGTCTCCTGTAGAATCTTCTTCCTATGGGTATTTTTCTTTCTTGTCTTCTCAGGCAACTTCCTCTACCTACTCCACTGCACTCAGTTCTCTCAGTTTGTCTACATCCCCTAACCCCAGTTGCAGAGTACCAAGGTCCCCTTCAAGAGGTCATCTACCCTGTCCCTTTTACTCTGGGATGAGGAGGAGTAGAGAACTACACAAGGGATTTGTTTTCTCCCCTTCCTTATAGTTTCACAGGATCATAGTGGTGAGGCTATTGGCCCTTTCATTTCTTTCATTTTACAGAGGAGGAAAGTAAGGCGCACAAGGAAAGTAAGACCCTGACTTGCCCAGGGTCAGACAATTATCTAGTGTGTGTTTGAGGCCGGCAGGAATATGCTGGTAAATATTTAACTATCAGCTCTCTGGAAAATAATGTATTCACAACATACCTTAAACTTTGATTTGCAGTCTTAAACATTTCCTCCATCACTTTCCTAAGGCTAGAAAATCAACAAAACAATAAATCAGACCCTGATTTGTACGTAGCCCTTGCTAGTTTCAGAAGTGAAACAGCATATCCACTGAAAATTTAACAGTCAGGACCAATTATAGCTGGCTATGAGTTACTGGTGGAGATGGGATTCCTCAATACAAATGTAAAAAAGGAATACCTTATTGATCTATACCATCAACCTCCTTAATTATCCAATATAATCCCATACTGAACCTTATTTATATGCCAGGGATGAAGAAGCGGAAGCAGGTTTGCATTGTCAGAGGCATTTGTTTTTAAGTGTTAAGGCAACAACAAATCACACTGCCTATGAGACAGTACAGCGTGGGGGGGGGGGGGGGAGGGGGGAACACTCCTTGAATTGGAGAATGTGGGCTGGATGCTCAGCCCTGGTACTGGCTCCCTTCATGATCCTGAGAAGATCATTCACCTAGCCAGCTCTCATTTTCCTCATTGGTAAAAGGAGTTTGGATTAGATGATCAGTAAATTCTTCCCAGCTTCAGGTCTATGATCCTATGGTGAAATGGTTGAACTTAGCCAAAATAATTCTTTGGGCACCAGAAACAAGGCAAAAATCAGGTAACTGGAACTTTGCCTAAGGGTGCCTAATTTAGAGGGTCCTGACCATTAGCAGCATAGAAATACTAGAGATTAGCACATGTTTTGTAAGAAGAATTGGTTAAAGTAGGAAGCTACCAGATGATGGGCTGAGGGTGAAGCTCTAGTTAGATTGACCTTCTTCTATCTTTATACTAGCCTTTATATATTTTATTATTTTTATTTATATTTTGTTTTAATAATAAATATTTCAATAATAACTTAATATATAGTTAATGTTTATGTATGTCTTATATAAATATAAAATGTACTCGTATATATCTGCAAAATAAATAATAGTAAATTATTAAAAAATAATTTTAATAAATATATTTTACTTATATTTATTATCCTTTACATCTAGCTTTATTCTACTTGCTTCAGGAACAATTTGTGATACTTGTACTTGCCTGAAATTATAAAACATTTTAGTTCACAGGATCATAGATTTATAACTGGAAGGGACCTCAGAAATCATTCAGGTCCACTTTGTCTGCATGCAGATAATGTACCTGAGGCCCAATAACCTTGAATGACCCTAGCAAGGACAAAAGGAAAAGCAAAAATATCTGAACCTAGATAATCTGTCATTGAAACCATCTTGCTTTCCCCTGTACTACACTGCTTTGTAGCTCAGCTTGGGATGGGAGATTAACTTGAAAGGTTTGATGTAATGAAGCTTTGCAAAGATGAAATCATTCCTCCACATTCACAACTGATGAATGATATGAACCCAGAATGCTTCATTTTTAATTCAATTAATTTAATACCTGACAATTCCCAGAAGTGTTACCTTAAAAGTGTTTTAAGATAGAAAAATCTTCAACAAGATCTAGAAAATGGTAAATTGATGCCTTTTTTTTTGTTCTGAGGAGCTAGGTAGTTGAGTGGATAGAGCACCGGGTCTGGATCAGGAATACCAGAATTCAAATCCACCTCAGACATTTACTAGGTGTATGACAGTGGCCACGTCACTTGACCTCTATCTACCTCAATTTTTTTCAACTCTAAAGTGGGGATAATAATAGCACCTATCTCCCAGGGTTGCTGTGAGAATCGCATCAGATAATATTTGTACCCTTCTCTCTGGGCATTTTCTCTGGCTGTCCCCCAAGCTTGAAAGGCTCCCTCCTCTTCTCTGAGTACTGACCACCCTGATTTGTCTCCACTAAAATCCCATCTTCTGCAGAAAGCCTTCACCTACCCCTTTAAATTCTTTCCTTCTTTTAATTGCTTCTTCTTTATTCTGTACATAGCTTGCTTTGGATGTATTTTTTTTTTGCTGTCTCTCTTTTTTTTGTTGTCTCTCCCATTAGATTATAAACTGCTAGAAGACAGGGACCATCTTTTGCCTCTTTTTGTATTCCCAGCACTCAGGACAGTACATGACACATAGTAGGTACTTAATAAATGGTTATTGAGTTGAAGTGCTTGTTTCCATATTCCATTTGATCTTCCCTGAAGGTTTTCCTTCCTCAACTGCTTGTCAAAGCTAAGCATAGGACCTAAAGTGTAGATCATTATTATCTAGGCCAATAAACTTACTTTGGCAAGGACAGAAGTTTAGACTCAACAGCTGGTACCTATCAATGCCCACGCTGGATAGTCCCCCCCTCTTTTAGGAGGGAGCTGTCATCTTAGTGCTAAGTATAACAGCATCACGTTCTGTGACCACAGTGATCAGGAAACCACTAGGGTACTCCACCCACGTTAGGAATCTGTCTCTGGGAGAACAACTGTGTTTAAAGAGCTTCTAACAGATAGATTGCAGCATAGATGACCACCACAGGCATTGGGAGCCTGCTTCACCACTTTTAAATGCAAACAACTTGACACACTCAGTGGATCCACACATTAATCCATCCAGCTGTGCAAAGACCCGAACCCTTGAGGATTTAGTGAAGGCAATCTATTTGCTAGGCATCACATGCAGTGACAACCCAGTTAAGACATCCCTTTGTAACGTACAAATAAGCAGATGTCATTTATTTCCTTTTTTTAATTCAAGTCTAAGACCAATAAGAGCTGGAGATGCTTTTAGCCTTCTCTTTTCTGGGTTTGAAAGGTAATAACCATGGAATGAATCTGTCTGGTGCTGGAAAAGGAGGAAAGTGGGGGAGGTAGGCAAGGTATGGGCTGATTTACACCTACTCCAAAGATAGATTATCCAATGAAAGGAAAGGGAATTAAACTATTAGTGAATTGTCAAAGAGAAGGGAATACTGGAGAAAATTTCAAGGAAACAAAGTTGTGTTTACTGATAAGCCAGTGAGACATCAGAAAGTTCAAATGCTACAGATAGGAAACTTCTATCTCAAGGTCTCAAGTAGGTTAAGACTCCATTAGGTCATGTAAATTTCATTGTACCTTTAATGCCTCCAAGGAAATCTCAAAATTAAGCAGGTGGATAAAAAAGACCAATGTCCAGAAGCTTTCATCATATGAAAGTTTCTCAATAATCATAGGAAAAGATAGCTGCAACTTCATAGAAAATCTCATCTTCATGACTAGCTTGCAGGACCTTACAATCAGCACATCTTTGTCCTGAGACCAGGAAAACTCAACAAATTGGCCCATTAAGAAGACAATTGCCATCCTGAGTCTGTCCTCTTCTTAACAAGGATCACAAAGGCTAATGCATACTTTCTCTAAAGAACATTTGACTCCAGAAGGAAATGAAAGGCTTTAACTCACTCCCTTCCCACCATCTTTCCTTTCCACCTCTCTTTTCCTAGTCCATTGAGTTTCTTTTTTTTAAAAAAAATCTCTATCTACAAACCATGAAGGGAAATATGTATAGACAGATGGAGTCTAATATCTCAGCTAAATTCCATCCCACTTTAAAAAATCCTTCCCTGTCCCCTTTAATGTCTGTTCTCTCTGTTGATTATCTCGTTTATCCTGCATATACTTTGTATGTGGTTGTTTGCATGTTGTCTCCTCCATTAGACTGTGAGTCCCTCTATGACAGGGACTATTTTTCTTTCTTTATATTCCAAGTACTGAACACAGTGCCTGACACATAACAGGTACATAATAATGCTTATAGATTGACTGACATGAACAAATCACTTAAGATCACTGCTTGAAGATTTCAAGGAATTATCATTTAGTAAAAAGTAATACAGTATTAGTCATCAGTCTTTTCATTGTACCAGAGTGTTTCAATACAGATTATGGTTGATATCAAAACTGTAGGAGCCAAATTATGTCATAACTGTATTGGGGCCAGGAATAGTTGAAGAGTTCAAACTGGAAAAAATCTCTTCATTTACACATTTTCATGTTAAGACCCAATCTGATGTGATATCAGTCAACCTTTTAGAGAGAAAATCTGTCCATTACTTTAAATTCCATCTCTTGAATTTGTTAACCTATTATCTTATTACTGCTCCTTCAAGGAAAGGGAGGATGATGGTTTAACAGGAATTTAATTGGAGTTGGGGGGGGGGGCTTATTCAGTTCACTTGATTCCCCTCAATCAAGCCTTAGATGTTGACACAGAATGAAAGCCATTCACTAACTTTGTTGCTACAGTTTGTTCCTTTCTATCTCCATGTCTCCCAAGTTCTATCTTTTCTATATGTTAATAAGTCCAGAGGCTCAGGGACCAGTGGGCTCTTTGATAGTAGGAACAAAAATGTGTTGAATGAGAGAATGTTTCTTTAATGAGATTCTACATCACATACTAAATCTCTACATGCAATGCCAAATTAATGACTACTTACAGCCTAATATAATATTGTGGTATATTATAATAATTCCATGCAGGAAATGCATGGTTAAAATTGGACTGTCTTCACTAGACTCCAGACCACCCTACCTTTGAGAAATAGCAAACGCTATTAGAAACACAACTGAGCTGAAATCAGATACAACTAAAATCACATTGATATGTCTTAGGACACAAGGGTGCCTGGACCTCATCTTTTCCATTAACATTTTCATGTGACACATTATTTTTTGAGGTGTCCAGTTGGTATAGAATTCCTACATGTTGACCTAAAAGTAAAAATATTGACTTCTAATCCCCAAATCCAAATGGCACAAAGAACAATTGGTAATTTTATTAAAATTGAATGTGTCTGTTTTCCTGCATATAAAATGTGAAGACAAATGATTTAGTTTGATTACAAGGAAAGTGCTATAGAAATATAAAATCACATTGTTAATGATCTAATCAAAGCTATAGCCAAAGTCTTAATTATTTTATGGCCTCAATTTGTCATATAACAATAATAGCTATTACATACTCTCAGAAATAGCATGGCCCCTACCAGTGGTATGGTCTGTAACACAACTGGGAAAAGACAGAAACTACTGGGCACAAAAATAAGGCTGTAAAATGACCTGGTCCTACCTTTCCAGTCTTCTTACACATTGCACCACTCAATGTACTTCGCAAGTACATTAGCATTTTGTCTATCATATTGTTATTTGTTAGGGAGATTCTATAAAAATCAGCTGGCAAAAAGGGGAGGTATTGGAGAGGGGGACAAGTAGCATCCTTTTTGAAAGGTGGGGCAATTGACCAGGTAGTTACAGTCGTATGTGTTTTTTAGAACAACTGCTATCCACAGACACAAAAGCAAAATTCACCTCATTTCCCTAGGCCATCCATCCAAGACCAGGGCTAGAGTCACAGCTGCATGAGACAATAAGAGTGCTCATTTGCTCTAATGACTATTATTCCCCACTATAGTTATTGAATAGACTGAGCATCCACTTGATATCTGTTATTTTGGGGTTGCTATTCAGCTGGGAATTGGGGTTAGTTGGGCGAGATCTGGCAAATGCCACTGACAGTACTGTCTACTGCACAAGACATGTCTAATGAGGAGTAAAACAAGTACTTTCTATGTTGGTGCCAGGTCAAGGGAGAATGGCCAACACCTTGAGATTGTTCAGTTCTAATTGGTTTATTTGTAAGACTTGATTTTTAAAGTGTTCCAGAAATGATATTAGGAATTATCTAGTACATGTATGCTTTTCCCCTATGGTAGGTGAATACAGTAAAAATAAAAGTCAAGTCTGAGAATTAACTGAGGAAAAATCTAACATGCCT
This sequence comes from Bettongia penicillata ogilbyi, assembly GCA_023548195.1. NCBI lineage: Eukaryota > Metazoa > Chordata > Mammalia > Diprotodontia > Potoroidae > Bettongia > Bettongia penicillata. The sequence continues at coordinate 12,157,344 of JAJHZJ010000318.1, forward strand.
TTACCATGTGCTTATTTCTTCTCCCCAAATGGAAATCTTACGAGTCCTATGTTCATTTGTGTCCTCTACTTGCCTTTCTAATTGGAATTAAATTAAGCAAGTATGTATTAAGCAACTACCATGTTTGAGGCACTGCACTGGATGCTAATTATAATGCTATAAAACATGTGAATTATATAATATATAATGTGTATAACTATATATGCAGATAGAGATAGATAGATAGATAGATAGATAGATAGATAGATAGATAGATAGATGATAGATATGTATAAGAACTACTCAGTGTAGACTGTTACTTCCTAGTTCTGCCAGCAGAAGCTTCCACACTAGGAAAAGAAACCACTATTCCAGTTCTTACAAAACACAGAAGGTCCAGAACACCAGATTTATGCGATTAATAAAAAGGGCAAACTGGATGAAAAGAAGTCCTTAATAAATGTGGAAGAAGTAAAGCAGTTGAGTCATTGGATTAAATCAGATGACACCACCAGATACGTGTTAGGATTGCTTGAAAGAATAAGACACACCTCTGGGTCTATGACTATTATAACAAGTCAATTCTCACAGGGTTTTCCATCAGCAGTGAGTCAGGTCTTTTGAGAGAACTGTCCTTGGGGATCAAGTCTCTCTCCTCCCCACTCTACCATTAACCAAGTAATGACCTTGTGAACTTCAAAAAGTCAGAAGATCTGGAGTTCCCATAGGCATGGTAGTAATGTCTACCAGAGCAAATTGCATCCCATAATAGCAATGGCTGATGTTGACTTTTGTGTAAGGTCTGAGAGATGCTACGAGAACAAAATAGGCACATTGAGAAAAGACAGCTTCAGGATTCTAAAATGGCACTAACCCTCAGAGGCCAGCAGAGAGCTACACCTTCATGACACGAAGTCATAAAGGAGGGACAGGTTTGCAGTGATCAGACGCGTTTGCCCATCTGTCACATTATTTCTTTAAATTTGAGCCCACTCCCTTCCCTCTTATTGTTTACAAACATGCCCACATTTCCTCCATCCTCAAAATCCTCCCTTGATCCATCCATGCCTGCTAGTTAATCATTCTATATCTCTTGTCCTTTTGAGAATGCCTCCACTTCATTTCCTCTCATTCTCTTCTTAATTCTCTACAGTCTAGGTTCTGATCTCACAACTGAACTGAGATTGTGATCTCCAAAGTTACCAATGGCCTTTTCTCAAACCTCATCTTTCTTGACCTCTCTGCAGCCTTTGACATTGTTATTCACTCCCTTCTCCTTGATATTCTCTTCTCTCTAGGTTTTTGTGATACTGATCTCATCTGATTCTCCTATTTATCTGACCACTCCTTCTCAGTCTGCTTTGCTGGATCTTCACCCAAGCTATATTCACTAAATATAGGTTCATTTTGGGTCCTCTTCTCTAACTATACAATTTCACTCTTCCAGCTCCCATGGATTCAACTATCATTTCAATGCAGATGATTCTTAGATTTATTTGTCCAGCCCTAACTTTTCTCCTGACTCCCAGTCTCCTAACTGTATCTCCAGTTGCCTACTGGACATTTCAGGCTTGATATCTTAAACTCAACATGTCCAAACTGAACTCATTTCTCTCTCCCCAACCCTTCCCTCTTCCAACTTCCTTATTACTGTCAAGTTTATCATCATCCTCCCAGTCAACTAGGCTCACAATCTAGCAGTCATCTTCATTTCTCCACTCTCTTTCTCACCCCCAAATCCAAGCAGCAGACAAATTCTATCCTTTCTACCTTTCTAATATCTCTTACAAATGCATCTTTCTCTCCTCTGACACTTCCATCACCTTTGTGGACGCCCTCATCACCTCATACCTAGACTATTGAAATAGCCTGCAGATTGGTCTCCCTGCCACCAGTCTCTCCCCACTCTAGTCCATCTTCCATTCATCTATCAAACTGGAATTCCTAAAGCACAAGTGCCTCTACGATCAAACATTAAAACTTTCATCTGATCTATAAAAACCTTCTTTACTTGTCCCCTTCCTACCTTTCCAGTCTTTTTAACACCTTATAATTACCACACCACACCCATATAATCTTTGATTTGATGAAACTAGCTTCTTTTCTGGTCCTTAAACAACACTCCAGATCTAGACTTTTGAGTATATTCATTGGCCCATTTTTAGAATCTTTTCCCTCTTCAGGGTCACCTCCTAATTTCCCTGGTCTCATTCAAATCTCAACTAAAGTCTCATCTTCTACAAGAAATCTTTCCCAATTCTCATTAATGCTAGTGCCTCCCATCTATTAGTTGTCTCTAGTTTATTATATATATTCTATAGATATGTGTACATACAAGTGTATGTGTTATAGATGTGTCTTTTTGTATAAAGTCATTTTCATGTTGTCTCCCCCATCAGACAGTAAGCTTCTTGTAAGTCTTTCATCTTTCTTGGCATCCCCAGTGAACACCAAGAAAGGGGAGGTCACAGTAATTATTCCCTTGCCACTTCCCAGGATCTCAGATCTTGTTATAGTCACTAGTTGATCTGAGGGCCAGACTATGGATGCTCCGGGCAGGAGGAGGAGTGGTGTGAAGACGTTTGCCTACTCAGTTGCTGGTATGGGTACCTGGGTCATGGATGGTTTGTAGCTGTCCTCAGGGGCAGATGTCTGCAACAGGAGGAATGATTTCAAGAGCTTGACCAATATTGGAAAGGAAGGGAGTACAGGAGAATTAGGTGATAATGGGTGATGGGATAAGGTGGAGTTGTTTTGGAAATGAGATCCACTTACATTTGCCTATAATGGGAAGTACGAGATGTACCCTACCTTCTCCCAATTAGCATCCTCCTGGTGTTATCCCTAATGTACAGGGCCCCACTTTGGAGAATATTTCCTTAGGTGTGTATTTATGTGAGTCTTTTCTGCATTTATTTATTTATTTATTTTTCAGTGAAGCTGTATTTCATTAGTGAACCTGAGCTTTGTAAGGGAAGTTGGCAGCTACTGTTGTGAGGGAGGAAAGGAGGGAAAGGATGGTGTGCCAGATATTGACATTCCCAAGTTCTACCTGGGTAGGGACAATTTCCTAGAGAAGCAAAAGATGGCCAAAGTGTACCTGAGCTATGCATAAAATTGTAGAATTTCAAGGAATCTAATAGATCAATCAGCCTAATCCCCTTTCTTTTACCAATGAGGAAACTGAGGCCATAAAAATTTAAATGACATGCAAAAAAACACAGGTAAATTCAGTATTCAAATTCAAGTCCCTTGGTTCCAAATTTGATGCTCACATCAGGAGGAAGCCTTGGTTACAAATCTGTGATGTCCTCCAAGCAATCCCCAAAGCTTTCTTTACTCTGCTGTTGAAAGGGAAGGGCTGCTGCTGTTTGGTTTAAGAAGAAAATCAGAAAAAGTGTTCATTCTCACAACAGATGCCTGTTTTCATCTGCCTAGGGAATGCTGATTATGGATGTTCAAGTTCATATCATCAATCCACTTACTTAGAATGTTAAACAGTATCTTAGTTTCTCATACTATGCTAACTTCTACCCACAATTGGCATTCATCCTGTTTGCTAGTGAAGCAGATGAAGTGCTAATTAGTGCACTTAATGTAGAGAGATTGACCAAGCTCTTAAAAGCCTCATGAAAATTGGATATGGGGAAGACCTATTGGGGCATTTCATGCATCCCTGCCAGTTTAGGATGGTCCTCTAAAAAAATAGCTACTGGTGCTTTGTCCAGTCTGGTTATAAATGTATTAAGTAATTGTATTTCTGCTGTCCTCCTGGGAAATTATTTCTCTGTCTAATTGGTCTCACAGTCAGGATGTTTTTCCTGATCAAATAAGCCTAATTTTTCCTTTTCTTGATTTCATTCCATTACTCCTACTTACTTTGTCTTGTTCTCTGGTAAATAAGTTCCCTGCATCTTTGATATTAACACTCCTGGGATATTTGCTCTACAAATGGTCATTACATGACCCTTCCTTCTTAGAATAGTCAAGCCATACATATTTAATTTTTTAACTTTTTCTCTTAAATCAGTGACTCTAATCCTTTAATCATTCATGCTGAATTTCCTTTCCTGTAATGGGTTTTAGGAAACGGAATATAGCATACTGAGATTTTGGTTCAGTAAAGTGTGAGAGCTGAGCATACCTTACCTCATTATGCAATACTTTGTAAGGATAAGATTGACAGGTATTAATCATTTCAGATTAGAGACACCTTAGGTGGCCAGATACGCTTTTTCTACTTTCATACTCATTTGCAAACACGCAGCAGTCATCTCTGAATCCCATTTTATCCCATCATTCACAAAAGGGAATGCAAACCAAATAAAGGGTCCAAAATTTAATTTTGGATGTTTCAGGAGTTTGGGGCTGAGAGAGAGAAAATGGGAGGCAAAGAGAGGACATAAGGAGCTGGTATTAGAAAGAGTGGCACTAGAAAAACTTCCTGTCTGGAAGGGTTCAACAAGTAGCCAGTAAAAATCAATGTGCTGGGCCAGAATTACTCCAATCTTATCCCATCCCACACTTTGGGGCCTTTATCTCCCAATGCAGACAGTGTGCTATAGATAATGTGAGCACCGACCCAATGAAATAGTGTGAAAGGACTGCTAGAGTGTGAATAAATGACCCAAGGTAGAAGTAGCTATGAGAAAAAAAAAATCTCCTAAAAATTCAGGTCTGTACTGTAGAGCAATCATCTGCCCACTATATATAGACTCATAGACACACTCTCCCCTCCTCCCCTCACCTCCACATACATATGATATCAACAAATTTTAGCCATGCTTATTTTTCTTTAGATCAAAGTTACAGATGTTATTTTATACTTATACTTTTCTTATATCACTATAAATCAAGACACTTTTGTCATTATAAATCAAGAAACCTCCTTGTTTCTGAAATGTAGGAGTGGATCTCATTGGACTGATGGATCTTGTAGTGTGTATATGATGGGAAGTTAAATAAAAGTGGCATTCATCTTTATTTTGTACTCTTAATGATGATATAGATTAGAAAATTAATGATATGGTAATGAAATCTACAGAAGAATCTGTAAAGTATTGCAAACATCAGGAAACTCAGGCAAATAAAATAAATCAGCAGCAAGTTAGAAATATAGATAAAAGAGAAAAACTGAGAATTCACTGGGGAAAATATAAACTAATGTATATAAAGAAAAATAGTCAAGGACAGAGACATTGGTTGCATCCCATTTTAACAAATGCTATTAGAATTTCCATCTCTGCATCATAAGAATATTTTCAGTTTTCATCAATAGACACTCTTGTGTATATAGCAATATCTAGTAAGTGAAAAGTCTTGTATAACAAACTTTAGAGCTTGCTAATTTTCCCATCAACCTATTTAATGTAGATTTTGTCCTTTAATATCATATTTAAGTACTGTATTTGAATGTTTATAAAATGCTAAGCTAGTTTATCAAAACTTGATATTTTGAAAACATACTGGTTTATAAAGTTTAAACACTCTCTATCTCTTTATGTCTCTTTCTCTATTTGTTTCTGTCTTTATCTGCCTTGTCTCTCTCATTCTCTTTCAAATTATATTTGTGAACCAGAAACACAATGTGCCTGATGTTCATGGAAAGAAGGAAGAAAAAGAAGAAGGGAGAAAAGAAGGAAAGGAGAAAGAAAGAAAAAGAGGTGGGGAAAGATAGAGGAAAGAAGGAAGGGAGGGAGGGAGGATGGAGAGCAGGAAGAAATGGAGGGAGAGAGGATGGAAAGAAGAAAGGAAGGAGGAAAGAAGGGAGGGAAGAAGAAATGGAGGGAGGAAGGAATTGAGGGAGGAAGGAAGGAAGAAGGGGAAAAGGAAGGAAGATTGAATTCTGTGTAACTCTTAATATTAAAACATGGTCTTGAACAAGAGATGAAATGATGTACTTTGCTCCCTTCCCTTTGGAGATGGTGGACAATTTGCATATACTGTCAGATTCCGCTGAAGTCTTGATTAATTTTGCTGTACTGCTTTTGCCCCCTTTTTTGTTCTTTGTTACAAAGGATAATTCTCTAGGTGGGGAAGAATATATTTGGGAACAAAAGTATGTGAATAACACAGCAAAAAAAAAATATTTAAAGAATACTTCTTACAAGGATTAATTGAGCATTAGTATAAATAGTTCTTAACCTGGAGTTCATGAAGTTGACTTTTTGATAACTATTGGCTATTTTGATAACTGTATTTCAATATGACTAATTGAGATTGTAGTCCCAAATGTATTTTATTTGATGCATTAGAAAAATATTCTAAGAAAGGATCCATAGGTTTCATCAGACCGCCAAAGCTGTCCATGACACAAACAAAGGCTAGAATGCCTGGCAAAGGGACTACTGGCTGTGGTTGAATTCTAGTCCTCCAGTTTGACCTCAGCTGCTCTCTGAGTGCACACTATGTGAACAGAGTGGTGAAGAATAAACAGGGAGGTTGAGGAGACCGGTGAGTGGCATCGCTGGGTAGGGACAGAGGAGTTAGGCAATTTATAAGGTGCATTTCTCTTAAAGGTACTCAGAGGATAAGCAAGGGAGGAGCCAGCTAGAAAAAAAAGAGTTGAGACAGAGTGTAAGGGTTGTTTCTTCTGTCAGCTTTGGATACCTGACATATATTCTGTCTTACCTGGATCTCTATCCCCTACCTTTGCTACTTGGACAGTTGTCAACCTCTGACAGAAATTTGCTCTGCTATTCCAAACTCTCACTCTTCACCCTGAGCCAAGCAGTAGCCCCATTTGGCCATCTCTTCCTGATTTCTCCACTACCCATCTCATTTCCACATATATATTTTGAACCTTTGATGATCTTTGATCAATCCTTTCAAATTTCAGAGAAATTGGGTTCAATATGGGAAGTCTATGACAGTTATGCTGCCATGAGGCCTCCAATTCTCCAAGTCATATGCTTAAAAATGAACATACCCCTCTTCTACATTGCTACCTTCTCCCACAATATTTTGACAAGTATGTCAAAGTATAGTAAGAGTTACATGATAAAAGTTCATAAGTATACATATAAGTATACATAAGGGGTAGTTAGGTGGTGTAATAGATAGAGTGCAGGGCCTCTATCAGGTCAGGAAGATCTGAGTTCAAATATAACCTCAGACACTTACAAGCTGTGTGATCTTGGGCAAGTCACTTCACCCTGTTTGCCTCAGTTTCCTCATCTGTAAAATGAGCTGGAAAAAGAAATGGCAAACTACTCCAGTAAGTTTGCCAAGAAAACTCTAAATCAAGTCACAAAGAACTGGATGTAACTGAACTGACTGAACAACCAAAAAAATACAATGCTTTAACGTCTACAGAATATTTCCTCATAAGTACAGTTAGATTTAGGGGCAGCTAGATGCCATAGTGGATAGAGCACTGACCTGGAAATCAGAAAGACTCATCTTCCTGAGTTCAAATCCAGTTTCAGACAATTAGTAGCTATGTGACCCTGGGCAAGTCACTTCACCCTGTTTGCCTCTTCTGCTCCTCATCTGTAAAATGACCTAGAAAAGGAAATGGCAAACCACTCCAGTATCTTTGCCAAGAAAATCTCAAACGAAGTTGGACACAACTGACATGACCAAATAATAACAACAAAATTAGATTAGCCCTTCTTAACAGATGAGGAACCTGAGGCCCAGAAAGCTAAGGTGACCTGTTCTCAATCATGATGCTGGTGGCCAGGACTAAAAGCTAGCTCTTGCAGTCTTTGCTGTTTCCACTACCCTATGGTGCCTTACAGTATTTCTTCAAAACAATTATAAGAAAGGGGAAAAAGTGAAGATATAACAGTATCAACTTCCCCAGATTTTAGAAGACTCAAAAACGTTCCTTTTTAGACATTGTAGCATGTTCCTCATCCTTTCCTCAGTTAATGTTACCACTTACAAATACATTGTGCCCTGAACATTTGTTTTATTTTAGCAAAGTAATCCCCTGTAACTACTAATGTAGACCCTTCTCCCTTGGTGTCTTGTAGAGCAGGTTTCTATTTTAATGAGATTTAAATACAAAGCAGAAATTTCAATGTCCCATCAAGTTGGTTAAAATTGGATTTTACCTGAATTCAATAGTGGGAAGGTTTGACGCAAACAGAAATGTTCAAAGTAACCTTTGATTAATTAGGGATACAATATTACATTATTAATTTACAATATGCTCTTATCTCCCCAATGGCTAAGTTAACTTCCCATTCCTAATTAATGCATTAACTCTTTCAGATCATTAAAGAAACCTGAGCAAATCATGCAGCATTGGGTGGGGAAAATGTAGAACTGAATGTGGCAGGAAAAAAGCCCAGAACAATTAAGATTGTAGTATTTTTTCTTTCCCTTTGGAACACCAAAGGTGAAACAAACATGGAATAATCCATTCTACTCTGGATGCTTTTGTGCCAAGAAGACATTGAAAATGGGTGAAGATTTCAGAAAAGAGAAAAAGAATTGCCAAAGAGATCAACAAGTAAATCAAGAAATACTTATTGATTACCTACACTGCATATGGAAGGCCCTGTGATAGGTACTGTAGGGGAGGAGGACAAAAGAAGAGTAAGACATTCCCTGCCCTCAAAACCTTCAAAATTCTTTATATTAGTCACTTATAAAACAAACATTAAGCACCCTGCTATGGGTTGCAGGACAAAGGCAATAATAATTTGAATAGAACTTGTAATATTTCTCAAAGTCCTTTCACATAGATATTGAGAAACACTGAGATAAGGGAACTGTTGGAGGAGAGCTGAGGGGCCAAAGCCTCCAAGAATGACATATAAACCACTCTTTTTCATTTGGGCTTAAAGATCTTTCCTAGAGGGAGCAGGCAGGGCAAATCACACACAATTTTACTTCCTCCTTCCCATTTGAATACTGGTGAATTAAGGCTAATAGAAATGTCAAAGGGTGGTCTTGAAGGGGAAAGAACTGATGAAAGGAGAAGTAAGGAAGCAATCTACAGAATCATGGAAGTGTAGAGAGGCAGTCTAGCTTTACCTTGGTGGTTGGGTAAGGTGAAAATTAAGAGTACAGATGTGTGGAACTATTATGTGTAGAAGAGCTTCAGGTCTTTTTCTTTGTTTCTCTTTTTCTTTCCTTTTTTCCTGCCTCCTTCCTTCATCTTTCCTTCTTTCTTTCTTTCCTTCCTTCTTCCTTTCCCTTTCCTTCCTCTTTCCCTCTTTCCTTTCTCCCTCCTTCCTTCTTTTTTTTTAACGAGGAAGCCCCATTGCCACCACTTTCTCCCCAATAGACTGTCTCCCTAAATCGCTGTCCAGCTGTCACTGGTGTAGTATATATCTCCTTCATTTCCTATACCCTAAGGACATTTATGAATCTAAGCAAGGAATAAAGCAGGTAAAAGGAAAGCTACCCATAATATTAGCAATATAGTAACTCCGATTTACATAGCACTTTTCTCACAAGAATTCTGGTAAGTAGATAGTATAAATATTATTATCCCTATTTTGCTGATGAGGAAACTGGGACTCAAAAAGGATAACTTGCCTGAAGTCAGTAGCCCAGAACTCAAAGCCAGAGCCTCTAATTCCAAGTCCATGATCACATATGCATAATATTTGCATAAAAGTAGTATACAGATTCTATTTTTATTGTCACTGTTCCTATTATTTTCACTGCTCCTAGCTCTTCCTTGCTTCCACTCAAGGCTCCACTTTATCTCTCCCTTCCTGATCAGAGCCCCTCTCTGGTAAGGGGGACCTTCTTCCCTCACACAAGCAAACAAACAGATAAATAGATATGTGAACAACGAATAGATGAAGCAGTAGGATAACTGAGTTGACTGTATTTTTGCAACTTTAAGCCCATCGTCTATTTCAATGTCTCATCATGGCTAGGAGGTAACCCTGAATCTTCTAAGGCTGTGCCAGGGGGATAGAACTACTGGTAAATCCTACCTCGACAGAAAACTTTGGATTACATATCTGAAAACTAAATATATGCTTGCGGTCTAAAGACTGAACTAGTTCATTCCAGAGAGGCTTATCTGTAGAATATTGGTCATAAGGCACTTGATTTTTTCCTGTAGTAAAGTTCACAAAGACCAAGGTAAAGCTACAATCTGTAAGGTGATAGAACCCATCCTGAGGACTTCCTAAAACTTTGAAATAGAGAGAAATATCTTCCTCAGAAGAAACAGAGACAATTATCAAAAAATATAATGGCTATAATTTAAATATGAAACAAAATTAATTTTCACTTGATTCTCAGTGAAGGCTAACTATCACAGGTCAAGAAAAACAAGATTTTAGAAGACTGAACCTTAAGCATGACAAAGAAAATTGAAGCATTTTATACCAGGGGAGGCATTTAAAATGAGTCTAGAAAGACTCTTACCATTCTTTGGGAACTATCTTTGCCTGCTTTGTGGGCTGGACAGGAAGCCATGTTAGGCCCTTTCCATTTCTCATCCTGGTGATTCTGTGTTCCTTTGCCTAGCTGAACTGCATGACATTATGCTGTTTCTTTTTCATTTTTTAGATCTCTGCTCACCACTTAATAAAGTTCGTTACTTAATTACCCTGGCCAGAGCCTCCCACCCTACCCACGCTATGTGGAACAGTTGATGATGGCAACTTAATTTAAATTTTTGCTTTCGTGCTTTTCTCCTATCACTTGGAAGGAAGAGGCTTCTGGGTATATGAAAATTTAACGCTCAGGAGATCATTAAGAAGACAGGGTGATTATCATTGCTTTAATATGTTTAGCAGCAGACTAGGAAGTGAACAGATCTGTGAAGTTGATGCTCCAACACCCCCTTTTCTCCCCCGGCCTGAAACTTCCAGGTTTGCTTGTCATCTGAGCTAGCCTAGCCATGGAAGCAGCCACGGGGGCTGCACAGTATATGGTGATAGGCCTCTTCTAATGGTGGGGCTGCCAGCTGCTGCACTAATTTCTTACACAGCTCCATCAGAAAAGCCATCTGGGCCTGATGCTTTCCCTGATGCTAATCTCTTAATAGCTTGTTTTCCCTCCTCTCTGGTGATGGGTTAGTCCAATCTTTCTTGGGTTTCCTGCGATAAATGGGAAATTCTTCTAATCTGTGACAAAAAATTCTTCTGCCATCTCGCTGCCTTTGATTCGCCACAGTGAAGCTTCGTGTGTTGTTACTTGGGGAAACAGAGGGAGGAAAGGTGTTATCTGTCTCCTGCTGGAAAGAAAGCTTCTGCCCTGCTCTGATCCTCCAGTGACTCCAGCTCATGGTGCTGCTATTTATTTTCCTTTTAATTGGAATGCAAGGATCTTATCTCTTTATTACCCCCTTATTGTGCCAATAACTGCTTTCTCTGGTTCAGCCTCCACAAATGTTTGTTTTATGTACTAAGACCTCAATGTGTGCCCCACTTGTGGAAACCCTCCCCCTCCAATATAAAAAAAAATCAATTATTTGTCTAACAAATGAATGCCACTAAAAGTTAAGGGCTTATGCTTCTTCCTAGGCTGCGGTCTCCACCGTGTACATTCCTTAGTCTACACAGTTTTCCAGGAAGTGGCCAGACCAGCTGACTATTTTTGTTCATTACCACCTGAGGTGCCCTGTTGACCTAACTGTGGAAGATAAATTCAGAGAGGAACTACTGTAACCACCACTGTAACCTTAAGGTGGCCTCTGGGTGATTTTACATTGTTTGGAGTGGGGGGAGGGTAGGGCAGGAAGCATGCGCCTCCACTTCCTCTTCTGGGGCTTTCCTGATGCAGGGTTTTGCTGACTCTGCCCCTTTCTCAGATCAGAAAGCCTTCTTCTGTTGACCAATCCAAAAGGAGACTTAGGTAGAAATCTTCATCTTTTGGTTAGCTAGTGCCAAGACTTTCTCCTCAAAATGGCATTTAAAATAAACAAACTTAATGATATCTTCTAAACAAGGGTTTCTTAACCTGGGAGAAATGGGTTTCCAAGAGGTCCAGAAATAGATTTCAGGGGATCATGAGCTGGAATGAGAAAAAAAAAAAACATCTTTATTTTCACTTATCTCCCACTGAAAGTAAGCATTTCCTTCAATTGTTCAACAATATTATTCCAAGAAGGGGTCCATAGGCTTCATCAGACTGACAAAGGGGTCCATGCCACACAAAAAGTCAAGTATCTTAGCCTTAAACCAACACGTCAAGATAGGATGGCCATCAACTCTTAGTAGGAGTGAAAGAATTCAGTTTATTCTGGGGTCAGGAAGGCGATTCTATTTGCTGGCTTTTTATCCTTTCAGAAGCAAAAAGGTCTTTCACAATTAAACAACCCTACCCCTCTCCTGTAAAGAAATGAAGAGTAGGGGTGCAGGATTAAATGGTGTGCTACCAGCAGGCCAGATCTGAATGTTGCCATAAGTAAAGTAATAATAAGGCTCCTCAGTTAAAATTCTGGGGACATCAAAGTAAATTTTCACAAGGTTTCCAATGATCACAAATTGTTCCTCAATATGCTTTGTGCCCCGTATTTGTTGTAGCAAGCATGTATGTAACCAGTATTTGGTGCATATCCATACCACCTAAAATCTAGACATCTGCTGGATGGCTTTCACAGGAGTATTCTCTTTCTGTTGACTACATAAACAGAACTGCTTGCATCTTTAATCTACTAGACTGAGACTCAGTCTCTCTCTTTGCAACAGAATCCAGAGAGAAAGTCACATTCACTCATAGAAAGTACTTCATGGAGACCATGTAATAAGCAGAGGAAGGGCCTAAGGGCTGCCTTCCCCTTGATCCAGGTCAGATGGCCCCAAGACATAGGTTTGGGGTTGGGGTCTTTTTTTAATTTATCCTGTTCTGGGTAGAGAGAGTATAGTCCTACATCTAGGAACTTAAACTATGGGGACCTTGGATCCTGGGATTCCAGGCTGGATGTTGTAACCAGTCCAGTAGTGAAGACTTTGAGTAGCTAGGATCCCCAAGGCCAACCTGGGGGTGGAACTTGGTGGGCTAATGTTACATAGAAACTGAGCTAAAATGTGAACCTAAACGTTGGAGACTGGTGATGTGGGGAGTGAGGAGAGAATGACTCTGAGGTGTTAGAGGACAAGTTTGTGTTTGTTCTGCCTATACTTTTCAAATAAGGGTTTTCCTCACTTGTCCCAAGGTTCCACTCCTGACTCTGTGAATCTCTCTGCCATGCCACAGAAGGCTCCTCATCCTGAAATTTCATTCCATCCTTGGATTTCTCACACTAGAAGAACATCCCATCCTTGTGGTTCCTCTCCTAATTGTTTGATTCATCTTAGAACCTCCATTTTAGGAAAGAACCCAGGCCAATCACTCCTCTTCATGCTTACTCTCAACTCTGGACTTTCTTCACTGTGCCTCTACCCTCTGTTTTAAGTTTGTGAATTGTTTTTTCCTGTTAGAATATAAACACCTTGAGGGCAGGGACTTCTTTCATTTCTACCTGTACTTGTGTTTCTACTTAGCACTACCTCACTCACTTAGCAAATGCTTTATAAATACTTCTTTCCCTGACTTTGTAAAAATGGATCTGTTAGGTAGTTAATAGAAAGCAGAGTGCTTAAATCCCTAAAAGAAAAGAGGAATTTGTGCAGACTTGAGTCAATGGCAAAAGACTGAAGATACCCTTCTCCAACCCCGCAAGGGCACCAGAGAACCTCAAAGGAGGGTTAAATGTTAAAACACCTGGCCTTCAGGAAGTTGGGCCAGAGAGTCATTGTTCCAACTATATTATGAATTATAAGAAGATACAGAAGACAGAGCCCCTTGAAAGTTTAAAATCTACCTGGAAACAGACAATAAGCACAAAGAGTAGACTTTGGGATTAAGCACATTAGGATGCAGAAGTATACAGAATAAATGAAGGATTTGGGGGAAATGATGATAATAGCAACCATAATAGATGACATTAATATAGTACTTACTATGTGCCAGGCAGCAGTCTAAGCACTTTACTTTACCACTCATTGGATCCTCATAACGACCCTGAGAGGGAGGTTCTACCATTATCCTCATTTTACAAATGAGGTGGGGGCAGGTAGGTGGTGTAGTGGATAGAGAGCCAAGCCTGGAATTAGGAAGACTCATCTTCCTAAGTCCAAATCTGACCTCAGACACCTACTAGTTGTGTGAGCCTGGGCAAGTTACTTGACCCTGGTTGCCTGTTTCCTTATCTATAAAATGAGCTAGAGAAGGAAATGGCAAACCATTCCAGTATCTTTGCCAAGAAAACCCCAAATGGGATCACAAAGAGCCAGACATGTTTGAAAATGACTCAACAACAAGAGATGATGCAATTGAAGAAAATAGAGTTTAAGAGATGGGTCATAGCTAGTAAGTGTCGCAGGTCAGATTGAAATTCAGGTCTTCCTCACTACCAGCTTGTTCTACCCAGTGACTTTCGAAGGGGTGGAATTTAGATGAAGAGTCTTCATATATGCCTTACTTTAAACAAAACAGACATATAATTTTGTCATATACAGAGCTCTCAAGGAGAGGTGCTTTTTCTCCACTGACATCAAACTTGCTCAGCAATTTATCATCTTAAAGTAGGGATTCTTAATCTGGAGCATTGAGAGGTTATACCATAAGATACACCGTTGTTGTTGGAGTGGTTTGCCATTTCCTTCTCTAGCTCATTTTATAGATCAGGAAACTGAGGCAAACTGGGTTAAGTGTCTTGCCCAGGGTCACACAGCTACTAAGTATTGGACACCAGATTTCAAGTAATGAAAATGAATCTTCCTGACTTTAGACCTAGCACTCTGTCCACTGTACCACCTAGCTGCCCAAGGATATGACCTAGTTTATGCTATATGTAGAGTGGGAAGGGACTTTAAATGCTCCTGAGTCCAACTCTTCATTTCATAGATGAGGAAATGAGGATGAGAGTGGTTAAGTGATTTGTCTGGGGTAGTACAACTTATATCTCAGGTAGGGTTTGTGTCTTCCTAACTTCAAGCTCAGTTCCAAGATGTCATGAGCTCCAATGTGTCACCTTGCTGCCCTGGATTATAGATGTCAAAGGTGATACTTGAGCCTGGGTCTTCTTAATTCTTTTGGCAGCAGTGTCTCCATTTCACCAAGCTGCTCCCTGGACTCAACAAATCCATTTGAAAGTTTCATTGTCTTGGAAAATGTGAATCTTGTCATTGACAATGCCAAACATCCATTCATTCATTTAACAAATATTTATTGAACTCTTACTAGTATGTAGCACTGAGTTAGGCATCTAAGGCATCATCATAATTATTTATAATAATTACAAGATACAGCCATCATCAACAAATAGTACATATTAATCATCATACCACAAGGTATGTTTCTATATTTTGGCATTCTTAAGTGCAGTTTGGAAAATAATTGAGCATACACAAAATTCCAAAACAGTAGGTGGCTTTTTTAATCATCTTTTTCTGTAGGATAAGTCACAAGGCCATTTCATCAAAACTTTGAGCTGCTAAAATGGGACCAGGTAGAATTGGAGAACACAGCATAGAAAAGAAATAAAAATTGGCACGATTTAAATTCCAACACTATTGTTGAAAAAGATTTGAGATGGCAAATAACTCTTCAATGTTTTTTAAACAAATGTATTAATTATAGTAATATTATGGAAGGTTAGCATGGGAGGGCCATTTCCTGAGTTTTACTTTCTTCATCAAACAAGTGATATTATCATAAAAATAATGACATCTTAAAGAAAACTTTGAGGAAAAGCACTAATTGGAGTTTGAAATGCCACAAGCTGAATTACTGCTTCCAAGATAAAACCTCTTTCATATGAAGAGCTTGAGTTCACAGGTATCAAGTAGCTCAAGAGGAAATTTCCTCAGTTTCCTAAGAACTAAATTAATATGCTTCTACATTGGGTAAGGAGAGTTAATGGAAGGTTTTAAATGCACCAGGCCCTTCAAAAAGCTGATGAAAAGCACATTGTTGGAACTGAACGAATCTTAAATAATAATGAGTTGCAGAGGAATGGTTATACATTCCACTTGTTCAGGGAATGCCAATACAGCAGTCAAAGAAAATCAAAAGAAAGATGTCTATAACAAAAAAGGACACAGGTGAAAAGAGAAGGTAGGCAAATCATTTTCATGAAGAAACTTAGGTGATATTTTCACAGCAGATTGCTATGGGAGTGAGGGAAGAAGGGGTAGTTTCTACATGTGGCCCAAAACAGGTACTCACTCTTCAGCTCTTACTTATTTTCCTCTTGCTCCTTTCCCTGCAATCCTGTTCAGCTGAAAGGTAGCAAAAAGCTCCTGAAAGTCACAAAAGTCACACCAACACATATACACTAGAATCTTCTCCGGTACATAGGACAACAAAGGGCTACTGACCAGAGAAAGCAAGCCTCAGGGAATGGCCCTCTGATACTACCTTCCTAACATCCACTCTGAGATATTATGGCTAACAGAGTTTGGGAAAGTGGAAATGCATTTTCAGATATGGCCAATACACCGAATTGTTTTGTTTAACTATATTTCTTATAAAGAAAAGCTTCTGTTTGGTGGCAGAATGAGTTAATGAGTAGTGGTAAAGATGTGATTTTTTTTCTGAAAAAAGAAAAGAGCATCAACAAAATATTTTGAAAATAAACAGAAGGAAAAAGTTCAGAAGGGGACACAGAAAGGACATCTTTGTTATTGACTTGTTTAATTAATATACTTTTTCCCCTCAAAACAAATTGTTCATAAGTTTACAGTTTCATACATTCAGTCTTTTTATTCTTCTTTGTATATAAAAATGATTGTTTTATGTTTGCATTTGTGGATGATTGTTATGTTCATAAGAAAAAATTAAAATATAAATGCTATCCAAATATGAGAATGTATCAGTGTTTCTGCTCTGCGAGTACCAATAACTAATGGCTCCTTCCCAATGTAATTAATTTGACATCACTAACAGAGCATAGGATTCTCTTGTCTTCTGTGCTAAAATTAGAGATATTATTTATAAATAAATATACCTGATATTTAAATGCTTTTTTTGGTCATTATTGAAGAAGTTCTAAGAACTATAGAAAATATTTCAGTGCTCCTAAGCTACAAGGAATGAATCTGATAGTGCAGAGGGTAGTGGTTATTGTCCCCACTTTACAAAATAGAGAAACTGAAGCAGTGAGGTTCCTGAGTCACCCAAAGTCAGTGAATTAGTCACATCAGCCACAGAGTCGCAGCTGAACCCCAGATCCATGAGTCTTGGTCTACTGGATTCCCGGGGATTTCACTGAGTAAGTAATGAAAAAAGAGGACCTTCAATGGCACAGGGATAGCATTTTTTTAATGGAATATTAGAGCTGGAATAATCTTCACTAATATTACCCTTCTTTTTTTAAAAAATTAATTCAATAAATATTTGATTTGTTTTTTATTACATTGATATCACTTCCCAATGATTCTATCCACACCTATAGAACACTCCCTGGTAATAAAGAAATGTAGTTAAGAAAAATCAACCAAAAAATAGGTCAGGTGCGACAGCTATCCCTCATTCTGCACCTAGAGGACACCACCTCTCTTCACTGCTAGTCTTCCAAAGTTAAGACTGACCGTGGCATTGATCAGGGTTCTGACATCTTTCAGTGTTGTTTTCCTTCTCATCATAGTGGGCATTGTATAAATTGTGATTTTCCCCCCCATTTTACTGATGGAGAAATTGAAGTCCAGATGAGTTCAAGTGACTTGCTTTAAGTTATACAACTTGTGATAGAGACCACAGTGGAATCCAGAGGTTCTGATTCCTCTTTCAGGTCTCTTTCTATCATGCTGCCTCTTTGCTTCTAATGGAATTATAGTCAAGTGTGCAGGAAAAGGACCAGCAGCCTCAGGGAAACCATGGCCTTGGCTGGAGCAGCTCTTATATCATTACACCTGGCACCTAAATGGAACTTCGTGCATGTTTGCTGAATTGAATTGTGAGTAATGTTTGTGACCTTGAAAAGTGTAGGAAGGTTGATCCTAAGGGGGTGGTAGAGAGAAAAGACAAGTTTCACAGAGGTGTGGAGGAAGCAAGAATTGGCATCAGGGAAGCACCCTGGAGGATCATGGCAGTTTAAACTCTGGGCAATTTTGCTAGGCCAAAGAAGGTAACAAAATAGAAATAGTTAGGCAGCTAGTTAGTGAGTTCAAATCCTGCCTCACACTCTAGCTATATGACTCTGGGCAGATCACTTAACCTCTCTTTGCCTCAGTTTCCTCAGCTGTAAAATGGGGATAACAATAACACCTACCTCCCAGGTTGTTTTGAGGAGCAAATGAATTCACCTATGTAAAGTGCTTTCTAAACTGCAAGGCACTTAAAAATGTTCGTAAGTATTAGAAGTACTTGAAAGACAAGCTTTACCACTTTATTTACAGCTTAGCATGCAACAGCTTATTTTTGTATTATGTATTTTTGGTATTCTAAAGAAACCAACCAGATTGCAATTAACAGTCTGTGATCATATGCTTCACAGTATATCTCATCAAAAACACAACAGTCCCTTGAAGCAAAGTATTTATAAACCAAAGTTACAAAATGATCAAATGTACTGGTCAGACTTGGATGGACTTGCTACATTTGGAGATACAGTCACCAACAGAACTTGGGGTGTAGGCAATAGCCTTCCTATCCTAATACGAAATGGCGAAAAGGGAACTAATCCAGGGAGCTAATTCAAGATGCAAAGCTCAGACCTTTGTTTTCAAGTTGGAAAAAGCATCACTGTTTCTAATTTTCGATGAAATGATACTAACACACGCACACAACTACACATACTCACTAGACTCACGGTACCCACTTAGAGTGGCAGATAAAATCTTGGACTGCCATCCTGTGGTCAAAGAAGAGAAAATAACGAGTGAGAGAAAAATTTCCACTGGAAAAGACAGGACAATTAATCCTCTGGAAAGTCTATGGGAAAAAAAAGAGTTTACATGGACAATGAACTAGCAAGTCTGTAGATCTGAGAAGAGATTTCAGGGTTTCTTATACCCCAAACCTAGAAGGATTGAGAGAAACAGAAAGGGCAAATAACACCATTTCAGGAAGAAAAAGCTATTTTTTTATGTTCTGCCTTTGCTAGAATTGTCATTCTATCTACTCCTGAAGATATCTGAGTGTTTGGATGGAGTAGCAGCAAAAAGACCACTGAATTACCAGCAGATCTGAGCACCACACCTCTTCTGCTTCCTGGTTTGACCTTTCTCAATTCCTTTAGCATCTCTGGACCTGTTTCTCTTTCCTTTTCTGAAAAACAAGCAGGTTGGACTCCATGACCTCTAATGACCCTTCCACATCTACACGTTGGTAATTCTGAGATTTCTGTTCTATGCATTCTTGTCTTGATGTCCCTGAAGAACTCAGAAACCATGTGCCAGGTACTTAGCACAGTGTCTAGCACATAGTAATCACTTAATAAATGCTTGTTGACTTGACTTGACTTGATATCCCACCAGATGACTGAAATTCCTTTTTCTAGAGGTGGGAACATGCCAAGTTGATTCAACTTGAGGACATTCCAGGTTATCAGGGTGATAAGGTAGAGTATTCTGTGCTGAATTTACATCAAAAAAGCTTGGGAATGTGATTCAATAAATACCTTAAAGCTTGAATATTGGTCAGTACTTATCTGAACTATCCAAGCCTTTAAAGTCTGAAAAAATTTGGCTGTAACCAGATTCTCTCATGAGATTTCTGGTACTTCCTGCTACTGGCTGGCCAGTCATCTCCAAGAACAGCTTTTCTCATGGTATTTTGGCAGTTGTACTTTCCTTGCTCTGCCAGAATCAGAAAATGGAGGCATGTGAAACAAAAAATTATTTATATAGACACATATATATGCATATACACACATGCAGTATTATATACACAGAGATCTATCATGTGTGTTTATATATACATGTAAATATGTACACATACACATATTACATATACACTGTGTATATATGTGTGTGTGCTTATATATAGATATAGATATATTTTTTTTTTTCCTGGAGAACTGTGTTAATAAGTTTAAATTTTGAGAAAAAACATTTTGGATTGATTCTTGTTTCATTCAGATCATGACATCTGGATTCAAGCATATTCCGTTGACTTGGGAAATCTATAAATAGAGAACTATGGAATGAATTTTTTAAAAAATTCTAAGTTTTTCTATGAACTACTTGGAATTGAAAGGTACTTGAGAAATACAACACCAAAAAAATAAATATTTTGCTTAAAAAACCATCTGCAGTTATTGAGATGAGTGGCTTTAATATGGGTAAAAACCAGAGGTTCTAATATGGGTAAAGACAGACTAATATTCATCTGCTATGCCTTTACTATCTGACAAGTGTCTGACTTGTATTCTGACACTTGAGGCTTTGGAAGGTGATTGTGAGTCACCAACCTAATCAAGCTTGAAAAGTTTGAACTACTCTTTCTCCTCCCCAGCCTCATCAACTTGTTCTAATGAGAAATCTATAGATGAAGGAAGATAGCCAAAAACAGAGAACTTAACCAGTATGTGATGTTTGCCACTCCTCTTTTGTCCAGGAGGAGGAAATGGGTGATATTTTCTGACCAGAGATTCATCTGAGATTGAGATTAGACTTCCGAAGACATAGATATATGTAGAGGTTATTGGCAGTGAGGAAACTTTTCCATTTGGCTGTCTGACTTAGAAAGAAAAAGGTTTGTGGACCACTGGGGCAGTTTTTATTGGACTTTTTTTCAAAAAAGGAGTGACATCCACTTTAAATATGTAGTAAATTCCATTTTAGGGGATGAATGGAACATTGTCTACTACAATACCACAGGGTAACAAAAAGGAACAGGCCCAAAAGAGGGGCACAAAGTGAGCCAAGGAGGGAAAAAAGATGTCACGTAGGTAATCTGTAAAATATGCAGCTAGGAAAAAAAGTAGGACACTCACCAAAATGTCTGGTGTGCAATTGAAAGCTGCCTAGGGACAGCTCTGACTTGTAGTCTGCCACTAGGGGCAAAGATCCAGCCATGATTTACTTTTACAGTGTGCCTGGCAGGGAGGAGGAAAGGGTGGGGGGAAGAACGACCTTAGAAAGGTAAGGCGGATAGGTGTGGATAGGTGCTTGTCTGATCTGCTCCTTTTTCAATTTAATTCTGAGACACAGATGCAATCTCCCACCCACCCACAGACTTTGCAGCTCCTCCCTTACAGCAGCTAGTGCCTTCTGTTTGAGATTGCCTCTTATTTGCACTGTATATATCTTACACATTCAGAGTTTTTTGTATATTGTCTCTCCTCCTCCATTAGAGAAGGGACTTCTTGAGGGAAGGTTTTATGCTTTCACTTTCCTTTCTATCCCTAGCATGTGGCACAGGTCATGGCACATGGTACATACTTAATAAATATGTTACCCGCTAAATACTGTTATCTGCTTGCTTTCGGAAGAGACCTCCTATTTTCATACATCTGTCTACCTATTCTAACTGTGGACTATTTATGTACTCCACGACAAAAAGAAAGCACTTACAAACTTCTCACTTTTTGGAAATAGATAACATCATCATATATGAAGACATGAACTGGTCATCTCTCACTTTAATCAAACCTAGTATGAGGAAAAGTCCAGATTTGTACACAAAAAGAAGTCAGCTAGGAATGATCAGTTATTTTACTAAAAAATCCTTTAAGGAGACCTTTTAGTAGCAAGCTTCTATAGTGGCTTTAAAATATAATGGCAGGGTGAGAATTTGATTTGTACAAAGCTTTTCAGGTAAACCAAGACATACCTACAAGTATTCTTACTTCTTATAATTAAAACCAGTGTGTCAGTTCTAAAACTTACCTTCTGTAGATAAACACCTTCCTTTCCCATCCACAATTAGTAGTGCATCATCATTACCTGGCCAAACTTCTGTCCATAAGTTTTCTTTTAGTAAGATTTTTTTTGCCATACTAAAATACTTTTGAGTTGACATTAGCCTTATCACAGTACCTTGGTTTCTTTGATTATCAAACTACTATTACTTCCTTGCCTCAAGTAAACAAGTCTCTCTATTTGACTATTTTCATGTCATTTCTCCTTTTCAGATCCCTAGTTCTTGTACTGTAATATGAGGAGGGGACTCTCTTAGTGAAAAATGAAATGTTCTTTAATAACTACCTTCACTTCACCTTTTAATAGCCTTTATTTTAATTCTCATGGGTGCTCAAAGAATATTGTTGTTTGGTCTTCTTCTCATCCTTCTCCACTTCACTGTTTTCAATTATACCAGAGACTTTCATCATCTTTCTCCTCCTTCACAATTTGCAGAGACCCTAGACACTATCCACTGTATTCCATCTTTGTGTTTTCCTCACTTTCCATTGCTATGTCAAGCCATCATTTTGGCCATCCTGTCTACATGGATGACATCCAAAAGCACAATTTCCAGTTCTTCAGCTTGAGAGCCTTCTTGCTTGCTTTAGCAGATGAGTAATATTAAACTTCACTCACCTCTTCTCTTTTCTCTTGGGGCATCCTTCCAAGGGATGACCACTTTTCAACTATGAAAAAGAACATTAACTCCTCAGATGCTTGCAATTTGAGGGGGTCTACTTCAGTTCATTTCTATACCCCATTCATCTGCCCTGACTCTTTAAAATATGCTCACTTACTCAAACTTCTTCCTGGTCTGAATTTTATGATTTTAGTGTGAAAGATTCTATAAATGTAGAAAAATAAATTGTGTTGAAAATATACTTCCAAAAAAGACCAATTGTGCCACAGTGTGGCAGAAGATAAGAATGCAAACTAGAGAATGACAATTTGCCATAGCACTATCTGTGCTTATTCAATTCAAGACATATTTGTAAGTATCTGCGTTAGGCACTGGACCTACAAAAAACAAAAATCAAACAGGCCTGGCCTTCAGGGAGCTTATATTCTATAGGAGGGAACTGTTTCAGAAATGAAAATAAGTCTAGGTTTTAAAATAATCAACCCAATCATTCTCTGAGAGGAATACCTCAGTAAATTTTGTAATGTTTTTATAAAAATTGATAGAACATTGCATTTTCTTGTAAGTTCCATTTCTCTTATTTCTGTCACACCTACCCTCCACCCACATCTATACATGCACTCACCCTACCATTATGTGCTGTGAACACAGAGTAGGGGCTCAATCAATTCTTGCTGAATTAAGGTATTGGAGAGCCAAGTAGTATAACACCATTAGTCAACAAAGAATTATTTTTTACACTTTTTCTCCAACTCTGACCCCCATTCCAACACTTCAGCAGTTCAGTTACTTCCCTTGCCAGTTTTTGACCAAGAGCTGGTGATAATAATGATGAGAAATAACAATAGTCTATATATATATAAGACTTCATAGTTGCCAGGCCCATTTGATCCATAGGTCAAACCATGAAGGAGCAGCGTAAGTGTCATTACTCCCATCTTACAGATGAATAAACTGATGTCTGGTTGAGTGAAGTGATTTGCCAAGGTCAAATGAAAGAGACAGATCTAGAACAGAGTTTTGTTGGGTTTTTTTAACTGTCCACTCCAGGATATATTTCTGAATCCATGTGATACAGTGTGTGTGTGTGTGTGTGTGTATGTGTGTGTGTACATGATGAACATGGGATGGAGACATATGCAGAGAAAAAAGGTTATATTGGTAGGACGCTGAACAAAGAGGGAAGGGAATTAGGGAAAACAAGAGAATGACAAGAACACAACTCTCTTCCATGTGTCCCTGGAAATTTACAAGTGTTAGACTTCCAAAAGGTAGGAAACATGAAACAAATAACTACCCATAAATTTATGAAAACTTGTGTTTCAGTTTCCAAGTGTGGGTGCACTATATACTCACAGCTGTATACTACACACACCTAACAAATTCTCCCCTACTTTTCCTCTTAGATCTACAGTGTCCCAAAAGCTTTAATGCAGTTTTAAGCTACTAAAGCTGTAAATTTCGCTAAGATTTTTTGGGATACCTTGTATGTAGTATGTAAAATTACACACCCATGAATGTTCATGTGAACATATAGTCTTTGAAAAGACTGATTTCCTAACAGTATTGTCAGTCCGCTGAGGCTTTGGATTACTGGTACTGTGATCCTTTCTTCTTGGGTTATCATCTAAAACCCAATGAATCAAAGATAACTTAGATTCAAGGCCCTAGGAAAAGCCAATATTGGTACTTCACAGTAATTAGAACTATCCTCCTCACCAACAAGGAGCACTCTCTTATGGCTCTTTGTTAATAAAGGGAATTTCCCATTCTCATTAATCTTAGGGTAAACTTTCCCACATTTGTCTTTTTAAGGAAATTGAGGTTTGTCTTTCAAGAAATAAGGTCAACAATCATGTATGTGTCATGAAGATGATGACCTTATTAGAACCTCTCAGGAAAAGTGTTGCCCATACTGGGTTAATACCTTTATACTACCCAAATAGGGTTTCCCCTACCTTCTCCTTTGGGCTCACATAATTATCAGGAATATACCTATGAATAGATGCTCCTATAAAGAAGAAGGTTGCCATCTAGTGGATCTCTTTATTCATTACACACTCAGGAAGCTATATAAGTTTTCTGTTTATTTATACCAATTCAATTCGAATAAGTATATATAAAAAGTATAACAATAATGAAAAGGAAATAACAAAGGGAGATTCAAAAGCTCTTTCTCTACAAATGTTAAAATATCTAAGGCATGTCCCTGTTGCCTTGCTCTTTGCCTGATTTGGAGAAAAGAGCCTTCTAACAAGGTGCTACACTTCAAAAATTTTTTTTAAAAAGAAATTCAGTCAACTTTGCTTTCTTTTAGAGCACAGCTAAATCTAGTACTTTAAAACAAATATATCTAGGCCTTCATTTCTCCTAAATGTCATTTCTTTTTCAAGGCCACTGCTACCATCCTGGTGCTTTCAAGTCACAATTATATAAATTTGATATGAGAAGCATATGCCTTCACTCCTGTGATGCAGTTAAGTTCGTGGGTGTGGCTAAATTATGAAGTCTTATTCTAAGGGAAGGCTGAGGAAAACATCTGTTTCTTAATGCAAACCATCTGCTATTACCAGACACTAAGTCAGGCATTTTAACACGATATATTCCTTACAATTACACTTACTAAACAGAATACGATTACAGAATTCCTACTAATGTTCTCATCGCACACCAACTCAGGGATCTTCCCTTGCACCTCATATGGGATTGATCAGTGCAATTATTTTGTAAAGGTCTTTGTCAGTGGATTCAAAATAACCAGAAATAGTAATTATTATTATTTAGTGTTCAAGTGTTAATTTTCCAGCTGAGATGCTGCCTCAGCTTTACACAGTTACAGGTGCGGAGAAAGTCAAAAATAAAGTCATTTGTGTGCAGCATTTTTTTGGAGGAGGGGGAAGAAATAGCAGGAAGTATTCTTATTGCTTATATGTAGGGTAAACTTGGCCCTGACAGGCTCCACAGAGACCAAGTCCCATGAATCCCTGTCTCTCTAACAATACTGAGTGGATATCCCATGCTGTCCACACATACTTAGGCTATTTCTGGCTCTGTGTAACTTAACTCAGGAAAACAGTTCTAACTTAGCTCTTTGAACTTCTGAGAGAGTATTTCTTTTTTGTGAAGTAGTGGAGTTTTGTCAATGTGGTGGTCAATGAATCTCCTCTCAAGTCAACTCAGGGCAAATACTTCATTAACCCAAGAAGAGCTGCTACTTAGGCTGAAGTAGATAGACTCAACTACCTTGTTAAACTCAAGAGATTATTGATGGGGCTTTCACATCCTAGTTGAAAAATCAGAATTACTCCAGTTGGAAAGGGTAGTTGGCAGCTATCTTGTTCAATTTCCCAATCCAATCTTCTTTACATCATCCCTAACAGGGAAGAAGGAAGAAATACAAATATTGTCTCATTTGAACTTCACAATAATTCTAGCAGATAGGGGTTATTATCATGTCCATTTTACAGAGAAAGAAACTGAGACAGGCAGCCATTATGACTTGCCCAGGGACACATGGCTAGTAAGTGGCTAAGACCAGATTTGAACTCAGGTCTTTCTAATTCAGGCCCAAAGCTCTATCCACTGTACTACCTAGCTGCCAATCTATTACAGATGGCCATCTAACCCCTGAATAAATATTTCCAGTGATAGGGATCTCAACACTTTGTAGAGCAGACTATTATATAGCATTATATTTTATTAAATATTATATATTTTAGCAGTTAAAGTGTTAATTTTTCCTTATATTGGACTGAAATGTGCCTCTATATTTGCCTATTAATCATAGTTCTGCTTTCTGGAGTAGCACAGAACAATTACTTTTAATCAGCCTTTGCTAGTAATACCATCCCAAAGCCAAGTGTTAATACCTCAAAAAGGACTTGTAAGAATAATATTTTAAGTTCTTCTGGTATCACAAGTCACCTGTCAAGCCACCCCTGAGCTGGTCTTCCTAGATAAAGTTAGGAACAACGCTGGAATGGTGATCATAGGCTTGCTAAGATTCTCTCACTGGGTAGTATTGGCCAGGAAGTTTTAGTTGTAGAACAGGATAAACCTTTTGTATGAGGTGGTCAAATCTCCAAATCTTTGCGTGTTTGTAAGTAGGAAAAGATACTGGGTAGATAAAAGATACTTCAGTAAATATCTCAAATGATAAAAAATTAGCACAGTGCCTGGCACAAAATTAATGCTTAATAAATGCTTGTTGCCTGATGTATATACTTATCAGTCAGCAAGTATTTACTAAGCAAGCACCTACTATGTGCCAGGCACCAGCTAGGTCCTTGGTATAACAAGTACAAAAAGGAGAAACAATTCCTACTCACCAGGAGCTTGTATTCTAATAGAGGAGAGAACAAATAAAGATGTAAAGATAAGAATAAACATAAAATGAATAGATAAAAATATATACAAAGTAGTTAAATACAAGGTAGTTTGGAAGGGAGGGCACTAAGTAGTTAAGGGGATCAAGAAAGACTATGTAGAAGATGGTGCTTGAGCTGCATCTTGAAGGAAGAAAGTAAAGACCTAGTACATTCCAGGCATGTGGGACAGCCAGTAAAAGACATAGGAATGGGTCTTGCTGCATTATGGGTAAAGAGAGAAAAGGGCATTTTGGTTGGACCAAAGAGTATGAGAGGAGGAGCAGAGTCCAATGAAGCTGGAAAGATAGTTTGGGGTCAAGATATGTAGGGTTTTAAAAGCGAGGGTCACAAAACTAGAGCTAGAAGGGAACTCAAAGGTCATCTAATCCAATAAGCTCATTTTACAGTTAAGGAAACCAAAGCCAGGGAAATTAGGTGATTTTTCACAGAATCAAAGTGAAATTTGAATGTCTCTAACAATCTGAGGTTCAGAGAGGCCTAAGTGTCTTACCTAAGGATATATACGTGTGTGTATATATGTATATGTGTATTATGTATGTATATGTGTATATACATAACACACATATACATATATATGACATATATATATGTAGCAGAGCTGGGATTTGAACCCAGGTAGACAGCACAGTGGATAGAGCAGTGGGTTTGGATTCAGGAATTAGACTGATGAGTTCAAATCTGGCCTCAGACATGCTCTAACTGTATGACCCTGGGCAAGTCACTTCACCCTGTTTGCCTCGGTTTCCTCATCTGTGAAATAAGCCAGAGAAGGAAATGACAAACCACTCCAGTATCTTTGCCAAGAAAATGCCAAATGGGATCATAAAGATTCACACATGACTGAAATAACTGAACAACCACGAATCTGACTTGAAAGTTAGTGTTTCTTTCACTAGCATCAAACCATTTCAACCTTGGACTCTAAGTATTCTGCTGAGATTGTCAACAGAAGTGCCAGTTTTCTTCCTAGTGAAAACTCCAAGTTTTAGGGACAAAAGTGGGAATTAAAATCAAGTTCATGGGTCAAAGCAACAAGATATGTGAATTTTTTCTAGCTTTCCCACAAACATTTTGATCAAGCAAAGTTCTGTACTACGTGGAAGATGGAAATATGAACACTTGTCATTTGCTGTGCAAAGATAGAAAATAAAAATGATGGTTTTTTTTTTCCTTCCCAAGGCATTAATTGCTTGTTGGTGGGATTCTTTGTCTTGTTTTATTTTTTGTTCTTAAGGCAGTATGGAAAGACCAATGAGTTTGGAGTTAATGGTTCTGGGTTTGAATTCCAGCTCTGCTTCTCACTATGAAACTGAGTAAATCACTTAACTTCTCTGAATCTTAATTCCTCATCTGTTAAATGAGGTGGTTTGACTAGATGAAATCAAAGGTATCTTCCAGCTTTAATATTTATGATCCTGTGCTAAGAGACTTAGCATTTAACAATATAGTCTCTAGGGGGTACCCAAGCAAGTACCCAGGGCCATGCCACTCAAAAATGGACTTTTTTCCCCCCACAGTCCAATAAACCAGCATTCTATATTGTATTTACTCCATATCTGGGCAAGAAGGATCACATGAGTGAAAAATATTGAACATAGTGATTCTCTACAACATCCAATGAAATTTCCTCTAGAAATTTAAAAATGAAATTGTCAGAGCCACAATCAAAAATCCTTGCCACTGGGACAAATTCAAATTGCGACAACAGAACACAATATACTCAGAGTGCAGGTACAGTTGTGCTTAGAAGGCAGAGCTTTAGGAATATCAAATGGGGAGCCATGGAGAAGGTGGGTTAGAGAGCTGGGAGTCGAGGGAGGGAGAATAATTAGAAAGTTACTATAGTACCACCAGTGAGAAATGACATCTGATTTAGGATGGTGGCCATGTGAGTAGGGCAAGGGGATAGAAGCGAGTGATGTTATTGCAATTGATTTGGCCACTGACTGTAATGCTGGGAGAGTGAAGAGGGATGGATGGGAGTGTCCTCAACAGAAAGGAAGATGGAAGAGTTTGAGGGGAAAAGATTATTCAGACATTTTACGGGGACGAGGAAAATCAAAAGTGGAGTTCTCCCCTCTCACCAACTACCAGACAACATATGCCACTTAGGACTTTAAAAGGACAGGAGTAAAGGGAAAGAAAAGAGTAGAGGGTCAAGCCTGAGGAGGTCTTTGGCATACCAGAAGTGGAACTGAATATACTTAACAAGAAACCAGATACAGTCTACCATTTTACATATTCATCTATACACATGCTTAATTAACAGTCATTCTCAATTGATTCTTTTCACCTATCAGGAAAAGAAAAATTATCAAAGGCTATTATTTTTGGGATATTTTTTCGGTTAAAGGGAACTTTAAAAAAAATCTCTGGTTGAAACATTAAAGGAAATTCTTCAAAGACTTCAAAGTAACTATTTCTGCTCAAACACATATCATTAGACATAATACTGATAGAAAGATTTATGTTTTTCTGTTTTCACACTTTACATGTATGTTACTATCAGTGTAATGGAAGGGAGTATTCCCTACATTAAAGGAGATTATAACCCATTTATCTATCTAACTAATACTTGCTCATCAGGTACAATTCTTTTCAATATATTCCTGTACATTTGCCATGGAGCTTACCCAAAGTGGGCCTCATGCAGATTTTCTGACAATCACACAGATGTCAGTGGAGCACATGGACGTTCCAATAACTGTGTCTTGCTCTTGCCTTGTGACTGGACTATCTTTTTAAAAATATCCTTTTTAGTGATTTAGTTTTTATGTCACATTCATTTTTTAATATTTCCTTTTGCCCTCTCACACCCAGTGGACCATCCCTTGTAACCAAGATTTTAAAAGAGAAAAAACAATTTAGCAAAACCACTCAACCCCTAAGCCACGTGAGACAATATACAAAATATTCCACATCCTTAGTCCCTTCCTGGTCCCTTTCTGTAAAGAAGATGGAGACATATGTTTTCTCAACTCTGCTCCTGCATAAAGCTTGATTAATTATTGAGTTCAGTTTCACCGTGTTACTTTATCTCCGTTATATAGTTGACATCTTTGTATCTGTTGTTTTCCTGGTTCTCCTTACTTCCCTCCACACCACTCTGTTCTTCCCATGCTGCTGTGAAATCCTTTTATTTGTTATTTCTTATGACATAAATATTGTATTACATTTCTATGCCACAATTTCCTTAGGCATACTCCCGTTGATGGGTATTTATTTTCCTTCTTCTCCTTGCTTCTAAAAAATGTCCCTTTTTTCCCCATTCATAAGCTTCTTTAGTGACATGACATTTATCACACTACTTCTGCCATGTAATTCTATGCTTGCAATGTGATATAGTGTTCTCACACCCACCAAGCAGTCTTCTATTGTCCTGTGAGTAATCTTCAGCTTCAATTTTTTGGAGAAGACATTGTTCTATGATTCTTAGATATATGCTATTACTGGAAGAATATTTGTATGAAAATATTTCTATTAAAATTTTATTAAAATCTTTTTCTTCAGAGAAAAGTTTGGGGTCATGAAAAAACTTGCAGTTTCCTGAAGGCAAGCCAACTGATCTTTGTTCTATTTTTGGTCATTTCTGGACCCAGTTTGTCCAACTCTTTTTCTCATCATTGTTTAGTTTGCTGCCATGTCCATATTTCCTAGAAGCCTTTCTATGACTAGGAGTTCCGCAGGGGCAGGGATCTTGCCTTAATTGTCTTTATATGTCTCCCTCACCTAGCACAGAGGCTTACACATAAAAGGTACTTAATGGATATTTGTTGTATGAATGAATTAGGACTCAGTCCCATAAAACTTCTGCAGCTGCTGATTTAATAGTTCAAACGTGGTGGCTCTCCATTGTCCTTGATGATAAAAAGGATTTACTATAAAAATCTTTATAGTTCTTTTCAATTTTTTATGTTTGCAGTCTTCCTTCCAGTTTCATCCTTAAATGTCCTCAGTATGACTTTGCTTAGTTGAGTTTCTCACCAAATTTTCTGTAAACATTTTTCTTTTCAGTAAATACTGAAAATACTTCTCAAAATCTTCCAGCATTCTTCTCTGTAAAATTTTACAAATGAGTTTATATTCTAAACTGATGTTGCCTTTGGCTGTCATATCTTTGTCTTTGGCAAGGAGATCAAGTATTTGCTGACTAAGATTGTTTTTGGCCTTATGTAAAATATATGGAATTAATATTATGCATATGTACATATTCAGTGTTTTACGTAGAGAATGAAAAACAATGTTAATTTAAGTCCCATACCAATGCCAATTCTAGTGTAGACATGACCTTGGTTATGCCGTCACCATTAAAATTCTGGTAGGTCCTTCTAAATTGGAATGGCATCAGGTAGGGGTCCAGTGACATTATATCTCTGCCATTCAAGGGCAAGCCTTGTTAAGTTCAGAGAAACCCTTCATAGGGGTAATGAATGTCTCAGCTACAAAAACTCTTAAAGAGTAAAGGGATTGCCCACACAAACAAAATCATGTCTCCTTAGAGTATTAAAATAAAGAAAAATAAAGAACTTTAATTTATTCCATGTTCAATGAAATGCATAGCCAAGTAGGGGAAAAAAAGATCATTAAAGACATGTAAAAATAGACTTGAGTTAGAGGAAAACTACTGAACAAGAAGAAAAGAAACTAGCAATGAATATTTGGTTTGGGAAAGTAAAGTGATTTGTATAGAAGAGTACTTAGTAGTTTGGGAAAAGGAAAAGAAAGTTGAGCAACTTTAGTAATAAATAGACCACATTAAATATATAAAGTAACGTATTTCCTTGTCTCATTTTTATTTAGTACTGCATGGGGAACAAAGTGCTAATTAGGTGATATTATAAATCTTTTCCATAGTAAATGATCCCAAAGCCGCATAAGTAAAAACACTGAAATAGATGTGATCACTAGGCATTTTTAAAAGAAGAAGAATAGAGGCAAAATCTCAGATTTGGAAGGTACAACAGTTGTCACCTGGTCCAAACTGTGCTAAAAAAAAAAAAAGAAATATGTTTTAGAACATCCCCAATATCATCCTATGCTTGAAGACCTCCATTGAAGAGGAACTTACTGCCTCCTATCGTAGCCTTTTGGACAGATCTCATTGTTAATAAGTTTTTCCTTATGCTTAGCCCAAACCTATCTTTACAATTTCCACCCATTCACTATAGTTTTGTCCTCTTAGGCCAAGCATAACAGATCTAATCCTTTTTCCCTGCCAGCAGGCTTTCAGATACTTGATAGTACCTATCACATACCCCATAAATTTCTTGACAAAGGAAAAAGAAACTCAGAAAGTCCTTGCTCCAGGGATGGGAGCATTGGACAGAAGTTGTGGAACTGAATTCTATTTCATAGAAGATTTGGAAGAAGACAGAGCATGGTTGGAAGCAATAAGCCATGATCATACAAAGAGAAGCAGATTGGCTATTCCCTTGCACCTGTGGAGAAAAAAGATAACTTTTTGGATAACCGGGAATTGCCTGGAAAACAGAAGTTACAAGATTCCAAAGTCCTCAAAAGCTTTTTACTCAATTCCCCAAAGTCTCCATCTTTCCCTTCCCTCTAAATCACCCCTGTCCAAATGCTGCTGTGGTCATTTTTCCCAGGCCTTTAGAACTACCAACAATAGCATGGAGCTAAGAGAGTGCCCATTTCCACTGGTGAGCTTGTGGTAAAGGGAGGGAGAGTCCCTGGTCTTACTGTAGTGGGATAATATGTGCTCTTAGAATCCCAATTTGGCATTCTGAATGTATTTTCCCAAAGAAATATTGTTCTCCATAGTGATTGTTTTTGATGGTGTAATTAGCACAGGCAGAGCCAAGGCAATCTGTTTGTTGCCAACATCTAGGATAGGGTAATTTCTTTTTCCTTTTCCCTAACTCCTCCCACCTCTGCCAGAGTGCCAACCACTTAAAAACAAGACTTTTTTTTAAATCTTGCCTTAGGCTGCTTCTCTAGCCAGAGCCCCATGGCTATTGCATTGCTCTTTCTCTGGCTGCATTCTCACTAGAATGGATTGCTCCTAGCATACTGCCTGGCCTAGTGGTCTAGTCCACCTGGGATGACCAGGATCAGTGCAGTATCCAATCATAAAGATCATTAGCTTTTTATGATCCCAGTAAACCCCTTGGTAAACTCTTTTTAGGACAGAATCTTTGTCTCACAATCTCTTCCTTGGTCTCATCACCTTCACACAGTGGCTTACACAAAGAAAATACTCAATAAACATTTGTCAATGTTCATTATAATAGTTCATGTCCTGTCAGACAAATTATCTATACTTTCCCCCACACAACTGAAAGAGTTTCACTTCTATCAGGGTTTACAGAAGACCTTGAACCCATCTGAAGTAGAATCTTGGAGCTGATTTTGCTACTCAAAACTTGGTAGTGCCCATACATATGGCTAGCAAATTCCTCTAATTCATGATTCAAGATCACTTTCTGCCTAGCTGGAAAAAACCCTTTCCCCTGCTACCTCTCCATATGTATACATTCTAGCTGAATTTAGCTATAGTCCTCCTGAGTCCCTACTCTCCTCTCTCCTCTGCCATTGCTCTGTGTAACTGACCTAAATTGTTAACAACTTTCCTAAAGATTCAACCCTTATTTTAGAGTTCTTCCTTTCATATTCTTTCCAACTTCTGAAGTTTGTTGAAACCCAAATTTCTCCTGATGACACTAAATCTCTTGGCACCCTTTCCAAGCTGGGCTACTCCTTATCTCCCATCTCCAATACAAAGGAACAGGGCAGTTCTCATATTCCTTGTTCTTTCTAGCATATCCAGACTCTCCTTCTGCAAAAATCCCAGCAAGTATCTCTCTGCCTTCAAAATTCATTCTGCCATCATTGTTGCTGTCATCTACAGATGCATACCTGAGATTAAGTTCCACAGACAGAATCTTGAGAATGAAATGACCCTAAAGATCACCATCTATTTGACTCAAAAGAGGACTATCATCTCTTTGACTCATTATATTCTCATTAAAATTTTATTCTGGGAAATCTTCAAACATAGCCTACATATAAGTTTACAGTGACATGAGAACAGGGTCCCCAACTCTTGTTTGAGCACTCAATGTAACAAATTTTGTTACTAGGTAGAAGACAATCTTTATTTCACTCCTCAAAAATGAAGATGACTCAGACAACTCACAGGAACCCATGAATAACTGTACAAAGCACATGAAAGTGCTTGCAACAGTTCATAAACAAAACAATTATCTTCCCACTCTGTGGGTCCCCACTTCTAATGGGCTCTTACACTGCTTTCTTTTTTCAAACTCATACCCCATGATTTGGGTTTTTTTTTTCACCAAAGGAAATAAACCTTGAGTCTAAAAGACAGGCAATCTGTTTGCCATCATATCTATACTGTCCAAATAATTCATGGCAATAGTAAAGAACATAAGTCTTTTGTTTTTTCATGCTGTGGACTTTGGTCTTTTGCTGGTGGGGACTGGAGAATATCTTAAAGACAAAGATAGAAAAACTCCCACAGAATGATCCAAGTGACTCTTTCTCCTAGTCCATTCACCCCTGCCCCAGGGTATCCTCTCATCATTGGAATTGGCAGAACAAAATCCATTAGCTGAGATATGATTGTGCAAAAAAATGAAAGATTCTCCAAGTTTTCCTTACTTATAGTCAAAAGTCTTCATCCAGGTCCATGAAGTCTACTATTAACCTAACTAGTATAAAAAGAAGCTCCCTAGAATCACCCCCTTCTTAGTGTTTCTCCCAGACTAGCTCAACTGACTCCATCAAAAGGGACCATCCAAGTCCTACAGAAAATCCTCCCCTCTCCCTGGCTCCTCCATGCCTCTAATAGGTAAACCCCTTGCTCAACATATCCACTTTTATTTTAGCTCAGAATGCATCTCTAATTTTCCCACCAAACTGTCCTCATTTAAAAAAACAAATCTATAATCACTGCTGCAAATGCTTCTTGCATGGTAGAATAGCCCTCAGTCAGATCCAATAGGGTCAAATAGATAAACCTCTTCTCTTCCTAAGGGGCATTGCTTAGGAACCCTCACATCTCTGGATAGAAGACTGGTTCCCTGAACACATTTGGGGTAACTCCTTAGGCAGCCCCTAAGGTTAGTGCTGCCCAAGAAATCTCCCTAGGAAATCCCTGTTATTTATCTAGGAGTCAAGAGCTCACAAATGACATCCTATGTGAACTCCCCCCTTGGGTCACATGGGCAAGTATGTGTAGCTTCTCTAGGATACTCTACCAGTGTGCTTCTATCTCTTGAGCCAGGAATGTCTACTCTTACATCTTTATCTTTGATCTGTGCTCAGAAAGGAAAAAAGAAAGGCCAAAGGTGATAAATTACTCTTCCTTTTGGGCCACAATGAGCATAAGCAATTCTCATATGTGCTCCTCAAGGGAGAAAGTAAAAAGTAAAAAAAAAAAAAAAAAAAAAAGGTTAGGGTCTTTGATGAAGAATTATTTTATAGGCCATTTCAAGGGGTCACTTATCTAATAAAAGTTCATTCTCCCAAAAGACCAAGAATCAATTCATCTTAGGGGCAAGACTAGTCACTGAAAACTATTTCTTAGGAGGCCCAAGTGGTACCTCCAAATCTATCAATTAATTCTGAGGCTGCCTCAACCACTAAAAACTAACAAGAAGTTATATTTTGTCCTCTTAACAAGGCGCCAGTGAACATGACCATGCAGAAGGATGCAAATAAAAGTATTCCTTCCTGGCAAACTAATCAAATCCCACACAACAACTCACCAAATTGACTAGGGAAGACTCTCAGTCAACTCACAACATTATAACTCAGGTATATTGTAAGTCAGGCAGCTAGGTAGTGCAGTGGACTCATCTTTAAGTTCAATTCTGGCCTCAGATGTGTCCTAGCTGTGTGACCATGGGCAAATTAATTAACCTTGTTTGCCTCAGTTTCCTCATCTGTCAAATGAGCTAGAGAAATGAATGGCCAACCACTCCAGTATCCTTGCCAAGAAAACCTCAAATGGGGTCATGAAGAGTAGAACACAGCTGAAAAATAACTGAACAACCCCACATTATGAGTTAACTGTGATTTTGAGGAATGACCTGGGAACCTAAGAATAATGCATAAACTGTTTCTTTGGCGAAACAAGCTCTGAGTTCGACATAACTCACTTACAGATGAACTTTTGAAATATGTACAAAATGCATTGAAACTCACTAAGGCTGAGTAATTTTGAAGCAAAACATTTAATAAATCTTCTCAAAGGACTAAGCATTTATGGGGGGCAGGAAGCACATAACACTTATACTAACTCCCATAATTGACATCATTGTAGTCATGAGCATGACTAAACAACATACAGTATTGGGCATTTTTAAGTATATGGTTCCATGCTTGTCATTATCAAGAATAACAGCATTTTGAACAAGCAGGAAATATTTAGAATAATTTAAACCTTAATGTGCAAATAATAGTAGCTACAATTAAATCTAAATGTACTACTAATCCTATGATGAGCCCCACCATTCCAAATGTCAGGGATCTCAGGGATCATCTGCAAATCTTTTATTTACTTTTCTATTGAATGAAATGATTACCCTATGAATCCCACTTGAAACTCTTGTGCATTCTTTGCTTACATTTCAAAATGTAATGCAAAACAACATTGTAAAGAATCACTGGAGAGATATTTCTTTCTATTAAACACCCCCCCTCAATTTACTGGTGTCTCCTTATGTCTGTTCTGTGCTACATATCAATGCTTCAGATCCATTCTCTGTTTTGAATTACAGTAAGATGGTCACCTTGGGTGCAGGCTTTTTATAAAGCCTCTCTCGAGTGGCTCTTGTGGAAACTTGGCAACTGGAGGATGACAGGCAATATTGATTTGAGATTTACACATGAATTCCAAGGGGAATTCATACAGGGAGACTATTTCCTCTTAACATAAAAAAAGAGCAACCAATAACTTGCCATTTCTACAAAGATGAACAAGTTAAAGAAAGAAAAATGGAAGGAAGGAAACATTTATCAAGTACCTACTATGTTCCAGACACTGCACAAAGTATTTCACAAGTATTATCTCATTTGATTCCCATGATGACCCTAGAAGGTAGATGCTGTTATTATCCCCACTTAACAATTGAGGGAACTGAGATAGATACAGGTTATATGACTTGCCCGAGGTCACGCAGCTAGCAAATGTCAGATTTGAATTCAGGTGTTGCTAACTTTAAGCTCAGTGCTCTCTCTGTCCACTGCACTACCTAGCTGCCTCCACGAATGAGTCTCATGAGTTAATTGTAAGGTTGAATTCATGGAACATCTGAATTCTCAACCATCTTTAGATAGCATTCTCTTTCAAAAAAAATGTTATTTCAAAAGGGTAATTTAGATGTCAGTGGTAAAGCCATCCCATCCTATAATGTAATGTGTATTGGACTTTTGAGGCAATAACAACTCACACTTACCTAATGCTTTAAGGTTAACAAGGGGTTTTCCTCACAACACTGTTAAATAGGTAGTATAAGGATTATTCATGCCATTTTACAGGTGAGGAAATGCAGGCTAAAGGACTGGCCCATGATCACATGGTCATATATGTCAGAACTTGGCTATAAACTCAGATCTGACTGCAATTTCAGGGCATCTGCCACTATATCACACACATTACAGGATTTAATAAATCCCTTGAAGTCAGGAGCTGTATCTTATTTATTCTTGTACCTTTCTCTCCCTCTGTGTCCCCTACTACCCAGGCACAAAGCATTCATAGTAGAAACTTAACAAAAGGTTGTGGAATTAATTCTCAGGAGCTGGGTCTCAGTGCCAGAATGCCATATATTAGATTTAATAGTTGGGTAAATTGAAAAGGTGTCTGAGAATTTTTAAGGTGAAAACTTTAATCATGATAGAAGAACAAATTGTGTTTCTTTCTCTTAGATTTTCTCTGGCAACAACAATAACAACCAAAAAAACTGCTCACATAAGCCCAAAGCATATAGGGAAAACTCAACTAGTGAAACTTCTTCCTGCTATCTCCATACTCTTCTTCTAATTAGCAATATAATCGGTGAAGATTATAATATAAAATGGAGTCTTTCAAATGCTGGCTCTTTAAGGAGTCAGTAAACATATATTCCCACCAGTCTTTGCAGCAAGAGAAACATCTAGGGGTTTTATAGCTTTTCCCTTTAGCAGGAATGAAATGACAGTAAAAGTAGAAGGTAGAAAGAATTATTGTCTGCCTATATCTTCTCATGATTCTTCCATTGCTTCGAAGTGCTAGGAAATATTCCTGAAAAACAGCCACTGTTAGTATAAAATACATCCTAGACCATCTCTATGGAATACGTACATAGCTTCCTCAGCATACCCTTTATTCTCGTCGATTTGTGGGATCATTTGAATGCCATGTTTCTGATTGATAGTTAGAAACCACCGTGTTCTAGCCTGTCTGATTCAAATCCATCATGTTCAGTGTGCCAGATGCTCTCACAGGGAACAGAATCACAGATGTTGTCTTGGTTCCTTATGGCTCTTCTTTTCTTCTCTGTAGCGTATGAACCTTTTCTAACTAATATATCGTTTTAGTAACACTTCTTTTTTTGTTCAAGAGCACACAATGTCTTTTTTTTTTTAAGATAGGCTGTTCCTTTTGGCCAAAATATATTCTCTTTCTTAATTTCTAGCTTTTCACAGAGCCATCTTGCTGAAGATAAAGAATGTTAAAGCCCATAGGAATACTAAATAGAGTCAGTAAATGCTTGATTGAATAGGCCTAGTACTGACTTTTTCTTTATAAAATGGAGTTTTGCTCTGGGGGCACTAGATATTTGGTATGATTTAATGGAACCAACAAATTTGAATGTACTGTTAAAATTGAGTTCTCAAGAAAATCTCAGAATTTAATTTCATCTTATATGGAGGCTTTCCTTTCTACAACTAAACTGTATCACGTTTATAGATATATTTGAAACATTTTTAGGTCCCAATGACTCATCTTAAGATTACTAGAATTCAGTTCCTCTGGTAATATATTTCTCATTGATCACTGCATGAGAATTTCAAATTAAGAGGACAAACATCTAAGTTAAATTATAAGCTGTCTATACAATATTAAGCTGTCTATACAATAATATTAAGAGGACAAACATCTAAGTTAAATTATAAGCTGTCTATACAATACAATAAAAATTGTATTATTCTTAAAGCCATATGCCGTACTTTTCTATCACTCTGTTGCTATCACTGTTGAAAATATAGGGGATAAACAGAATTTAGGGCCACTTTGCATTTTTCTTGTTTACTTGTTTCATGGGTTGCCACAACTAAAGGATTCATTATCAAATGGGAAGTTTACTGAGGATGAATTCTCAATACTTGGACTCATCTTCAGAGATAGACACAGTCTATTGTCAGGATCATACTCAAAGACTATTCAACATAGTAGAATCTTAAACTCTCCTGTAATATTCTTTAGGAATCTAAGGTCTCTTTCATACCATGGTGAGGCATTGGAGTAGAATGAATGCAGCCTAAAATATAATACAACAAAAGAATTATGAAAGAGAAGTAATATAAAGAATATCATTAAGAAGATGTATGAAAAAGAAAACAGACTAGTCATGAGAGCAAGAAATCCTCAATAGACAGCCTGTGTATGCCTTTGTTATCCTTCCCATATCAAGAGAAAGGGAGGAGGGCCCCCAGCACACTGAGTCAATCTCCTATGGTAGACATGAACAAGAATCACACAGGAAAGGCAAGCACAGATGGGTTATGACTAGCTTGGTTGGAGAGAAACTTCATGTTAAGGAGGTGACAAATCTACTTAAGTACTGAGTTGAATATTGATTCATATCATTCTTGGATGGATTTATCTGTCCATCTTTCATGTTTAATTATGCTCAAGACCATGCATCTACATCATCCCTCACAGCACTACTTTCCTTAGTCTCCGTTGAGGGGAGGACTGTCTATAGCCCCACAATGGAGTGATGTGGTCTTAGTGGAAGGAGCATTTACTCTGGAATCAAAGACTTAACAGACCAATAGATTTCAGATCTAGAAAGGACCTGAAAGGCCACTGAGTCCAACCCTCTTGTTTTATAGATAAGAACTAAGGTGATAGAGGTTAAGTGATTTGCCTAGGGTCATAATTCAAGTGAGTGTGAGAGGTATAGAAAAGCAGAGGTGGGCCAGGTTTATGTTTGCATGCTTGAAGCTAGGAATCCCAGCAGAATCCTGATGATCCTATGAAGCAAGGTGAGCCTGTACCAGGGAAGCTTCCTAAGATCCTGACTGGTGAGTCACGGAGATGTTTACCCTAAGCATGTGAAGACTTCCCCAGATGGAATAAGGATATGAGAATAATTTGTTCCAATGTCCATGAAGGTGGCTGAAGCAGGTACTGTATAGCACTTAGAACTTAGTCAGATACCAAAGATATCAAGGTCATTTGCTGCATCCTGGGCCATCACTGGTCATCTTGACTTTTGTATAGCCACTGAACTTAGATGACTGGAAGAGAAAATGAGGCTGATGAATGACTTTGTACAACTCTGACTCATTTAAATCCAATTTACACCTATATCCAGATGTCATCCTACGATGTCTTCTCCTAAAACAAAGGACAAACCACAATATCCCAGTTTTCACATTTGACCTCCAGTCTTTTTAAAGGTCCTACATATCTTAGCCAATGAATTGACATGCTTCATTCATGGACACAATGATCTCTCATACTTCAATTGCTCTGTGAGCAGTGTAAACAGTGGAAGAACAGAAATATTCAAGGTGATTTTTTTTCCTCTTTTGTATCATACAGTATGGTATTCAGCCTAATTCTCTACAATGGAAAAATCAAATGGATGAAGAATATCTAATGTCTAGGTTACAATAGGTAGTTAGATGGACAATCTAAATAACATATCATTAGTACATAGATCTGTGATAGACATAGATGATAGATAGATAGATAGATAGATAGATAGATAGATAGACAGACAGAGACAGAGACAGACAGACAGACAGACATAGATAGATAGAGACAGACAGACAGACAGACAGATAGATAGATAGATAGACAGAGACAGACAGACAGACAGATAGATAGATAGATAGATAGATAGATAGATAGATAGATAGATAGACAGAGACAGACAGAGACAGACAGATAGATAGATAGATAGATAGATAGATAGATAGATAGATAGAGACAGACAGATAGATAGATAGATAGACAGAGACAGACAGACAGACAGATAGATAGATAGATAGATAGATAGACAGAGACAGACAGACAGATAGATAGATAGACAGAGACAGACAAACAGATAGATAGATAGATAGACAGAGACAGATAGATAGATAGATAGACAGAGACAGACAGCCAGACAGATAGATAGATAGATAGATAGATAGATAGATAGATAGATAGATAGATAGATAGATAAATGAGCTGAGTCAGAATTGAATAGGAGTAGAATTGACTGGATTACTTTTGGAAAATTGCAGAGTGCTTTTAATGATCCCAAATTTCCTGAGGGTGGGGAGGGGTGGGAGAGACTTATCTTTTCAAAATCAATATTCTTTCAGTGATATTGTATGACTGAGCATTTCCACTAAGCATTTACATTGACGGTCACTTAAAATTCAAAGGAAGGACATATGGTGGGTGTGAACAAGTTGCAATACATTTCAAACAAGGAATTAGTGAAAGTGATGTGAAGGATATCATCAGAAAAAAACTGAGAAAAAATATAAACGAGTCACTTAATGAGGCAGAGAGAAACAGAGAAAGAGACAGAGATAGACAGAGACAGAGAGAAAATGTATGGAGAACCATCAAATCCTATTAATATCCCTAAAATGTTAGGAGAAAAAGATGAAAGTCACCAGCATTTTATTTTTGTAGCCATATAATTAATTTATTTATTTTTAGTTTTCAACATTCACTTCCATAAGATTTAGAGTTTTAAATTTTCTTCCCCCACTCTCCTCACCCCTCCCCCAAGATAGTGTGCTTCTGATATAGACTGTACTTATAAATTCATATTAAACATTTTTACATTAGTCATGATGTAAAGAAGAATTAGAACTAATGGAGAAACCACTAGAAACAAAAAACAAAAGAAAACATAAAACAAAAGGACAGAAAATAGTATGCTTCCATTGGCATTCTTTCTCTGGATGTAGATAGCACTTGCCATCTTGAGTTTTCTGAAGTTGTCTTAGATCCTTGTATTTCTGAGAAGAGCTAAGTCTATCCAAGTCAGCCATTAATCAAAGTGACTGTTACTGTGTACAATGTTCTCCTGGGTTTGCTTATTTCACTCAGTATCAGTTCATATCTCTGCTCTGTGCATCCCTCTGTTCTCAATCCATTCTACTATCTACTACCATTTTATGGGAGAGTTCATCCCATTCACATTCACAGTTATGATTACTTTCTGTGTCTTTCTCTCCACTCCATATTCCCCTGTTTATGTCTTTCTCTCTTCCTTCTCCCTTTCCCTCCTGACCAAAGTTTTGCTTTCAACCACTGCCTCGCTCAGTCAGTCCTCCCTTCTATTAGTCCTCCTCCATTTTCTTCCCCTTTACTACTTTTTTCCTCCCTTATGTCCACTCCCTCCCTTTTCTTTTCCCTTTCCCCTTTGCCTTCCCATAGATTTCTATATCTATGTTATTCCCTCTTTGAGCCAAATCTGAGGAGAGTAAGATTCAAACAATTCTCATCTCCCTTCCTTCTTTCTCTCTACTGTAACAGGTTTTTATGCCTTTTCATGTGATGTAAGTTACCCTTGTCTGTCTCCTCCTTTCCTCCTGTCCCAATACAATCCCTTTTCATCACTTAATTAGATTTTTTATCATCACATTAAAGTCAACCCATACTCATGCCCTCTGTACATATCCCTTTTAAATACCTGAATAACAATACAGTTCTCAAGAGTTATAAGTGTCGTCTTCCCTTGTAGGGATGTAAACAGTTTGCCCTTATTAACAATATGCTGTTGTTTTCTTTCCTGTTTACCTTTTTATGCCTCTCTTGAGTCTTGTATTTGAACATCAAATTTTCTATTGAACTCTGGTCTTTTCATCAGAAAGATTTGAAAGTCCCCTATTTTATTGAATGTCCATCTCCTCCCCAGAAATATTGTGCTCAATTTCACTAGGCATTTAATCCTTGCTTGTAATCAATGTCTTTTGCCTTATGGAATCTTGTATTCCATCTCCTCTGATCTTTTAATGTAGAAGTTTCAAGGTCCTGCATAATCCTGATTGTGATTCCATGACATCTAAATTGTTGGGTTTTTTTTTAGCTATTTGCAGTATTTTGGTTTTGACTTGGTAATTTTGGAATTTGGTTACAATATTCCTTGACATTTTCAATTTGGGATCTCTTTCAGGAAGTGATGGAGTCACCAGCATTTTAGATGGACTCCCAATGGTGAATCTAGGGACAGACACAGACAAGAATTACACATGGATTACAAGCTGTATAATTAAAGGGAATGCCCACATCAATGAGATCATAGATCCATTGAAGCATATAGTGCTACACTTGGCACAAATTAGGTATTTAATAAATGCTTGTTGATTAAAGTATTATATGTGTCATGTATTTCAGATAAAAAATGTGAAAGTGGAGAGACTATGTGAACGTGCTCAATTCACTGTCTAATCTAAAATATATCTCTGGAAAAGTGTGCTGTATTCTCACCAGGAGGAGGTATCAAATGCAAATTCTCAATTAGGAATGAAACTTCCCCAAAGTAATATGAATGGCATTTCAGAATATTTAGACTGTATAGAATTTTTCTTTTCTTTTTTGTAGAAGGGGGAAGAGGAACAAAAGAAATGACTGTTCCCTTTTCAGTCATAGATTACAGCCAGAAATCTGCAGGTGATTGTCT
The DNA here is from genome assembly GCA_023548195.1 of Bettongia penicillata ogilbyi. Taxonomy (NCBI): domain Eukaryota; kingdom Metazoa; phylum Chordata; class Mammalia; order Diprotodontia; family Potoroidae; genus Bettongia; species Bettongia penicillata. Next base: position 12,200,998 of record JAJHZJ010000318.1, read on the forward strand.
TCAGGTATTTGCCTCCAGGAAGACACTGAAATTGAGCAAAGCAGGGCAGTATTCCCAGAAGAAATAAATGTGCAGACATTTTCCAATTATAGATTTGTTTTAGGAAAGTGACACTAAAGGTACTCTTAAGAAATTTAAAAAACACTTTGGTGCACTTGACTAAACAGATGGATTCTTGTAATAATAGTACCTATCTCCCAGGGTTGTTGTGAGGACCAAATGTGAAAATGTCAGTAAAACATTTTGCTTTAGTGCCTAGTACATAGTAGGTGCTACATAGACATTACATATATTAATAATAATAGTATTATACTTTATAATATAATATTTACATATTTATTTTATATATGTTATGTATATGTAAGTATATAATATAAATATATTGTTATACTTATATATTTACAATATATGTATAATATAAATATAGAATGTTTATATCATATATTACTATATGTAACATAATATATCATAATAGAAATATAACATATAATTATATTTAATTTATACTGATATTTAATTATGTTTATATTATATTTGTAATATATTTATTATATAATATGTAACATAAAATAATATGTATATAGGTACATAGTATATATAATAAATATGTGTGATGTAAAGTAATATATAATATCAAATACAATATATTGTAGATATAATATAATGTAAATATATAAATAAAATATAAAATTATAATATAAGTATGATAATATTCTACCCAACTTAAATTTTAGTATTATATTCTCTTAAAGAAGAGAATAGTTGTGCTAATTTTATCATGTATTTAAATACACTGAAATTTGAAATAAGCTTTGAAATTGATGTAATGTCAGGCTATTTTATCTATGTAACAGAAAGATGAGTCTTTACCATTGTATTTGAGTAACCAACGGTAACTCTGCCAGTCTTGTTGCTTCTCCTATTGTCTGGGCTGGGCATGATTCAAATCAGTCCTCAAGTGATTTATGTTGGAATGTAATAAAAGACTCAGGTAATCCAAAAGTTAATCAAAGGAGATTTACTTAGCTACAGTAGGCAACCAATATTCAAAAAGTATGCATGCATTAATTTAGTGGAGTAAAGCTCCCATGCTTCTGAGTTGCCCATTAGAGTCCAAAAGCCAAATGTCAAAGCACACCTGGAGCAACTTGTGGCTTTTTTGTACTCAAGTAACCAGGAAGCGATGGATTCAAATATCAACTCTTTTTGGGCAATTCTCAAAGGTACACATACAGTCCTCACCTCTCTTGTAACCTCCAGTCCCACGTCTCCAACTGCCTATTAGTCATCTTGAATTAGATATCCTGTACTTATCTTAAACTTAATATGTACAAATCTGAATTCGTTATCTTTTCTCCAAAACCCTTCCCTCATTCCAAACCTTTCCATCACTGTTGAGAATATCTCCATACTCCCAATCACTCAAGCCTGCAACTTAGGTGTCATCCCCAATCCCTTACTCTCTCTCATATCCCATATCTGAGATGTTGCTAAGGCCTGTTGATTGCCTTCACAACATGTATGACAGATGCCCCCTTCTGTCCTCACCATCTTGGTGCAAGCTTTCATCACCTCAAGCTTGGACTATTGCAAAAGGCTACTGGTTGGTGTCCCTGCAGAAGTCTCTCCTAAAGTGGCATGTTCCTGTCCTACCCAATCAACTCCAGTGTCTCTCTATAACCTCCAATATACAAACCTCTATTTGGCATTCAAAAGTCTTCATAATCTGCCACCCACTCCCACCTTTCTAGTCTCCTTATATCTTACACTACTTCATATACTCTGTATTCCATATACTCTGGCCTCCTTGCTGTTCCTCCAATAAGACACTGTCTCCCAAACCTGGGCATCCCCCTTTCCTAGAAAGTTCTCCCTCTGTTTCTTGGCATGTGTTTCTTGGCGTCCTTCTTCTCCCACCTAAAACTGCACCATGCACATGAAGCCTGGCCCCATCCTCCTTAAAGCGAGAGCCTTCTTCTGATAGTCATCTCTAATTTAGCCTGTTTAGAACTGGTTTTTACTGTTTACATGTTGCTTCCTCCAGGAGACTGTGAACTCCTTGAGAGCAGGAATTACTTCTAGTTTACTCACAGCTTAGCATAGCACCTGACACACTTAGGTACCTAACAAATGTTTATTCATTGACAACAGCCTGAGACCCGTGGTCCTGGAGCAAATTAAGCATTCTGTATGATTTTAATACCTTTCCACAAAAAGCTAGTCTGATTTGTGTGAGGAGGAGCGGCTCCTTCCACCACTCCCTTCCATGTTTCTGGGGGTTTCTCTTTATCGTTTTGAGCAACACAACCAAGTGTTTTAAATGACCAAGTTTTGTTTTGTTTTGTTTTAGGTGAAGGGAATTTATTTATTTTCTTGACTATATAGCAAGTATTTAAAAATCAGGACTCAAGCATGCATTCACAAATGACCAAGTGTTTTACCCCAGTTTCAGAAAGATTCAGTAGAAAGTACTAACTATGTGGGTCTCCGGAGAGAAGGGAAGAATATTGCTTGTACTTTGAAGTAGAGAATAATCGAGCAGAATTCAATCACTCCAAAGAAGTTAGGGGTAAAGCTTGAGTACCTTCTTTTAAGGGAGTTGAGTCAGTAAATATTAACAGAAGCCTGAGAGACCTTTTCACATACTAACTGTATAGAGTTCAATTAGATGACCTCTAAATTTCTTCCATATTCTATGATTCTTTGCATGTGAGTAAGATTTTAAAAAGAAAAAAAATAGATGGAACCTGAAGTTAATAATACCTAGCCGATTAGGAATTCTGTCATGTCTTTTAGAGCACGTCAAAATTTTCTCAAGATCAATGCTTGATCATTTATGAACAGAGAATAACTATATGTTTTTTGTATTCTAGAAATTAGCTGTTGCTTAGTTATTCAGTTGTATCCTACTCTTTATGACCCTGTGGACCATATTGTCCATGGGGTTTTTCTTGGCAAAAATACTAGAGTGGTTTGCCATTTGCCTCTCCAGTGGATTAAGGCAAAACAGAGGTTAAATGACTTGCCTAGGGTCACACACCTAGTAAGTATAGGAGACTGCATTTGAACTTGGGTCTTCCTGACTCCAGGACCAGTGCTCTATCCACTGAATCATCTAGCTACCTCCCATACTAAAAATATTTGTAAGACACTACTCATATTTGTAGCTTTCCCCATTAAAACCTGACTTCTTTATGAGTCACTACAAAATAAAGCTTTTTATTGACTTGTCCCTGAAATTTCAAGCAGTGGATCTTTTTTTTCTTGACTGTCTATGGGCTTGAGGATGAGTGCTTTCTATATTCTTTATTATCTGTAATAAATGTATTCTATGATCCATGCCTTGGAAACCTCAGAAATTCCAAAAGGAAGTAAGAATACCTAGTCAAGAACTGGAAATTGATGCAGGAACTCTTCATCAGGGAGTCTTCTACAAAGATTAAATCATCCATCCAGTTAAAAAAAGTTTCTTCTCTTAAAAATTTTATATGGCTCCATGTTAAGGAATCATTCTCAAAATGAAAATAACTAAAGGTGAAGACAAAATTCCAAATGAGTCATCCAGATATTTGCCTGTAGAATGGAAGGAGAGCATTTTCCAAGATTAATGCTGTTGTCCAGTGAACTCATCACAAGCTTGTTGTGCCATAATTTTGTAGGTTTTTGCTTGGATTCTTATTCATGGATGAATAACAGACCACAAAGAAATACTTTGGCACAATTACATTTCACTTTCTTTTTATGCCTAATCATTTTATAAAATTGGAACTTGGTTGAAAGTGAAAATAATGTGGAATGTTTATATCAACTGCTTAGTGATGTGTAGTTCTCCCATATTGTAAATATATAAGAGTTGAGGCTACAGCTACTTATATAAGATTCTCCTCATTAATGGAGTGTGATTATTCCTCTGACATGTGTGAAGTGTAGGGTTGGTGAGAGCTTGAAGACATGAGATTCTTATTTCTTGTTACTTCTGGACATTGGGTATTGAGGTTTAGGAGTGCTGGGACCCTGAAATAGCTATATATCCAAATGAATTTGACCCAAGCCTTCTTTCAGTAAAAAAACAAGGTTTATTAAAACACTGTCCAAGGTGGGCATGATTCAAAAAATCCACAATATTGGCCAGACTCTTAAAGAATCTGAGCATTTGTGACACTTGTCAATATAAGTGGGCCAAATTGAATTGGAGCCCTTTAATACAAGCAGGATGAATCTTATATACAGAAAGACTGTGGGAGGGATCTAGGAGTGGCCAAGTAATCTGGGGTGACCAGGAAGTAACATAGAAGGACTAGAATGCCAGGGACATGGACCACCACTTGACCAAGGGAGAAATGAGGTCTAGCTAGGATTAAGAGTGGGAAATAGCCAGGGGGATGTAGAGGTAACAGAAAATGAAGGGCTGGGAATAGAGATTTGGGAGACTGAACTTGAGCCACAAAGAAAAGTCAGCTGAGAGTATTACTAGAATGGGTAGATGCCTTAGGTGAACACTATAAACTTGACTGAGTAGGAAAGTTCAAAGAGAGTTTGGAGGTGGTTTTCTAGATCCTGTACCCCATAAGTATGGCTAGACTTAGGGGTAGGTAACTTACAGTCTCAAGGCAACATGTGGCCTTCTAGGTCCTTGGACTGAGTCCAAGTTTTACAGAACAAGTCCTTTTATTAAGGGGATTTGTTCTGAGAAGTTTGGATTCAGTCAGAGGGCCACACTTGAGGACCCAAAGAGCCACATGTGACCTTGGGGCTGCAGGTTCCCCACCTCTGGCTAGATTACATAATGTATGGAGAAGGTAATGTATAAGAAGACTGGAAATGCAAGAAAAGGTCAAGTTGTAGAGAGCTTTATATGGCAAACAGGAGTTTATTTTTGGTCATAAAGGTAATGGGGAGACACTAAACTTTATTGAGTAAGGAGGTGACAAAGTCAGACTTGTGTTTTGGAAAAACAACTTTGGCAGCCCCACAGAGGATATATTGAAGTGGGAAAATCCTTGAAGTAAGGAGATCCGTTAGGAGTCTATTATAGTAGTCCAGGCAAAAGGTATTCAGGGCCTTTGGGGGTGGGGGTGGAGAGTGGTATTTTTAAATATTTATAAAGTGGCAAAATAGATAAAGAGGTAGGACAGGAAAACTTAGATCTAGAGGCTATTAAGTACTGGCTGTGTGGCCTTGGAAAGTCACAACCTCAATGCTCTGGATAACTAACTTTCCAAGCTTATAGAGAAGGTTAAGACTTGCATTAGTAGAGGGAATTTCTTCATCTACAAGTTCTTTGTACCAATGAAATCATAGATCCCATCTCTATTCCCTATTCCTAATAAGGTATGCTAATATTAACTACAGAAGCTATATTAATGAAGCAGAAATCAGGAAATTACAAATTAAACTTAACAACAGTATTGAGCTCTAGGGGGCTGGGACCCTGAAATAGTGACACATGGGTCCTGACCAAATTAATTTGACTCAAACTTTCTTTCAGTCAAAGAAAAGCAAGGTTTGTGAAAGATCTGCCATATTGGATAGACTCTTAAGGAATTGAACATTGGCTAGATTCCTAAGGAATCTGAACATTTGTGATGCTTGTATTGGTAAACTGGTCAGACTGAATCTGAGCCCCTTCATGGAAACAAGATGGATCTTATATACAGAAAGACTTTGGGAGAGATCTAGTGTTGGCCAAGTAGTCTGGGGTGACTAGAGGAGAAGTTTGGGGATGCTTTTGATGGGAGTGGCCAGTAGACTGGGGTGACTAGAGGTCAGACACCAGGAACCAAGAGAATGGGATTAAGGGTGGGAAGTAGCTAAAGGCTGTGTGGAGACAACAGACCATGGAGGGCCAGGCTAGGTTAAGGGTAACACAGATAATGGAGGGCTTCTGGACTCAGACAAACTCCAGATCAACTGGGAAGATTCAAGAAGAGTTCAAGGGGGTTCCCAGAGCCCATACTCTATCAACAGAACTGTGTATTTGATCATGCTATCTACTCAGAGGTGTCAAACATGAGCCCATGAGGGCATGCAGTGGACAATACTCCTGAGTGCCACCAGAACCAGATTAAAATGTAATTGAGAAATATTTAACAAAATAAGTAAAAATTCTATAAACATTCATAATATTAATTTGTATGTTTCTAAATCAATATGTGACCTATAGAGACTCTTAACTACAGGTTAGTGGCCCTATTTCTGTTGAGTTCTCTTGCAACAAGGGCAGTTCGTCTTTCAGGTCTACTGGATTTTGTGTTGTCTATAAGTGTGCACCTGTTTCATATGCCAATGGTAAGTGGAATTGTCTTTGCAGATGTTTTGTACATTTTGTATATTTTTTTGTGTTTCGACTGCATAGTGGGATTCCCTGCCTGCCACAGTAATCAGGCTAGGGTTGGGTAAGCAGACAATAATATTTAGGGTACCTTTTCTAGCCTTTTCCTCACACCAGGACATGAACAGTGCACATAACAGCATTAAAAGGCTGCTCAGAAACCTAGAGGACTGCCGAGTTCCACTGGTGCTTCCAGTGAGAAACACAGCTAGTAAGTATTTAAGGAACTCAGGGAGAGGAGTTTTCCTGTCTCCAGATCTGATACTCTATCCAGTGCTACCTCATTATTTTCTAGGTCTCAACAAATACTGTAATAATCATAATATGCTCTTAAATGTAGATATCACTCTGTGTGAAATATCACTCAGCTTAGATTTAAGTAGGAACTATAATCTTTAAAACTACACATTTAACTGGAAAGGAAAATACCACAACTTTTGATATGAATACTTCTCCAGAATTTTGGATATCTTGTATGACATTTTAAAATGTGGAAGCAGGAATTCACATATAAAAATTTTTCAACAAAATCTCATGTGTGTAGCAGGACTATATCCAGTAATGCTGTACCCAAATGTGTCATCTAACTACCTAATATATTATTGTATTATTTATAGGTTAGTTTTTTAAAAGTATATATGAGCTAAATTTTATTTTAATGGATTAATTATGTAAATTGACTCCCTTCTAATTTCTAATTCCAGATTTGTCAATAAGTTATCTTATTTCTCTAGCAAGTATACCCCTGTGGTGATAAACTCACTGAGTTCTCAGATGTCCTTTATATTTTCCAAGGTTTACCTTGAGTTATGTGACAGCTTTAACATATAGGTAATAGAGAGGTGGCACTCTTAATGAAAGTCATTCAGTAACCACTTTACTTACAATTTACTTTATCACCCTCACTCAGAAAGAAAAAAAATCCAACTTCTGATTTCATAAATATAGATTCACAATTTTATCTCAGTTGTAGGAATTGCTGCTGACAGATATTATTGTGTTACTTTAATTCTTTAAAATAAGCAGATATGCTAAATGGATTTTGTTTTGCATTTAAAATGTAATTAAAATGTGTAACTTTTAGTGTTTGACCTCCTTTCAGTAATACTACGTATGCCTTTCAGTAATGATAAACTGTACTATTCATCAGAAATATTGTGGTGGTGTTTTTGAATGTGTAATTTTTTTCCTTACAGAAATAGACTACAGATATCAACTTAAAGAGAAACTAACTACTCATTCATTTTTAGAAGTACCTCATTATTTACCCTACAGGAAAGCAGGGGGGAAAGGGATAAGAGAGGGGGGAGTAATAGAAGGGACAGCAGATTGGGGTAAGGGGTGATTAGAAGCAAACACAGAGGGACAGGTCAAAGGAGAGAATAGGATAAATGGAGGGCAGGACAGGCTAGAGGGAAATATAATTAGTCTTTTACAACATGGCTATTATGGAAGTGTTTTGCAGGACTACACATATATAGCCTATATCGAATTGTTTGCCTTCTCAAGGAGGGTGATTGAGGAGTGGGGAAGGGAGAGACTGTGGAACTCAAAACTTTAAAAATGAATGTTAAAAATTGTTTTTACATGCAAAAAAACTACCTTATCTTAAAACAAAAAAGTATGAATCAATATTAAATGTGCTGAGGCTGTTGTTTGATATGGTTGATTTTGTTTATTTTATGTTTACTACAAACAAAAACTCTTACAAAGTACACAGTTTATCGATATTTATATTTTAATAATAATAATAATTTAATTTATATACTTAAGTTTATTATATCTTTAAGGGAGAATATTACAGGTTGTTATATATTTATAATTGATATAATTAATATGAGTAATAATTTAATATCAATATAAAGATAGTTTATCAATTACTAACAGAATTAGGGATGTGTCCTTTCAATTAGACAACATGAAACTAAAGTAGACTATTGTAACTAACCAGAGTTTTTTTTAACCTTTCCATATTGACTTTATTTACATAGGTATAGTCATGGTCATGCTTTTATCACTTTTCATCACTTCATATGATCTTGTATTTCTCTGAAATTTTTTTTATTCCTCATTCCTTTTAGCAGAATAACAACACTTTACATTCTTACACCATAACTAGTTCAACTGTTCTCCAACCACTGGGCATGCATTTTGTTTCCAATTTCTTATTATCACATATAATGATGTTGTGAACATTTCGGTATGTAAATGTCTTTTCTTGTTGTCCCTAACCCCCTTGGGATATAGTTTTAGTAGCAGAATCTATGGTTTAGATGAAGAGTATCAACAACTTAGTAACTTTGTGTTTTGTGATTCTAAATTGTATTCTAGACCAGCTGAACCACTCACACTTTTATCAGCAGTAAAACAGTGTATCAGCATCCCCATCTTTTTGCATCTTTGATGAAAGCCTTTGAGTTGTCTGAATTTCAATTTCTCTGACAATTGATGATTCTGAACCTTTTCAGGTAATTTTTGACAGAATATTTTTCTTTTTCATTTTAATTAATTAACTTTTGTCTATTGAGGAATGGCTTGATCATATATTTATGGGAATTCCCTATAAATTTTGAACATTACATTTTTTAAATTTAATGCCAAGACCATTTTTCCAATCTATATATTTTCTTCTGATTCTAGTTGCATTGGTTAAAAAAACAAGCAATCCCTAAGGTTTCATTGCTCTGAGGAACTCCAGAAAAGGAAACTCCCTCTACCAATGTAAACTGGCCTCTGTGCTACAACTTAGAATTTTAAAGATCTTCTTGATGAACTGAGAGTTGAAGTAACTTTAACAGAGTAACATAGCTAGTCTTCTTCATTCTGAGGCTGGTTTTCTGGCCACTAAATCATACTGCATTTAGCATTAATTTTACTTGTCCATATATATTTTTAATTTTATATAATCCAAATGATCTATTTTTTTTTTTCCTCTTTGGTCTCTTCTATCCCATACCTAGATGGGAATTTTTCCCTATCTGAAACCATGAAAGCTTAAACTTACAACCTGTAATATTCTCCCTTAAATATTAGGATGTGATTTTTATATTCAAATCATTTATCCATTTCAAATTTATCATGGTATGTTTGATTTTAGTATATTTCACTTAAATCACATACATATATTAAAATAAATGAAGAAAACATTTACAAACCAAGAGAATGAATTACAATTTGGGTGTCTAACTCCCAAATAAGTAACAGACATTTCATGTCTATCAAAGGGGAAATAACATGTTTAAAATAAGGCTGCTCATTTCTGGATGAGACAGAATCAAATTCTATTTTGTTGCTACTCTTCTGAGCTAGATTACTTAATTAGTTTTTGATAGGTGAGCTTTTACCTTCCTTTTTCAGACCAGGTCACTACAATACTTTATAATTTCCAAACTATGCTGACTCAACTCAGACTTTCCTCTATTTTCTCCTCCTATCGTTCTCCTTTTTCTTCTCCATTTTCCTCCTCCCATAATTTTCCCCAATGGAAGCCAGCGCTCAGATGTCTACATACAAACACCCCAAATACAAGTAACAAGAAAAATTAAACAGAAAGCTCAACACAAACAAGCAAATTTTACCTCACAGGTATCACTGATATTCAGTGGGATGAGATCCATGACTGGAATATTAACTACTCTGTATTGCTGTACTTCATTTAAGAGGAAAAAGATAAAAATGGGAGGTAGAGATATAATAAAGTTGCATAGTAAGAAGATACTTGCAGAAATCCAACAATCAGATGGTAGACAGCTTTTTCTATGATTTTAGCTGTGAGACAAAGGAGATGGGACTTTAAAGGGATGGTAGAATTAAGTGAAGTTTATTCTTCATATAAGGGAAGACCTCAGCATATTTTTTGTAGGTAGCCGAGGAGCTTATTTAGAGATATTGAAGACAAGGATAGGATGGGAAGAAATGAGTGACTGCTAAAAAGTATTTATTAAATATTAGTGAGCCAAGGCACTCTGAAAGATTCTGGGGATACTAATGTAATCCAATGGTCTTTCCTCAGAACTTAACCTTCTTGACCTCTCTGTATATGTGACACTACCAAGCAACCTCTCATCCTAGACACTCTCTTTTCCCCAGGTTTTTATGATTTTTTTCTTTATTCTCCTTTCACCTCTCTGCTCTTTTCTCAGTGCTCTTTGCTGAACCATAATCCATCCTCAGTTCCCTGCTGCTGGAAAACTCTCTAAAGCTCTGTCCTAGGATTTAACTTCTCCCTTCTTGATTGATCTTCTCTTTGTCTTCTCTCCTCTCCTTTTCTTTCTTTACAACCTATCTCTCAGATCCCACACAGAAACTCAGGGCAAGGAAGATCCACCACTACCACCCTTGCGTTTCCCCTGCTGGCTCCTCCCCCAAACCCTGTGTCCATCACAAAATCCATCCAGGCAGAGGGAAGACCTGTCAGCACCGTGTGACCCATTCTCCCTTGAGAGTGAAGTGAACAGCTCTATTCCTTTAGATGATATGGGATATCACTGGATCTTACCATCCACTCTTCCTCTTTGTTTTTGAGTCCCTTAGCACTGTCATCTGATCTACTTATATATTCTATAATATACTTATATAATCTAAAGACCCTTGGACTTTGTTGCTCCCTTAGTACAAGCTCCTTGAAAGCAGACACCATCTCAATTTTTCTACTTGTATCCCTAGTGCTTAATGAAATACTTGGCATATAGTAAAAATCAAATCCCTGCCTTCAAAGTACTCACATTCCAATGGGGGGGCAACAGGCAAATGTGCAAATGTATAAATAAGATATACACAGGATAAATTAGAGCTAATCTCAGAAGGAAAACACTATGATTAAGGAGACCTAGGAAAGGTTTCTTCCGGAAAGTGGTATTTTAGCCAAGACTTGAAGGAAGCCAGGAGGCAGAAAAAAGTAGGGAGAATATTGCAGAGGGGGACCACCAGTGAAAATACATAGAGAGGGAAGATGGTATGCCATGTGCTAGGAACAGCAAGGAGGACAGTGTCATTGGATTGCAAAGTATGTGTGTGGGGGTGGGGGGAATAAGGTGTAAGAAGATTGAAAAGGTAGGAAGGGGTCAGGTAATTAAGGACTTTCAAACAGAGTATCTTATATTTGATCCTAGAGGCAATAGGGAGAACTATTTAAAGTAGAAAGAACTTAGTAATTTCTTCCTTCCTTCCCTTCTTCCTCCCTTCCCTCTTTCCCTCCTTCCCATCTTCTTTCCTTTCTTTTTTCCTTAGAGTAAATGATCAGATCTCTACAGATGATTTTCCAGATCTATATAACCAGTCCTGGTCTTTCTCTTGAGCAACAATCCTGCATGACCAGTTACCTATTAGATATTTTCAAATGGATACCGTCAGCTTAAATTTAAACTCAGTATGTCCAAAACAGAACTCATCCCCTCCCCCTCCCCCAACCCTCCTCTTCCTTTCCTATTTTTATTAAGGGTATCACCATCTATCCACTCCATTTTCATATTCTGAACTGGGTGGGCCTGAGGTGTTCCAGTTGGTGGGTGAGTGGGTGAAAACTCATCTGACTTTACTATATCTAGCTGAGCCCAGACCATGCTTCACATTCAGTGGTGTTCTGGTAACTTTTTTTTTTTTTTTTTTAACAATAAGCTATCCAAATCAAGTTAATACATTTTAAGGCCAGTCTACATTTTCTCCATCACTCTCTCCCCTCTAGACAATCAACAAAACAATAAATCTAGTGCTGAATTTTAAGGTTTACTGGTATCTAACAGGGTAAATGCTAACACTGAAAATTTAACAATTAGTTCTTCCAGCACATCCCATCCAGCCATCCACCAAGATTTCTGGATCCACCCAGCATGTTCATTTGTATTTACTTATATATGTGGATGTTTTCCTCCAGTAGAAAGTGAGTTACTTGAGGGACTATTTCATTTTTTTCTCTATTTCTCCAGAACCCAGGACAGAGCCTGGCATATAGTGGGTGCTTAAAAAATGTTTTGATTGATTGAATGTTCTGATTCAGTCACTAGTTTATAGTGAATATATTAACCTCCTTGGCCCCTGTTTCTTCATGCCAGAAGAACCCTGTCCCTTGCTAACTATATCATCTTGGACAAGTCACAAATTTCCTCATGCTCAGTTTCCTCATTTATAAAATGGTAGACTTTTGCCTGTATTTTAACCTTATTGCTTAGCCTTTTCTATTTTTGTCTTCCTGTTCATGGATACATTTAAAAGTAATTTAAGATTTGATGAAACTTGGCAGGCTCCAAGAAGGCATTAAGATATCATCAAGATTCAATTTATGGCTTATTTTCTGTAAATTTGAGCAGATTTTAATTTGGGGTAGAGTCTAGGTTATAAAGATAATTAGTTGCCCTTTGTGAGTCTGACATTTCACAAAGCTACTAGTAATACTGGCTTTCCCTACTTTATTGAGGATGTGAAAACAATGGGCCTGATTTCCCCACCAGTTCCCAAGTAATGGTTCACACAGTCATAAAAGTTGAGTCAACAAGCTTTTATGGTAGCGAGGACAGCAAGAATGTGTCTTCACTACGCACAGACACTTGGAGCAAGGTGTTGATTCCCAGGAACAAAGTACCAAAGGCCTCTTGGCATTTAGGGCCTGATAGCTGACAATCACTGACTTTCCGGAGGATTTTTGGAGAAGAGGCTGTTTCATTGTTTCCCAAACCAAGGTATGCTGCTCTCTTGTAGAATGCTAAAATATCAATATTCTTTACTTATGACTTAGTGTGGATAGTTCTCATTGACTGGAAGGCGGGGGAGGAAAAGGGGTTCTTAGCCTCTTTTTGTGTCATAGACCCTTTAGTAGTCTTCTGAAACCTTTGAACTCCTCAGAATATTTTAAAATAAAATACATGGCATTACAAAGGAAGTCAATTATATTGAAATTTAGTTATTAATATACCTATACATGTGTTTATATACATATAAAAGCACATGTAACCTACACAATACACACATATGTGTGTATATGTATATATGTGTGTATATATACATACACATATGAAGTTCATTGACTGCAGTTTAAGAACTGGCCGGGGGAGGATAAAACCAGAGCTGGTGGAAACAGTACGCAAAAGAAATAGGTTTTTAAAATTTATCAATCTCATGGAGCAAAAGTCTTTGGCTGTAAAAATTTTGTTTACTAGGTAAAAATATTTCATGTGTCTGTCTGGTCCACAGTTGAGAAACAGTGTCTGATTCTAAGGTATCATTAATGCTTGCTTGAAGACACTCCCATGCTCTCCACCTCACAACCCTTAACTATTTTTTGTTTTGAATTTGTCTCCCACACCTTGACTTCAAGCTGCTTAGGGGCTGGGACTAGCAGCTGTTTTGGCTGGGTCATGTCTGGCAGATGTGACATTTTTAGAGCAAGAGGTGGGACTGGAACATCAAGGCCAGAAGAACCCTGGAAGATTCCACAGCCCCAGGCAGCCCAGGGGTGGCTGTTGTGGCTGGCAGTTGGCAGTCTAGGGTGTCTCCTCCATTCTGCGATGAGAAGAGCCCCTTGCAAGAGGGCCCTCTGGAGGTACTGAAAACTCACTTTTGTTTGGGTGTCGCCACGCTGGCATGCCGAAATGTTGGGTGGTAGGGGTTTTCTTTTCTAGCTTCTCCGTTAAAGGTAGAGGTGTGAGGGTAGGGGCGGTAAAGGGAGAACATTTTAAAGCTGTGCCTTACATCTGTGGTGTCAGAATCAAATAAAAACGGGTCCCTGCGGGGTCGCATACTGATTTACAAAACCACAAGCTGACCTTACTTATGCTGTATTTTTATTTGTTTTGCTCAACATTTGCTAATTACGTTTTAATCCGGTTCGCTGCCAACCATCGAGAGGTTGCTGGACACACGTGGCCGGCGAGTTTGACATCTCTGCCTTTCGCGATCCAGAGAGAAGATGCGTAGGGAAAGTGCAGGGAAGGAGCCTTTGGCTGACAGCGATGTTTTAGGGGCGATTTGCCAGCAAAACCGTCGCATGGGAAAGTTTGCTTTGCAGCACTTTTTGTTTTTTAAAGCAATACCCCCTCCCGCTGGATGTCCGGGCGTTTTCCCTCCCCCTGGCCAAGGGACAAAGGACTTCTCACCAAGGTGTTACCTCTTACACCTAGCTGTTAATCATTGCAACTGGACTGAATGCAGAAAGTGCTTCCCTAACTAAAGTGTCCTTATTAGGATTAGCATTTTAAAATGATAAGCTCGAAGGGATTTAACTCAAGAATGTGATCTAACCGATACTAGAGCCACTTAGTAAAGGATGTGGAGGGCCCGAGAATGCCTAAAACGTAGGGTTTGCAAAAAAAAAAACTCCACCCAGGCAATTGCCTAATTTGCTCAGACCCGACGCTGCGAGGAGGGACTTTAAGTTTTCGGGCTGATTGAGCGCACAGCAGCGTAGATTTCTGGTCCAGAGGGCAGAGACTTTCTTCCTTCGAGTTTGCAAAAAGTCCCTGGTACCTAGCGGTTTTAATTAATTGTTCCCCAACTGAAATTGGGCATTTGGGTCTTTGGGACCTCCCCGGTGCTGCTGAACTCAGTAGGAGGCTGCTTTCCATTATTTTGTGATGAAGATGGATCCATGAACAGGAGGAGTTACCATACAAAACACAAGGGATAAGAGTGTAAATAATTCCTGAAACTATGGTACCACCTTTTGACTGAGGAAGGAGAGGTTGTCTAGGAAACAGCCCCATTAGAATCAGGGTTGAGTGAAGTTCCCCTACAAGGTCCTAAGTTGGGGACAACAAGTAAAATGGCACATACAACACAACATCCCTCCCAACCCAAACCTGAAGTTTTAAAGTTCATTTCTTGTTTAACTCCCAGGCAGCTTTCGAAAAGAGATCAAAGAATAACAAGGGACCGGGGTATGCTTATACAATTTCTTTCCGCGGGAGGGCTCTCCACGAGTTTTCCAGTGTATTTGAATACGCAAGCGCAAAAGACTCTCCTTGCTCCGCTTTTGTAGGAAGGTCCCGTTCCCCCAAGAGACCACAAGGCCCAGCATGCAACTGCGAGAGGAGACTCAACAAGGACCTGTAGTCCGCCAGCCCAGCTTCCACAGACACCACTGGGGGACAGTTGCATGCTGGGATTCGTAGTCCTCATGCGGTCAGACATGAAGCGGATAACCACGAGGGTTGTGGTACAACCGCTTCCGCTGTTTTGTGCCCGGTGAGGGTTATTTCTCGGACGTTTCCGGTACCAGTTGCTCACGCGGCCTCCCTCTCCCCAGGCTCTCGGGACTCCGTGGCCCTCCCTCCCGTGTGCGTGTAAGCATACGTGTGTTTACACGCAGGCCGCCCGCCCACAGACAAACACGCGGTCCGAGGGAAGCACGTGAGAAGCTGCCCCCTTGACCACGCCCTCTCCCCGCCATGAGATCATTACGTTCTCCAGGAAGTCGTCATAGACCGGGGAACTGGCGGCGAGGTGACTCGCCGAGCAGAGGGCGGGAAGAGCTGAAATAAGCACCTCCGCCCCTGCCCCACATCCGGGACGCTGGGATTTCCGCGTTACTGTGGCTTTAAATGGAAGCCGGGCCCTGAATACGCAAACGCGTACGACTTTGCCTTTCCTCTCCGTGTTCCATCCTCCCTCCCCGCCGACCCCCTCCTAAAGGAACAGTTACTACTTTTTTCCTCACACCTTTCTAACCTCTCCTTCCACTCCGCCTCCCTCCCCTTGAAGTCGCTGTTTCCCTCTCCCCCTTTGGGGGAGGGCTAACCTTCCTCCGTTCGCCTCCCGGTCCCGAGCCGGCGGCAAGCGCGTTGCCATAGCGACCCGCCCCGCGCGCCGTGCTGCCCCCAGCCCCTGGGCGCTAGAGGCGGCGGCGCTGGAGCAGGGGAGAGGGCCCGGTGGACGCAGGGCCCGGAGGGGGATGGAGGCGCGGGCGGACCCTAGCGGCGGCGGCGTCGGAGACTCTGCAGCTGCCATCACCGCCAAGGGGCCAGCCCCGGCCCGCTCTGCCGAGGGCCCCGCGGCGCTGGCGGCGGCCGTGACCGAGATCCGCTGCCCGGGCCCCAGGCCGCTGAGGCTGCTGGAGTGGAAGGTGGCGGCCGGCACAGCGGTGCAGATCGGCACGGTGCTGGCTGTGTGTCTCCCCATCGTGCCTCCCGCCGGCGGCGAGGCGGGCGGGCTGCCGGCTTGCAGTGCGCGCCGGAGAGCCGGGGAAGGAGAGGGGAAAGGGGGCGGCGGCGGCGAGGGCAGCCCCCACCTGTGCGGGAACCAGCGCGGGGAGCCCTCGCCTTGCCCGGAGGCCGGCGGCTGCGGCCGGACCCAGCGGTCGGCGGAGCGCAGGGTGAAGTCGGAGCGGGCCGGAGTGGTGCTGGAGCTGTGCGCGCAGCGGGGACAGGTGGTCCCCCCGGGGTAAGCGGCGGCGGGGGCTACTCGCGCTCCCCCTCTTTCTCCCCCTCCCCCGACCTTTCCACCACCCCCTGAGAGGGGGCCGGCGCAGGGACCCTCCCCTCCCCATCCGTCAGCCTCAGGCATCGCTGGGCACCGGGCCGACCTGCCGAGGAGGAGGAAGAAGACGGAGGGAGCTGGCGCTTGTGCCCAAGCCCAAGGGTTTTCGTTCTTTCTTCCTGGAGGGCGGAGGTGGAGAAACTATTCCAAACCGAGAACTTCCGCCGCCTCTAAGTAGACTGTCCTGGGACCGTCCTGCTCGCCTCTGTCCCTCTGCTCCTCTTCCTGCCTTCCCCCTCGCCCCCCAGATACCTGCCGGGGGCGGGAGGCTCAGCGCCTGGTGCATTATAGTAGACCCCCTTACTGATCCGAAGGTGTGCGATGAGGAGGAGGCGGCAGGTGCGAGTTCCGAGCGCTCTCCCGCATCCCAGCTTCTCTCTTCCTCTCTCTTTCCCCGCCCCACCCTCTGCCCTGCAGGGGGGCTTAAAGGGGAAAATAACGTGATTAAAATAAGGTCTCTCCTCTCGGGAATAGCTAGAGGATTCTTTTTGGTGGTGAGGTTCTGAGGCACACCTCTGACAGAGATGCCTTAACTTATCAATTGACATTTCTTTAGGGAATGAAAAGCTCTTTCACCTTGAAATATGGATTATTTGGTCTACTCCCACCCTACTTTCTGCAACTTTGGACTCCTGTCCTTTAAATCGCTGCTTACTAGCTGGACAAACAAAAGGGTTTTTTTTTTAATCAAATCTGATTTTATTTTCTTTAACAAGTCTTTTTTTCTTCTGTAGCCAGAAAGCTGTGATTGTTGGGTTTTTTTGCAGTGCAAAAAATTAGGGGGGAATTGGAGACAGTCTCTAAGAAAATCAAGCATATTTATTCTGCTTGTTTTTTAAAAATATTATTTGACTTTAAGATTAAAACAGGAAATGATGATACTGAAATAAATACATGTATAATGTATAGATCTGTTTAAATATATATACACACATATATGTATACATGCCTACATCTGAACTATAGCTGGGTATTGTTCGAATATACTAACTTGTTCAAATTGAGCTGGTATTTGGTGTTGTCTGTCCCTTTTTTTTCCTGAGCTCTAATCTTCTCAAACTAAGTGATAAAAATATGATATAATTGTGCATCATAGCTAAGACAAATGTATGAGACTGAGCTCTCTAGAGTACAAAATTACAGCAAGCTTTTGAATCTAGCCAAACTTCTACCCTGTCTCAGTACTTGTTTGTTTCAAACTCTATGATCATATACTTAACCAAAATGAGTCATTGGGTCATCATAAGATAATTAAAGGTGAAAAATATATCATTTCACTTAACTGAAATGTCTACCTTTTTTCTAACATATTGTAGATTACTTTCATCAGTTTCTTGAACTGTGGTATTTTTTGCTGTTCAGTGGCTTTAAGGAAAATTGGCCTGTAATTAATTTCTTTCCCCATGGGTTTAAAGTATATTATACTATTTATTTTGTGGTGGGAGGAGTGGTCAGTTTTATATATGGTACACTTATTTGCCATTGGTCAAAATATAATTAATTAACCTTTTTTAGAAGATCTCAGAGGAAACATGGTGTGGTAGAAAGCTATCTTGAGGGTCAATCAGAACTGTGTTCAAATTCCAGCTCTGACATTTGCTGGCTGTGTGGTCATTTTGTTCTCCTCCCTCCCCCCTAGCCAATTAACCTCAATATGCTAGACAGCCCTCTAAGACTACAAATTATAGATCTGTAGCTGATTTGTTTTGGTAGAGAGATTTCCTTCACTTTCAGTTCCCTACACTAAAGAAATTACCACCCACCAAGATAACTTAGGTTTAGCCTAAAGGTTGCTTACATAGTGTTTGTTGTTATTGTTCCTTATATGTGTGTAATAATAGGGCATCGTAGATCTAGACCTGGAAGGGAGCTCAAAGTCTAGTCCCTTCTTTTTACAGATGAGGAAACCTTTGACCCAAGAAAGTTAAGTGACTTGCCCAAGATCATACAACAAAGGACATGTAACACACTGTGTTGACACTTCTTTTTCCTGCCATTTAACAGGAATGTCAATTTTTTGGTAAATTTTTGCTCTTTCAATTCAAGATATGAATATTAGATAAGACATTTCCAATCCTTGTAGAGTTCAGACTAATGGAGGATAGAACATGCACAAATAACTGTAATATACAGTGAGTATTTGCTATTACAAGAATGGCAAATCAATGTGAAGATTCAAGGTTTTTACATTTTAGTTGGGCTAAATAGGCAAAGAGGTGAAAGGGAGGTATTTTTCAGGCATAGGGAATACTAAAAGCAAAGGTACAGGATACCTTTGGAGTACAGAGAATAGTCTGGTTTGACCTGATCATAGAGTATTTGGAGGGAAGTAATATGAAATAAGACTGGGAAGATTGGTTCCACTTGAGGAGTCAAGATAAGTCAGCAAACATTTATTAAGCTCCTACTATGTGCCAGGACCCGAGCTCACAGACTAGTTGGAAGAGCAACCTGCAAACAGCTATTTACAAACAAGATAGAAACAGGTTTAATTGGAGTTAGTCCCAGACGGAAGTCACAAGCATTAAGGACAGGGAAAGCCTTTTTGCAGATCATGGGATTTTAGGTGAGATGGGAAGAAAGCCATGGAATCCTGGAGAAGAGAGCATTCCAGGCCCAGGATGCCCAAGAATGTGTGAAAACTAATGAGGAATAGAGATGGAATGTTATATGTGATCCATAGCAAGGAGGCTAGAGCCACAGGAACTAGATCACGGAGGAAACTGGGAGAGTAAGGTGTAAGGAAACTAGAAAAGTTTATGAAGGTCACAGTATTTTCTGTTTTTGACTCTGAAGACAACAGGGAACCAGTGGAGTTTATTGAATAGGGGAGTGACATGGTCAGACTTTTGCTTTATGAAGATCTCTTTGGCAGCTCAGTGGAGGATGACCTGGAGGTCTTTGGATGCTAGAGGAGTTTGAAATTTGCTCAGTAGGTAATAGGGAGAAGGATTGCCTGGAGAAAATGAGCACAACATACTGACATGACCAGATAACCACATACGAAGATTAGTCGGTCAGCTGCTTGAATGATATTTTGGAAAACAGAGAGTGGTAAGATCTATTTAGAGGCTGTTGCAATAGTCCTGGCAAGAGTTATTAGGGTGGTGGATATGGGATTAGTAGGAGGGAGATGGATATGAGAGAGCTTGCAGAGGTATAATTAGCTAGATTTGATGGTGAGTTGGGTCTGTGAAGTAGAGAGGAAAAAATCAAAAGAGTTTTGAAAAGCTGTTAGAACATTGATGACCTGTGACTGGTAGTAGTATTAATAGAAGTAGGCAAGTCAGAAGGAAAAGCAAGTTTAGGAGAAATGATAAGAATAGTTTTTTTGGTTGTTTTGAGTTGAGGTGACTGTCCTGGTGGAGATATACCTATAGGCTGAATATTCAGGTCCAGTGCTTAGAAGAGAGGGCAAGATTGAAGATAATAGATGTGGAAATCCTCTACATTGGAGGAATCCCTTAAAACTCTTAGTGAGTGAATGAGATTGTCTAGGGAGAAAGAGAAGGTTATTGTGGACAGTAGTAGTAAGCAACACTCTTCCTCAGCCTCTTTACCAGTGCAGTGCTTTGCTTCATAGACACATGGCAGATAAGACTGAATGAGAAGCCAGTGAAGGAAATTAGTTATTGAGTTGGAAGGAAAACTTAGGAAAGTATACGTTCTCCAAAGCCAAGAAAGTCCTGTTTAGCGCTGGGATATGGCAAAACAATGTCAGATCTTTATGGAACATAAAAAAGAACCATAAGAAGGGCTGTTAAATTGACAGTTAGGTGGTCATTGGTATTTTGAGAGCAGTTTCAATATAGTGCTAGGAGTTAAATGTGGAATAGGTTGTAAGGAAATGGAGGTATTGCTTATGGGTGACTTTTTCCAGAAGTTATGTGGTGAGGAGAGAGATGGAATGATAATCTGGAATGGTCAAAGGAAGACTTGGTTTTTAGGATTTGACAGACTAATTTGATATAATCTAATGATGACATCTTCTTTAGGCAACTTTTCTTTCTCTTGATCTTTATTGTATGCCATGTTTTTCCTGTGTTTTGAATCCCCTTTCTGCCACTGACTCTCCATGTGTCATGACCTTGGAGATCTATTTGGATGGGTCTTTACCTGTAAAAAGTAAAGGGTTGATCTCCAAGTATGCCTCTGTTAGCTTTAAAATTCTCTTATCTATAAAATGTGCATGTATGTATATCATTATATGCACAGTTCTCCCAAGAAATATTAATCAACAAGCATTATTAAGTACCTACACTATGTTTGGCCTAGGGGAATAAGGAATAAATGACAATACTTAAGGGGACAAAGATAAAATGACAGTACTTAAGGAAGCTTATATTTTCTGAGGGGAATTAATGTACATATATAAGCATATATAGACTATATTGAAGGTAATTTGTGGGGGAAGAGGAAAGGGAGTTAGTTACTAGTCACTGGGGGATCAGAAAAGGCTTCATGTAAAAAGATGGCACTTGGATACAATGGATTATAAGAGACAGAGATGAGGACAGAGTGCGTTCTAGGCATGGGCTTTCCTGCTTTGTTCACCAGGCTCCATAGTGTTTGTGAGAACTCATCTTTGGTGAGGTTTAACTAGGGAAAAACCATTTAACAAAGTTATTAGTTAGGGCCCTGTTTGCATTTCTTCTGGCAACTCTAATTATATTTGTTTGAACTAAGGTTTAATGCTTCATTATGATGATTAGTATGTGCCAAGGAATGATGTATTTTAATTTCTACAAGCATGCCTGACTTTTTCAGTAGGAGCAAAGGATGTTTATTTTCACTTACATGGACACTTGTGATTTAGAAACAGACCTTAGGACTAGGGGTTTTTAAAACTTCACAGTTTTCTTTGCATGTTGTTTCTGTTTCTCATATATATACATTTTTGAGGCATTGTGATATAGTGTTCAGAGCACTTCATTCAAATCTGAATCAGAAGAGACCTGGGTATTAATTACTTTTCTAATACATATTTACTGTATGGCCTTGGACAAGTCACTTATGCTTCTGTGAAGTCTTACATATTATGCTAAATGTGACATAGCCTTTTCTTGATAACTTGATTTCATTTTGAACTCAGTTTTTGAATGCAGTCTTAGTTTCTTTTTTAAAAAAAAATTAAATTTTATTTTTTTAACATTTTAAATGAGGAGATTGAACCAGATCTTCAAGTTCTGAATAGCTTTTGGGAGTCCTATCTCATCCTGCAGTGCTCTTGAATTTGTGAGCTGTTCCAGTTTATTTTCTCTTACAGTACAAGATCACAAAATGACTTGAGACTGCTCTCTATGCTTTTGAGTTTCTAGATTTCTTTCTTTTCTTTTCTTTTAGCTTTTTCTATTACTTATCTTGCTGCCATCGATCACTTTCAGCTGTTTTCTTATAACAGATCAGATGCTTCTGTGCTTCCTCCTTCCCCTTCTAATTTGCTTTTCCATTCGCTTTTAGCAGTAATTAAACAATAAATTTAAATTAGATAACTTTTAAAAACTGTTTAAAGTAAAAGTAAATATTAGACTCTGAGATTTTCACATTTTGATTACTGAGATACAATTTTCACTTATTTTTAATTCAAAATCCTTTACTCTGTAATTTGCCAGAATATTAACCTTGAAAGTTAAATTATGTTTATGGTATTTACCTGAATTATTAAACTCAAACTTGAGACCTAGAGAAAGAGCTTTATAAATCATCTGGTCCAATTTCCATATCTTATAGATGAGGTAACTGAGATATAGGAACATTGAGAGATTTATGCAAGGTGATACAACAAATTATATTCAAGGCCAACATTAAAACTCAAAAGTAGTTTAACATAATACTAAGTTTATAATTGTTTAAAATAATGTTAAGGAAAAGGAAGATCTCATGTCAGCACTTGCAATCTGACATTGTATTATTTCAGTGTTATTTACTAAATAAAGCATGATCTTAAAGAGAGATGAAACAGATTGTTAGCTTAAAAATAATGAGCCTGTGAGTTTTTTTTTTTTAATTCCTGACTTGGATTATTTGATCAGCAAAACTTCCATTCTATTCCTCTGTCAGTGATGTGCTTTTTGAATATTTTAGAGATTAGTCTGTACCAGTAAAATATCAGCATATTCTCAACCTTAATGATAGTTTACATAATGATGTAAGATTTATAAGTCAATTTACATTTAAACATTTTTACCCTCATAACAATTGAATTAAGTTATCACTGCAAATATTACCATCTCCATTTTATTGATGAGGAAGTATAGCTAGTAAGTAGTAGAGCTGGATTGAATTTGAACCCAAGTCTTTTGGTTCCAAGGCTGGTCATCTTTCCACTAAACCATGTTGGTATAGTTACAGGGGGCGTAAGTCTGGTATTTGTGTAGTCTTTGAAGCTCTGCATGTCACAGAAACTTTCAGTGTTTTAGGAGTTGTGAAATTGCCCTGGAGTCCAAGTTCAGAAATGGTGTGCATATGTTGGAACACTGAAGTAAAATTTAAACTAACTTTGATTTGAGAATTTTTAACACCTCTTGAATCTGTTCATTTCTAGAACTGAAAATTATTGTTTCTTTTGTTTTTTTTCTTATGACCTTGGTATCATTGGCACAGAATACCCTATTTGTGTTGTACATTGTGAGGTATGACCACAAACAAACAAAAAACCAACAGGGCAAGGCAAGTGTGAGAAGAGGTCATTAGAAATTATCTCCAAGTGTCTGTGATAGTGAGTTTGGAGACTTTTACTACTGAAGCATAAAGATTCTATTTACACTCCAAAAGAAGAATTTTTATGATGGTATGACAGCACTCTTCAGTATTTCAAGAAGCCATGATTCCTTTGGTGTAACAATATTGTGGTGTAGTAAAGAGTTAATGTATTTAGAGTTAAAGAATCTTGGTCCAAATCATACTTCTATCACTAATTTATCTATGTGAACTTGAACATCACTTTACTTTATAAGTCACTTCACTTTAGTTCATAACCTGTCTTTAAAATGGAGTTGGGATGATTTTTTTGACATCTGAGGTCTTTTTTAGATAGAAATCTATGATTTTCTGACACACCTTCTGACAAAGTATTGCAAGTCTCTCTGTATCTTAGTTTACATTAGTTTTTGTGACTGTCACCAAAAACCTATCACTTGGTGGTCAGCTTTGGGTTATCTGCACTTAACTACCCTGATCTGTGGCCAGATGGATACCTGCAGTCTTTCCAACTTGGACCTGCCATAATTTGTTCTCTGGTGGAGTACCATAAACTTCAAGAACCCGGGATCATTTCTGTAAGGCATCACGGAATTTTAGCAGGGAATGGGGAGGGAACTCTAGTTAAAAGAAGATAAAATTATCTTTAAGATCAAACCTATTAGTAATAGTTTAATTATTATATTGCTTTTGCGTTTTTCATTTTCTAGAATCAGAAGACTAGGGGTAAGGAAATTTGGTGCACATATTCACTTAGAATTCTACTGAAACATTCTAAAAGTCTCTAAGGAAAGAATGGTTTTGCAAACTCAATTTACCCAATACTTTAACCTTATTTATAAGTGCAGACTTCTTAGATGTTTTCTAAAGTCTTCTTTTCCTTTTTCCCCCCTTCAAACTAGCATCAATGATCTTGCTTGATTTAAAAATTAATTTCAGTTAAGCTGTTTTTTCCTTCCATGTTGAAGCTTGCTCAAAAGATCACATTTAAGTCTACAGGGTGTGAAAGTATCACATAACCCAGTGGGTTCTCTTAAGCTAGCAATTGCTTGTATTTCAAATCTACTTACAGTTTAACAGGAAACAGTTAAGACTTTTTACTTCCTTTGTCTTATAGTGGCAAATTGTATATGGTGGTGGTGGTGGTGGTAATGGTAATGGTAATGGTAATGGTGGTGTTAATTTCTTTATTTGAGTGCGTTAGAATTAAACTTGTTTAAAGACTGAGGCTTAACAAATGTTAGGTATTTGAATATGCTCTTTGCTGAGGTGTCATAGTCACTGCTCCTTGGCCTCAAGCAGCCTGCAGAACTTCTCAGGGAGGCCTAAAGCAGATTAAAATGTATTGGAATATGTTTAACAAAATAATGTTCATTTGTGGTTTTCTAAGTCAGTATCTTTTTTTATTTGAATTTGACAATACTGCTCTGTAGGATCCAAGAAAGTATAATATGTAGTGTCAAACACTGGCTTCTTAGCATAAACATGTAGTTTGGGTGCTGTATTAAAAAAAAAACAAACAACTTTGTTTTTTGAGTTAACAAATGATACCTGAAGAATTTCTGAATATATGGTTTCCATTAAACCTGATTCTTAAGCTGGGGTCGGTGAAATTGTTCTTTCAGTATTTTGATTATTGGATTTCAATATAATTGGTTTCTTTTACAATCTTATAATATTTTATTTTATGCATTTGAAAACATCTTAAGAGAAGGGGTCCAGTCTTTATCCACCACCCTTAGGCTGGGACTTAAAAAAGTGAAGAACTCAAGTCAAAAATTGGTGTGATTTCTATCCCAGTAATTGTTGGAATGAGAAACTTCTGAGCTTTGTCTGTTGTCATGATTGTTCTTCTTTTCTCAACCTCTGATATGTGATATTTGGACTATGAGGCTTTGGGACTGACTCAATCCCAATTGAACTCCCCTCCATGCTTTCCTATTTTTGAGCTGTATAAAGGAATAGTCCAACTTAGTAGAGGTCTTTCTCTTGTCTCTCTGTCTTACTTTAAAAGGCAAAAGCACATTTTATTATGCAAAGATGAAAAAGACTTTGGTCTTACTTTAGAGTTGAGGATGCTGAGACTCCAATAGATGACTCGTCTAAGGCCAGAGAAGTAAGTAGCAGAATCAGAATTCAAACAGATCTTCAGACTGTATATAGAGTTACTTTTTTAGCTATATGTATCTTTTATAGCGTTTTCTGTGTATTCACCATTATTGATGACAGCCTGCTATCTACTTTGTATCTACTTGTATATATCATATTTCTCAATATTACCTTTTTAGTTATTTGTAATTTTTATTCATCTAATTGTTTCATGACTTGCATGGAATCACTTGGGAGAGATTTATTGATGAAAGAAAAAGGGCATTTGTGACAGTGAGTTGTTTGGGACAATATAGGGAACTATGTAGTTTCTGAAATGAAATCCAGCCTGATCTTCCTGTAAGCCTTTTCCCATCTCATTGTCCATATGCTACGCTCATTCGTGATATACATATTGATGAACTTACAAGTAGGTTGGCTGCATGCTACTGTCCAGGCAACGTGTGTGTGTTATGTGTGTTTATATATGTGGAAAAATTTGAAAACTAGTATACTCCCTGTATACACTGAAATATTTATAGCAGCACTCATTGTGATAGCAAAGAATTGGAAATAAAGTAGATACCCATTGTTTGGTCAATGACTAAACAAATTGTGGTAGATGAATGTAATGAAATATTACTGTGCAATAAGAAATAATGTATGTGATGAACACAGAGAAACATGGAAAGATCTATATGAACTGATGCAGAGTGAAGAAAGCAGAGCCAAGAAAAAATATATACACAATAACTAAAACAATGTAAATGGAAAGAACAACTATGCAGCAAACACACACACACAAAACCAAGTAAATATAACAAAAAATTATAAAGATCAAATGGGATCAGGTGAAGAGATACCGTAAGACACCCCCATGCCACCCCTTCAGAAAGGTGAGAGATTCATAGGCATCACACATTGCACATCTTTTCAGACTTTTTTCCAATGAATATCAGTTGTGCTGATTTTGTTTCCTCTATAAAAATACTATTTGTTATAGAGGATGACTTTGGGGAGGGGGAAAATACTTGATAGCTATGGTGATGTAAGAAACAAAAGACATTAATAAAAATACATTTTCAAAAATAAAGATAAGCAGAGTGACTCAAAAAAGACTTGTATATTCTTCTTAAACTGACTTAATAAGAGAGTGCATTTTTAAAGAAAGACTGTAAAGAAGCACTAAAAATAAATTTTCATAATTTTATATTTTTTATTTGGGTTTTTTTTTTTGAGGGAGGCTAAACATAGCTTATCTTCCATTTTGTTTTGTTTTGTTTTGTTTTTAAGCTGACCCCTTTCAGAGTCTGCAGTGTAGTGTAGCTTAACTTCAGTTGTATTGTGCGTTTCTGCTTCAACAACTCTCAGTAATTGTTCTCAGATGGCTAGTGACCAAATTGTTAAACATTTGACATACTAGTTATCTTTGTTTGTGTTTAGGCCGTGTCTGCGTCTGATAACTAAACTTTTAGGGGCAAATTAGTATCATTTATTTTCAGGCTGAATATAATTTTTCTTTTGATGGGAGATGGAAGAGTAAAAGAATAGATAATTCATAATGATCATACTAAAGAATCTTAGTAATAAAACTTTTTTAAAAACTCATGGCATTTTCATAATAGCAAAATTTAGATTTAAGTCATGGAATTTAGAATTCTGGAATAGGAAGGTTGTTTGGTTAAGAGTTCTTATCCTGTGAATAGATTTTTGGGAGTCTGAATTTGGATGGGGAAAAAAATTACATCTCTGTTTCAATATAATGTATAATATAATCCTTTGTAACAGTGTATGTATTTTATTTTGTTAAAAACATTCTTGCAAGGGTCCCATAAGTTTCACCAGACTGCTAAAAATGAGGGGAAGGGAAGGGAAAGGAATAAACATTTATATAGTGTCTATTATGTGCCAGGCACTGTGCTAAGCATTTTACAGTATGTCACTTGATATGACACAAGAAAAGTTAACCTTTGCTTTGGTCCAACACATGTTTAAATAGAGGAGGAAAATGGGCCCTTTTGAGAGCTAAAACTTTTGCCCTTGGTTCCATTGCTGAATACTGGCAGAGCTCAATCAAGTAACTTGACTCTTAGTCCAGTGTTCTTTTTACATACTATCTTGTTTGCTCATTGAAGATAGGTACTGAATATAAAAATATTAAGTATAGCTCTGGGCTTCTTTGCTTTAATGCAAAGAATGATTATTTTGAGAATTATTTCATGATTTTTTCTATTTTTATTTTTGAGGACCAAACCAGGAGGAATAAAATCTTTCTGGTATTTAATAACCTTTTTAGTCATAGCTTCAGTTCTCTATATAACATTGCTCTTTTTTTTTGTTTATATGTAATAATAGTATCAAACATTGTAATTGCTTTTCTGGAAATCAGTGATACTTTGTTTTGCCCTTCTTTGCTTCCTGTTCTGTAACCACATACGTCTTTTTCTGAGAAGGTACTTGAAACTCGGCTAAATGAATTTTTGTTTTTTTGGTATAGGCATAGGATGTTAAAGAAATCTATATTCATTGCCAATCTTCCTTGGCAATGTCATCTTAAGACACATTTGGATTTATGATGGAAATAGAAAGTCTTTACTCTTTCAAAATTCAGAAACTAAGGTACTTTGAGAGACAGCACTTGGTTCAAGTGATAATGGGCTAGAGAAATCTACCTCTGACTTATAACATGATCTTACATTGTTGTGGTCGTTATGACAAATATGTTAATGTGGTGACATTAGACAGATTAGGATTAGGAATATGTTGGGGAGGCATGATTAGATGGCAGGTTTTTCTGAAAAAATATTTTAAGCGACCTGGTTTTAGTGACCTGCTAGCGTACGAGTCAGCTTTGAGATATGGCTGCCAGAACAGATTATGCAGATGCAGACTGCATTAAAGGAGGCATAACTTTTAAGAATGAGGAAGTTCTAGTTCCTCTGAGCTTTGCTCTTATTCCACTGTTACTTTGAAGTATCTATTCAGTTCTGTGCATCATGATTTAAGAAGAAGATTAATAAGCTGGAGCGTATCCAGAGTAGGGTAACCAGTCTGGTAAAAGACTTTAAGTTTGTGTCATATGGAGATTGGTTGTTTAAACAGAGAAAAAAGACTGAAGGTCAGGTAGAGGGTAAGGTGGGATGGGATATAATAGCTTTTTTCAGGTTTTTGGTGGACTGCCATGTGGAAGAGAGATTCTACTTGTATTTTGCCCTAGAGGGCAGAGCTAGGAGCAATGAGTAGAAGTGACAGAGGCAAATTTAAGCTTGATGTTAGGGTAAACTCACAATCAATCGGCATTTATAACCTACTTAATACTATACTAGGTACTGTTCTAAGCACTGAGGATGTAAAGAAAAAGTAAAAACAGTTCCTACCCTTAAGATTTATTCTAACGAAGGAGACAGCATGTATATAAATAGGTATATATACAACAGATACAAAATAGACACAAGAAAACCTTAGAGGGAAAGGTACTAGCAGCAGAAGAGACCAAGGAGAAGCCTTGTGCTTGAAGTGGTGCTTATGTTGAGTCTTGAAGAAAGCCAGGGATTTAAGGAAGTGGAGGTGAGAAGGGAGAACATTCCAGCCATGCGGGACAGCTAGTGCAAAGATGGGAGATAGGGTCTTGTATGTAGGTCAGTATGAATTGTGTGGAATGAAGTAATGAATGGAAGGTGATATATGTGGATTGTGAAGAGCTTTACATGCCAAACAGGAGTTTATGATACTAGAAGTCATAGGGAATCGCTGAAATTTAACAAGTTAGGGAATGACATGGACAGACTAGAACTTCCAGGAAGGATGGACTGGATGGGGAGAGCAGTTAGAGAGCTAATTCAGTAGTCGAGGTCTGAGATGATAGAGACCTGAGCTTGGGTTAAGTGTTGTGGGAATAAAGAGAAAGGGGTACACACACGGATACATATGTACATACTTATATACACATGTGCATGTATACACAAACATATGTATATGAATGAGGTCTCTTATGAATATAGAAACAGCTAGGTGGTGCAGCAAATAGAGTGCAATGCTTGAAGTCAGGAAGACCAGAGTTCAAATGCAGCATTACACACTTACTGGCTGTGTGACCCTATATGTTACTTAATCTCTGTGCATTCATTTGTAAAACTGGGATAATAGCACCTATCTCCCAGGATCAAATGAGATAATAATTGTGAAGTGCTTAGCACAGTACTTGGCAAATAATAAGCCCTATGTAAATGCTAGCTATTATTATCATTGTTACGTATGTGGGGGTGGATAGTAAAGAATCACAGATAACATTGAAGTTATAAACTAGATTTGAGTACAAGTTTAAAGTTAATGTACAGATTGTGTTTCAAGTTTATTTGTAAGTCATTTGATTGATAGAGTACATTTTCCTGTAAGTACTGGGGTCAGTTCATTAAGAAGTAGTTATTAAGAACTACATTTATGATTGCAAAATGGAAAATAACATCTTTGCAATATTAGTAATAGAATAAAATAAAGTTTAATAAAAATGTTTTACATTAAATACTGGTACCTAAGGAAAAGCAGGCATAATTATAAAGTAGTTGGAGACTTTGGACTTTTGTAAAAGGGCTTTAGACACTGACACTGGTTCTTTGTTTAATTTCATTTCCAATCTTAGCATTCCGTTCCCTTGGTTAAAATGGACATACTCATCCATAACCCTTTGTGGAAATACAGCTTAGCAACTGCTCCTGTAGTTGATATAGTCACAGCTACCGAGAACCCAGAAAAGTTTTTGTCAAAAATTTTAACATCAAAAACTGACATTGTTTTATCAATGGAAATGACTTTAAAGAAGCAGTATTACTACCTTGTTTTGTACCCTAAAAGACCATAGAACCTCTGTGTCTTACTTATAGCTGAAACCTTCTGTATGTTTTATCTCCTCTATTAGAATGGGAATTTTTTTAGAAAAGGGATTCTTACCTTTACATTTCCATACCTAGAGCTTCACACATGAAAAGTACTTACATATTTTTGTTTTTTCCCACTCATTCATGCCCATTGATCAAAATTAGGTCAACATATCATATCATTCACTTTTGAGAATTCTCTTTGCGGTTTTGGCTTTCATTGAAGTTTTTCTCTGAGATTACCAGTAACTTAATTGTGTTAGTACAGTGCCTTGCACATAGTAGGTGCTTAACAAATGTTGCTTGAATTAGATTGGATTTTTTGATCTCTTAAAATTTTTTTGATATCTTTTTGTCTTGATGTTGAAGTAATTCACCTTCCACCTCCTCTTTTGGGACAAAGGAGAATATTTAGGAAAAACATTTGATACAGAGACTGGGCTAGCAACATGTATCATATTCTGTCCTACTAATATACACACCTCAACCTCTGCTGTGATAAAAGAGGGCTTGTTGATATGCCTCATTAAATCTTCCCTGTAATTTTCCTTAATTCAGAAACCTAATTGCAGTCCTCATCCTTCTTAACTTCTGCAGAATATGATGCCCACCATCTTCCCTTCCTTTTGGACATTCTCTCTCCTTTCACTCTCCTGGCTTCCACTTCTTTACCCTTTCTCTGTCTTCTTTGCTGGGAGCCCTGGGCTTCTGATTGGTAAGGCTTCATCATTCTTCATCCTCTTCTCTAACTTCTGCCCTCCTTTCCACTTCTTGTCTGGGGAATATTAATTAAATCGACATTACCATTCTAAGAAAGGTTGTGTCAGTTGCTAGATGATTCTCCTTGTCATCCCTTCAACTTTACTGACCTAAAACATCCCTTGCTGGCCACCACTCAATTACATATTTTGATTTAGCATAGTAAAATTTAGCATAGTAATTTCCTTGAAGTCTTGGTTTTTGTAGTGTTCTTTTTACTTAGTTCAAAGCCTGGAATATTTAATTTTATACTTTTTCATTTACTCATTTGCTGACTTCTCTTCCTTGCTGCCTAAAGTGGATATACTCCCAGAGTTCTGACTGTATCAGTCTTCTGTCTTTACATTTCTTCCTTTACAATTTTATTCAATCCTTTGTTTTCAAAGGGAGAGGGAAGGGAATAAGCTTTAATCGCCTTGTGCTAAGGGCTTTATAAATAGCTTATTTCATTAATTTTCATTTTCAGTTATCTATGTGCAGATGACTACTACATGACCTATATCTCAACTGTACAAGGCATCTCTATCAGGATGTTATACAAGGACCTCAAACTCAACAGGCCCAAACCTATTTCTCTTCTTTACTCCCTTTGTTGTTAATGGTACTACCAGTCCTCTGATAACTTGTTGGAAACTTTTTCCAACCTCCTTTTCTTATCTAAGTAGTTGGCAAATTTTGCCAGTTCTGCTTTCACAGTACTCGTTGCTCTTTTCCCCTTTGTTTCCTTTGCAAACCACTCTAGAACATACTATCATTCACTTGAACTGGTATAGTACTTCATTCAAAACCCTCTACAATCTGGTGATCTTTTACCTTTCTTGCCTTAGTTGTCACTTAACCCTCTGCCTCAGTTTCCTCATCTGTAAAATCAGATGAACAAGGAAATGGCCGAACACTGCATTATTTTTGCCAGGAAAACCCCAAATGACATCATGAAGAGGCATACATGGATTAAAACTACTAACAACTCTCCATTTCCCCCTTTCCCATTACTTGATATTTTGCTCATCTCTCTTACACACTTATGGATTATTTTATGTTACAGTTATTTGTGTATCACCCCCCATGAGGCCATGCAAGCATTGACAACTAGTTGATTTAAAACTTTTTTCTTTCCCCAGAGATGCTTAAGTACTTGAATTAGATTTTTTAAAATCTACAGATAAAATGGAAAGGGGGAAGGAAACTGTTTTTGGTCAAGAGTTGGATTCCAGAGGGGAAAAAGGAAAAGTGATAAAATTGGATGTCTTCAAAAGATATTGATTGTAAGAAGTAAAATTTGAATATGAGTAAGTGAGGAAACATAGAAAAGAGCACTGGATTTGAGGGCTTTAGTTCAAGTCCCACCTCTGCCATTTAACACCTGTGTGACCATGGGCAAGTCATTTAACCTTTCTGGACTTGAGTTACTTTATCTGTAAAGTGAGAAGACTGGGCTAGATGGCTCTGATGACATTTGTAACTCCAGACACTATTCTAGGAACATGATTCTTTCCTCCTGCAGAAGAAAGGTGGTAGAAAAGCGCTGTTAGATCAGAGGGTTCCCTCTGCTGGCCACCAAGTGAGAAGTCAATTCCCAGAACAATTTGCTTGCCTCTAGTGCTGTTTGGAGTTAGGAAAAGGAGACAAGCATAGATAGCTTTTCATATATAAAAGTTTAGTTCTAGGAGTGATCGTTATAGCTTATGACCTTTTGTGACCTACTTATAAAACTTTCTGGAAAATATTACATAGATATACAAACTTTAGAAAAGAGAGATCAGTGGTTTATCACACAGCCCTGTCTTATTTCCGTGTTTTGCTGGGCGGAGTTTTCAGTGCACTTAACTCACTTATCCTGGCTTATTAGAATAAAGAGGCCTGGCTTTAGCATCCATGCTATTTTTTTATGTTGCTTACATATAAAATTCAATATTTATCAATGCCTCCATCTTCATTGCTAAATAAATCCCTTTCTCCTCACTCCTTACTTTAGCTGTCCCTTCTAACAAAAAATTAAAAGTGATGGAGAATAAAGGTAGTTTATCAAAACCAACCAGCAGTGTGCTGTGTCTGATAGCATATGCAATATTTTATACCAGTACTCCCGTAAGTTTTCAATGAAGTGATGAAAGTTTTATCAGCTCTTCTCTGGGAACAGATTTTGGCATTATAATTATATGGTGCTGAGTTTTGTTTTGTATTTGTAGTAGTCATGTGCATTGTTTTCACAGTTCTACTTATTTTGTCCTGAGCTGGTTAATTTAAATCTTCCCTATGCTTCTCTGAGTTCTTCACGCTGACCATTTCTTAAGGCATAATGATATTTCATTACACTCAGGTACTACAAATTTAGTCACTCCTCAGTCAGTGGTTTCCTATTTTGTTTTTAGTTTTTAATTACTGTAAAGTTGCTGCTATTAATATTTTTATATGTATAAGATTTTTTTTTCTCTCTCTTTGACGTGCTTTGGGTACATTCTGACAGTGGGATCTCTAGGTAGGTGTAGACATTTTTAGTTAGTTTTAAAGCCTGATTTCCAAATACACTTCTGGTTTTTATGGTAGTTCTTGTTCTGTAAGTGTGTGTGTGTGTGTGTGTGTGTGTGTGTGTGTGTGTGTGTGTGTGTATGTGTGTGATATTTCACTGAGGAGCTCCAGATGTGGAAATTCTTTCCCCTGCAGCATGTTGGCAACTGATCTACAATTAGTAGATTTAGCTGCTGGAAACGCTGGGAATTGAAGTGATTTGCTCAGTGTTACACAAATAGTAAATGTCAGAAGCAGAACTTGAACTCTGGTCATAGGATCAGAGTTACAGAGCCAGAAAGAACCTTTGAGACCATTTAATGTACCCCCCTTGTTTTACACCAGGTCTTCGTGACTCCAAGGTTAGTCCTCAGTCTCTCTTGCCCCATACTACTTCTTACCTATGAGACTTAATGTATCTTAAATTAAAATTAAAATAAAAAATTATAAGTTCTGATGTTTTATAGTTGGGGCAGTTTTGTTTTTTTTAAACAAGAACTATTATAAATGGAAGCAACTTGATTTTGATCTTTTTTTTCCTTCAAAGGATAGTCCTACATTCTTTTAATTCTGATTACTATGAAACTGAATAATCATAAATGTAAACTCATTCATTTAGGTTAAAGTTTTTCCCATACATGGTGGTGTAAACATTGCAAATGTGGGGGAAAAAAACAGACAAACTTTGTTGAGTACCCAGCTGACTGTAGGCTTAGGAATATTGTGACTGCAAAAAAGAAAAGAAAAAGGGCAACTGTATTTGGAGCATTCCACTCTCATCTGGAAATAGTGGGAAAACTCCGCTTTTGTATATTGTTACTGAAGTATATTAAAAAAAAAAACAAAACCCAAAATACTGCTGTTACAAGAGAAGTATGAGCCTACTACAGTCTTTGTTGGACAGACTACATGTAGAGCAATATGTTCAGTTATGAGCATCACATTTGTATAAGGAGGACTATGTTTCAGGGGGTTAGATTTTAGGTAAGAGTAAGGAAATAACTTTGTCACTGTTAGAGTAGCCCATTGGAATGGCCTTCTTTGTGAGATGGAAATCACCGTCCCTGGACATGTTCAAATTTAAGCTTAATTGTTAAACCAGGGTTGTGTAATTGTTCTTAGTTTTGTGTTAATACCCCTAGAAGTATATCATATACCCATATAACTGTTTCCAGGGATAAGAAAAAGTAGTCGTAACTTTGTGATGAATAAAGTGAAAGAAAAACAACAAGCTTATGTATGCAATTAAAAATACTGTTGTTTTATTATAATGGAAAAATGTAGCTAGATTTGTGTCTGTATAGTAGGAATGATCTCTAAGGCAAATTTATATAACCTTTTTGAATATTTTTTATTATTTTGCCACCTCAAGTATAATAGTTTTAAGGTTTTGTCAGGCATCATTTCTTGAATAATATTTGTTCAATGTATTTTTTCAGTGTAATTTTAAAAAAATCTCAAACACTGCAGAACATACTTTTTCAACAGAAATTGGAGTAGGAGTGAGTTGGGGTTGAAATTGTTTAAGAAAAATTTAACCTAAATCTGAAGCAGAAGGGACAGAACATTATCTTCAAGACCAAAACTTTCTGTTGATCTTTTAAGAAATATGAACTATGAAGCAGTTGCTAGATATGAGGAATGCCATAGTATTTGTAAAATAGGCTTGGGATTCAATGGCAAAAGACAGTGAACTTCTCAAATGATCACTATGACCAATAACAGAGCTTCTTTTAGAGCAATGTTGTTAAATTCAAATGAAAATGGAGTTCACTGATCTGTATGTAAGCATTCCAATGGACCACTCTTAATCTTAGTTTTTAAAATGCAATGGTATCTACATTTTATTGTATTTTTATGTATTTTATTAAATCTTTACCAAATTACATTTTAATCTGGTTTGGTCTGCCATGTTTATAACACTTCAGTTTGAGACTATAACCACTAGTATGAATTGCTACTAGTGTTAATATCTTCTAAAAAGGACATTAAAAGATAGCTTAAGTATATTGTTGAGTGACAGCCTGTTTAATTATTTAATTAAAAATTTGGTAACATCTAAAAAATTGAGGTTTGCTGGTTATAGTTAATAGTTTAAATTTAGTGTTCTAAAGCCTTTAGGTTTTTTATTAGTCACCACAGAAAAGTGATATTTCCATTTAACTGCTAAATCTTGTATTATTTGATAGTGATTTGTATGTGCCTCCTTATACAAAGTATCCCAGAAGTCTTACTGGAGTTTTAAGCTATTGAAGTTTATAGTACACTAAGACATTTAGGACATCCTGTTAGTTTATAAGTTGCAGAAAAGTCACTGATCTGTATTGATAGGAGTTTTTTGACCGTAAGTTTCCTATAATAATGAAATCAAAGGTTCAGTCCAGAAACCTTTTAAACAAATAAGCTGAAAGTAATAATTATTTCAGGCAAGTTCAGTAAAATTCCCCTCTGCTAACATTAACCTCAACTGTTTGCAGTCCACTAAAGTAGAGTTCTCTTTGGAAAAAGAAAACTGAGATAACAGAATTATATCCCAGAAGCCAGTTTTGTATGCATATAATAAATTGGTTGAAAAAAATAAAAAGTTTAGAGTTAACATTAACATGTCTTAGTGCACATATAGACTTCAGCAGCTTAAAACCCCCGTAAGACTTTGGGGATACTGTAATGTTGCTTTTTGTTGCTGATAAGGTGGCACAGCCCAAGAAGAGTAGTAATAGAGAGAAGTTTATATTTATAAAACACTGTGGACTTTAGTAATGTTTTCCTTCACAATGTGTAAAGTAGGTAGCATAAATACAGATATCTTTTTTACAGGTAGGGAAACTAAGATTAATGACTTACTAATAGCCAACCAATCACTAAGTGTGGGAGCTGGAACTTAAATCCAGGTCTCTCGACTCCCAGCCCAATATGCCTTACCATGTTTAATCTGCTGTTTGGGTTAATTATGCTGTTAAACTGTTTCATGTCACTTTGTTTTGCAGAGGTGTTCTGGTGAGATTAGAAGGATGTAGCCACCCAGTAGTTATGAAAGGTTTATGTGCTGAATGTGGTCAAGATTTAACACAGTAAGTATAATTGTAGATTAAAAATAAATACGTTTGTTTGAAAATAAGCTGATTAAATGGGTAAGAAGAGAATGTACTTGAATGCTATCATGGCTACAGTGTAGTAACAAAAATAAATAAACCCAACTTGGATCTCTTTTGATCTCCTATTTATCATTGACATTTATCTGATACTAATTACAAATTTAAGGCTTTTTTTGTTTAGTTATATTAAAATTGGCTTCTTTCATCTTTTTTTATTGTTAGTTTGAAGGCATATAAATCTAATTAAGAAAGTAAGCTGCTTGACCTTGTAGTTTCTCTAAAAGTGTGAACGTGATGACAGACAGATATAAAAAGCTTTGAATTGTGCATGCCAAAAGCCTGGGAGGGACATGGCATAGCTTGAGACACTTGTTTGTCTGTCTTTCTTCCAGTCAAGACTGGATGATCAAAATTTAATTTTTAGGTGAATAAAAAGTAGGCATAACAGAAAAAAAATCTATAAAATTATGAATATTTTACCAAGTCTGTTACAATGGTTAAAAAAGATCTTATTCCTTGGCTGTCTTAATTTGATTTTCATGTAAACAGTTTTAGCCATAAAAAATTAAACATGAAGAATATAATGCATATTCAAGTATGTGTAGTTATATTACTCTTAACCAGTTAACTTAGAAACTAGGAGAAGCATCTTGATCCCATATTTGAAGGTCTAGCTAATGGGATAAATAATCACATTAGGCAGATACATAGGGTTTGCTAAACATTTAGAAAATTCCCAATCCCTCACTCACATAGGGGATGCACACTTCATCCAAAACATTGGGAATAATGAGAGGGCGTCTAGGAGCATTTTATTGTAGTGTTTCTTATATCTACTTTGTTTAGAGCATTAGACTAAATATTATGTGTCATGATAGGTTAGTCTAAATATTATGTGATATAATAGTTGCTTGAAGTGGGAACAAAAATTTCTGAAATTGGACAGATGTTAACCTCTTTTCTCAGTTTTCCAACACTAAAATTTTCCTAGAGAATTTGTAATGTATAGGAAATAATGATTATTCAGATACAAGTAGTAATTGCAAAAGGTAGAAGAGAAAAAAAGGATCTAGAACATCCATTACCTTTTATATAATTAAGGCATTATGAAGGGGATAAGTGAGTGGAACATCTGGAAAAATTACTACCTGCAGATTTTCCTTAGTATTGTCTGCTGCTTGATTTCTTTGTGCTGTACAACCTTGTTTTTCCCAGATGTTACACGCTCTTTATTAATGCTGAGTTATGTTAGACTTGTAGGAGTCCAAAGGAGAAGTTGAAGTGCTAGTTTTTGTTGAAAACTTAGAAGAGAATGTGTATATCTAGTAACATGCATTGGTCATAGGATTTAGAGCTGTGAGAAAACACTTAATCTTACTGATATAAAGTAAGGTAAGCAGTGCTGTTTTATTTTCAGACCATTATGATCCCTTGATCTCTTTCAAATACTGGGCAAGTACAAAAACAAGTACATTGTTTTCAGTAAAGCATGGCACCTGTTACTGTGAATTCTGTCACAACGAAATCTCTGGCTGACAAATGTACTTATGTTAGCCCACTCATTTTCCAGTAGAGTGGAAAATTTAGGTACTTTTAGAAGTGGAATAAAATTTTTAAAATTTGTTCTCCCAGAAGATGACAAAGTATGGCTATCATTGTGCTTTATTAGAAAATATCTAAGGTGCAACAGATAAGAATTACTAACTAGAAAATCATGGAATCTTGTTGTGTTGTAGTAGACTTTTAAGTAACTTGGAATAAAAGGAATAATTACTAAAATAAAATTGCTCAACTTTATAAATAAAATAAAAATGGTATATTTGGTTAAAAAAATATTTTTGGAGCTACTTATAGTTGAGCTGTCATTTAAGACCTAATTTTATATATTCAGGCTTAATTTCTGTAGCTTAATTTTCATAAAGAATTTTAGAAATAGTTAACTTTTTATCATGTGTAATTTGCAGCTGTTCTGTATGTAGCTCAATAGTATAGAAATATGCTTTATTGAAACTGTATTTTTTTGCTCTCTGTGTAAACAAAGGCTACAGAGTAGAAATGGAAAACAGCAAGTGCCATTATCCACAGCAACTGTCTCCATGGTGCACAGTGTGCCAGAACTGATGGTTAGCTCTGAGGTAAGTTTAGTCATCTGGGGCAAAGATGGCAGATTTTGGAGGGTTTTTCTTTTAAAAAAAAAAAAAAGTGAGAGGAATTTGTATTTCATGTAAACAAGCATAATTAGAGCAAGTGTGTGTGTGGAGGGGAGATATAAAATCACCTTTTCTCAAAATTTCAGCATGTTAACTGTATGTCTTTTATTTTTTTCAACCAATTTATTATATTCATAGAAAACTGGCTACTGGGGCATAATTCTGTTCTTTAATTTTTCTTTTTCCAAAATGGACTCTATTTAAATGACAAAATTATGCTGAAGTATTATTAATAAATGGTTATATCAAGTTAATCATTGTAGGGTTTTAAAAAATTTCTTCTCTGTATTGAGTAGGAAGCAGTGCCTAATATTATTGACACATTTGACTTTGCTGGCATGTCATGATAAAATAACTATTTACTTTGCCTTCTTTTGCTTAATTTAAAATCCACTCTTGGTTCAACTACAACTCTCAAATAGAATCTGCTGCAGGGATTTCAGTGGTAGAAAGTATCAGTTTCTTTTTGGAAAGTTATGCAGTGCTATTTTAGATTGTCTCAGAAAGAGTAAATTTTTTAAAAAGTAATTCGAAAGGGGAGCATTCTTGCTTTTCTAGTTTAATCCTGTCTTTCAGTCATCTTCCAGTATTGCCCACTTTTCCTCGTAATAGAAGGGCCGCTCCTTGCCATCAGGGGCTGTTTTCATTTTTGTCTTTACATCCCAGTTTGTAAGTGTTCAGTAAACACTTGTTACTTGATTAGTTTTCATTGCCACTTTGTTTCTCCTTCCCTTCCCTAATATTTTTTGCCTCTCCTTCGTGTTGTAGTTTTAACTTAGGATGTGTTCATTAACAACCACAACCAAGCTCTCTAGAATTTTTAAAAGTGACATAGGACATGTTGGGAAAACAATTTTGTTCCTTTTTTTGAATTTTTTATCAGATATAGTTGGTGAAGCTATTAGAGTTTAATTATTAAGATAATATTATTCACCTAGCATATTCGAAAGAGATAACATTGCTTACTTGCTGTTTTATTCAAAAGGTGTTTCTGATAGCTACTTAAACTTTTTTTTTATTCCTACATCTTAAAGGCAGAAGACTTGTGGTGATTTTTGTGTGT
Organism: Bettongia penicillata ogilbyi; assembly: GCA_023548195.1. Taxonomy (NCBI): domain Eukaryota; kingdom Metazoa; phylum Chordata; class Mammalia; order Diprotodontia; family Potoroidae; genus Bettongia; species Bettongia penicillata. The sequence goes on from JAJHZJ010000318.1 coordinate 12,241,089, forward strand.
ATGTGTGAGAACCCTAAGGCTAAGTTCAAATCTTAATACTTTGCTGAAGTTTTATTTCTTTATTTTTAATTTATTTATATTATTTTTTTTTCTGTTTTTTCTAACCTTTTCCTGTTACAAGATAAAAAACAACTTTGTATTCTATTTTTAGCCTCTACAAATTTTATAATGCCAAAATTTTCCTTATTGATTATATTCCTCCATTTAGTTACTTTCCTTGATAGGCTCTGTGTCCTTGAAAGGCATGAAATATAGTCAAGAGAAAGTAAAAGGAATGGGAAAAAATAAATTAGAAGGGAGATTAGAAAAGTAAGAAAAAAGAAGGAAAGTTTCATGTTATGGGGAATTATGGCCTACTAATGGCAATCACTCAGTGTCAGTATTTTGTCTTTTTCAGTCTATATGGGTACTCACTCTACCAGTAAAAATTGTAACCTAATGACACCTTCTCATTCTTGTACTCTGAGTGTTTTAACTACTCCTGTATTATCTTTTCTGTTAAAAATAACTCAATTATTGTGGTAGCTTGTTTCTGAAGAGAACATTTGCTCAGGGGCATGTAACACTGTCATATGCTAGATATGACTTATACTTAAGTTATAATATTTAAAGTTATAAGGAACAGCTATCGTATTTTGTATACATTTTGTACTTAATCATATTTAGAAGTATTAATAAATGCAGTTTTATTAGATGGGTTGTCCTCCTGAAATGTATATGCACTTCTCCAAGTTATTTTGTAATAGGAAGGCAGTCTTAGAATTTTTTTTTTTAAACTGAGATCTCTTTTTAAAATGTATCAATCAGCTTTCTCCTGGTGTCTGCCAGTGTTTAAAAAGGGTTGAATCTTTACTTGTCCTGAAGCCTTTTAGTTTGTTACTTATTTTTGTTGTTTTGTTTGTATTTTAGCAAGCTGAACAACTAGGCAGAGAAGACCAGCAACGGCTGCACCGAAACAGGAAGCTTGTCCTCATGGTCGATTTGGATCAAACGCTAATTCATACCACAGAGCAACAGCGTTGTCAGCAAATGTCAAACAAAGTAAATGATGTGATACATGTAACAAATAATTGTATTGAGATATTTACTATCTCTTTGGATAGAATAAGTCTTTTATATTTTGCCATCCTTTGTTTCCATTTTTTTCTTTGTCCTGTCTGCAACAATAACTAGATCCCTTAAATGTGTTATGTATACTTAATACACCAGGATCATGTCTGGTTGGATTACGGTGGATATATTTCAGTGCACCCAGGGCTGTATACTTTATTGGAGTAGTTTTATATTGGATTATCACTACAATGACTTGACTGTACTAGAGAGAGTTCCTCTAGCTTTTAAGTTTGGTCAAGTAATCATTTAAATTAGTCTGGACTGAAGTTTGCACAGTTTCAGTTATAATGAATAAGTTAATGTCTTACAATTATGGAGAACATTTCTGCTTAACTTTGGAGAACTGTTAACATATTAATGATTTACATGAAAGCAAATAAGTCTTAAATACAGGTAAAGCTGGCCTTGTAAGACCTCTTTCTGGATGCTTTACTTTTTTTAAGTTAAAGCTGGATTTCCTTAAAAAATTTACAATTCAAGCTTTAATAAATTAAATCTCCTTAGTAAAGTTTACTATACATATTTGTGTCCTTGAAACTTTTCATCCAAAAAGAAACAAGCATTCTATGTATAGCCATTACAACTGTCACTCATTTGTTTTTTAGTAGCCTGGTAATTACATTTATCGGTTTATGCAATTATCACATGATTTGGGGCTTCTGTTTTAAAATACCTACAGTATGAAGAAAGCAACTGCCTTTATATGAAATATTTTAGAGAACTTGTTTTAGCCATTATAGAAAACAGTAATAGAAATTAAAAATTCTGGAACTTAAATTATCACACCATTATATATCTGAAGGAAGGGAAAGGAAGAGTTCAAAAATAGAGCAAATTGTTATATGAGATGCATGCTTAGCAGTTATTTTGGCATGATACTTGCTTATTATTTATGATGGTTATTTTTGAAACGGTTTATAAAGACTCTTTTAAATATATCATGGGCAAGTAGTAATAGTAATGGGCCAATGACTTGACCCACTGTAACTAATAATTTAGAAGTGGTCTAACATTATGTAAAGCCAACATTTTATTCCATTAAGAACAAATAGGATCCAACAATCCAAAAGGTATTATCCCTAACAAGATTGATAAGAAAATTTGAGGATAAGTTATTACTCTCATGATTTGTTCTTTCATCGGTTTTTCTTCTTGCCCCCAGGGTATATTTCATTTTCAGTTAGGCCGAGGTGAACCTATGCTACAAACTCGGTTACGTCCTCATTGCAGGGAATTCCTAGAAAAGATTGCCAAACTATATGAATTGCATGTTTTCACCTTTGGTAGCCGGCTGTATGCACATACCATTGCAGGTAAGTAGTATGATTAAGAAGCTGTGAAACATTTTGCTTAATTTGACATAATGTGACCATTTTATTTTAATACCTTTAACTAATAGTAGTATGTGGAGCATAAAAATTCAGGGCAGCAGGGACTTGAATGCTACAGTCCAGCCCTCTAATTTTACATACATGGAAACAGGCCTAGGGACTGGTGACCTAAGGTCACAATATCAGAGCTAAGATTTGAACTTAAGTTTTGGACACCAGATCCGTTGCTCTTTTTATTACATAATGTTGTCTCTTGATTTATTATTATTCTTCAAATACTGTAGAAGAATTGCCCTGAGTTCTTTAAGGATCAAGTCAGTATATAAAAATTAAAGCCTATTTTTACCTTTCTTGAACTGAACTCTCTTGGTTTAATACTTATGATAAATAACCAGAATGCCTAAGGAGGCTAGCAAATAACTTACTTTTGTAATATATGTTATTTTCAATCACAGCACTTGGCTTCCAGTTGGAGCCAAGATATTCCAGAAGTCTTCATTCTATGTTAAACACTTAAAGTTTAACGATGAAGACTGCACAAAGACTTTTGGGACATCCTGATAATATAAATATTAGTCTCAGGTTAGAATAACTGTTTTGACAGTTAACACAGTAACTACTCACTATATTTTTGTCCTGAATGTCAATATTTCTGGTCAGTGGACCTTGGGACCATAATCTGGCTTATTCACAATACTGGCAGGGTAGAAATTTTGAATGTACAAATATGTTTGTCTATTTTCCTTACTTGGAAATAATTTTAGAAATACATTGAAGGATGTTTTGGCAAGATTTTTATTTTTTTAACGTGTAGTGAGCACTTAAGTAGTATTTTCTTCTGTGAAATAAGCCTGTTTTACCTGATAGCAGGCAGGTCACTGCGTTGCTCAGTTCTAACACTGAGTATTTTATATTCTCTTATGATTGCTTAGGGCACAATAAAAGTAACTTTAGCTGTAGCAGTGCTGAACACTTGATGGCAGTGTTGGTCATAGAAATGATTTATGAGAAAATATTTTTTATTTTGTTTCATTGTATGGAATTGTGGTCAAAGTTAAAGGGTATTCATCTGATCCAGAAAGATCACTAAATATGTCTGTTTTATAAGATTCTAGAAAGGGACTACATACAGATCTTGATGCATGCCTTTCCCTAATCCAACCAATAGCATTCTTTTGTTATGATTAAGACAACAGATTAAAAATGTTGTTTCATGTAAAACTACGAACAGAACCTTGATTCAGAATTTGATAGTTGTTTTTTCTGCTGAATGCTTTATATTATAACTTGTAGGCTGCCTTCTAGTTTTGTAGAAAGAGTCTTAATTTAAATGGCTTGCTTAAAAAAAAATTGAAAATATTTTTACTTTTAAGAGTATTTCAAGCCTTTCTGTTATTGAGTTTATTTTAGTCCCTCTCTTAATATGTTTATGACTTTTAAGCCTTTGAAGGCTCAAACTTAGCTTAACCACAAGGGTATGCATCTTTGGGATCCAGTTGCACTCCAGATCCTCTAAGATTGCCTAACCTAGACCCTAGAACTCAGCTGGCCTCCTGGGGCTGTCCAGGATGTGAGTATTCTACTCTGGAATGACTTGAGAATTAACAGGCCAGAATTAAGGAGCTTTGCTGGAGTTGGGGTGAAGGGGATGGTAAGCAAGATACTACTAGATATATTCATTATGCTCATCACTTGGGAGAAGTAATGAGTTAACATTCCACTGACAGAAAATATTTGCTTTGGAAGATTATTTTTTACACTTTAATCAAGAAATTCTGCTATAAGCAACTGAGTTGACCAATGACTAAACTTTTAAAAGTCATAAAATGTGTAAAAATTGAAGGGCATTTTCTTAGGTACTCCAGTTCCCAACATTTCTGGAATAAAAGGAACATGGTTCCATGTAAAATATCACAGAATCTCAGCTTTGAAGTGACCTATTGGGTTATCGAGTCCAGCTAGTACCTGAAGAGCCTTTGAGGGGTAATCTGGGTTCTGGAGATACTAAGACAAAATGAGACAGTTCCAGCCTTCATATTCTTTTTGTGTGTGTTTGTCCTTTGTTGCTGAAGAAGACCATGCTATCAGAGAAATAATGACATGACTTGCACTTGACTTTGTTTTGAGTGAGGGAGGGCTGTGTAGGTCACCATTCTCACTTCTCCTCTAGAGCCATCTGAATCCAGTGACTGGAGATGACCCAGGATGAGGCAGTTGGGGTTAAGTGTCTTGCCCAAGGTTACACAGCTAGTGAATGTCAAGTGTCTGAGGTGAGATTTGAACTCAGGTCCTTCTGACTCCTGCACTGGTGCTGTATCCACTGCACCACCTAGCTGCCCCGCATATTCTATTAGGGCATGCATGTATATAGGTGTGTATAAAAAACCCTACAAATTTGAGATAACCTAGAAGGGGGCAGAGATTAAAAAGATATTATCAGTTGGACCAAAAAAGGCATAATGTAGCAGTTCATACCTAAGCTGAGTATTGAAAGACTAGAAGTTCTAAGGGGTAGAGTTGAGATCAAGTGTTTATATTTGATCATTGAACTAACTTAAGTTTACTGATGGAAGAGTGATCCTTTTAGGAAGATAACAGGTCTGGTATTCATTGGACCAGATAGCCACCTAAGCTACTTCTAAATCTGAGAATGTGATAATGTATCTGGAGCCATGTACCCTTTATTCTAGACATGTTGAGAACTTGACAGCTAGACCTTTTATTTATTTACAGTTTTATTCAGAGTTTAGCCACTGGGTGGCTCATTTGCTTTTAGAATGGAATACATGTTTGTGGATTAGGGTGAACTGGTAAAGAGCATAAATGAAGTATCAAGTAGTCTTTTGCCTCCTTTCTCTCCCTTCTTCTGTGACCCCTCCCTTCCCCATCCTTTGAAAAGCTATTGAATTCTAGCCCGTTAATTCTTAAGTCATTCTAGAATAGAACTCCCAGCCTGGACAGCCCCAGGAGGCCAGGTGAATTCTGAGGTCTAGGCTGGACAACCTTGGGAGACTTGAGTGGAATTGAATCCCAAAGATAAATACCATTATGACTGAGCTGGCTTTGAGCCAGATTGTAGAGATGACAACCAAAAAAGATATCATTTCTTTCCATTTAGTTTTAAGTAGAATTGTTTTCTTTCCTTTTACATTTTTAGTATGAACAATTGAATTATAATTTTGAAGTCTTTTGTATTTCCCTGTGTAATAATAATTGACTTTTATCTAGTACTTTTTAAGTTTTACAAAGCCCTTTATAGGCATTCTCATTTGATCTTCCTCACAACCCTATGAAGAATAGGTCTTGTCAGTATTATCCTTATTTCAAAGATGAAAAGCCTGAGGCTTAGAGAGATTAGTTGATTTACTCAGGGACACATAGCAAGTGTTCATTAATGACAGAATTTGACTCTGTCTTCCTAACTCTAACTCTCAATATAATATTGCATTTATTGCACCACACTGAGGGTTATTTCTTTAGAAAACATAATTAAGTTAATACATAAAATTGAGCAAAATCTGATGGGATCATAGAGTTAAGAGTCTTTAGAAGACTTCTAGTCCATCCCCTTCATTTTACAAGTGAGGCTCAAATAGGCTAGGTGACTTTCCTAAGGTTGCATATGTAGTAAGTGACTGAGCTTGGATTTACACTCAGGTCCTTTGACACCAAATCAGATGCTTTTTTTCACTACTATATTGCTAATATAATCTTAGGTTAATCTGTATATTACACATTCATCTGTGAAAGCTCTTTAGCTTTCGGTGATGACGTGGTTAATGAAATGCAGTATGTGGTTTCAGTCACTGGAGACTTTGTTTTGTCTTTAAAGTTTGAATTATGGTGAAAGCAGATGGGAAACATGAGAAAGCTTTAGACTACAATTTGGACAGCCTGAACCTGAGTGCCGGTTCTGCCATGAGAGGTGTTATCTTGGGCAAGTTAACATCCTGAATTTCCTCATTTTTATAATGGATTAATACCTGACCAGCCTACTTCACAGAATCGTTGTGAAGCACACATGAAATAATTTATGAAAAACCATAAGTTGATTTTTATGTTGTATAAGGTAATTCTGCTTCTCAAAATGTTGACATGTCATAAAATGAAGTCTTTGGGAATGGTCAGCTCTAATGAGCCGCTGAGTGGAAAAGAATCATCTTACTGTGTCGTTCAAGATGTAGTAGCTGAATAGAGAAATGATTTTCATATCTCTTCTTATGTACTGGGAACTTTTAGGGAACAACTAAGGGAAAAGATAAAGCTAGTTAGATATTGTTCAGGTAGCTTGTGTTCTAGGGAAAGTAAGTTTGAAAAAAATTAGTTGTGCAGTTCACTACTTTTCTTTTATACCTCCCCCAGATCTTGGTTATGAATGCCTATTTCATCTACATATTTTCCTGTTTCCATTTAAAGTACTTATTTTAGTATACTTTTTTAACCAAACGTTTTGCCCATTCATTGGTTGAGTGAAATTGACTTAGTATTGAATTTGATACTTCAATTATAATCTTGTAACAGATTTTTTTCAGGAAGAACTATATTGTTTTTATGGCAAAAACACATTTTTTCCCCTAAATATTTTTATTGTACCTTTGTCTTTTTGTACCAGTTTTTCCTAAAACTAATATAAAAAGTGGCAACTTAAGTTCTCTGTACCTCCTAGCTAACTTGGTGCTTAGAGTTAAATAAAATGAACTTAGGACTAAATATGTAAATTCTAATTAGTATAGTAAGCTTTACTTTCATCAAATGAATTGAATTTATAAAGTAAAAAATGAATTTAAAGTAACCCAGAGCTCATTTTATACATTCTAACATGATTCTCAAATGTAAGAATTGTCCTCGTTGGATAATTTGGACAATCTGTATTAGATAGGAATTAAGTCAAGCACCTGAAATGCAAAATGAGTCTATTATTGTATAACATGGATGTACATGTTGCTTATAGCAGCACTCAACTATTTTGGGAGAATTGTACTCTATATCAGTTCATAAATGAATGTATTTATAAGAATTATTTTTCTTAACTTGCTCTAATACAAACTTAGAGGTTGCATGGTAGAGAGTAACTTGCTAAGACTGTAATTATAGAGAAGATGCTGACCTGCATTAGTAGGGGGAATTTCCTCACCCTGAAGTTCTCTAGATCATGTAATCACACACCCATTCCTTATCTCTGGCTCCTCACTTTTTAATATAGAATTTTTTTCTATTACTTGAATTTTGTAGGACTTTGTGAAGGTAATTTATGATAGTGATTAAAATTGTAAAGTTAAAAAAATAGCAATACTAAAGTGTTCCTTTTAAGTACATCTTATAAGAATGAGATTGTACCATGTTGACAGCTCATGTTTTCTTAATTACCTACTAAATTTTGTAACTTATGTTGATGGGGTTTTTTTTTTTGGCATAATAAAGAAAGTAACAAAGAACTATTACAGAATAGTAGAAATAGTATGTAATATGAAGAAATACGATTTTCTTTTAAAGTTTTTATAATTTAAAATATTTTTTGTTAATAGTATAACATCCATTTAAATTCGCTATCTTCCATCTTATTATCTTGTTAACTTAACAGTATAAAACTTCTAACGAACCTTCATTTCAATCCCATGGATAACTTCCATCTCTGAGGCAGTTTATCATCCTATGCTAAAAGTAGACAGCTGTTTTGATTTTCTGTGACACAAAAGGTTGGCCCCTGTGTGTGACCAGCCAGGTGACCTGTAAGCTTAACTAGGCTGGTCTTTGGGAGCAGGCACATTCTGTTGCCTTTGACAGTGGGAAGGCCAACCAGTGCTTGCGCTCTGTTAGCACATAACCTTCAAGAAGTCAGTCTTATCTCTGTGCTAAGATGAAACGTTCTAGGTATACCTATAGTAACACAGATTCTTAGACTTACAGTGGGAAGGAATTTTATTCCTCTAGTCCAGCCCCTTCTGGCTCTTTCTTATAAGTTGACATTCATCTCTTGTCTCTGGTCCTTAGCGTGCAATCTTTCTTCCATGCCTGTAGTGTGTTTCCTTCTTATCACCTCTTCTCAGAATTCCTAGTTTCCTTGAAAGCTGAGCTCAAATCGCCATTTACATGATACTTTTCCTGTTCTCAGCTACTAGTGCTTCCCCATTCAGGCTATTCGGTATTCATTTAGTTTGTAATTACATGTACATATGTTATCATCCCCTATGGAATGGAAGCCATTGAGGGGAGGGGCTATTTCTTTTTTGTTTTGTATCCCCAGTGCCCAGTATATTAAGTACCTAATACAAGATTGCGGATTGATTGATACAAATAAGGAAACTGGATTCTGCCCTGATCTCTCTTCTTTTCTCTTGGTGACTTCATTATCTATCATGGATTTAATTCACAAAATACCTTTGCACTCCCAGGCCTGGAATGCATTCTTCCCTTATTTCTGCCTCATAGAGTCTCTCCATATTTTAAGATGCTGTTCAATCACTATTCTGTATTAAAGCCTTTTTGGATTCTCTCTCTCTTGTATTAGCTCGTACTCATTTTGTGTATGTCTTTTATATTTTCATATACATATTTACTCCTGTCCCTCTTCTCTCCCCCAATAGAACACAGGTGTACAGGGAGGTGGGAGAGAGGGGTGAGGGTGGGGGGACTATTTGCGTGTTAAAACCTGAAAAATGAGAAACCCTTTTTGGTGATGGTTTTATCTAAAAGAACATATAAATTATTTCTTTTCACCATAATGCTTTTTGTCTGTGACATTACAAAGAAAACTTAGAAGGTTTTACTCTTGCAAAATACTACATAAAATGACATTAGAAATATTTTAACTTGGCCTTTTTTTCCTTTCAAAAGGTTTTTTAGACCCTGAAAAGAAGCTTTTTTCTCATCGAATATTATCAAGAGATGAGTGTATTGATCCATTTTCTAAAACAGGAAATCTTAGGTATGTATATGATTTTATGTACACAGTTATAGTTATCACATTAGGATTTCTTTAGGATTTTTCTCTGAGAACAGAATAGTTTCTGATTGCCACTGTAAAATATACATTTTAAGAAGCCACTTAGGGTTATGATTCCATTTAATCCCTCCCCTCTCATTCATTTATTAAAGTTTATTTAATTTTGAAAAAACAAATAATAGCTTTGTATTCTGATAGGGAAAATAATTATTCTTGCTGTTAGTACTTAGCCATGGTACTCTTCTTGCAGTAGATTCTTTTTCTAAGTCCTATTCAAATCAATTTCCTCATCTGTAAAATGGACCTAATAATACTACCTATCTCATCTCAGAATTGCAGGTAAAGTGCTTTGTAAATCTTAAAATATTATGAGTGAGTTATTCCATATTTCATAACATCTTTAGCTTTTATCTTTTGCTTTTCCCCCTTCCTTCTTGTCTTTTCCCAAAGGCCACTCTGCTTGAATCAGCATTCTCAGGTGGTGGGAGTGGTGGTTTTGGGTAAGAGGTCATTTCAGTGTTTCCGTAGTTCTGTGGAATTTTTTTTCCTAAAAGGACAAGCTATGTAGATTTCTGTGTATTCCAATTTATGTCCCCAATTCTGAGAGTATTTATTTTCATTTTTTTTTCCTGTAACATACCAAATATAAAGTCCTGTGAACAGTGGAAGTGACTGATAGAAGAAAGTTTAGATGTGAGGTTCAGATGTGGGAGAATAAAGAATAAAGAAAGTGAAGGTGTATGGGAACATTGAAGCAGGGGAGGGAGATGTTAAGTGATGGGAATAGGCACTAAGGAAAAGAAGTAGAAGAGGAACAGGTTGTAGGAGAAGGAAAGGGCTGAGAGTCTGGACAAGTATGATATTTATAGCTAAGCTCTATAATTTTTATTTTCTAAGGAACTAATATGTTAACCTAGCAATGGCTTTCAAAATCATCAGTTACATTACCAACTCCTCCATCCCATATCCATGCCTTTATTTTTCTATTCCATACCTTGATTTTACTCCTGCTTCTATTTGATCCTGTCTACTTGTCCTCGTTTCCTACAAGAGTTCTCCTTTCTGTTTGTACAGAAGTTTTTTTTTTAATATTCTAGATAATGCTACTTATTCTCAAAACTTAATCTTTGTATCCTTGTCAGAAATGTCTTGTTTTTTTCTTTAAATAGTAACATTAGGCAGAACCTTACAGATAATGTCAATATTTATCACCTTGCCCTGCCCTGCCCTGATTTACAGCTAGGCATGCTCATTTAAGTCACCCTTGGATAAGTTTCCCTGTTTTACACTAAGAAACTACACAAGACCACCAACATTATTAAGCCCTTACTATGTGCTAGGCACTATGTGCAAAGTGCTGGGAATTCAAATATTAGCACAAAGAAAGTTCCTGCCCTCAAGGGGCTTGTATTCTAATGAAAGAAGACCACTTACAAAAGGGAACTGAGCGACTTGGCAAGGGTGGAAGATGAAAGCACTCACACAGGGTATGGTGGTATTGTTTGGAATGTCAGAAGTATAGCCAAGAGGAGAATGCAGGTGGACCAGCCTGGGTCCCTCTTTGAAATAGAGGAAGACAATTCCAGTATGAGAAGGATCTAGGCACTGAGGGAAAAATCCAAGGCCTTCCAAGGTAGGCCTTCATCTGAGTCATAATATTGTAGTCTGGAAGGTTATGTATATAAATGGTTATGTATATATGTATATAAATGAAAAAGAAGAAAAATTCCCCCTAATTTGTTGCCATAAATGATCTTAGAATGAATTCTGTAATTAGGGCCTCTTTATTTCAGTGACATCTTTCATTCTCAGTAGGAAGTTCTCCTAGAGTCAATCAATAAACATTCATTAAGTGCCTACTATGTGCTAGGCACTGTTCAAATCCTCACCAGCTATGTGACCTTGGGCCAGTCACTTAACCTTCATTTGCCTCAGTTTTTTCAACTATAAAATGAGGATAATTACAGCACCTACCTCACAGGGTTGTGGTAATAAAGATAAAAAGGTATTTGTCAAGTTCTCAGTGCCATGTTTGGCACGTGGTAGGTGCTACATAAAATCTTATTCCCTTCACTTCCCTGTTAAGTGAATTGATAATGGGAATGAGAGAAGAGAACATTATAGAGGTTGACATAAGAAAGAGGAGAGATAAGGCAGATACACTTAGATAATGAACAAGCACCAACACCTCTATGCAAAAAATCACCAATTTTTTACTAATTTTTTCCTTAATTCCCTAAGATCAAGTACCTTCTTTTTTTCCCTCTTTCAAGAAAAGTAACAAGCTGAATTACACTAATTCATTCTCTTCTCTTCCCTTGTCCCCCACTCTTTATATATTTAACTACTTTAGGGGCTGCAAATATCTTTTTTACCCTGGTTACACACTTAGTCTTAAAATATGCCAAACCAGAATCAGAAAAGTAGAGTTATATAGAGATAGGGCTGTTAGACATTTCTCCCATTACTTTCCCATGCTCTTTATTTATTTTAAAGAAGGAAATAGGGGGAGAAGTTGGGTAAACTAGAAAGTTTAGTGCTGGGTTACTGATCCTGTAGCTGGATTTACTTAACCTATTTCTGCAGTATTCTTGCCAAGTACTTGCCAAGCTTCATATCCATTTTTCAAAAAACTTAGTTTACCTCGTGTCAGAAGCCAAAACTTACTGAAACTAGGCTCGTCAAGAGGGAGAAGAGATGCGTTCTGTCTCAGAGTTGCTAAGTTAGCCTTGTAACATAACAACTCAATTCTGTATTCGTTAATATCTATTGTAAATGTGTACTCTTACAATAGACACTTTCTAAGAAAAAAGAAAACCCTTATAACATATATATATATATATATATATATATATATATATATATATATATATATGTATGTATATATATAGTTAACCAAAGCTAATTCTTGCATTGAATATCTCTCCTTGTACCCTGAATCTGTTATCTTCAAGAGATAAATAGCATGTTTTATAATGGGTCTTCTGGCATTGTGGTTGGTCGTTGTGCTGATCAGATGCCTTTTTTAAGACTAGCAAAACTCCCAATAGAAACATGAACACATTTTAAGAAAAAATGACCTATCACTTTTTTTTTTTAAGGTAGGCAATGTCATATATTCTTTTGTGTGTAACTAGAATCTCTTACCTTTCTCATAAGTCCACAAGCGTTGGGGAAAAATTTAATTTTCATATTTTCAAAAAAGAATTTAAAGAGATTGGAAAAATTTGCATTGATTCTTTTATAAAGAACTGAAAAGAAGACTCTTTGGTGAGACATTGGTAAATTATTCAGAAAGGGACTTTTTCGGTAGTATTGCTTCTCAGCCATCTCAGTAGTATATATATATATCTATCTGTATATATGTGGAGAGAAGTAGAGAAAGAGAAACCTCCCTGTTGACCAAAAATAAAAGAATAATCCAAATGTCAACCCATTAGATTTTTAAAAAATTTTTCTAATAGTACTCAGACACATTTTTCCTTTTAGAAATCTTTTCCCGTGTGGCGATTCAATGGTTTGCATTATTGATGACCGAGAAGATGTCTGGAAGTTTGCGCCCAATTTGATAACTGTAAAGAAATATGTATACTTTCAGGGCATAGGAGATATCAATGCACCCCCTGGATCCAGGGAAACTCAAATGAAAAAGAAAGGTGGGTAACAAGTGACATTTGACAAAAAATTTGCAAATTAACATTTTGCTTCATGCTTCTATATACTTATAGGCTGTATATCTACTTCAGGTGATAGCATATTCAGAACTTCTTTTTTATGGTATTAGAGGAAGATTTTGTAGTTAAATTGGTGTTGATTCTTTAGTTTTCTATTAGCAGTTCACATTAAAAAAAAAAGTACTGCTAGTTTTCTGTGGTGTAGAGATTTGTCCCCACTGTTTCTTAAGGAGAGAAATAGTATGGCAGAGGGAAGAGAGTGCTAGATTTGGTGTCGGAAAGACCTGGGTTCCATTTCTACTCCATTTTGACCATGAACAAGTCAACTAATGGCACTGAGTTTCAGACCTTTTTGAGCTTTTATCTCCAAAGTTATAGATGAATTGTGTTGAATGTTGGGCAGTACACACCAGATCCTTAATTTGTTGATGTATTGCTACTCCTTAAAAGGAACTATATGTATATCTTCATATTCAAAGTAGTCATATTCCAGAAAATTAACTATCTCTATAGGCAATAGATTTAAATTCGGGACAAGGGAAATACTTCTAGGGATCCTTTTCTAAGAAATTTGAGTAATCAGAATCCCTAGCCTAATTTCACAGTGAGAACTAAAAGAACATCTGGACTGTGAGCTAAACTCTCTTTGAAAAACATTCATCATTGTAAATATAATCAATACATTTCTTACCATAGGACAAATTAAGAATGCTTTTAAATCTTTTGCTTTTACTCTGTTCACATAACATTTAGTGCATTTCAGTGGTAACTTATGCACATGATACCTTAGTACTATTCTTTAAAGTTAATGCAATTTTCAAAGTACCTAATTGAAGTTCTGGGACAAGTTAGGTGATTATAGCAATTTAAATAATAAAGGATCATTACCCAACTCTTTTATTAAATATATAATATGTAAATGAGCTAAATTGGTATGGGAAGGGAAGTTGCTTTAAATAAAGTAATTTATTATGGCCTTTTTTAATTATGGGAACTTTTTTCCCTTTTATATGCATATACAGTAAATCATTCTTCTAAAACAGCTGAAATCTCAGAACAAACCACATCCCTGAAAGATGCTGAAGATGGAAAGAATGTTTCTTGTGTAGAAGAACAGAGCAATGGACTTGGGAAATCCACAAAAGAATTGAATGGTAGTAAGGTTGCACGCAGTGAATCTTCCAAATGGTGTTTAAGTTCTAGTGATAAAATAAACGAGAGACATTCCTTCCATGGTACTACCGATCACATAACTGATGCTGCTAGTACTAATGATTTGATAACTGCCAAGGAATCTCAGATTTCTTTAGAACGGGATGATAGAACATTATCAGAAAAACATCCTGGCCAGAGCAATGCAGGCAATGATTTGGACTTTGAACTCTCTAGTGATAGTGAAAGTAACAGTGAATTAGATGGTCACAAATCTGCTTCCTCTTCTGCATCTGATAGTGAAAATGAGGAGAAGAGAAGCTGGAAGAAGTCAAAAGCCATGCAAGAAGAGACTTCTCAACAACAGGACAGCACAAACACAAGTGGAGAGAAAACTGTTGGAGTCAATCATTCTACACAGTCTGGACCTAGCGTACATCTTCATGGCAAAGTCAGTGACCTTGAAGTACCAGAAGAAACTGAACAGGATGGCCTTTGTGATCTGGGAAATGGCTGTGCAGACAAGAAAGAAGCAGAGACAGAGTCACAGAATAGTGAACAGTCTGGGATTACAGTGGGTGAATCTTTAGATCAGAGCATGGAAGAAGAGGAGGAAGAGGAAGAAGATAATGATGAAGATGATCATCTCATATACCTTGAAGAGATCCTTGTTCGAGTACATAATGATTATTATACCAAGTATGATAAATACCTCAATAAGGAGATCCAAGAAGCACCTGACATACGGAAAATAGTACCAGAACTGAAAAGTAAGGTGTTGGCAGATGTTACTATAATATTTAGTGGGGTATGTCCAACAAATTATCCAATAGAAAGGACACGAGAACATTATCATGCAACAGCACTTGGAGCTAAGGTCAATAAGAATTTGATACTGAGTGCAGATGATCCCAACAAAGCAACTCACCTTATTGCAGCAAGGGCTGGTAAGTAGTTGAAATTTGTTGGCCTCACAATGTCAGATTTTTCTGGACTTTCCAGCCATATTATTTTTTTTTTTTTTGGAGCTAGATTTTTTCAGAACACTCAAGGTGGTAAATATTTCTATATTGACTTCCTCCTTAATTATCATGCTGACAGTATACATTTTAAGGTTAGTGTGTATTTCTTCGACACTGAAATAACAAATGAATTTCAGGAGGGAATAAATTGATCGTTTATAAATAAGTTCAAACCTGTTTACTTAAAAAAAATCTTTTGCGTATTCCACACTTCCATAAATATTTATTAAGCAGTTACAATGTAAGATAAACTTATTCTCCTTCATATGAATAAATCAACAAAAGAAAATGAATAGTGTTGGCAGGACATAAACCTTGTAAACCTCTTTTTAGGCACATGAAGTTGAACACCTTGAGTGTGTAACGGTATTAGGGCCATTGATAAAATGCTTCCAAAACTTTGTGAATTTTGAAAAACATATGCAAAAATTTTGACAATACTGAACCCACATATAATGTCCTGCTAGTATTGATGGGAAGACTGATGTTTTTCTTTTTCCTTTACTCCTCTACCCCAACTGCCTTAAGAGTAAATTGAGAAGTTAGTATGTATGTATTAGTATATATGCTTTTTATTGTTTCTTTTACAGCTTATTTTTCTTTAATGCTCGAGTCATATGTAGGAACAGGAGCAGATTAATAATATCAGAAGTGCATTTACATGGATTATTTCATTCCTTTTCCTGCCATTCACCACTCATTGTTTAAAATCTTGACTTTAGGTATAGCAAATTTTTAAATCCAGGGAGGAACTCGAAATCTTTGTACTTAGGCAGAAAGAGAAGAAAAGATTCTTTATTGTTGTCTTAATTGAAATACTCAGCATGCTTTAAAAGGGACCTATGTGATGAAGGAGCATCAAATACTTGTTAAATATTTACCACACACTAACTTACTGAACACACAAGCTTTGGTTTTGGTTTTGTGTGTGGGGGTTGGTTTTTGTTTTTACCTCAAGAAGCTTCTATTCTTATTGGGGAGAGGAGACTTACTAGTACATGTGAAACAGAAACCAATGCAGAACTATATATAACTAAGTGCTAAATGAGAATTTCACAGGGAGAGTGAAATTAATCAAGCAGTTAGGTTAGATTATTAGGCTTTCATGGAAAAGTTGGGATGTGAGTGGGGTCTTTTGAAGCATTCATAGTTAAGATTACTATAAGTGGAATAAAGAGAGTATAGATTTCCAGATGATGAAAATATGGAAACAAAAAGAAGTTTGTTTCAAAATTTGTATCTCCTAAATTGTTTTTCTTTCATCATACTCCAAGTTGGCCAACTGCTGTCTTGAAGGGACTAGGCTAATTATGATGATATTTACTTTTGCTTCAATAAAGCTCAAGGGCATAGGGGCAAATGAATGCCTCAGTATTCATCAGTCAGAAAGTATTAAATGCTTGCTATGTGCCAGACACGACACTATACTAAATACAGGGGATACAAAGGCAAAACATTATACCTAAAGAGCTCATGTTCTAATGGGGGAGACAATATGCAAATAATTGTGTACATCCAAGATTATAGTTTAAATGGAAGGCAATTCTGAAGAAATGCACATATAATGGGAGGAACTGAGAATGGCCTCTCTCAGCGTTTTGAAGGAAACTAAGGAAACCAGAAGGCTAAGATGAGGAGGGGACAGCATTCTAGGCATAGAGAATGACCCCTACCACTTTGCTGACTTGAGGCTGGGAGATTAGTGAGATATACTATTACAATAACTTTGAAGTGACAAGTAGCTGCATCATGATGGAAGCTGATTTGGATGGGGAAAGGGGGACAAACAGATGCTGTGAAGGTTGAAACAAAAAAAGGTGACAGCAGATTGGGTATGTATAGTGAGTGCAAATGAAGAGCCTAGGATGACCACAAGGCTTGTGAGCCTGGTTGACTGAGAAAGGACAGTGGTCTGGAAAGTTCGGGAGAGTGAAGGACTTGAGGGAAAAGACATTGAATTCTGGCTTGGTATCTTTCCAGAAGACATAACACCAGACTTGGAAGGAAAGGGAGAGGTTGGGGCAGACTATATAGATCTGGCAATCTTGTGTATAGATGTGATGATTCAATCTATGACAGCTGACGAGATCACCAGTCAAGGTAACACAGATGGCAGAGGAGAAAAGAAGTGCCAGGACACAACCTTTGGAGATACCCATAGTTAATAGGCATGAATTGGATGTGAACCAACAAGGGAGACTAAAGAGTTGCACAGGTAGAATCAGGAGAAGAGTAGTGACTTGAAAACTAAGAGAGAAAAGTTTATCCAGGTAAAAAGGCAATTGAAGTTGTCAAAGACTGAAGCGTGGTCGAGATGGGGTTGTTTGAGAAAAGGTTTGACAAGTAAGAGATCATTAGCATCGGTATTATCCTGCTTGTTGCCTAAGCTCCCTCCTTGATTTCTGTGCCTTCTGTGATCTCTGGTATCTTACTATTCTATCAGGCTTTGCTTTTTTTCTATGACTTTAATCCTAGTTGAGCCCAGGTTTTAATACTGACATATTCCTTCATGCTGATTTTATGATCTGATTTTAGTCACTGTTATCTCAGCTTTGCCAGTGTCCTTGTTCTCCAGACATCACCTGTTTCTGTGTCTTTCTTTTTGGATACTCAGCCTTGTTTTAATTCCTCTGGTCCTGGGTCCTCTTTTATTATCCTTTACCCATTCCTACATTTATTCTATACTTGCACCATTGGGTTCATTGTGTGATGAGGAAGCTGGCCTGATTAGAACTAGAGCATACATGTTGGTAAATAATAGGAAGTTTAGGTGGAACAACATTGAGGGAGTGGCCTTCAAAAAAATAGCACTGAAGGCTTTTGAGCACATTAGTGGTATGGAAAAAATTACTTTAAAGAAAGATTAATCTGCAAATAATACATACAATGGGTTGGATACAGGAGATCTTAGAATTGAGCGTTTTCACTAATGCATGTGTGACAGAAACTGGATTGACGTTAACAATAGGAAAGTCCTTCCTTTTTTTCCTCGCTACTTTTTCTTCCTTCCTCCTTCCCTCTCTTCCTCCCTTCATTCTTTCTCCTCTCCCCCTCCTTCCCTTCCTTTATATTTTAGCAACTATTTCAATATAATTGGCTTCTTTTATAATTCTATTTTATACATTTTAAAATATTGACCTATGAAGAAGTCTATAGGTGTTCCATGGCATGAAAAGGATAAGAATTTTTGCTTTAGAAGTAGGAAGTATATGATTTAGTAATAGCAGAAAAATCAAGGGAAAAATTTCAAGATGTCCAGTGCAGCAAAGAAATCAAGGAAAAATAGGAACAAAAATCCTATTCAATGAACCTTTATTAAGTACCTACTTAATAATTCTACTTGGATGATTGTGTTATTACTTTCATTATGTGCATTACCATATTTATTCTTCCCCTCCCAACTTTCTTCTCTATGTTAGTTGCCAAAACCATCTTCCAAATCACAAATCCTCAGTCATAATTTTCCCATCCTTAATCTAGTCAGTCACAAAATCCTTGGGATTCTTCTTTTGAAATGTATTAAGCACTTGAAGATATAATTAATAAAAAGAAAGACAATCCCTACCCTCAAGTTTACAGTCTGGGGAGGGGGCAGCTACACAAAATGAGACAGGAAGGTGAGGGGAGGGAAATACCATAGGGTACCTGACCCTGGGGCATCTTGTTCCATGGAACTGAAACCAGACAGACCAGCAAAGAGTAAACTGAGATACCAGTTTCTGTCTGCCCCAATAGGAGTAGTTTGGTACTCTCTCCTCTAGCTGTCCAGTCAGGGGGAAAGAGAGCTGAGGCAGTAGGTATCAGTCAAAATGAGTTAACTACAGGGTGGTGAGTTTAAAAATGGTGAATTTATCCTGAGCAAGGCATCTTATTCTCTTATTCTGTAGAGTTGAAATCAGTCAGAAGAGCAAATGCAAAATTGAGTGAGTCAAAAAATAATCTACTCATTGTGATAGTAAAGTTGCTAGTAACTTTTAAGATTGTCCTGTCAGAATGCTAGAAACATTTTAAAAATTGGCAGCAAAAGAGAACTAGGAAAGTGACTTAGAGCTACCAACAAGGTCAGCTGAGGATGGAGAGACCTATATAAAAAGCAAAGAATCTAGTGGAAGGGGTAGGGAATGAAGATTCTGAATGAAGGGAGGGAACAATGTTGGGATCTAGGTCCCTGAATGATTGGAAAAAGACAAAAGGCACAGGTAAGAAGGGTTAGCTTTAGAGAAAAGGAAAAACCACTCTTCCCCTAAGACCAATGTATACTAATGTAATCGAAATTTAAAATTACTTAAGTTAAATACTCTTGGAATTGAGCATTCTGTGAGAATATATTTTATTTTACTTTTTTCCTGATTACTACTTGTGTCTTTTATCTGTTTTATTCCCCTCCTCTCCTAACCCCCAAGCCTTGATCTCTATAACCTGCAGATCTTTACTGATTAAATCAGGCTAGTAGAATTCACTATGAAAATGAGATCTGTGAAAGCCCAATCAATACCACTATTTATTTAGAACCTTGGGGCTGACTTATAGTACAAGCTTCTGCTTCCTTGGTAACTCCGCTGCCCAGCTTTCTCCTACTAATTTCTGTCATTCTTGACTATTTCTTGTTTAGACAAAAATCCCTGTGCCATATTATAATTCCCATTTTTCTCCCTGGAGATACCACATCTTTGCTACTATTTCTCAAGAATAAATAAGCTCCTTTTTCTCTACTTCCAAATCCTTTCTCTCCCACTATTGTTCAACAGACTCTTTTTCTTTGAAGTTCATACCATTTGATTATATCACCCAGTTAAAGTGCTTGTTGCTCCTCATCTAATCAACTCCCTAGGATGCTCTTCCCAATGCTCAGTTGCTTATGTATTTGACTTGGAGCCATCCCCTTTAAAATCTTTTGGTGAGTCCAGGGGGAAAAATGCCATTATAGTCTTCATTACTTAAAAAACAAAACAAAACATTACTTTGTGATTTTTTTTCCATTCTTTTTTATTCTTCTTTTTAGAAATTATGAGACTGAGTAGTTTTAAGATGTATCAGATCCAGGTAAAGATTTCTTCTTTTTGTACTTAGAGCCAAACATTCTTTTTCTGCTGTATCTTGAGTATAATACATATCTCACCTAGCAGTGGAAGAGCCTAAATGTGGTCATTCTGCTGTTAATACCAATGACAGAAAATTACAAAAATGCTTCCATGTCTGTTCCATTTGTCTTTGTTGTCCTGTTTTTATGTACACATAGTCTTAGAATAATATGGCTTGGTTTCACATTGTTCCTCTTTTGAGGCAATACTGTATCTAATTCTTAATTTTCCTCCTTACATACTCTTGTGTACTTCTCTAATAAAATCCTACTTGTACTGGTCTATTCAGCATTGCCCTTTGCTGAAGCCCAATCTGTTTACCTGTCAAGAAGTGTCACGGGACATGGCATACAATGCTGATAAACTTCTTCTTGTGTGGGGACAAGGGAGTAGAGTGACAGGAGTCCCAACACAGGTAGCAGTTGGGTATGACAAGCCAATATCAGAAGAACCAATGAACCAAATAGGAGGCAGAGATACAGAGCAGTGCTGAAAGAAGATGTAGTCTCAAAACCTGAAGTGGACAGTGAACAGTGAACAGTGTCTGAGAGGAAGCCTGATAGGGAGAATGGTCAGGGTTTAGTACTAGGTGTTAGGAGTTGATGTAGGTAAAGAAAACTTGTTAAACTTATCTCCCTTGAGATCTATGTATTGTCTCATTCTTAACATCTCTACCCCTCCTGTTGGGAGTCTGAATAGATTTTAGGGAAATCTGTGAACTTTGATGGGTGAAAAATTACAATTTTGTTTCAATATAATTAGTCTGCTTTATAATCCTGTATTTCATGAATTTAAAAACATTATTCCAAGGAGTCCATAGACTTTTCCAGACTATCATAGGAGGTCCCTGCTCTAAACTCACTGAGTCTCTTCCTGTCAGTGGAAGAACTACTTCCAAAAGCTTTACTAAACTCTTTGCTGTTTGTGAAGGGGAAGACATTATTCTTCTCCCAGTAATCTTCACGGGCACTGCATCTTGGGATTCATAGGCGTGGCTTGGTGGCATCCCAGTGTAGGGTTAAATTTGGAAAAGAACCTAGAGTTAAAATCATTGCTTGAATGCAGTGAGGAGCTAATTAGGGAGCATTTGTTACAGCGAGCTATTTCCCAGAAAGCCTCTTCCAACATTAATTAAAATACTAACTCCACTATTATTGCCAGTTGTCATTGAAGGATGGGAAAGGAGACAGTTGGGTGGTGCAGTAGATTGAATTCTGGACCTAGAATCAGGAAGACCTGAGTTCAAATGTAGTCTGGGGCACTTATTAGCTGTGTTAATAAATTGTTCCCTTAAACCACTGTCTGCTTCAGTTTCCTTCAGCTATAAAATGGGGATAGTAATAGCACTTTCTTCCTAGGGTTGTTGTGAGGGTCAAATGAAATAATATTTCATATATATTTCATATATTCAGTAAATGCTAGCTATTGTTGTCAGTGCTAGCTGCTGCTGCTGCTGCTGCTAACGATCCAAGTGTTTTTTGTCTGGGTTCTTCCAGGCATCTAGGCCACAAAATTTAACTTGCCTCCTGACATCATGACAGAAATAAGGGTGTCATAGTGTAGAAGTTCTTGAACAGCTCTATATGTTCTGTGCTACTAGGCTGCTGGGACATAATCAGTCACAAAGCCCTTATCTTGTGCCAGGCACTGTCCCAAGTGCTGGGGATACTAAGAAATGCAAAATTGTGCTCCCTGCCCTCAAGGAGCTCACATTCTTAAGGGGAAATGCTATACGAACAACTGTATACCTATAAGATTTATATAATGTAAAGAAATAAATCAAAGAGAGAGAGTAATATGTAGGGGGTTGGGGGAAGATAGAAGACAGACTTCTTGCAGAAAGTGGGATTTAATCTTGAATCTTGAAGGAAACCAGAGGCAGAGGTGAAGCAGAAGAGCATTTCAATTTTAGGGGACAACCATTGAAAATTGTAATTTGGGAGACGCAATATCATTTTGAAGGAGCAAGAATACCAGTGTTTTTAGATTATAGAATAGACGAGGGGAATAAAGTATATGAAGACTGGAAAGATAGGAAGAGTCTGGGTTATAAAGAGCTTTAAAAGCCAAACAAGGATTTTATATTTGATACTAGAGAAGATAATAGGGAGCCCCTGGAATTTGAATAGAATGCGATATGGTCAGACCTGTGTTTTAGGAATATCATTTTGTCCACTGTAGACTAAAGTGGTTACTTGATGCAGAAGTCTACTGTAATAATCTGGACCAGGGGTGGGGAACTTGCGGCTTCGAAGTCACATGGCCCTCTAGGTCTTACTGCACAGAACAATAAATGGATTTGTTTGGATTCAGTCAAAGAGCCACACTTGAGGACCTACAGAGCTGCATGTGGCCTTGAAATTGCCGATCCCCCCCGTCTAGGGCTAGGCATAAGGTAATTAGAAGCCTGCACCAGGATGATGTTCAAGTGAGTGGAGGGAAGGGGACAAATGGGAAAAATGTTGTGAAAGTAGAAGTGACAAGACTTAACAGTTTGAATAGGTAGAGTGGGAACAAGAGAGGAATCAAGGGTGACCCCTAGGTTGCCATTATGGATGACAGGAAGAACGGTACTTCCCTTGTCAGTATTTTGCAAATTTGAAAAAGCTTCATTAATATCCCTCTCGCCTTCACAAGGAAGACATAATCCCTTGACTACCAGTGGAACAATTCATTAAACAGCTTCCCCTCAACTCCTCTTTTTAAATCCCCTAAGAACTTTCTAAGTACCATTATTCGTGCTGCAGATTTGTTGAGGGGATGTGATCAGAAGGGAAAGGCACTTGGAATAAAGCGGCAGCAGTAGTCCATAAATTGGTCTCTTTATGTATCAGTGTCCCATAATTTCCTTGACCTACATGTGAGGAGCAGCATGGTATTAAAGTCCTAGGTCTGGAGTCAGGTTTAAATCCTGATTCTTAGCATTTAGTAGCTGTATAATCATGGCTAAGTTAATTAACCTCCTAGCTTCTGTTGGTTTATCTGTAGAGACATATTTTTGCCCATTTCACAAGGTTATTAGTAGGTTAAAATGAGATAATGCTCCTTAATGTGCTATGTCAATATCACATATTGTGCTAATATTTTTGTTCCATCTCAGCCATCCACAGGAATGGACATAGTTTAGATTTTACCATTACCCATAACTACCACATTAATGATCCTGAATTCTGAAATTCCTCATGTTTTCATCTCTCCGTCACTTGCTCTACTCTTAGACCTATTCTTTGTTCTCATTGTGACCTCTAGCACGTCCTTTTCTCTTTTTCACCCCATCAGAACCCTTATCTTTGCTTTATTTTCCTTCCTTCAGTTTAAGCCTTTAAACTCTATGCTGTCCTCTTTCTTTTGAATCTTTAACCCCCCCATCTTGTCACTATTTACTAGACAACCCACTCTACTCCTTTCCCCATGCTTTTTGAATGCTGCTGGAAGAAGTCTTTCATCTCTGCTGACTGAAAGATTTGGCCTAAGAGAAAGGAAGGCTCCGAGGAGATGGCCTTTGAGCTACACCTTCTTACTCTAAAATTCTGTTGTTTGTAACTAGAACTTGAACTGGACCTTTGTTTGCGACTCTGTTTCCCAAATAGACTTGCCTTTTTTTTTTCTGGCAGTGGCTATTCCAAACCTTTTGTCTTCCAGCCTTTTTTTAATATCCTCTTCCTCTTGGCAGAGGATTTTTCCTATTTGACGAAGAACACTGAGATCATGCATTATTGAGCTCCTTCTCCCCTTTTTCATTCCTCCAAAACTCCTCAGTGTTGTCCTTTATCCTCTTATTCTGTATTACAGTTTCTTGGCTCTCCTGGCCAAGTCTAACCCCTCTGCTTGTACACTATCCTTTCCTGTTTCTTCCAAGAGCTTGCCTCTTCAGCTCCTTCCCCTATCATTTGTTTCTTATCTGTTGCCTACTTCCCTGCTGTCTACAATCACACATCTTCTCTCCCTGCTTCTCCCATTCTTTAAATTCGTTCCCTTTCCCTTGTTATGCCCTCTAGCTAGTATCTCACATATTTTCTCTATTTTATAAAACTCCTACAAGGCTATTTATACTTAATGCCTCCCATTTATATCTCGATCTCCCACTCATGTCAGAGCCTCCCACTCATGTCTCAACCTCTTGTAGTCTACTTTCTGACCCTTCAACTTATGCAACTGTTCCCCCAGATTATCAGTGATTTCCTAACTATGGAATGTAAGGACCTTTTCCCAGACCTCATCCAATTGATTTCTGCAGTTTTTGAAGCTGATGCTCATCCTCTCTTCCTAGATATATTCTTTTCCTTCAGCTTCTGTGGTATTGCTTTGTCTTTGTTCTTCACCCACCTGCCTGGCTACCCTTGGTCTCTTTTGGTGATCTTATCTGCTTGCTGCTATGGAGTAAATTCTTTTATGTAGTCTGGTGACTCTTCATCTAATCCTAATCTCTTTCCTGAATTCCATTCTTACCTTGTCAGTTGCCTGTAGGCCCTCACCTTAAATCTAGCATGTCTAAAATAGAACCTTAATTATTCCACCCCTCTTCCAAACTTTCTTATTTCTGTTGAATGGTGATGATGGTAATGATATCATCATATAGCATTTATGCGGCACTTCAGAGTTTGCCAAGCACTACAAATGTTATCTCATTTGATTCTCACACTAGCCCTGGGTGGTAGGTGCTATTATTTTCCTCATTTTGCAACAGGCAGAAGTTAAGTTAAATGTTTTGCCAAGGCACACATGGTTGGTTATGTCAGTGGCTGGATCTGAGCTCTGTTCACTACACTGCCTAGCTGCCTGTCCACTTAGGTGTGTGTTGTTCTTCGATTGTTTTAGTCACGTCTGACTCTTTATGATCCCATTTGTTATTTTCTTTGTAAAGATACTGGAATGGTTTGCCATTTCCTTTTCCAGTTTATTTTACAGATGAGGAAACTGAAACAAAGAGGATTAAGTCACTTGCCCAGGGTCACACAGATAATAAATGTATCAGTTCATATTTGAACTCAGGTCTCGCTGGCTGCAAGCTCATTACATCATCTAGCTGCCCATCAGGTTTATGACCTGATGGTCACATGATGGTTGTATTTAGATTGTCTTCATCCACATCCAAGTAGTTTCTCTAGTTCTATTGATTCTTCCTCTATAGTATTTCTCTTTCATCCCATATTTCTACCTGCAAACCCATCACTCTGATATAGAACTTCATCACTTGCTTCACTAGATTATTATGATAATTTCCTGATTATTCTCCCAGATTCATCTCTTTTATTTCTAATAGGTCCTCTGCGCAGCTGCTGAAATAATCTTCCTCCAAAATATATAACTGATTATGCCCCTTTTCCTGCTCAGAAACCTTGAATGACTTCCTATTTCTTCTTGGATAAGATGAAAACTCTACAGCATGACTTTTATAGCCTTATACTTGAGGAATTTGAGGGGTGGTACTAGCAAGGAAGATGGTGAAGCATGTTCAGATCTGCCTCTCACCAGTCATGACATCCATTGTATGAATTTCAAAAATGAATGGCTTTGTTCCTCTATAGCATGGTTTCTGGAGGGCGCAGTAGTACAAGGAAGATAGCATGAAAATGGCTGGGATGATGTAAATAATGCACATAAAACACAGTTGTGCCAGAAAGCAAGTTGATAGCCCTTTTTGAATGTCTATTTTATTGTTTTTGTGGGGGCAGTCATGGGGTTGTTTTAAATAGATCGCTGCTTAAACATTAATTTTTAGAGTGATTATTTTAACATTAGGCACAGAGAAAGTAAGAAGAGCTCAAGAGTGTAAACATCTCCATGTTGTAAACCCTGATTGGTTGTGGAGCTGCTTGGAAAGGTGGGACAAAGTAGAGGAACAACTCTTCCCTCTAAAGGAGGATTACATCAAAACACAAAGGTAAAAATGCTTAACTTTTCCAGTTTTCCTCTTGAATCATTTCATATGTAGGTAAAAAAACAAGTCTAAACTAGATAGGTCTCTTCCATCTCTGAAATCCTATGGCTTGTTCATTGTTCTTGAAAGACAGTGTGGTATGTTAAAAGAATCTCAGGACATTGCCTTGACTCTCCTCTTGCTTCCGCAACTGATTTATTATTACTTATTTAGCCAGAAGATTAAATCTAGGGACACATTAATTTTTCAAATTCAGAACAAAACTTTAGGTTCTTTCCATTGAATGAACAAAGGTTGGAAGCTTCAAAGGTGGTGATGGGAATAACCAATTAATTAGCGGATTTTACATTTTAACGTTTAGTAATTTAGCATTACCTAACCCCACTTTTTTCAGTTTAAATCCTTCATTCCTTCATCATGTCACCCCTTTGCAGTCTGAGCTTTGTTTCCTCTTAATATAACTAATCAGTCTAGAGATAATTTCATTTTTGCAAATCTGTTCGTTCCTATTTTCAGAATGTACTTTGATTTTTTTCATAACTTCAACATTCTAATTTTATTTGGTTAAAGCCAAGTATACTTGTTTCACCTGACATTTTACATTATCCCCATCATTGTTCTTTTCTGTTAAAGTGGTTAATCAGGATTAATTAATCAGAGAGAGCAGCATTACATAGTAAATGGAGAGCTAATCTCTGAGTTCAGGAGATCTGGTTCAAGTTTTATCTCTGATGTACACTGACTGTGTATTCTGTTCATATTGCTTGACACCTCAGTGTCCCAGATAACTGTTTAAACTAAATTGCCCATGGTTAATGTGAAAATATGTTTTGCATGATTTCGCATGTACAATGCATTGAGGAGGAGGTGGGAGGAGGGAGAGAACTTGGAACAGAAAATTTAAAAACAAGTGTAAAAAAGACCCAGTTAAATCACATAGCAGTTGATCTTCATTGGCAGAAGGGATCTTGTTATAATAATGAGATCACAGATACCACCACCTCTCCCCAAATCTAGTTACCTGTATAAGTATGTCTTATATCTGAGCTAAAAGATGAATTTTTATTTATATATTACCTGGTATAAAGATAATAGAGAGAATTGAGGCCTCTAGAATCTAGATAATCTCCCTCTTTTAGCTTAGAAACTAGATCATAGCATCTTATTTAGAATGAAATCTATTGATACTATAATGTAAAAACTACAATATAGTTTTTTATTTGTGAATAAAGTTTAGATATTATTTTTTACCTTACATATCCTTAGCAGTTGTTCTTAACAATATATTATAAATTCTTTTGAAAGTGTTGTTGGGAGCATCTATTAAGTGTTAAAAGGTGTCTGTCAAAACAACAAAATTAATTTTTTTTTTTCTGTCGAGAGTCCATCTTCAGTATATTGTAGAGAAATGAAAAGCACCATGTTTTGTTTAGCCCTGCTAGGCTTGGAAGAGTGTTGAAAAATTTTCTAACCAGAAGGCTGAATGTCAGGTAGATAAGCAAAAGCAATTTATTACAGGAAATCTGAGGGATATGTACCCTATAATGGTTCCCAATACTTTCTGGCACCCATATTCCTAATGGGGGCAGTATAACACATCTGTTCCTAGTAATAATGGACACTGATGTATAACTGTTTTTCATACCATGGCAATTGATTATTTGCTTATCTTTTTGAATATTTCATGAACCCCAAGTCTTTGTAAAACTTTATAGTATCCTCAGAACACAGTTGAGTGTGCCTAACCTGAACATTTTGCTAATAATCAATTAATTATTGGTGCCTACCACATTTTTTTTTCCGGAATTGACATGAAGAGCCAGTTTTGTTTTTTAGTAAAAAATGGTGATTTTTGTTTTTCATTGAATACTAATATTAAAAATGTTTCCTAATTTAAAACTGTTCAATCTTTATCCAACAGGGAAAATAGTCCAGCAACATTTCCTGATATACAGAGTGCTTTTCCAACAGCCTTGTTCCATCCAACACCTATCCATCCAAAGTGTCAGCCTGGTCCAGAAGTTCGAATTTATGATTCTAACACTGGGAAGCTAATCAGAAAAGGGACTCAGAATTCTGGACAGTCTCTGTATATCCAGTCACCAGCTTCTCCTGTCACATTACCAGTCCATGGAGAACATTCTTCTTTCAGGTACATTACTTAGTTCTGAATGTATCAGGTTGTCAAAAATAATTTTTCAAAATCAAAGATTTTCCTAAGGTTAAATCAGTTTGTTATCAAAAACGATTATATTTAAAGAATTCTGAAGCATATTTGCATATGAAGTTAAGGAATTTGCTACTTTTCCTTTGCTGACCAGAGAATTTGGATTGGACTATCTGACTTCAAACTTAAATAATTGAGGGCTAAGCTATAATCCATTAATAGAGCGCACCAGTTTATTTACCATTAGTGTTCAAGCACTGAAGAACGACAACCTCTTGATCACAGAATCATAACAATGTAAAACTCTAGTTCAGATTCAAAAATCCCTTTTGAAACATGATTCAAACAATATTTGTGTGTACGTAGTCAGAGAGCACACTCGTTGGATAGCAGTTCTACACAGCGTAAACAGTAAAATTAAGAACCGTAAAGCTGAATAGTTATGTTATACCTGATATCTTCTTGACATCAAAAAAAGAAAAAAAAATCCTTTTTTTGATCTTTGCATGGAGGGTGTCAAGCCAGGATAGTAACCCACCCCCAACACATGGTCATAGAGCTTATCCAAAGTAACATCCCAAATAATCTTATTCTCCATAAACAAATCAAAGATGGGTTAGACATTATATAGCTTAGATGAAAACCAGACACCTTATAAATTGCTCTCATTATTTCCAGCAAGGCGTAACAGAATGTTAATATATGATTGCAGAGATTTAGGGAAATCTAAGTGAAACATTGAGTCTAGACTCCTGTCATATAGAAGAGAAGGGTCTTATTACCCTTGACCTGGAAGACAACTGAGAGCAGTGGGTAGAAGTTGCAGACAGATTTGTATTTGATATGGTGAAAACTTCCTGGCAGTTGAGAACTTTCCAAAAAATTGAATTGGCTGCTTCAAGAATTAGACTTCTCTTCACTGGAGATCTTCAGGAGTCAACTGGGTAATAACATGGGGGATGTAGTAAATGGAATTCTGTTCCAGGTATGGTTAGACTGGAAAAGTTCAAAGGTACCTTCCAACTCTGGGAATCCATGATTCTGCACTAACTTCTTTCCTTTATGTCAGGAAAGATGACTTGACCAGCATTTAAGGTGAGGCATTGAGGCAATGTGTACTTCTTGGGGTGACTTTAATCCTGCTTCCTGAATTATGAATGTCCACAGCCCATATATATATGATGGGAGCTGGAGAGAAGTTAACACTACTAGTTCCCCCTGCTCAACATCTTCTGCCCTTTAATTTGAGTCCCCATAAACTGAAAGGGACCATAGTACCCTTCACACATGAACACTTCGTTGCCATCCGCATCAAAGCCTCCTAGCCCTAACCCCTGCCATTTCTGTGAAGGTGACACAAAGCACCAAAAATTGTGTACTCTTTCTCTGCCAAGTGCTTGATTACGTTCTTGTATCAATGAGCTGTACAGGCCCTATCTCCATATGTTCTAAAGGGGGACGATAGTGGTGCCATCAGTGGAGCTTTCTGAAGAATGACAGTTAGATTAGGAGGAAGCACTGATCCCCAAATGGGGGAAAGGCAGTAACTGCTGAAAGGAAATGTTTACTAAGCCAGCCAAGCCTTTCTCTAAAGGCACTAGGTTGTAGCCCTACTTAGCAGAAAGTATATAATTAGGAACCTGATCACCTGCCTTACTTCCAAACCAGGTCAGTGTCTAAATGAGGCCAGTTTACATAGAGCCTTGCTTTAAACATCTGAGATGTTCATATTCTTCTGACTTCAGTGAGCACTGGAAGTTTTTTTGCTTTATAGAAGTTGATTTAGATTTGACTTTTCTTTCTCACCAATAATTTAATATTTACTGACCTTTTACATAATTAGACTTTGCTTCCTGTTATTTTTCTGATTTCAGTGGTGTTGTGTTGATTTTTTACCCTTTTTCCTTTTCTTTATTTCCCCACCCCAACCTCCCTTT
Organism: Bettongia penicillata ogilbyi; assembly: GCA_023548195.1. Classification (NCBI taxonomy): domain Eukaryota; kingdom Metazoa; phylum Chordata; class Mammalia; order Diprotodontia; family Potoroidae; genus Bettongia; species Bettongia penicillata. The sequence continues at coordinate 12,271,390 of JAJHZJ010000318.1, forward strand.
AAACATTCTCTTCAAACTGGCTAGTTGTTACCCCTTTCTTCATGTTATAGGACTCTTTCTTTCTACATCTCTTCTTGCCTTCATTTTAAAAAATACCTTTGTTATTTTGTCTCTTTTCCTTACCTGCTTCCTTTTCTTTATAAGTTATGGAAATAGCACCCTCTTAATCCGAATGATTTTGTTTAGTTCTCTTTTTATCTTTCTAGTTCCTTTTCTGAATCATTGCTGTAACAGAATGAGACTGATGCCTGCTATTCTGTGTAAATGATAAGGTTATAAGGAATTTTGAAATAGTCAACACGGCAGCTATTCAGCAAGAACAGCTGGAAAGAAAAGATTATTTCAGGCGCTTTTCAGATTTTTGAAGGATAGAAATTATATTAATAGATTTTTCTTGTGGTAGCTACATTTGCCTCACTGTATTGTACCTATCTTTTTTTTTTAATTTGAGAATTTCATGAATTCTTATAAATTGAACTGGATCCACAGATAATTGACTGGTTGTTCATTTTAAAATATAGCCATTATTTGAATAGGATTAATGCACTGCTGAATTTTGCTAGTCATTGTAGTAGGATGCAATCTTTTATCTCCCTTGTTCTTTTATTGTACAGACCAATTAACATTAACATATTGTGATTATTTTTTTAATCAGGTTATTTCCTGTCTGTAATCCTTTTATTTTCCCATTTTATCCTTGAGCAATATGCAAATTATATAGTATGCATTTACTTAACAAAAGTATTCTTTAGGAAATAAAGTTGCTTTAATATTGGCAATAGGGTCATAAAACCCACAAGAAATATTAATATGTACACTGAAGGAATTTTTTTTATCCCACTTGTTTTTTCATGTGTACTCTTAATACTATTGATTGATATAGTGTATTTTTTTCCTCCTATTTTCTCACTCTATTAGGTGGAATATTTTGTGTGACAGTAGAAATAATATTTAGTGGGGAGTGAGGGAGATATGTTATTCTGTACTTACCATGTGAGTAGTAAAAAAGACTAGTTAATTAAACTGATTAATTAAAAGTTCAGTGTATGGGAGAGATTGCATGTATTATAAAAATATTTTTTGCTCTGCTTCAGGATTACTAGAAATTCAGAGTGATTTAAAAGAAAATCTGAACATTGATAGTAGATATTGAGATTTTGTTTAAATTTTCTATTTCGAACATTTAAGAATTTCATTATATTAAGCACCTTGATTTAATCTAGTCTTATTGTTTACCTTTGAAATCTTAATGCCTGTGGCTTTTTTGTTCCTGCAATGAGAGTTCTGACACTAGTAGAAAAGGACATTATATTTGTACCAGATTCCATTCATGTTTTATTTTTATTGTGTAAAGTTTCAATAATTGCCTGCCCAAATTAGTGACTTTTTCATCTGTGTCATCAGTTTCAGATTCTTGAGGGAAAAAGGTAGCCAGAGATGAACATGTAATCGGCGGTCATTAAATTGTCATTGAGTGCCAAATAAGGAGCTTAGATTGCAACAGGATTAAACTGTGAATTGAAATTTACAAGATTAAATTTAGCAAAGATAAGTAGAAATTGTATATTATAGGCTTAGAACTAGAAGGTGGTACCTCAGGGACCATGTAGTCCAGCCATTTCATTTTATAGATGAGGAAATTAAGGCCCAGGGAGGTCAGATGAAGGACTGAAAGTCGGTCACTCAAGTAGCAAAAGAGAAAACCAGAATTCCAAATCAGATCTTTTGACTCACCATAGTATGAGTTGTTGCGCACATAAATCCCATTTTTCATTTATAGGATGGGGTGATGCTATCTATAGCAAGTAGTTCATATAAAATAGGCATAAACTCCTATGATGGACTTCCAGCTCAGTGGATCAACAATGTGTCTCTGCAGCTCAAAAGCTAACATAATCATAAACTTCATTCAGCACAGGAGTTATAGTGTCCAAAATGAGTCAAGTGAGCATTCTGTTATCCTTTTGACCTGGTCAGGCTATATCTGGACAATTATGTTCTATTATCTTTCATAATTACTTAATAAACTATTAAAATTTATTTTCAGGTCTGAATTCTCTCCCTTCCACTTCGCTCTTTATCACTCATTGAGAAATCAAGAAAAACAAAACCCATTACAATTATGTATAGTCAAGCCAGAAAATTCCCCATGTAAGCCATCATCCTCCTTCCCTTACTGCCAAAAAAAGTGTGCTTCTGCACCCTGAATTCATCACTTCTCTATCTGGAGCTGGATAGCATGTTTCATCATAAGGATGGATTGATTATACTGGTGAATAATACTCTGGAATTATAACTGGTCATTGTGTTGATCAGAGTTCATAAATTATTCAAAGTTACTTGTCTTAACAATATTGTCATTGTATAAATTGTTATGCTAGTTGTACCCACCACTTTGAATGACCTCATATAAGTGTCCCTAGATTTCTTTGAATCAATCCCTTTCTTATTTCTTTTTTTTTCTTTAATATAAATTAATTTATTTAATTTTTTAAATTCATTTTCACAAAATTTTGGGTTTCAAATTTTCTCCCCATTTATCCCCTCCCCCCACCCCACTATACCGAGCATTCTAATTTCCCCTATCACCAATCTGCCCTCTCTTCTATCCTCCCTCCCTCCTCTTGTCCCCATCTTCTCTTTTGTCCTATAGGGCCAAATGACTCTCTATTCCCTATTAACTGTATTTCTTATTTCCTAGTAGCAACAACAATACTAAACAGTTGTTCCTAAAGCTTTGAGTTTCAAATTCTCCCCATCCCTCCCTCCCCACCCATTCCCTTTGGGAAGTCAGGCAATTCAATATAGGCCATATCTGTGTAGTTTTGCAAATGACTTCCATAATAGTCATGTTGTGTAAGACTAACTATATTTCCCTCCATCCTATCCTGCCCCCCCATTGTTTCTATTCTATCTTTTGATCCTGTCCCTCCCCGAGTGTTGACTTCAAATTACTCCCTCCTCCCATTGCCCTACTTTCTATCCTCCCCCCCACCCTGCTTATCTCCTTCTCCCCCAGTTTCCTGTATTGTAAGATAGGTTTTCATAGCAAAATGAGTGTGAATTTTATTCCTTCCTTTAGTTGAATGTGATGAGGGTAAACTTCATGTTTTTTTCTCAGCTCTCCTCGTTTTCCCTCCACTAAAAAGTCTCCTGCTTGCTTCTTGAATGAGAGATAATTTACCATATTCCATTTCACCCTCTCTTCTCCCACTACATTTCTCTCTCACCGTTTACCTTAATTTCTTTTAAGATATGGTCCCATCCTATTCAATTCACTCTGTGCTCTCTGTCTCTGTATGAGTGTGCACGCACTCCGTGTGTGTGTGTGTGTGTGTGTGTGGTCCCACCAACTACCCAGATACTGAAAAGTTTTAAGAGTTACAAATATTATCTTTCCATGTAGAATGTAAACAGTTCACCTTTGGTAAGTCCCTTATGACTTCTCTTTGCTGTTTACTTTTCCATGCTTCTCATTCTTGTGTTTGAAAGGCAAATTTTCTTTTCAGCTCTGGTCTTTTCATCAAGAATGATTGAAAGTCCTCTGTTTCATTGAAAGACCATATTTTCCCCTGAAGTATTATACTCAGTTTTGCTGGGTAGGTGATTCTTGATTTGAGTTCTAGTTCCTTTGACTTCTGGAATATCCTATTCCACGCCCTTCAATCCCTTAATGTAGAAGCTGCTAGATCTTGTGTTTTCCTGATTGTATTTTCACAATACTGGAATTGTTTCTTTCTAGCTGCTTGCAAGATTTTCTCCTTGACCTGGGAATTCTGGAATTTGGCCACAATGTTCCTAGGAGTTTCTCTTTTTGGATCTCTTTCAGGCGGTGATCAATGGATTCCTTCAATAATTATTTTGCCCTCTGGTTCTAGAATGTCAGGGCAGTTTTCCTTGATAATTTCATGAAAGATGATGTCTAGGCTCTTTTTTTTTTGATCATGGCTTTCAGGTAGTCCCATAATTTTTAAATTGTCTCTCCTGGATCTATTTTCCAGGTCAGTTGTTTTTCCAATGAGATATTTCACATTCTCTTCCATTTTTTCCTTCTTTTGGTTTTGTTTGGTGATTTCTTGGTTTCTCACAAAGTCATTAGCCTCCATCTGTTCCATTCTAATTTTGAGAGAACCATTTTCTTCAGTGACCTTTTGAACCTCTTTTTCCGTTTGGCTAATTCTGCTTTTGAAAGCATTCTTCTCCTCATTGGCTTTTTGAGCCTCTTTTGCCAATTGAGTTAGCCTATTTTTCAAGGTGCTATTTTCTTCAGCATTTTTTGGGGTCCCCTTTACCAAGGTATTGACCCGTTTTTCATGCTTTTCTTGCATCTCTCTCATTTCTCTTCCCAGTTTTTCCTCCACCTGTCTAACTTGATTTTCAAAATCCTTTTTGAGCTCTTCCATGGCCTGAGCCCATGGGATATCTATTTCGGATGTTTGGGGTACAGAGGCCTTGACTTCTATGTCTTTCCCTGATGGTAAGCATTGTCCCTCGTCATCAGAAATGAAAGGAGGAAACATCTGTTCCCCAAGAAAGTAGCCTTCTATGGTCTTATTTTTCTTCCCTTTTGTGGGCCTTTTTCCAGCCAGTTACTTGACTTCTGAGATTCCTCTCCACCCCTGCCTTGCCTCCAGAGCCACCCAGCTAGTGCTTGGGGTCTGAGATTCAAATGCTGCTTCCCAGCCTCAGGGCTTTCAGTGGCTGGTGTGGCTGCTATTCAATGTGAGCTTAAGTTCTGGTGCTCAGGTGGGGGCAGGGCCGCCTCCCAGGCTCAGTTCCCTCAGGGGCTTTATGCGGAGACCTTCAGTAATGGCCCTGAGCTCCTGTCTGCTCCAGGAGGTCCGGGCCGCTGCTTCCTGTGCTGCTGCTGCTTCCCGAGGGGGCCCAAGCCATGCAGACACCCTGCTCCCCTCTCGGCCAGCCCAGAAGTCTCTCTCACTGACCTGTAGTGCCTGTGGATGGAAGGCCCTTCATGGCCGCCAGAGATTCCGTCCCTGAAGCCTGCTCAGATCTGCTCCTCTGGGCCCCCGCAGCCAGGGCAGGGCAGGGCTGGGCTCCACTGTCCGGTGCGCGATGGACCTTTGGGGTCGGTTTTTCAGGGCTCTCTGGAACGGAAATCTCCTCCACTGCGTTGCTGCGCGGCTTGCACTGCTCCAGAATTTGTGGGGAATTCTTTTTACAGAAAATTTATAGGCTATGGGTTCGGAGCTAGCATACGTAAGTCTTTCTGCTCCACCATCTTGGCTCCTCCCCCCTCCCTTTCTTATTTCTAAGAGCAGAACAGTATTCCAGGACATTAATATATCATGACTCATTTAGCCATTCCCACATCAATGGGCACTCCCTTAATTTCCCATTCTTTGTTACCATAAAAAGAGCTACTATAAATATTTTTGAATGTATGCTATCTTTTCCCCTTTCTTTGATCTCTTTAGAGACAGAGAACTAGTAGTGGTATTGCAGGGTTAAAGGGTATCCACAGCTTAATGGGTTTTGGGGCATAGTGCCAAATTGCTATCTAGAATGGTTGGACCAGTTCATAGCTTCACCAGCAATACATTAATGTACCAGTTTTTCCACATCCCTCCTAGCATTTGTTATTTTACGTTTTTGTCACCTTGGCCAATCTGATGGATATGAGGTGATATACTTCAGAGTTGTTTTTCTCTAATTTTTTAATTTCTCTAATTTGTATTTCTCCAGTTCTTAGAGATTTTTTCATATGGCTTTTTAGAGCATTTTTTCATATGTCTATTATTAGCTGAATTTCTTCCTCTAAAAACTGCCAGTCCTTATCCTTTGAGTACTTATCAATTGGGGAATGGCTATTATTCTTACAAATTTGACCATACATACATATACACATATCTTAGAAATGAGACCTTTATTAGAGATATTTGCTGCAAATATTTTACACCAATTTTCTACTTGTAACTTTAGTTGTATTGGTTTTGTGTGTGCAAAAACCTCTAAATTTTATGTAATTAAAAGTGTCCGTTTTATTTCCTATGAACTTCTCCCTATTTTTTTTTTAAGTATGAATCTTCCCCTTTCCTTAGATATTCAGGTAATTTCTTCTGTGCTCTTCTAATTTGTTTAATATGTCACCCTTTGTGTCTAAATCATATACCCATTTAGAATTTGTCTTGTTATATGGTATGAAATGTTGATCCTATACCTAGAAAAAACGGCTTTCCATTTTTCCCAATGGTTCTTGTCAGAAAATGAGTTCTTGCCCTAGTAACTGTGATCTTTGGGTTTATCAAAAAGTAGGGCACTATTATATTATTCTACTTTTGTGTGTTATGTACCTGAAATGTTCCATGAATTAGCCTTTCAATTTCTTATCCAATATGAAATTATTTTAATAATTATGGCTTTGTTAGGTAGTTTTAGATCTAGTATTCACAGGCTCCCTTCCTTCCACCCCTTTCCCCTTTTTAAATTATTTACATTGATATTCTTGTCCTTTTTTGTTCATCAGGATGACTTTTTGTAATACCCTTCTTTTTTAATTTGTTTGTTTATTTTTAGTTTTCAACCTTCATTTCCACAAGATTTTGAGTTCCAAATTTTCTCCCCATGTCTCCCCTCCCCCACCCCAAGACACCATGCATTCTTATTATCCCTTCCCCCTCTCTGCCCTCCCTTCTGTCGCACCTCTCCTTTTCCTTATCCCCATCTCCTCTATTTCTTTATAGGGCAAGATAGATTTCTGTACCCTATTACCTATATTTCTTATTTCCCAGTTGCATGTAAAAACAATTTTTAACATACATTTTTTAAAATTTTGAGTTCCAGCTTCTCTCCCTTCCTCCCTCCCCACCCATCCCCACTAAGAAGGCAAATAATTCAATATAGGTTATACAAGTGTAGTTATGCAAAAGGCTTCCATAAAAGTCATGTTGTGAAAGGCTATATTTCTCTCCATCCTATCCTGCCCCCCAATTATTCTAGTCTTTCTTTTGACCTTATCCTTCCACTTCTAATTATTTCCCTCTTCCCATTTGCCCTCCCTTCAACCCCTCTCACCCCACTTCTCCCCTTCTCCCCTACTTTTCTGTAGTGTAATTTAGATTTGCATGCCAAATTGAGTGTGTATATTATTCCCTCCTTAAGCCAAATCTGAGGAAAGTAAACTTCACTTTTTCCTCTCTTATCTCCCTCCTTTCCCCCTCCATTGAAAAAGCATTTTCCTGCCTCTTTTATGAGAGATAATTTGCCCCATTCTATTTCTCCCTTACTCCTCCCATTATATTCCTCTCTCACTCCTTGATTTTATTTTTTTAGATATCATCCCTTCCTATTCAGCTCATGCTGTGCCCTCTGTCTGTCTGTATGTATATAATCTTTCCAACTACCCAAATACTGAGAAAAGTCTCGAGTTACAAATATTTTCTTTCCATGTAGGAATGTAAACATTTCAACTTCAGTAAGTCCCTTATGATTTCTCTTTCATGTTTACATTCTCATTGATTCTTCTCTTGTCTCGATTCTTGTGTTTGAAAGTCAAATTTTCTACTCAGCTCTGGTCTTTTCATCAGGAATGCTTGAAAAGTCCTCTATTTCATTGAATGACCATTTTTTTCACCTAAAGTGTTATACTCAGTTTTGCTGGGTAGGTGATGACTTCTGGAATATCATATTCCAAGTCCTGTGATCCCTTAATATTGTAACTGCTAGATCTTGTGTTATCCTGATTGTATTTTCACAATACTTCTTTCTGGCTACTTGTAATAGTTTGTCCTTGACCTGGGAACTCGGTAATTTGGCTACAGTATTCCTAGGAGTTTTTCTTTTTGGATCTCTTTCAGGTGGTGATAAGTGGATTCTTTTAGTATTTATTTTACCCTCTGGTTCTAGAATATCAGGGCAGTTTTCCTTGATAATTTCATGAAAGATTATATCTAGGCTCTTTTTTTGATCATACCTTTCAGGTAGTCCCATAATTTTTAAATTGTCTCTCCTGGATCTATTTTTAGGTCAGTTGTTTTTCCAGTGAGATATTTCACATTGTCTGGTATTTTTTCATTCCTTCGGTTTTGTTTTATAATTTCTTGATTTTTCACAAAGTTATTATCTTCCATCTACTCCATTCTAATCTTTAAGGAATTATTTTCTTCAGTGAGATTTTGGTTCTCCTTTTCCATCTGGCCAATTCTGGGACATTTCTTCTCATTGGCTTTTGGGTTAGTCTATTTTTTAAAGCGTTATTTTCTTCAGCATTTCTTTGGGTCTCCTTTACTAAGCAGTTGAGTTGTTTTTCATGATTTTCATGCATCACTCATTTCTCTTCCCAATTTTTGCTCTACTTCTCTTACTTGATTTTCAAAATCCTTTTTGAGCTCTTTCATGACCTGAGATCAATTCATATTTTCTTGGAGGCTTTTGATGAAGGAACTTGGAAGTTGTTTTCTTCTGTTTGCATGCTTTGGTCTTCCATGTCACCAAAGAAAGATTCTATAGTCTGATTATTTTGCTGGTTTTTGCCAGCCATTCCCAGCCATTTCCCCAGCTATTTACTTGACTTTTGAGCTCTTTGTCAAGGTAGTTCTCTGCTTCCTGTAGGGGTGGGGAGTGCACTGTCAGCGGCTTGATTCCCCTACAGTCTGCAGTCCTAGAACTTCAGAAACAGTTGCTATCTCTGCCCCTGCTGCTGCTGTGACTGCTTTAGGTTGCTCTGCCCCTCCCCAGGCTGCCACCCTGAGCCTGGGACTGGACCATTCTCCCACACTGGTCCCATAGGCTTTTTCCACTGACCTTCCAATTTGTCTTTGGCTGTTTTGGGGTCCTGGAGTCTGGAAACTGTCACAGGTGCGAGAGATTCAGTCTTCCCAAGGCCTGCTCAGGTCCTGTCCGTGCCGGGGCGGCCCACACTGCACTGCGCTCTGCCCTCCGTGTGACTTCATAGACGCTTCCTTGTGACCTTCCAGGCTGTCTTGGCCTGGAGATTGCTTCACTCCATCATTCTGTGGGTTCTGAAGCTCCAGAATTTGTTTGGAGCCATCTTTTGACTAGGTTTGGGGGCACCCCTCTAGAAAATGCATGCTCAGCCATCTTGACTTTTCCCCCCAGGTTTGTTTTGTTTTGTTTTTAGCTCATCATGCATGACCTTCAATAAGTAAATTAATTTTGGTAGTATTGTGACTTTTATTATATTGGCTCAGCCTACTCATGTGCAATTAATATTTTTCCAGTTCTTTCCATCTGTTTTTATTTGTTTTAAAGAGTGTTTTGCAATTGTGTTCATATAGTTCATTACTGTGTCTTGGCAGGTAAAGAGTCCCAAGTATTTTATATTCTTGTTTTTTTCAATGTAATTTTTCTTTCTATCTCTTTCTGCTATGTGAAGATATAGAAATGTGAATGATTTGTGTAAGTTTATTTTATATCCTACAGTTTTGCTGGAGTTGTTAATTGTTTGAAATAATTTTCTAAATTAACTTTCTAGGGTTCTCAAAAGATATAACTGCAAGAAATATATAATTTTCTTTCCTCTAACTGTTTTTATCCCATCAGTTTCTCTTTCACATTGCTGTATTTAGTATTTCAGTTACAGTATTGGAAAATAATGGTGATAATGGACATGTCTGCTTTACCTGTGGTATTACTATAAAGACTTTCAGCTTGTCCCCATTACAGCTATTGCTTGCTCTTAGTTTCGAATAGCTATTTCTTATAATTATTAGAAGAGCTCATCTTTTTTCAATGATTTCTAGTGTTATGGTAGGAATGAGTATTGTATCTTGAGTCAGAAGCTTTTTCTGCATTTGTTTATGTACTAATGAGATTTTTCTTGTCTTTGTTATTAATATGTTCATTGTTTTTCTAATGTTGAACCAGCTCTGCATTCCTATTATAAATCCAGCCTACTCATAGTGTATTATCTCTATGATGTATTGGTGTTGCCTTCTTGCTAATAGTTTATTTAAAATGTTTACATCAGTATTCATTAAGGAAATTGATCTATAATTTTCTTTCTCTGTTTTAACTTTTCCTGCTTTAGGTATCAAGACCACATTTGTGTTTTCCTTTCTCTTAACTCTTTTCCTCCCCATTTCCCTGTTGAGTAAGATGTATTTCTGTATCCAACACTGTATGTATATGTATTCTTACCTCTTTCTCTCCCTCCTAACTCTCTCTTCCTAGTTGTATAACCTTCTACTTGTGTATTCCACTTATGAGTTAATTTTCCACATTCTTCCTCTGACTTCCCCTTTCTCCCTTCTTCTCTACCATTTTCATTCTTTTCTTTAAAGTCATTGGAATATAACAGAATCACATCTAGGCTCTCTGTCTAATTCAGCTCTCTCTATAATATCTGATGATTATCTTTGAGGGGCTATATGTGTCACATCCCCTTTAAAAATGTAAATGCTTTAACACTGTTTAGTTCTTTAAGATTGCTTGTTCACATTTACTTTTTAATCTATCTCTTGACTCCTGTGTTTGTATGTGTCAGAGTTTCTACTCAGTTCTGTTCTTTTCATCAGGAATACTTGCAAGTCCCTTATTTCATTAAAGGTCTGTTTTTTCCCCTGCAGGCTTATACTCATTTTGGTGGGTAAGTTACTTTTGATTTTAAAAGCCTAGATCTTTTGCCTTCCGGAATGTCATGTTTCAAGCTCTCTGCTTCTTTATTTTGGTGGCTGGTAAGTCTTGTGTTATCCTGACTGTGGCTCTTTGGTAGCTGAATTCTTTCTTCTGGATTGCTTGCAGTATTTTTTCCTTTACTTGAGAATTCTGAATTTTGACTATAATAATCCTGGGAAGTTCATTTTGGAGTTTCTGGAGGTGGAAGGTAGATTCTTTTAATTTCTGCTTTGTTCTTTGATTTTAAGAGATCTGTGCAGTTTTGTAATTTTTTGTAATATGTTGTCTAAGGCTCTTTAATCTTTTTCCTTTTAATATTTTTTAATGTCTCTTGGAATTATTAAATTTTATTTGTCATTTCTAATTCTTAAGGTGTTATTTTCTTGGGCAGGGTTTTGTTTCTTTTGTTTCAAGCTATACCTTCTCCTTGTCTTTCTTCTATACTTTTGTTGTTTATCTCTTTTTCTTGGCACTGTTATTTATTTCCATTTAGTAAAGTAAATTTCATTTAATAAAGTAAATTTACTTTATTTTCAAGTGTGACAATTAAGTTCCAGGCCTGAAAGTATGGTGGTACTTTCAGTAATATTATGTAAATTTAGAAGATGAGAAGACTTGGAGATAAAGATGTATATATTTATTTATAAAATAATATATGTATTTATATCATAAAAGCATGACCTTTTGAGGAGAATGCTAGACTTTGACTCCACATCTCCGTGGTGATGAGGAGGAAGTGTTTCCCGTTATTATTGTTATTATTAAGCCCTAGACTCTGTTGAACTTCAGTTATTGCTTACCAACTGCTTTTTGGACATCTCAAACATGATGTCCTATAGGTACTTTAAACGCAATGTATCTAAAGCAGAATGTATCATCTTTATCTCCAAGTCTTCTCATCTTCTGAACTTACATAATATTATTGAAAGTACCACCATACTTCCAGGCCTTAAACTTTATTGTCACACTTGATCCTTTGCTATCACTCTCCTTGCATGATCAGTACTTTTCCAAATCTACCTTTATTACATCTTTCAGATACATTCCCTTCTCTTTACACACAATGGCCACCACTCTAGTTCAGACCTTTACTGCTTCTTCCTAGAGTATTGCAGTAACCTTTAATTGTTCCTGTTGCCTCAAGTCTCTTCTCATTCCAATCTCTCATGTACTTTGCTACCAAAATGATTTTCCTAAAGTGAAAGTCTTGCCATGTCATCCTCTGTTCAGTGAGCTCAAGAACCTGTCATTTCCAGAGTCACATGCAGAGACTTCTATCATTTAAAGCTCTTTATAACCTGATTCTTTCCTACTTTTCTAGTCTTACACTTAATTTTCTTTCACACACAATACAAGTCAGATACACTTGATTACTTGCTATTTTTTTAGGTTAATATTCCATCTCTCATCTTTGTACCTTATCATGGCTTTCCTCATGTTTAGAATGTTTTGCTACTGTCACTCTCTCTCTTAATTTTCCTGACTTCAAGATTGAACTCACATCCCACTTTCTGCAACAGGACTTATGCCCAGCTGTTAATTTCTTCCCATCATATTGCTTTCTATTTCTTTCTTATATATCTTCTAGGTGCCTAGTTAGTTACATGTTTTCTCCTTCATTTAGAATGTTAGCTGCTTAAGTGCAGAGATAAGCAGAGACTGTTTCTACCTTTCTTTGTACACTCGGCCTTAGCATAGTGCCTAGCACATTATAAGCCCTTCATAAATTCTTGTTACAAACATACTGAACTGAATTCAAATCCATCCTTTGTGTAAATAAGTACTTTCAGTTGTCTTTAGGATTTATTTACTAGATCACAGACTGGTTTGTTATTTGTATTGATTGAGAAAGTTTCATACCTAGAGTTCACCATGTTGATAAAACCAGTTATCTTAATCTGTTGATAAACTGAATTGTACCAGAGGTGGAGGACTAGAGTGGTGAAGGAGAATTATAGGTGACTTTTTTTTTCAAATATTTGTAGAGTTCAGCTTCTGGATGGCACTAACTGTTTTTCCTTATACATCCTAAGAACCTAGTTCAGTGACTTATACGTAAGTAGGCATTAAATAAATGTTTATTCAATTTTATGAGAAAGCTATAGGAATATAATTCTTGCTTCCATAAGAAATAATTTCTTAATGATTAAAACTGTCCCAGAATGGCAGGTGATACTTTGAAAAGTGGCTGAGTGATCTTTTTTTTTTCCAGCAGTATTGTAAAGGAGGCTTCTGCTTTAATGAGTCAATTGAACTCTCAGTTCTCTAATTCAAAGGTTCTAAATTCTGCTTCTTCTGATGAAAGATTTGTTTTTAGATGAAGTAAGCTTAGGTTTATTAGCGGAAAGGTTAATAAATCAGTCTAGAATTAACCAATTTCAAGCAGAGATTGCAGCAGTTTTCTAAGAGTGGTTCCATCAATGGTGGGGAAGTTTTGAAGAGGGTAGGATTTGGGGTTCCATTTTTAAAAGGTTGTATTGAATTTGAGATGGCTTTGGGACTTCCAGGTGGGAATGTTCAACTGACAGTTAGTAATATTATAGTGTAGTTCAGAGAGGTTAGGGTTGAGAATCACCTCTATAAAGATAACGATTGATCTCATTTCTCCCCAGGAAATTATTAGATCACTAAGAAAGAAAAATTACAGATTAGAGAGGTCCAAGAATGAAATATCGAGGAGCAGCCAGAGCCAGTGGATGGGAAGATGATCCAGCAAAAGAGAGGTCAGATGTGTAGAAGAATAACCAATGAGCAGTGTCACAAAAATTAATCATAGGAGAAAGGTACTAGTCAGTAGTTTTAAAAGCCATAGAGTGGTCAAGAAGGATAAAGACAGAAAAGGCTCCTGGCAGGCAATATGAAACCCCTTTAGGTAACTCAAGTAACTCTTTAAGACTATTAAGTTACAACTAAGTTATCAGTCTGCACTAGTGGAGGGGATGTCCACAAGAGAAGGCTCCTTATTTTGTTGAAATTAAAAATACGCCAGAGGCACATAAGGAATAGGTTTGTTCTTTGTTGGCTAAATGAAGGAACTAAGAGGAATTTGTGGAGGAGAAGAAAAAGTATTAAAAATTTTAGCCAGACAGATGAAGTGTTACTGGGAGACTCTGAGTAGAACTTCTGTACTTTTTAAAAAAAAAATTGAATTGGACTATCTCAATAGTTTATATTATGAGGCTGAGTTATAGATGTATTGATCAATCTTCCAAACTAAGACAGGTAGTTTATAATGGGTGATTTGCCTCATAAAGGGAGTGTGTGTGTGTGTGTGTGTGTGTGTGTGTGTGTGTGTGTAAAATTAACAGCTGCTTCTTAAAGAGTTTTAGAATTAAAAGGAATTATGCTAGATTTTCTTCTGATAGTGCGTGGTAACTGGTACTCCTGAAAGCGTCTTTGGCAAGGATAGTACAATGTAATGAAAAGAATGGTAGATGATTTGAAAACTTGGATTTGAGTTCCAGCTGTGTTACTTAGCAATGTGACCATGACCAAGTCAGTTTAGCCTTTTTAAGTTTTTAGTTTCTTCATTTGCAAAATGAGGGTGATAGTGCAGGTAGTCTACGTCAGGGTTGTTGCATGGAAAGGTTTCCATGAAACTATAAATGAATTAGTATTTCATAATAATAACTTAAATTTGATCTCATGGAAGAAACTTTGACAAAATGTATTATTTGTTAGGAAAGGATAGAATAGTAAATTCAAAAGAAATAAACAAGTTATTTTAATGTATTGAAAACTACAACAAAAATATGCCCCATATCAAAAAGATGAGAGACTACTAGAACAACTTTGGATAATTGGTAATTTGGGGGGAGGAATATGATGTTATATATGTATATGTAAGTACATGTTGTTGTCCAGTCATTTCAGCTGTGTCCAACTCATCATTACCCTATTTGGGGTTTTCTTGGCAAACACTGAAGTGGTTTGCTTATTTCCTTCTCCAAATCATTTTACAGGTAAAAAACTAAGGACAAAGAGGGTTAAGTGACTTGTGCAGGGTCGCACAGCTAGTAAGTGTCTGAGACTGGATTTGAAATCAGGTGTTCATGACTCCAGGCCCAGTGCTCTCCATTCATTGTGCCACCCATACACCTACCTACACATAAATACATATTTTAGGCAAGTTTATCCGTACAAGGAGATTCAGAGGAGCCCCCCCCTCAAAAAAAAGAAAAGAAAAACCTTGTTCAGTCATTTCCTAATTGATTAACATCACCTCAGTGTCCAGTTGTTTCAGAAGAAAGCTGCCATGAGTATCTTTGTACATTGAAGCCTTTTTCTCTTTGACTTCTTTGAGGTGCAGTGGCATTGCTGAGTCGTAGGGTATGCGCGGTTTCGTAGCCTTTTGTCCCAAATTGTTCTCTTGCATTGTTGGGTTAGTTCACAGCTTCATCAGCAGTATATTAGTGTAACTTTGTCCACATTCTCTCTGACATTTGTCATTTTCCTTCTCTGTCTTGTTAGCCAATCTGACAGGTATGAGGTGGTACCTCACAGCTGTTTTAATTTGCATTTCTCTAATTATTAGTGATTTAGAGCATTTTTTCTTGTGATTATTGATAGCTTTGATTTCTTCTTCTGAAAACTGCCTATCCATATACTTGTATCATTTGCCAGTCAGAATGACTCTTGTTTTTATAAATTTGGCTCAGGTCCTTGTATATTTGAGAAATGAGACCTTTATCAGAGGAATATGCTATAATTTTTTTTCTCCAGATTCCTTCCTTGTGTGTTGTATTTTGTCAAATGTTTTTTTCTGCATCTATTGATATAAGCATACAATCTTTTTTTTTATTATTGATATGGTCAATTATGTTTATAGTTTCGACGATGAATTTCTATGCTCAACTTTGTGTGTGTGTGTGTGTGTGTGTGTGTGTGTGTATTCATTTTTCCCTCTTTGAACCACTTTGGATGAGTATTCAAGTGTTGCCCATTCTCACTCCTTTTAATTTCCTTTTCATTTTAAAAACTCTTCCTTGTGTACCTCTTTTATGTGAGATAAATTTCCCCATTCTCTCTCTTCTCCTTTCTCTCAGTTCCTCCCTCATTCTCACCCTTCCCATTCTTTTTTTTCGGTCATCTCAAAGTAAGACTTACAACCATGTTTCTTATCTGAGTTACATATATCATAACCTTAATAAGTTCCTTTTGATTTTTCATTCATTGTTTCCTTTTTATCCTTCTTGTCAGTTTTATGTTTGAATGTTAGATTTTCTATTCAATTCTGGTATTTTCATTAAGAATGCTTGAAAGTCTTCTGTTTCATTAGATATCCACTTTTTTCCCCTGTAAGATTATATTTAGTTTTTCTGGGTAGGTTCTGCTTGGTTGTAATCCTAGTTTTTTTGCCTTTCAGAATATCATATTCTAAGCCCTCCACTCCTTTAAACTGGTAGCTACTAAATTTTGTTTGATCCTATGACTCTAGTATTTGAATTATTTTTTTCTGACTGTTTGCTATACTTTGACTTTGGAGCTCTGGGATTTGGATATAAAATGACTACAGTATTCCTGGGAATTTCTGTTTTAGGATTTCTTTCATGAGGTGATTGGTAGATTCTTTCAATTTCTACTTTCTCCTCTAGTTCTGTGATATCTGGGGATATTTTCTGTTTAATTTCTTGATATATTTATGTCTAGGCTCTTTTTTACCATGGATTTTTTTCTTAATGATTTATAAATTATCTCTTCTTGACCTAGTTTTTAGGTTATTTTGTTTTTCTAATATGTTCACATTTTCTTTGATTTATTTTCATGTTTTTGACTTTGTTTTTATTTTTTTTTGTTCCCATGAAATTTCTTCTATTTCAGCAATTCTGATTTTTAAAAGTTATTGTCTCTGAAGTTTTGTTCTTTATTAAACCAAGCTGTTAATTCACTTTTCATAATTTTCTTTCATTGCTCTCATTTTTCTTTTTACCAGTTTCTCCTCTACCACTTCTATTTAACTTAATTTTTTCTCCTTTTTAAAAGCTTTTCTTGGAATTTTTGTTGAGTTTTTGTCCAATCTGCATTTTTCTTTGAGGCTTTACTTTTAGATGTTTTTAAGTTATCTTCTTTTAGGTTTGTGTCTTGAGCTTCCCTGTCACCACAGAAACTTTTTAGGTTCTTTTTTTGTTGTTTGCTCATTTCCTCAGCCAATTATTTGATTTTGATCTTTATATTAGAGTTGGACTCTGCTCCTTTTGTAGGGCAGATGATTAGCATGAGCTTCTATACCTCAGTCTGGGGTCCCAGAGATTTTCAACGCTTCCAAGATAGTGTGATCTGGGGAGAGGTTTGGTTACTTCCCTTTTGCTCTAGCCTCTGATTTGGGTAGGGCCCCTGCTCCCTCTTGATTATGACCACTCCTCTCTACTCTGGAATTCCCTCCCAGAATTGGTAATACCTTACAAAGCTGCCAAATGGCACCAGATCCTGCGCCCAGTGTTAACATAGATGTCCTGTGGAATCTTTCTGACCAGCTGTTAAGTTGCCTTCCTGCCCCTATGCATTGGACATATCCAGTGCTTTTACTGCTTTAGCCTCCAGTACTTCTGCTGCAACCAGTGCATTGGTCTTTCAGCCAGCTCCTACCCCGGTGTTTGCAGTGCTCTCTTTCTGTCTCTCTTAGCCGCCCTGGGCTGGAACAGTGACTTACCTCTGACTTTTTGTTGACTTTTCAGCTCAGAATTCAATCAGGCATTTTCTGTGATTGTTTTTTAGGAGATGTTTGGGGAGAAGCAAGGCAACTGTGATCCTTAAGTTCATCATCTTGAGTCCACCCTCCAGGGACCCACCCCATTTCTGTTTGAGTTTGACACCACTGTTACAGAAGGCCTGTAAGAAAGTTTTGCTTATTTAAACAGGAGAAATACATGAATATTGCCCATGCATTAGGAAGATTCCTCTTGCAATGGTGTTTAGGTCATTTTAGAAGGGGCAGTTATTTGAGTATAGGGAGAGGATTTAGAAGCCGCTAGACCAAAAACAAAAGGTAACAGGGGTCTAAATTAAAGAGCACAAAACTTCGAAATAACAATCCTTCATATATTTGAAGAATCTAACAGTTATTTCTACCCTCTCCAATATACTTTCTAGCATAGTGTAATAGAGGAGCATTAGATTTGGAGTTAGGGTGTGGGTAATGTAAGGCAAGTTAATCTTTGGACTTCAGTTTCTCCTCATCTGTAAAATGAGAACGTTAGACTATATCACAAAGTTCCTTTACCAATCTAAATTCTATGTTCTGATTTGTCAATGGTTGTGGGCTCCAAAACACAATACAGTATGGGCTGATGAACACAGATTACAGTGTAAGAATGACTTTTCAAGATACTACATTTTTACTAATACAGTCTAAGATTTCATTTTTTTGAATGGTAGTCACACCATTGGCTTATATTGAGTGCTGATAATAAAACAAATTTACAAGAAAACTTTCTAAACTGAAAAATAAGTCTTGCATTTAGGTCCAAAGTATCATTTGTACAAGTACAGGATGGAAAGAAATGTGTTCCTTTAGGAAGACCTTAACACTTCCATGGTAATATCATTGTGGTGTTACAGGAGACACAGAAAGACGTATAAGGTTTCCCTGTTCTCAGAGATTCTACCATCTGTGGGTACATGAAGAAAAAGCAAATAAAGTAAGATAATATGTAAGTAAATGTCAAATTGTGAGAAAAGCAAGAAGTGCAAGAGAAGGGGCAAATTATTGAGGACTGAAATAATTTATTCAAGTTCAGTTTATAGTGGAGCAGAGCCTTGAAGAATAGGACGTATTACAATGGGTAGTAAGGAAAAAGGAGAGCATTGTAGAGGAAGGCAATAGTATGAGTCTGTTCATAACACAGTGAGATTACATGATTGAATTAGACTGGAGGCTAGCCACATGTTGCATTGTAGGAAATAAAATCCATTAGATTGGGGTCATATCATAGAGGATCGTGACAGTTAAGGGAAACAAACATTAAAAATTGATAATAGTCCAATTTTCTTAGAATAAAATGAAATAGTACATACTATGCTTTACTTAGTTTGGAAAGTGAAATAGGTAGTGAAAAAAATGATCCTCACTTTAAAGAAGAGAAAATGAAGTCCTTGAGAGATTAAGTGATTTGTCCATTAGTAAGTCTCTTGAGGTGAAATTTGACAGGATATTTCCCGGTTCTAAGTCTGATGCCATTTACTATGCCATGCCATTTCTAAGACAAGACTGGAAACCTGGGGAAGGCTTAGAATGCCACATTCCAAGTTTATTTAGGATGCAGGAAAAAGCCACTGAAGAATTTTTGAATAAAACATGGCATCAGAGCTGTGCATTAAGATGACAGAGGTAGCAATGTGAAGAGTGGATTGGAGAGGAGATAGGGTTATCCATGTCAGAGAATATTAGTGTGGACATTGCCGCATTATAAACATCACTGCTACAAAAGACAACCTTCCCACAGTATTTGGGAAATCCTTCCAGACTCTCACACAGCCATAGTTAGGGTTTGCCCTAGTTAGCACAAGTGCTAGAACCATGCTAAATGTGACACCATTTCTGAAAAGTAGACTTTGAAAGGGCATATCTCATTTACTTGTTTAAGGACAAAAGAGCACAAAGGGGACTCAGTAAGGAGTGTGTGTATATCTTCAGAAACAAAAGGTATTATCACTTTATATTGCAAAGATGTAGTGCTTTTTATTTAGATAAAATTCTGAGCACATGTAATTTGTGTATGTAGTAAGTTGTTTCTAAGAAGAAAATGAAAATTTATCTTGTTGGCTGTTATTTTTATACACTATTTTTACATAGTTATATATAATTTATATACTTATGTATACTATATATATTTCTATATTATGAATAGCATAGATAATTACAGAAACAAAAAAGAAAAAATAGCATCAGTGAAACATTTAAATATACACAGAAGAAAAAAATTCAAAAGGAAACACAAAGCAATTTTATTGGCACTTGTTTAAATTTAGTACACACTTCATACATCATATGTCTGTATACATAACCATAAATTTCCATTATATTTTTAAAAATTACATATGATATTTAAAATTTCTGTTGCATTTTAAGTCTTTTCTTCTTTATGCATTGAAATATTTTTGTTTGATTAAGTTCATAATAAATAACATTTAAAAAAATTTTTAAGTCTAAGGGATAGGTTGTAAACTACATCAGTAGAGGAGGGAATGTCGAGATGTGGATCTTTGAGCATTTTCCCCTATAATGATTTTTTTGAAAAATATGGACCCTGAGCTTTAATTCAGTATCTCATACTTTGTGTAATAGAAGAATAGTGGCAACTTAAGAGCATTACGTTTTTATAAAATGTAACACTTTTGAAATTTAGTTTCCGATTTGTAATTCTTATAGTACTATATATTGTCATGTTAAAACGTTTGTGAAATCTGAATTATGTATAGTTTAGGTGATTTAAAAAAAAATGATCCATTATACTATTTCTAACATAAAAGCATAAGCTTTTAACTCTGTTTTTCTTTGGTCAGTATCAAGAGCAAAACCCAGGCATATTGTCATAAAAGTTATGGAAAACATACAGCTTAATGAAAAAAAGCATTTGAATCACTCAGCTGTACTTGGAAATAAATGGCAATGAACTATAGAATTACAAAGCTACATGAGAGAAAATAATTAAGTGTTGTCTGAAAACAGACTTGCAGATGGTATGCTGAACTTGAATAAAGTAAAAAATAAGACAGTGTGTTCGTAGCACTAATAATACAGCAGCAGATAACAGCAGATTTGTTCCAAAATGTGTATAATTTACATGTGAAAAGCAGTAGTTCAGTTCCAAGTAACATGTTAGAAAGAGGCAAATGTTTCAGTTATTGGAAGTTTTTTATGAGAAAAATTTGTACAATTATGGCTGAAATATGTACAAGGAGTTTGACATTGTATAAGTTTCATCTTTTTAATTTGGGTTTGATTTACAAGTTTGCAAGTTTGATTTACAGCAAGCTGCATCGGTTTCTGGTTTTTAAGATTATTTTTGTCTTTAGTGAGATGTTAATTTGAATTATTACTCCAATGTGGTAAAGAGTAGTCAAACAATAAACATTCATTAAGGATTTCCTGCAAATCAGGCTTTGTGCTATTTTCACATTTAGTGTTGTCCAGCATGATAGAGTAGAATATGATAAAGTAGAAAGAATACAGGATTTGAGGTTGAGTATCTGACTCTAAGCCCTTGCACTCTCTGCCTGTTTCATGGAACTAATTCTGTTTTCAGTGTGTAGGGCTAAGGGAAGAGAGATGGTGATCTATCCTGTATGTTTTAATTCCTACTACCTAGTATCACATGTGTTTCTAAATTGAAAGAACTTATGCACAAAACTTCCATGTAAAAATCTGACAGAACTGAAGCATATTTTGTGTAAGTGAGGCCTCAAGCAGTCTGGTAAATCAGAAAGCTACATCTAACGATATCTAACACTCAAACCAGTGCTCTAATAATTGTTTGGATGATTGGTTACCTATAGTGTTGATTCAGTTTTTGATACGCAGCGTCAAAAAAGTGGCTTCTCACCTTTCACTTTTTAATATTGGAAAGGTCCCAACTCTGATATTGTATCACTTTTCTTGCTTCCTAGTGGGTCTAAGGTAGTATGTTATCTCTGCTCCCACATATATGCTTTGGGATCCTGGAGCATTTTAACTGATTGGGTGGGGGGTGGCGGCAAAGAGGGAAGAGCCTGACTTTGCTAATGGGTGACATAGCAAATTTATTGGATTTGTACTCATAGAGAGAGGAGTCTGCCCTTATGGCCCAGGTTGTACAATGAAAAACATTTTTCTGTAAATTTCTCAGAGTCTGACATCTCACAACAGTGCTTAGAACATAGTAGGCACTTCTAATTTGAAAATTCTTAATGTGATTGATCCCTCTGCATAGCTTCTCATTAGGGCCTCCTGGCAAAACAAAGTAAAGACATAACATGGTCTAAATTTTCAGTTAATTGACAGTTCACTTCTTCATTTTTTTAAAAAAAGCATCTCTCTCAGACTACATACTTTTATGATATAATAGTGGTAGTAGTGCTTTTGTGGAAGGTCACAGCCTAATTTCACTCTCAGTGTATGAAACAAAAAATACTGTATTTGCTCTTTCCTGATGGATGCTTCAGTGAATCATGATCCCATCAGTGTGAGAATTCTGTCTATTATATATCACAACTCCATCTGTTCCTCATTGTCCTTTACTTTTATCTTACGTGATATTTATGCACTCAAATTATAATGATAAGCCCATTTCAATGACTAAAACTTCATTTGAACATTGGTACAGTTGGTTCTTGCTTATGATTGTTAGGAATGTCTCTCTGTGTATACATAGTTTTTCTTTATGATAATCCAAAGACTGTAGGGTTCCTAATTTATCCCATGCCAAACTACAAAAGAATTCTACCTGCTAGAAAATTGTATTGGATAGAAACATCTAAATGTAGAGAAGAGTTCAGAGCAAGTGCATTTAGAAGGAATTTGAAGAAAAATAATTTTACTTGTAATGCCCAGATTACTTGTTCATAATCTCTATTTTTCCTTTAGGTAATGGGACTGCTCTGTAGTTCTATATCAGTATAACATTATTACTTTTAGTGAAGTACAAAGGATTAAAGCTAATGTAATGAAACTATGTTGCTTCATCATATTCCATTTTGTTCTCAGCTTGTCCAAGATGGTTTTATATGAATTGATCCAGTTGATGATGCTGAAAGTGCTTTATTTTGTAAATTATTATTTAATTAAATATTTCCCAACTACATGTAAAACATTTTAACAATCATTTTAAATGATTTCGAGTTCCAAATTTTCTTCTACCCTCCTACATCCCCCCTATTGTCATCCCAGTCCCCTTAAGACAAACACTTTGTTTTCTATTATACGTGTGGTCGTAGTAAGTAGACCTTTTCATATCAGCCATGTTGTAAAAATAAAAAAAACTAATAAAATAAAACAATAAAAATAAAGTAAAAGAAGTATACTGCAATTTTTGTATTTGGAGTTCATCAGTTCTCTCTCTGGAGGTGAACAGCCTTTTATCTTGGGTCATTGTCTTGATCATGGTGGCTAAGTCTTTCACAGTTGATCATCCTTACAATATTGCTTTTACTGTGTATAATATTCTCCTGGTTCTGCTCACTTCACTTTGCATCAGTTCATGTAATTTTTCCCAGATTTCTCTGAAACCATCCTGCTTGTCCTTTCTTATAACACAATAGTTTTCCATCACTATCATATACAATTTGTTCATTTATCTGCCACTTGATGGACAGCCCTTCAATTTCCAATTCTTTGTCACCATGAACACAGCTGCTGTCAGTATTTTTTGTATAAATAAGCCCTTTCCCCTTTTTCTTTTTTGATCTCTTTGAGATACAGAACTGATAGTGATGTTGCTAGGTCAGAGGGTATGTATAGTTTTATAACCCATTGGGTTATATTGTCCATATTGTCCTCCAGAATAGCTGGACTGGTACACAACGCCACCAGCAGTGCATTAGTGTCTCAGTTTTTCCACCTCTCTGCCAGCATTTGTCATTTTCTTTTTCTTTCATATTAGCCAATGTAGTAAATGTGAGGTGGTACCTCAAAGTTGTTTTAATTTACGTTTCTCTAGTCAGTAGTTTGAATGCTTTTTAAAGGAATGAAAGATACTGATTTTTCTTTTCCATCAGTTCAGTGTTCTATGCGTTAGCTATTAATCTGTTAGTTACTCATGACATGTAGCAGTTAAAGTAATTACTTTTACATTGTATGCAGACCTTTCTTTCGCTAGAAATCATGTCTTCCATTCAGAAAAGGAGGAGACAATTTCTAACAGGTGGGAATTGCTGTTTTTTGCTTTAAAGATTTCAGATCATGTTTAATAAAATACTAAATGTTCCTTGGATATTTTGAAGGGTGCTTTGAGGTCCTATGGTTTCAAATTTGTTTATTACTCTTTTGTGACTGACCACATCTAAATGAACATAAAATGTTATGTTTTTAAGTTTTTTGTTAATAATAATAATAATAACATATGTGCTTCATTCTCAGAAAGCAAACATGAATGTTTTTTAGAAAAATTTCTTTCTAAATTGATAAAGGAGAAGGTTATAATTTCTTTTCAAGCAAAGCTTCTGACCAAATTCCATGATGTAGCTCCTTTCAAGGCGATATGTTTTCTGTACTTAGTATATTTCTATATGTTATTCAGATGGGCTTATAGTCATGTTAAGTTATCAAAACATCCGACCCACCCACTATACCCATCACCCTACTAATCCTCTTCTTAGTCATATTCATATTAATTATCATAAATACTGTTGGACAAACCTGATTTGTTATTTAAGGTTGGAGATATAATTAGTTTTACGATCAACTTAAAAAAAAATTATTTACCAAAATATCATCTGTTGAAGACTCTAGTTAAAAATATTTTATCAGAAGACTACATAGTAGTGATGAATTTAATCAAATGTCAAGAGACTTCATGTTATGTGAAATGTTTCTTCATTCATGGCACAAGTTTGATGATTTGACATTTGTGATAACTGATTCTAATCTAAAGTTTATTTTTATACTCGATGGAAAAAAAAAAGGAGATTGCTAAATACATGCATAAAGTAAACAACATTTTAAGAAAAATATTTTCCTTCTCAAGAGTACAAGTTTTATTTTCAAGCAGTCTGTGTTTTGATTGCAGTATGAGAACAGACCTGTAATGTTCAGACTAGTACTTTGTATCAGATCAATGTCATCTATTCATTAAAGTAAAAGTTTTATTTTGTATGCTTAGTCTAGCTATTTGTGTATGGAAAACAATAAAAACTACCACTCTTCAATTCTGTAATTTCAACTTTAATAATATCGTGTATTATATTTCTCTGATTTCAGTTTTCATATGTGCTTGTTATACTTGTAATCAACAAGCCACTTGTTGATTACAAGTGGAAATGTAGTGAAAAAAATAATTAGTGGGAGGTAGCGTAGGACACTCAGGAGTATCCCAACTAGGCAGCTACTTTCATGACCAAATTCCATGCTGTAGTTTCTTTCAAGGCTAAAAGTTTTCAGGTTTTAATACATTCATATGTAATTTTCTGTATTCTAGGAACAGTTAACAAGTGGAAACAAACTTCATTTATAGTATAGCAAATACTAGTTAAAAAAATTCTAAAGTATACCTGTCTCTAAATGGTAGCATACCTTTTGAGTAGAAAACTGGATGGAACAGGCCTAATCAAAGTTATATCCCTAATGTCACTTAGTCATTAGAAAGTAAGAGTAGATAGACTGACTTTAGAGATTCATGAAAAGTATGTTGATAATTTTTAAAACTGTTAGCCTGAAGCATGTAACTCTGCTGTCACAGTTAATTATGGGTTCATTGTTCATGAGGTAGCAGGAAAAACAATAGAGGAGGAAGAAAACCCAGCTTTTAGTTCTGGTTCTTCTGCTTGTTGGCTAAGAATCCTTTGGCAAAGACCTTAGCTTCTCTGAGACATAATTTCTTTTTTAAGTATTCAGTTTTGCAATGAAACAAAATTGCTATTTGTTTCCCTCTATAGTTTTTTGTTATGTATTTTTTTTTTCAGTTTTCTCCCCCTCCCTTTTGTCTTCCTAGTGAACCCTCTACTTTAATGGATAAGTAAAGTCAATCAAAACAAATCGGTACATTGAACCATGGTTTCTACATCATCCAAATAGGGGTGCCTAACCCAGAGGGTTGTTCTAAGAACCAAGAGTTGTGAAAGTTCTCTGAACAGCAGCAGAGTGCTATATTTCACGATTTTTTTCCATGTCATATAAGTTTCCAATCCCCTCTCAATTTTATTATGTAATTCTCCTTGTATTTTCACCTGTTTGGCCCTAGGCCATGCTAGAACTCATCCAGGTTGGCCAGACAACTCAGTGATATCCCTCACTTCTCACTACCATGGGAACAGGGGTACCTACACCTTTCCCAGGACTTCTTGACTGCTTACAAGGGTTGGAAGTGGTAATCAACAACTCCATTCCTTTCAGTGAGATAAAGGACTGACTCCTAGGTCTTAACATCTGCCACTGTTTTCCAAGACCCTCTAGTCTTTACCATCTGCCCTGCCTCTGTGCCCTACAGTGCTTTCTGTCTCTGTCTGTCTCTCCTGATTTACTTACGTAACAAGGATTTCTTGACCTTGCTGTCTGCACCATCACTGAACTCCTAGGACTTCCAGGCTTTTTCCATCTGACCTTATATGCTGTCTCCCCCAATTAGAGTACCAGGTCGGCGAGAATATTCTCATTTTTTTATTTGTACCCAGTGCTTATCACAGTGCTTGGCACATATAAGTGCTTAATAACTACACTGTTGTTTTTTATTCATTCCTTTACCTGTTACATTAGAGTAGTCCCTATCAAATTCCACTGAAAGTAGGGATATCAATCCATACATAAGGATGCCTCCCTGCAGTCATATATTGACCTAATTTTAAAATTTAATGTTATCTGTGGGTTTGGGGTTCGTTTTTTGGGGGGGGGTATTTTTGCTTATTCTCAAAGCTGTTTCTCTCTGGAACTTAGTAGCTTTCTGTGACCTGGAGCCAGTCTCTTCACCTCTCTGAGCTTCAGTTTTTTCATCTCTAAGACACAACTAAATTATAGTACCTGTGCTACTTTCTCCATTGGGTTGTCTTGGGGCTCAGATTATATAAGAGCACAAAACTCCCTGTATCATGTGGTCGTTGAAAGCTTTTGCAAAATATGGTTCATTTAAATATGAGACTTACAAAGCCCTAGAACTTGATCCCCTATTTTTTTTAAATCACTTTATTGGCTCCTATTTTCATTATTCAAGAATTTCGGTTAAGTTTTATTGAGGAAAGTATTTTTAATGACAGTTCTACACTCAGAACTTACATTTTAAATATAAATTCTCCTTATTACTGATTCTAGGAAAAGATCATCTTTCCATACATTTCCCTTTTATCTAAGACAGCAGAATAGATGCACAAGCTGTCTACAGGATGATTGCATGTAAATAGCCTAGAAAAATAATGTTCCCATCCTTGCAGCGCAGATGGCATCAATATTGCTTCCAAGTTCCTAACAGCACCCCCACGCCCCAGTGCCACACACACACACACACACACACACACACACACGTAATAGAGGAACAGGGATAACGGTTGCCTTCTTCTGGAATCATGAAATTACATGAAGTTGGAGATGTGGAAGGAGGTGAAATTTCTTACAAACTCAGGTGAGAAGAGACTCAAGAGAGGGTAGTGTTATGAAAACCCAAGTAGAGTGCTTTATAAAGCACTTAATCTGTGTTTATTCGAACTAAATGGAAGAAACCCCAGTAAGACTCCTCTGAAACCACATTGCACTTTAAAGGCAGAAGAGTAAAGAATCTTCTTTTTTCCATCAAGGGTCACTAACTGGGTGGAGGAGACAAGAGCTTATGTAGAACTAAAAAGCTTTAGGGCAGAAGTAACTGCATAAGGAGAGAGATCTTAAAATCTGTAGGTTCTTGGGGTAAATTATCAGTGCTCATTACAGTGTCTGGCACGTAGTAGGTGCTTAACAAATGTTTATTCATTGAGCAGCTCTTGTTAACTTCCATTTTCAGAGTTCTCATTTTTTTCAACAATTCACTACTATTCACAATCCTTTAATTGTTTTCATCCAAGTGTTCAACCTGCTGTAGGTGGGAAATTTATTCCCTCTTTAGGAAAACTGTCAACTGAGCAATATCCCTAAATTGTGTACTTTCCTCAGACTAGGTTAAATAAAGCTGGAGACCAGCTTCTTATCACATCACAATTCTGGGTAGTTGTAAATATAGTACATCATAAACCAGTTTGACTGCTGGTACTTAAGCTTGTGTTACAGAAATTCTGCTAGCTAAGATATTAATTTTACTAGCCTCTGCTATTGCGACTAGTATTCTGTTAAATTATTTGAAATAGATCCAAGGGAACAGATAGGTGGTGCAGTGAATAGAATGCCAGGCTTGAAGTTAGGAAGATTCATCTTTCTGAATTCGTATCTGGCCTCGGACTTTTATTAGCTGTGTGACCCTGGGCAAGTCACTTAATCCTCTTTGCCTCAGCTTCCTTATCTTTAAAATGACCTGGAGAAGGAAATGGCAAAAGACTCCAATTTCTTTGCTAAGAAAACTCCAAGTGGAGTCACAGAGTCAGATATGAGTAAAAAACTACTGAACAACAGCTAAATAGTATATACCTGTGCAGGTTTTTCTGCATCAACTTAATCATTTAGTTTACTATTCTTAGGAGCTCTTTGGACTTGAGTGATCTTTTTTTTTTTTTTTTTTTTTTAATAGTTATTACTGGTCTTGGAAATAGAAGTGAATCTTACTTAATACTTTACCATACTCACGTCTTGATGGGCTAAAGATCCCTTTTTGTATAGGATAGCCAGGGAGCAAATAGATCACTAAGTTGAAAATAGAAATATTCACCCTGAACACTGACTGAACAGTGGGTACTGCTCAGAATTTGGGTGTTTTTATTTTAAATGTAGATCACCTAACATTTATTATTTTTAAACTGACTTGACTAGTTGTTTCTTCTTTAAATTCATATAATTTGTGATGATGAGGGAAAAAACAGTGAAAGATAATTATCCTTCAACTTGAACAAAAGCAAACATCAAAAACTCTTTTTATCGGATCATTGATTCTGTAGAGCTGTGTGTTTTTTTTGAAGAGGGGGAGGGTTTGTTGTTTTGATTACGAGTCATGGTCTTAGAGCAGTGAGGGACCTTTGAGGTAATTTAGTACAGTTCTCTTATTTTTCAGAGAAAACTGAAGCCTGCAAAGGTTAAGTGATTTGCCCAAAGTCACCTAAGTGACAAGTACAGAGACAGAATTTAAACAGGTCCTAGCCTTCATAAGATTTTTTTGTTGTGTCTTGTTTTTTTAAGGTAGGATCTGTTTTAGTGAGGTTTCATGGATCATTTTTTTTTGTAAGCAGAATTACTAATAAATAATGAAGGGAAAGCAACCAAAGTGTTTTGAAACCTTACAGATTTTTTACTACACTAAATTATTTCCCTGTGTTGGTATTTCCGTATTTGTGAACTCCCAAGAGTCAAGAATCTGATTCATTGCTGAAATAATGTACTTCAAACAATATTTCCTCATAAGGGACCTGTAAAATTTTTTCAGAGTTGTTCAACCACATCAACAACAGATGTTTGATGAAGAATTGCCAGCCAGTCAAGATGAAGACGAGCAGCCTGGTCCATCCAGAAGAAAACGACAGCCAAGTATGTCTGAGACAATGCCGCTATACACACTTTGTAAAGAGGATTTAGAAAGTATGGATAAAGAGGTGAGCCATGACCAAATGCCAGAAATCTAAAGAAATGGTTTTAGGAATATAAAACAGGGATGCTGGCTGTTTTTGACAGTGGTAATAATTGATAACCACTTTTATACTTGTGCATTTTCTCTTCCAGCTGAGTTTTGTTTTTCTAGATTTTAGTAATTGCATAGCAGAAGCAAAATTGAAATACTACTGTATTTATATTGTTATTTTTTATGTTTACATGTTCCTTTCTACTAGAACTCCTGGCACCTTGAAATACTTTAAATTAGATCCTTGAAACTATTCAGTGATATTGGCAGAAGGTGTCATGTGTGCACTTTGTGATGCATTTCTCATTGTGTGCTATTTTTACTACTTTATGCATATGCAAATAACAAGTGGACCTAGGCTAAAAACCCAGTAATAGTGCTGTTAAAAATATCTGTTTGTAGTATAGTAATAATGACCTTTCCTAATGAATTTTAATATCATTTCAGTTTCTATAATTCACTCTTTATCTTGTTATGTGGGGAATTTAGTTCCTGTTGCTTTTATGCTGCCTTTTTAGATAGTAAAAATGATTTTAGACTAACTTCTTTTTAAATGTTGCATTGTGGGTCTAATGACAGTGGAATCTACAGTATGTTTAAATGCAGACTAAATATAGTGGTTTTCTTCCTCAAAGGAAAAAAAAACCCTGAAACTTAATAATTAAAATTAAGATTTTTATCCACAGTTTAGTCAAGTTAAACTAAAAACCTATTAGCAATGACGTCTCGAATGAATGTAATAGGTTAAAAGTTTTTTTAGTCTGAATTCAGGAATGCTTTTAAATCAATTTAGATTTTATTAATTGGAGTAACACCCACATATTTTTGAAAAAAATTGTAATATGCATATTTACAAGACACTTATTTTCCAGTAGACAAGTTTTGTTTAGAGATTTGTGGACCTCTTTTAGTAATTGCGCAGTCATCAGATCGGCAATCTCTAATGTAAGAGTTCTTCTGGTTCTATCATTCTTTGGTTCTGTGTAGTAACCACATATAGATTTGTAACACCTTTTTAAGGTTTTCAGGTGGTTCTGATTAAGGTGA
Organism: Bettongia penicillata ogilbyi; assembly: GCA_023548195.1. Taxonomy (NCBI): domain Eukaryota; kingdom Metazoa; phylum Chordata; class Mammalia; order Diprotodontia; family Potoroidae; genus Bettongia; species Bettongia penicillata. The sequence continues at coordinate 12,301,395 of JAJHZJ010000318.1, forward strand.
AAGTTGTCATTGATTTCTTAATTCTTGGGTGTCTTTCAGAAATCCTTTATTTAACCAGCCAAATTAATTTGGTTCTTTGTACTTGGGAGTAAAAAATTTATATAAACTTTAGGTTTATAACTTTAGGTTATATTAGACCATGCTAATGAAAAATGACATTTTTGTTTATTTTTAACTCTATCAGAAATTGCATATTACCACTTTAATCCTATTTATAGTAAAATTTATAAAATCATACCAGTATCAGACTACTTTCAGGATTGCCATGTTTACTGTTATGCCTCCTCTTATTTAGTTACTATTTATATATAATATATATATAAATATATAAATATATATATATATATATACTGTATGTTTGAGGATACAATGAAAAAATAAAAATATAATACAGATATAAAAATGAAACAATCCCTTTCTCTAGTGTACGTTCTGTTGGAAGCAATATATACTCATGTAAGTAAATTGAAAGTCATTAGGGAGAAAAGAACATTAACAGTTGGTATCAGAAAGAGCTTCATCTAGCAGGTAGTGCAAGATGATTCTGGGTGGTGAGACAGAGAGAGAGACAGAGGAGTCCATACTATGCAGTGCAAGGACATGGAGCTAGAAGGAAGAGTAACATGAATAGGGAGGAGGCCAGTTTGACTAGACCATAGGATGTGAGGAGACTAATGTATAATGAGGTTTGAAAGATCAGCAGAGGTCAGATTATAAAGTATTTTAAAAGCCAAATAGAGGAGCTTTTACTTTACCTTAGAGGAAATAGGGAACCACTGGAGTTTACTAAATAGGATTAGATAAAATATACTCCACCAACTTAGATATATGGAGAAAGCTTTTATGATGATCAAAGAAAACAATAATTGAGAAGTCAAGAAAAATAATTTTCTCTGAATAATTTTCCTTTATTACTTTTTGTGCTTTATAATGTTATGAAACAAAATGTACATGATTACAATTTACAAGTCACTAAATAGCTAGCTTATGCTGGCTGTATGTTTCAAAACAGGGTAGGAGAGAAATGTTATCATTTGACACAGAGAGAAAGATATCTCCCTGGGCCATGTGGGCTTTTAAATATGAACTATTTCCCATAGGTACTTTATATGCAGAAAACACATAGTCATGATAAGTTCACAATTATACAATCCCTGACTTAATTGGGAAAGGACCGTTTTATTATGTTTCAGGGAAGGGACAACAGAAACTTTTCAGCATGGTGATCTTCAATTTGCTTATTCTTGTTTCTAAAGAGAAATACCTCACTTCTGACATAGTTCATCAGTATAGTTTATAGTGTATAAATATTTTACTTACATTCAAATTTACAAAATAATTCTGGGGTAACAGACTACTTTGAGGATTGCCATATTTGTGCCCATTCTTGCTTAATTATTACTCATATGCATAATCAACAATTATTTATTCAGTACCTACTGTATTTTGGGGAATACAGTGCAAAATTCAGTACATATGCAAAAATGAAATCATCGTTGCTCTCTAGTTTGTATTCTGTTATTCCTGAGTTTAGATACTGCTGATCAGTTAGCATACACTAGACTGAACAGTTTTTCTGAACTCATGATATGGCTAGAGAACAGTTCAGTTTTGGCACATACTCAGCCTCTTCAAGAAGCAGCTCTTACCAGAGGGCAGGCAGCCAGCCCAGGGAAGTTTTTATTAACTATCTCAAGAACAACTTTGAAGAAGCTATTGTACCTTAGAAAAGAAACACCAAAGCCTGTTTTGTAAGACTTCTGAAGAAGGATATTAAAATGCTTGAACTTGTCAGAGGCAAGCTAAGAGGTTAAATGTGGTTGTGATAGATATCAAAGAAATTTATTAAGCAAGTAAAACTTTCCTCAAAAGGTGGGTCACACTGCAATTTCCATATTAATAAGTAAAAAATTAATTTAGTTCTACCTGGGACTTGATCCATCATTAACCTTTACTTTTTTGAGCAGAAGTTCCTACTTGAAAGGCACCTTAAATTTTAGGACAGATTTTATGGCCTGTGTCAGAAAGTACCGGTCAGCAAAAGCCCACTCATAATACTTAGACTATATCTGGAGTATTGTGTTCAGTTCAGGTTCCCACTTTTTATGAAGGATATTGATGAGCTTGGGTACAGTACAAAGGCAAATAAGATGGCATAGAAATTTGAAGCCATACCTCTAGACATTTGTAGAATGTCAAGACATGGTAGGGCTCACATGAGGTATATTTGGGGTTTTACTTTGGCAGGTTATGTAGTTGAGTGATTAGACTTTATTTTAACTAGAATTTATACTGGGATCAGTGGGTAGATGGATTTTAAAAGGTTGATTTCAGCTCAGTAATTTAGCCAAGTGGACTAGTCATTGATGTTTAAGAAACAGGGAGTCACTAAAGATAGGTAGACCTAAGTTCTCGAGCCTATGTAATGGAATAAGAGATGGGCATTCTAGATTCTCTTTTAGGTAAAATTATGTGATCATTACTATTCATCTGTCATTTGAAAAAACTTGTCTAAAACAGCTAAGAGAGCATCCTTGTGCATACCACATTCTTCCCTGAGACCTAAGAAAAGGGAGATGATTTTTCTTTTAAATTAATGACCCCACTACTTCCCATCATTGGAATTTTTGTGCACACATATGTTTATGTTTGCCTGTGAAAGAAAAGAAATGCTTGAAGATGGCAAACTCACCTGTTCCAGAAGTGAGATATTTAATGTACTTTTACTGGCCATTGGCCAAATAATTGAGTCCATTATAATAAGTATTATGGAAAGTAAGAATACTTTATGTGTCAGAGGAATCAACATTATAATTCATAGATATGTGAGGTTAGATTATGTCTACAATTGTGTTCAGTACAGGGGTGACTGAATCTTTTAGAGGATGTCACACATTTGTATCAAACAATGTGCTAGGCATAGAGCACGTAAAGACAGAAGTAAAACAGTTTCTGCCCTCAAGGAGCTTACTTTGTGTGGAGAAGAATATAAAGTTATGTAAAAAATTAAATAAAAGATGATGCTAGAGAAAGGGCACTAGTAGCTGATAGGATAAAGAAAGGTTTTATATAGAAAGTGGCATTTGAGCTGAGTTTTGTAGTAGATGATGGATTCTAAAAGGCAGAGATGAAGAGGAAGGGCATTCTACACAATGCAAAAGTATGGAGATTAGAAATGAATTACTGTGTATGAAGAATAAGAATGCCAGTTCGTGAGAAAAATATATAGATGTATAATAAGGCTGGAAGGATGGGTTGGGGTTAGGCTATAAAGAAGACTTTTTTTGAAAATTTAAATCGTGGACCGTGTTTTTAGTTTGATGTGATGGTTCCAGATTGCTGTGACTTAGCATCTCATCTAGATTTTTATGGCACCAGAAAGCAAATTGATCACTCAGCCTCTGTCATATCATCAACAGAAATACAAAATATCTCATTTAAGTCTTAATGCTTTACTTGGTTATTTTGATTCACTGGGAAAGTCTTCATTTTTCTGAAACTAGTTTCATCAAATCATGTAAAACTTAATATTTTTACTACATTTATAGTCAGTTCAATTCAACAGTATTTTAAAGGGCCTATCACTCAATTAATAAGCATTTATTTGCGTGATGAATATAAAATCTGAGAGACAGAATTTCTGGGTAATTAATAATTAATTAATTAGGGTAGCAAATAATGATTAAGTTGATGGGCATTGGTCTCTCTCCATAACGAAAAACCAAGTCATGGAGATTCCTTTATGCTTAGATATCTTTGGAAAAGGAAGTGCCCCTGGCAGCTGAAAATTAACCCTGGTTCATGAATAATTAATGAATGGGTGGATATTTTCTAATGAGGAGGTGGGCTAAAAGTCTTCAGTTCCTTCTGCTGAAAATGTGACTTGATCATGAAACTCAGCATCCTCCAGCTATCAAGATAACAGGAATCCATCTCGACTCAGATTAGTCAAGTTGAACAATGGAGGTGCGGTTTCTAGGGCCTGAGCCTAATACTTTGGGAGCTGCAATTCACCTAGATTATATTCTCTTTACACTTTGATTAGAAATAATCTCTCCTAGTTGGGTGGTGGGGTGCTGCCCAAGATTGAGGAGAATGTTCCTGGAGGGTTGGGCCCATCTCATCATTAGCCCTGTCCTTTAGAGACTGACTGACCTATAGGGACTGGCCCCAGAGGGACAAAATAGAAAAAAAGCTCAATCCTAATTTAGCTATTAATTGCAGAAAAGTAATCATTTTTCTCATTTATTTGCCAGGGATTGTGTTAAGTTCTGTGGATACAGGCAAAAGACAGTTCCTCCCGTCAATGAGTTTGTGATCATTAGAAGGACACAACATGCAAATAAATATATATGAAGCAAATTACATACAACCTAAATAGGAAATAATTAACAGAGAGAAGACACTAGAATTAAGAGGGATTGGAGAAGGCTTCCTGTAGAAAGTGAAATTTTAGTTGAGATTTAAAGAAAGCCAAGGGGAGATCAATGATCACAGTGGAGGAAGAACATTGCAGTCATAGAAGACAGCCAGAGAAAATGTCCTGAGCCAAGAGATGGAATGTCAGTGTCACTGGGATCAAAGTATATGTTGAAGAGTAAGGTATAAGAAGACTGGAAATATAGCAGGGAACTAGGTTATGCAGGGCTTTGGATACCATAGTGTTTGGGTGCTTCTAGAGGCAATAGGAAACCACTGGAGTTTATTGAGTTAAGGAGCAACTGAAGAGGACCTGCACATTAGGAAAATCATTTTAGTGGCTGAATGGAGGATGGATTGGAGGAGGGAAAGACTTGCGGCAGACCCACTAGACTGTTGCAGTAATTCAAATATAGCATGATGAGAACCTGTTCGTAGTGGCAATGTCAGAGGAGGAAAGGGGGCATAATTGCAAGTTATTACGAAGGTGAAATCTGCCTTGGCAACAGATTTGGATATGGGGCGATGGGAGATAGTGAGGAATCCTGGATGACTCATAGGTTGCAAGCCTGAGGGAATGGGACAAAGATGTCATCCTCTGCAATAATAAAGAAGGTAGGAGGCAGGGGGAATTATTTAGGGGGGAAAAGAATAATGAGTTGTTTTGTACATATTGAGTTTAAAAAAAATGAATGTTTAAATTTTTCTTTACATGCAATTAGAAAAAATTTTAATTAAAAAAGGAAAGATAGTGAAATATAATCTTATTGGTTTATAAGGTGAAAGATTGAGGTTGAAACCCTAGAGGCATGTAGTGTAATCCCTCATTTTATAGATGAGGAAAGAGATTATGGCTAAAAAGATTTTGAGTTTGCTTGAGTGGCAGAGACAAGATACCATTGTATTAGTATAGGTTCTTTGTTTTAAGTTGTGCAGTGCTTATCCTTGTCCTTTCATAAATGCATAGGACTCTACCAACGACCTCATCTAGATTGGCAGCAACAGCAATGTCTAAACTGGAAGGAAATGAGATTTTTGGAAAGCCCACTCAACCTATACAAGAATGACTTGCCAGAACACAAAAATCCTAATCTAAAAATTAAAAGTGAAAATATGAGAAAACAGAAGATTTCGCACAATAAAAAAAATACTATGGGTTAAGATAAATTCCAGAGGTAAATGCAGATGGAGAGAGTAACCGCACTATAACTTCAGGTAGAGCATAAGAGAAAAAAATAGTTTGAATACAAGGACTACTATGGTTACTGGACATAGTGAAATGAGTTTTTAAAAATTATAAATGAAATGAGAATTTAAGAGGAAAAAAATTGAAAAGAGGTTAACTACCTTAGAACAGAAAGTGAAAAACCTTAAATAGTATATTACCTAAAAAATAGATTGGGCAGAACTCAATCACTCTAGGAGACAAGAAATATTAGAAGAAATTGATAAAGTTTTTAAAAAATTAGAAGAAAGCTGAAGGTATCTACCCTTCAGAACAACTGACTTGGGAAATAGGTCAAGAAAAAATAATTTAAGTTCCATTAGACATCCTGAAATGCATAACCAAGTAGTTACTTGATTTACACGTGTTAAGAAATCATTTAAGAAAACTGCCTAGATTTATTAAATCTAGCGGATTGAACAAAATTTTGATAGCATGAACTTCAGAGGAGGAGGAAAGGTTGTTGAGTGATGATGACAACCCAATATTTTAGAAATAACTCTGTAACACAAAAAACCAGTGAGACAAAAAGTATGAAATAAGATGCAGTTAGTGCTATATATTATGACATGATGTAGTATGATCTGTGAAGCCAGATTTCTAAGGACCTAGAGGTTGAAAGGAAGAAGACAGGAAGAAATATAAAATGAAGGAAAGATTGTTAGTTATGGACTGGGAATCCAGAAGGCATAATAGATAAGGTGGTCAAAGTTGAAGTGAGACATTAAGGTTTAGGGCTAGGGAGGATAGCAATGGGAGGCATGAGGTGAGGGAGGGAGTGTTTTTTTTTAAAGGTCACATTTTTCTATTTTATAATGAGGTGCAGAAGCCAAAGCAGCAGCCATAAAAGCCTGTAGGGTAGAGGAGAGAAATGACCAGAGGTCTCTAGCTGCTTCCCTCCTACTAGTGGGGAGATGTCTATTATTTGCACTGGATGGCATAATGGCATTGAAGACATTTTAATCAACATATTGGTTAACCGTTTTGCTCTGTTTCTCTAAGTGAAAGTATTATCTCTTTTGTCTAAGTAATTTGTTACAAGCACCATTATTTTTTTCTGTAATTTCTATACCCAGCATCTTTGCTTTCATCAGTGCAAAATGCTCAGTGGGATAGTTTCCTTTTATTTTCTAAGCATTTATCAAACATATACAAGTGCTAATAGGTATGGATTATATAAGAAATGTAGAGTAGATCCCCCACTGTTATGAAAAACTTTTGTCCCAAAAAAAGAACGTTTGACATTTGCTGTTCAATTTACAACTCATAATCTATGTTGTGTTGCTACCAATTCTTATGTTGTACACAACACTGTCTGATGGATGTACTATTGCTGTGTGTCAAATGTTTAAGATGATGCTTTTAAGAAGTTGAGATTAAAGGTTCATAATATAATGTGTGTATGCATATATATACTTATGAATACATTATGTGCATGTATACATAATCTCACTTAATGGAAAATGACTTTGGTATCAATATCACTAGAGTGGTGAGAGTCTTAGACCAGAAGGCCAGTTAGGAGACTTTTGCAATAATTTAAGTGAAAGGGGATGAGGGCTTGAAGCAGTTTGTTGGCTGTGTGAGTGGAAAGAGGGAAACATATATACATGATTTTGTGAAAGCAGAAATGACAAGAATTGACTACCAAGTGAATATGTGAGAAGTTGAAAGTAATACCAGAGCTGTTAACTTGGGAGACTAGAAGAATGGTGGTACCTTCATCAGAAATGTGAAAGTTTGGAAGAGGGGAGAGTTTGGGGGGAAAAAATGAGTGAAGTTTCAGACATGTTACATTTAAGATGTGTCCGGCATATTCAGTTTGAAGTTCACAATAGGAAATTGGTGATGTGAGACTGAAGCTCAGGGAAGAAAGACTGGGGCAGATTATGTATAGATCATAAATCATCTACATAGAGATGGGGTTAGCAAGAGGAAAACTCTAGAGCGAGAGGAGAAATAGACTTACGACAGAGCTTCACAATTAGAGAGAGCTGTTTTGGACAGTGAGGCAGCAAAGAAGACAGAAGAGAGGACAGGGAAGTAGGAGAACCTGAAGACAGTAACTCACAGACCCAGAGAACAGAAAGTGTGTGTGCAGCTGGAAAATGTGATCACTCGTGTCAAATGAAACAGACAGGTCAAGAAGAATAAGGACTGAGAAAAGATTGTTAGATTTGGTCATTTCAAGGTCATTGCTTAACTTTGAGAGAACAGTTTTAGCTAAGTGATAAAGTCAGAAGCTAGATTGCAAAGAGTTGAGGAGGGGAAATGGAGGCAGGCAGTGTAGATAACTCTTTTATTTATTTTTATTTTTTTAAGGAGTTTGGGAAAGAGAAGAGAAATATAGGACAATTATTTGAAAGGATAATGGGTCTAGTGAAGGTGTTTCTTTTTTTAAGTATGGGGGAGACTTGGGCATTTTTGAAGATGAAAGAAACTAATAGAGAAGAGAAAAAGGGAAGATGCATTCTTCCAGAGAAGACGAGGGGTTGGGCTCAAGGTCTCGTGAATGTATCAGGGTTGATTTTGGCAAGGAGAAGGGTCACCTTTTTGTCAGAGATTGGGGAAAAGAGCAAAAGTGTAATAAATAAGATGAAGAGAATGGGAAAAGTGAGAGCTCACATTTAATTGCCATAATTTTCTCAACAAAGTAAAAGTTAAAATCTTCAGTTGAGAGAGAATGGTGGGAGAGTTATAGAATGCTTGAAGTAACAAATTTGAATTGACTTCTTTGGGAGTAAGATAGGGAATTGAGGTTGAATAAAAGGACTACCTTGCAGGTGAGGGCCCAATTCAGATTAGTATGTATGACTTTGTGGGGCAATTAGTTCCCCCCTGCTTCCTTCGTTAGAAGTCTTTGGTTGTCCTTCATTCTAAAAGATGGTCAAAATGACATCACTGTGCTTGCTAGAGGCTGATCAGACCAACATGAACTCAGAATGCTCTACCAAGAAAACACAGGTACTCTATGAGCCACCACCACTCCATGCATCCATGGAACCATTGGGAATGTTGTGGATAGGTTCATTTATCTTGGTAGTATACTTTCCAGGGATGTACACCATGATAATGAGGTTAACACACGCATTACCAGTGCTAGCTCAGTGTTTGGGAAACTCCAAAGAAAAGTGTGGGAGAGAAGAGGTATTAGACTGACTACCAAACTGAAGATCTATAGAGCCATTATGCTGACCTCATTGTTGTATGCCTATAAAACCTGGACAGTATACCAGGACCATACCAGAAAACTGAATCACTTCTACTGAAGATCACCTGGCAGGATAAGGTACCAGGCACTGAGATCCTTATTGGAATTGCCAAGCATTCATACTCTGCTTCAGATAATGCAGCTCTAGTGGACTGACCATGTTGTTCGAATGCAAAGTGTACACTTGCCAAAAAGACTGTTTTGTGGAGAACTCACACAGGGCAAGTGTTCACCTCGTGGTTAGAAGAAGCAATATGAGGATACTCTCAAGGTATCTCTTAAGAACTTTGAAAACTAGGCATAGACCAGTGCCTGACACCAAACACAAGAGTAAAGTCCAAATGGGTACATGACCTAGGTATAAAGATTGATACTATAAACAAATTAGTGGAGCAAGGAATAGTGCATTTGTCAGATCTACGGAGAATGCAGAAATTTATGACCGAACAAGAGATAGAGAACATTATGAAGAGCAAAAGGATGATTTTGATTACATTAAAATGAAAAGTTTTTGCACAAACAAACCCAATGCAACCAAGATTAGGAGGGAAGCAGAAAACTGGGAAAGAATTTTTGCAACTAGTGTCTGTGATAAAGGCTTCATTTCTAAAGTATATAAAGAACTGAGTCAAATGTACAAGAATACAAGTCATTCCCCAATTGACAAATGGTCAAAGGATATGAACAGACAGTTTTCAGAAGAAGAAATTAAAGATATCTATAGTCATATGAAAAAATGCTCTAAATCACTATTGATTTAGAGATATGTAAATCAAAACAACTCTGAGATAACACATGACACCCATCAAATTGGCTAACATGACAGAACAGGAAAATGATAAATGTTGGAGAAGATGTGGGAGAGTTGGAATACTAATTCATTGTTGGTGGAGCTGTGAGGTGATCCAACCATTCTGGAGAGCAATTTGGAACTATGCCCAAAGGGCTACTAAAATGTGCATACCCTTTAACCTAACACCACTTCTAGGAATATATCCTCAAGAAATAGGAAAATGAGAAAGGGTCCCACATTTACAAAAATATTTATAGCAGCATTCTTTGTGGTGGCCAAAAACTGGGAATCAAGGGGATACCCATCAATAGGGGAATGGCTGAATAAATTATGGTATATGAATGTAATGGAATACTATTGTCCTGTAAGAAATGATGAACAGGAAGACTTCAAAGAGACCTGGAAAGACTTATGTGATCTGATGTTGAGAGAAAGGAGCCAGAACCAGGAGAACTTTGTACATAGAAACAACCACAGTGTGCGAGAATTTTTTCTGGTAGACTTACAATTCCATTGCAATGCAAGGACCTAAAAAATTCCCAATGGTCTTTTAAGGCAAAATGCCTTCCACATCCAAAGAACTACGGGATTCAATTGTAAAATGTAGCAGATCATCTTCTTTTGTATTACAGTTTGGTTTCTTATATGATCTCTCCCCTTCATTTTAATTTTTCTATGCAACGAAAACAAATAAAATAAATTAAAAGAAAGAACTTTGAAATTGATTGTGTAACAAAAGAGACACTGACACAGGACCACTCAGTATGGTGTGCCCACATCAGAGAAGGTTCTGTGCTCTAAGAGCAAAGCGGAATTGAAACAGCTCAAAGGAAACACAGGATGCGCAAATTTAGAGAAATCACCCCAAATGTTCACACAGACTATGTGTGCCCAATCTGTGGTAGAGAAGTCTTTCAGCAAAGATTGGATAACTATTTTTCAGGTATGTTGTTGAGGGAATTCTTTCTTAGGAATAGATTGGATAGGCAGGCACTCGAATTCCTTTCTAGTTCTGAAATTCTGTGAACTTAATGAAACCAGGTTCCTAAGAAGCAAAAATTTAGACTTAAAACAAAACCCAAGCCATGAATATATAAAAATAATATTTGCAAATCAGTAAATGGGATTAGTAATTACAATCAGGATAGTGTGATTTTTTTTTCTGTGGACATTAACCAAAGAAAATACGTATAAATTATTTGTTAAATAGAACTTCTTGTGTCTGCTAAAGTGCTATATGGACTACTATATAACATTTGTTATAATGAAATTTTATCTGTCTAAAAGTCCAATAAATAATTTTTGTCCTTATTTCTGACTAGGGAAATAAGTCATTTAGGTGAGGAAATCTATGAAACTTTTCCAAAAACATATCTAGAAACATATGCACTCACCAATTGAGAATTAGTTTTATTGCTTAGGAGTTGATCATTTCGCATATGTCCTACCATGGGGATATAAACATTTTACAATTGCCTTTTTGTTCCAGCGAATAAAAATGTAGCATTTATTACCAAGTACAGGGTAACTAATGAGCTTTAGGAGAATGAAACAGAATTCTTTTTTCAGATAATTTCTAGTTTTGAAATGCAGAATTAGGATAATTTACATTGCTTGGTAGCATAAATATTAGTCATGGCAAATAAAATGTTTGCCTTTCCTACCTAATTTTAATTCAAATTATGTCTTTTCTATAAAGTAAAAAATGTTGAGCAGGTCTCAGAAATGTTTTTTTGTTGGTGCAAGGAAAATACGCATTCACTGCGATTTTCAAAAATAATAGAAAGTTAAAAAAACATCCTAAATTTCTTTTTTGGAGCCCAAGAGCAGTGGCAGTTTTTTTTTTAATCCCTTTAAACAAGGTAATTTTGTTTAGATGTTATGCTAAGTGACCAATCTGACCATTTGTTCCCAGAGAATGTTGTTTGTTATGCTTAACTTTTTTAAAAGTTTATAGGTTGTATACTTTCCACTGATTTAGAGAAATGTGATTAAGATAAACTTTATATGAAAATTGGATTCTTTTCCGGAAAGGGCCTGATTGAGTAATTTGAATACTCTGTGTGTGTGTGTGTGCGCGCGCACGTGCGCATGCATGTGTGTGTGTGTGTGTGTGTGTATGTGTATGCTAGGAATTGTATTTATTTTCATTATTTTGCCCCCAAAGAGATTTCATCCTAAATAAAAATCATTCTTTAAAATATTTAAAAGTAGCAAAACAAAGGCAGAATTCCTTTTTCCTTTAACTCACTTCCGTTTATTGCTTGATATCACATAAAAACCTTGTTACCTAAAACTCTTCCTTCATATTTTCCACATATAGTCATTCTGGGTGACTCATCATACTATTATATCTATTACCTACATTACAGTTTAAATTGTGTACTCTATCTCATATCTAGTCTCTCTTTTTTTTTTTAGCTAGGTTTATGAATGAAAGAGACAGTGTTAAAAGAAACATCTATCCATTAACAAATGTTCATTTTCTCATAGATTGGCAATTTGACTTCTGCCTTCATTAATAAATTGACTCTGCTATTTCCAAGGTTACCACTCATCTCTTAATTGCCAAATTACCCTTTCTCAGTTTCCTGCCTTCTTGACCTCTACGGCATTTTGATGCTGCTGAGAGTTCCCTATTCCTTGATACAATATCCAGCCAGATTTTAATGACAGGGCTTGTTCTTTACTGTTTCCCAACTATCTGGCTGTTCCTTCCCAGTCTGTATTGCTACATCACTTATTCATATTTACCCCTTCTCCAACCTCTCCAAGGTGTGGGCATGCACCAAAGCTATATCTTGGTCCTTTTCTCTGTATATTCTCTTGATGATTTCATTAGTGCCCATGGTTTTAGCTATCATCTCAGTTGATGCTTCATAGAGTATTCCAGTTGAACAAAGGATGTAGGATTTGTTAGTGAGGACATCATTTGTCTTGGTAGAGAGGGTGCTTTTTGTAGCACATAGAAAGTTAAAAAACTTACATAGGGTTAAGGAGCAAGTTATGAGTTGACTTTGGCTAGACAAAAGGGTTGGGGGCTGATAAGCATCTATAGGATATAGTCTGGGAGTTGGGGTCAGGAAAACCTGAATTTAAATCCTGTCTTGTATACTTACTAAGTTTTATGTGACCCTGGGCAAGTCACTTAACCTTTCTGTGTTGTGTCTCAATTTCCTCATCTGTAAAATGGGGGTGATGATTATAGCACCTACCTCACGGGGTTATTATGAGGATCAAATGAGTTGAAATATGTGAAGTGCTTTGCAAACCTTAAAGCACTATGTAAATGCTAACTGTTATTACTGGTGTCCTTGTTCAAGGTTGGAAGAAAAGCTGGAGCAAAGGGGTGAAAATGAAAATGAACTTTATATGTAAGAGTACGATAAGGAAACCAGAGTGGTTAAAATAAAGGGTTTGTGTTAGGGAGCAGTGGACAATAAAACTGAATAGGTAAATTGGGCCAGAGTAAGTAGGGTGTATTAGGATCTTAGATGTGATGCTAGTGCAGATGTGGAGGTTCCTCCTTTTGTCGGAGTGATATGTTGAAACAGATTGATAACATACGTAATAGTTTGTAATGAAGAAACTAGATTCACCACAATCAGGTGTTGTGACTGTCATTATTATAATTATTATTATCCAGGTGTGAGGTGATGAGAATGGAAGAGAGAGAAAGTTATGAATCTCAGGTATTGCTGGGACCATTACAACAAATGAATGAAAAACAGAAAGGCAGTTTGGTGTGAGCTAATTACAGTTCATAGCTAATATGTTTTTCAAATTCAACCCTATCATGCCTGGAGCAGCAGTTCTAAGTGGTAGATTTCTCAGATAATTATAGTGGTACTAACTGCTATAGGTTTAACTGCTCTACTCATTTTATAAAATTCTCTGACACTGACATGATTCCTGATGGAAAAGTCTTGATAATAACTGCTATGATATTTTCACATTGCTACATTTTCCTCATTCAAGGATAGCAGCTGTTCTCAGTGTGGCGCCAGTATGATCTGATGAAAAATCTCTTTTCACATGATTGCTTCTTCCTCCCTCTGAAATATTAACCACAGTGCATCTTCATATGTGAATTGCATGAGATGTGTCTGTTCCTTAGAACAAAGTATGTTTTTAATGAGATGCTGATTTGCTCATCCTTATTTTTATCTTTAAGATATTGAAATATGAATGAAGCAACTTTATACAATACCAAAGACATTCTCTTCTCCTTAGAACACCGCACTGGTTCTTCTATAAGTGTCAGTATTTTAACTTCTGTAGTGAAAAGAGTACTGGACTTAGGAGAATCTTCAATATGTCTCTTGGATCTGTTACTTAATAGCTTTGTGGCCTTTGACAAATTACTCATGCTCTCTGAGCCTCATTCTCTTTATAAAATTGGCCTATAATACCTCCTCCATTTACCTCCTAAGCTTGTTTATAGGATGAAGTGAGATCATGTATATAAACTTGGTGCTAAATAAATATCAGCAATACATTAATAGATATTTCTGATTCTTTATGTAAATATTTTCATGTACTCTCAATTCTTTCTGTGATACATTCTTTATTTAGTAAAGAGTATATGCATCGAAAATAGCAAATCTTGTTACTCTTGTTTTTAGTGGTATGATCAGATTTGTGAACAATGACTTTTTACGTTACTTTTACATCAGCAGATGTCTCTTTTGTTGCTTTTTCCTCTGCATTGTTAACACTTATCCTAATATTTTAGCTACATATTTTCAGTAACAATTCAGAACCTGTAGTTAATTTAGAAAAGACAGGATTCCCCACGTTTCTTTGATTGTACTTATCTGGCATCTCTAATAACAGATTGAATAGACTTTCCTTTTCTTCTTGTGAATATGATTTACTACTAAGGCTCAGCAGGCAGGGAATATATGGTGAGTTTTTGCTGACCTCTCCATTTTTATCCACATGAAGGTTTGTGGGGACAAGAAAGCTATGCACTTATAGCAAAAACTAGATCGTCCCATTCCAAGCTTTGCATGTATTACTTAAAGTATTACGAGGAAAGCACATACTTATATTACTGCTTCTTCTCCCAGTAATTAATAATATCTTATTTCTAAGGCTAAATCAATTTTTAAAATGTTAACTCTGTGGCAGTTATATTATAAACAGATTCTCCTATATTCTCCTTTGATGTATACTGCAAAAAGCTGAAGGTCAGGGCTATCCCAAGCTTACTATTTTCTGGCCTCCTGTTAGGTGGAGTACTCCAAGTTTATCTTAAGTATAATGGTGCAAGGAGAACTCAGTAATTCCTGAGACATCAAGAAATATTAGAACAAAATAAAGAAAAAAAGACTTAAAATTACAACATATTAAGTATCTCTATTCAAATATAACTTAACCTGAAAAGAGTTAGAGAATTTAAGAATCATCAGATGCCATGAAAAAGATGACCATTCCAAGAACCTGGATATCATATTTATAGATATAATAAAGGAAAACTTCCCAGATCTATTAATACCAAAGGACATAGTGAAACTAGAAAGAATCAACTATCTAAGAAATCCCAAATAAAAAACAACCAGGAATTTCTGAACTAAAATTCAGACCTTCTCAGTCAACGAAAAATACTGCAAGCTGCCAGAAAGAAAGTTCAGTACCAAGGAGCCACATACCAGATCATACAAGACTATACTGCAGCTACCACAAAGAACAGGAAGTCTTGGAATATGATTTTCAAAAAGGCAAACGGACTAAGTATTAGAACTACAAATAACTTATTGAGAAAACACTGGGTATAAGCATGTGGGGGAAAATGTGACCCCTTAATAAATGAGAACTTTCAAGCATTCTTCATAAAAAGATCAGAGTTGGGTAAAACCTTTAAAGTAAAAATATAGGAAACCAGAGAAACCTAAAAAGGTAAAATATCTTTAAGAAATTTAAGAAGGGGCTAAATGATGATAAAGTGCTTACTTTATTATGAGGGAAAGAAAGACAAGTCCTTTCAAAATTTCACTGTCTTGAGGAGTCAAGAAAGACAAACATGAGAAATATTATTAACATAAGAGAGTTCAGAAGGAAGAACAGACAACTGGGACAATTTTGAAATTTTATACTAAATAGTCAGATTTCATTTCAATGTCATTTTGGTTATGTTTAGGTTTTACTATTAGGTAATTACAAAAAGTCAAGTGTAAAACCAAAAAGCCTTCCTGAGAAGACCAACAGAGTGCTTAATAAAGAAAATCAAGTTCATTCTAAAATATCTTATTGGAATTTATCCATTGATTGATTGATTGATACTTTTTGTATTACTGAATTATGTATCGAAGTCCTGATATTGTGAATCTTGCACAAATACAGACAGAACATTTAATGTGAGAAATGTGGTATTACTAGATTGATACTGTTGAATAGAAATATTCAAATTGTTCTTTGGCACTCAAACTGACCTACGATGCTTGTCTAGAGGAACCGGGCTAAGTTTTTGCATATTTGCTTTATACACACACACACACACACACACACACACACACACACACACACACATATATATACATATATATATAGACACACGTATATACATACGTATACACATATACACATATACATACGTATACACATATAAACACACATATATACATATATATACACACATATATATACATACACACATATACATGTATATACATGTATACATATACGTATATATACGTATATGGATGTATGTGTATGTGAAGAGAGAATAGAATGAGAGGGAAAGGGGGAAAGAGAAAACACACTGTCTTGAGGTGTCACAGAAAGACAAACATGAGAAATATTATTAACATAAGAGAGTTCAGAAGGAAGAACAGACAACTGGGACAGTTTTGAAATAAATACTTAAAATTTATTATACATTTTTTAAAAAGCAGGAGATATTAAGTGCACATTGACAGTTTCATTGAAAATTTCATTGTGTTATGCTGTATGTATGGAAGTGATCTCTTTTTTGTGTTTATGTGTTTAAGTTTAGAATAAATTTTTTTAAAAATGACAAACATGGGGGGACGGAGCCAAGATGGCGGAGTAGAAGGACGCAGGTTTACGAGCTCCAAAACCACAGCCCATAGAATTAATGTAAAAAGAGACCCCCATAACTTCTGGACCACTGAAAGGTGTACAGAAACAGAGTGGAAGAGATTTCCATTCCAGAGAGCCCTGGAGAGCCGTCCCCAGGGTCCATCGCACCCCGGAAAGCGGACCCCACCTCAGCGCTGCCCTGGCTGCGGCCCCAGAGAAGCTGAACCGAGCAGGCTTCAGGGACGGAAGCTCCAGCTGCTGGGAAAGTCCCTCCGCCCACAGAAGCTACAGGTCAGTGAGAGAGACGGCTGGCTGGCCGAGAGGGGGAGCAGAGTGTCTCCGTGACTCGGGCCCCCTTGGGAGGAAGCGGCAGTGGCAGAGGCGGGGGCAGCGGTGGAGGCAGCGGCAGCTGCGGCCCGGGACTCCCCCAGCAGCAGGCAGGATCTTCATTACTGAAAGTTTCTGCATAAACAACCTGAGGGAGCTGAGCCTGGGAGACGGCCCTGCCTCACCCCGCTCTATTACTGAAGGCCTCTGCATAAAGCCCCTGAGGGAACTGAGCCTGGGAGGTGGCCCTGCCCCCACCCCGGCACCAGAACTAAAGCTCACATTGATTAGCACGGAGAGCACATATGAATCTCAGACCCCAAGCACTAGCTGGGCGGATCTAGGCGGGGGTGGACAGGAATCTCAGAAGTCAAGTAACTGGCTGGGAAAATGCCTAGAAAAGGGAAGAAAAATAAGACTATAGAGAGTTTTTTCCAACAAATGCAAATGATCCCGACTTTCGGATCTGACGAGGAGGGGGACATATTCTTGCCATCAGGGAAAGACGTGGAGGGCGGGGCCTCGGTACCCCAGATATCCCAGGGGGATGTCGGGTGGGCTCAGGCCTTGGAGGAGCTCAGAAAGGATTTTGAAAGGCAAGTTGGACAGGTGGAGGAAAAACTGGGAAGAGAAATGACAGAGATGCAAGAAAAGTATGAAAAACGGGTCAATACCTTGGTTAAGGAGACCCAAAAAAATGCTGAAGAAAATAACACCTTGAAGAATAGGCTCACTCAATTGGCAAAAGAAGTTCAAAAAGCCAATGAGGAGAAGAATGCTTTCAAAAGCAGAATTAGCCAAATGGAAAAAGAGGTTCAAAAGCTCACTGAATTTAATAGTTCTCTCAAAATTAGAATGGAACAGATGGAGGCTAATGACTTTACGAGAAACCAAGAAATCACCAAACAAAACCAAAAGAATGAAAAAATGGAAGAGAATGTGAAATATCTCATTGGAAAAACAACTGACCTGGAGAATAGATCCAGGAGAGACAATTTAAAAATTATGGAACTACCTGAAAGTCATGATCAAAAAAAGAGCCTAGATATCATCTTCCATGAGATTATCAAGGAAAACTACCCTGACATTCTACGACCAGAGGGCAAAATAAGTATTGAAAGAATCCATCGATCACCGCCTGAAAGAGATCTAAAAAGAGAAACTTCTAGGAACATTGTGGCCAAATTCCAGAACTCCCAGGTCAAGGAGAAAATATTACAAGCAGCTAGAAAGAAACAATTCCAGTACTGTGGAAATACAATCAGGATAACTCAAGATCTAGCAGCTTCTACATTAAGGGATCGAAGGGCGTGGAATAGGATATTCCAGAAGTCAAAGGAACTAGGACTCAAACCAAGAATCACCTACCCAGCTAAACTGAGTATAATACTTCAGGGGGAAAATATGGTCTTTCAATGAAACAGAGGACTTTCAATCATTCTTGATGAAAAGACCAGAGCTGAAAAGAAAATTTGACTTTCAGACACAAGAATGAGAAGAAGCATGAAAAAGTAAACAGCAAAGAGAAGTCTTAAGGGACTTACCAGAAGTGAACTGCTTACATTCCTACATGGAAAGACAATATTTGTAACTCTTAAACTTTTCAGTATCGGGGTCGTTGGTGGGACCACACACACACATGTACACGCATGCACGAACACACACATACACACATGCAGACACATACAGAGACAGTGAGCACAGAGTGAATCGAATAGGATGGGACCATATCTTAAAAGAAATTAAGGTAAATGGTGAGAGAGAAATGTAGAGGGAGGAAAGAGGGTGAAATGGAATGGGGTAATTATATGTCATTTAAGAGACAAGTAGGAGACTTTTTAGTGGAGGGAAAAAGAGGAGAGCTGAGGAAAAAAAAAACCAAGAAGTTTACCCTCATCACATTTGACTAAAGGAAGGAATAAAATGCACACTTATTTTGGTATGAAAACCTATCTTACAGTATAGGAAAGTGGGGGAGAAGGAGATAAGCAAGGGGGGGTGATGGTGGAAGGGAGGGCAAAGGGAGGAGGGAGCAATTTGAAGTCAACACTTGGGGAGGGACAGGATCAAAAGATAGAAGAGAAACAATGAGGGGCAGGGTAGGATGGAGGGTAATTCAGTTAGTCTTACACAACACGACTATCAGGGAAGTCATTTGCAAAACTACACAGATAGGGCCTATATTGAATTGCCTGCCATCCCAAAGGGAATGGGTGGGGAGGGAGGGATGGGGAGAATTTGGAACTCAAAGTTTTAGGAACAACTGTTTAGTATTGTTGTTGCTACTAGGAAAGAAGACATACAGTTAATGAGGAATAGAAAGTCATCTGGCCCTACAGGAGAAAAGAGAAGATGGAGACAAGAGAAGGGAGGGATGACAGAAGAGAGGGCAGATTGGTGATAGGGAAAATTAGATTGCTTGGGGTATTGGGGTGGGGGAGGGGAGAAAAGGGGAGAAAATTTGGAACCCACAATTTTGTGAAAATGAATGTAAAAAGTTAAATAAATAAATAAGTAAAATAGGCTTTAAAAAAATGAAAAACATAGAATTTAGGGGTAGTTTGATTCCATCTTGTTGATTTTAAGAGAAGAAAGAAAAGGGAGTACATTAGCAAAGAAATTGGGAAGAGGGAAGAACTTAGTATTTCTCACATTTGAGGTGAGATTGGAGAAGGGAATGAAGATAGGTAGTCATCTTACAAACTTCAGTCTTATGTGAATTAAGCAAAGAAGAATTCAGCACACATACACATAATTTGACTTAAAATTACATTAAGTTCAGTATGGAAACAGGCAGAGACAGGGAAATGGGACATGTTTAAAAGGAAAAGTAGAGTTAGAGAAGAGAATCAGTACAAACTGAACAAGCTTCAGCTTTAGAGGCTGGATCATAAAGGGAGCATTAAAAAGGAAAAAATGTATAAGAACCATTGTTTGGAATCTGGGCATGTTTTAATGTGGAGAACAGAAGAATGGGGAAGAAAGTTACATGAACTTATGGTACAGTACTTTGCCCCAAAGATGACACTGGTTATGTTCACTTTAATCTTCAGATTTTAATAAAAAGAAAATTTTCACAGCAGTCACACATTAATCGTTAGCAAAACAATGGGCCTACAAATGATAGCAAGTGGTTTTGTAAGGTTAATTTCCCACAGTCTAACCACACTGATGACCTCTGGGCACTTTGTTTATGAGCCATTCAAGAGTGGGCTCGGCGCAATGAGCAAGAAGTACTAGTGACAGGATCTGTCAGTTGCTCCTGTAATGGGCTTTCACACTTTTCATGTTTTAAGAAGCTCATGGTGACTGGCAGTCCAACATGTATTTATTAAGTTGTTGTTGTGATTGGTTCTCTGACTCCAAATCTGCTGCTCTTTACTCTTCTGTCCTTTCATAGTTATTCTTCATATTCTCCTAACTAATTTAAAAGAGTTACTGGTCATCTTTAAGTGTTAGCATGCAATTATACCATGGGGATAAGTTTCTAGTTAATTTTTGTCTAAAATTCGTATTTTATGTGTGTCTCTTTCATGGATTTTTGAAATAGGAATATTTAAATTACTGCTCATTTTTCTTTGTGTGGATGAATGAACTTTTAAAATCTGAGTTAGTAACTATATAAGAGAGCCTGTAAGAACTTATTAACGTTTTAAAAATAGATTTTTACTGATATTTTTGTTTTTATGTCTCCTAAAATTCCCATCACTCTATTCCTCCTCCCAGAGAGCTACTTATCATAACAAAGAATTTTTAAAAAGAGGAATAAGGAAAAAATAATTTAGTAAAACCAACTCGCATATCAAAAAAAAAATTTGACTTTATATGCAGTATTCTATGCTTTAACCCTAAACCTCTGTAAAGGAGCTGAGAAAAGTTGTGTTTATATACATGTGTGTATGTTTTATGATTGATCTTTACATTCACAGTGTTGTAGTCATTGTGTATGTTGTTTTCCTGTCTTTGCTTCTTTATTTTGTATCAATTCATGTACACATTGACTCTTGATCAATTAATAGGTTGATGACATCTTAGGAGAAGGAAGTGATGACAGTGACACTGAAAAGAGGAAGCTAGAAGAAGAGGGAGAGAAACCCCAGAAGGGTGAAACTGAGAATCTTGGAACAAAAATTGAACAAAGGCCTGGATCCTCATCATCGAGCGAAAGAAGCCTGACAGGCAGCGTACCCAGGTAAGAAGTCTACATGTGAAGGCAAAAAACATGCCTAGAATTTAATGTTGTGGAGGTTTTTGCTTCTTTTCTTTGTTTCATTTTTTTTTTGGAATTTAAATTTGAAAATCTTTTATTCTTTCAAGATTTTTACCTAATATAATCACTAATTAACTTTAATTTCATCAAAAGAATCTCATCTCAACTTTCAAAAATAGAAACTGGTTATAATCTCATATGAAAGGAATATAAGGTGTGTTTGATTTTGGTTTACTTACAGCAGATGTTCAGTGCACACTATATTTGCAAACAATAACTGACAGAGATGAGGTAGGACGAAAGGGAATGTTTCTCACTTAACCGTCTTCATCTAAAAGATTTAACCACTATTATTCCTTCTGTGTTTGTAATGTGATAGTCTTGTACATCATCTAAAAACTGTGATTTAATAGCTCCATCTATCTCCTTTTCCAACTTTTTTTTTGCTATAAATGAATAGGATTAGGATTGCAGCTAAATGGAAGGTTAGTTCACAGTTTCACCTTACACAAATGAATAATGGAACTGGGACAGTGGTTTTATGTGAGAACCAAAGGCAATATCAAACACCATTCTGTTGTCGTTTGGTTTATCTCTCTCTCTTTCGGCAATATTGGAGCTTAGGCAAGGCGACAACTGTGAAGCTGTTTGTACTTTATTCACCAAAATACAGAAGATGAAATAGAAATATTTTTTTAAGTCCTCTATACCAAATCAACCTACACTTTAATACTTGATCGGAAGGCACAAGGAATTCAAATTCAGTATAAGAAATCAATTTATAGCAAGAACTGTCCAAAAAATCGAATGGGTTGTTTTACAGAGGAAGGTAAGCAGCCTAGGCAGGTAGGTGGCACTGTAGATAGATGGATGGACTTGGAGTCAGGACAACCTGAGTTTGAGTTCTCCCTCAGATGTTGCCCTCTCAGCCTCAGTCTCCTCATGTGTTACATGAGGCTGATAATAGCACTGACCTCACAGGGTTGTTGGGAGGATCAAATGAGACAATATCTGCAAAATACTTTGCAAAACTTAAAGCACTACATAAATGCTAGTTACAGTAATAATAATTATTGTTATTATCATCATCATCATCATCCACAGTCATGTGTACTCCCTTCTCCTCTTCCCCTCCTTTCTCCTGCTCCACAATAAGTTACTGAAAGAAATGCCTGAAGCCTCGTGGGGACTGGGGAGGTCACCTGGTCCAATCCCTATTTAAAGCATTTATCCCTTCTACAACATACCAGACAGATGATAAATCATTCAGCCTCAGCTTGTAGGTTCACATGTCCAGAAATTCATTATCTCCCCAGAGAGCTAATTTTGTTTTCTGATATCTCCTCTTGTCAAGAAGTTTTTCCAGACAAGGTAAGTCCATGATCACGAACAGTGACTTGGTACATAGAATAAATGTTTTCTGAATAAGTGGACTATATTACAACAATGGAATAATTCAGTCTAAAAGTCCAGCTGATATCATTAAGTACTAAAGTTTTAGTGTCTGTCTTCATCTTATCTGAAAGTATTTGTTCCTTTGGGATACCACATTATCTAACTAACATTGTGTCCCTATTCTTCTTAGTGCAGCTTGAAACATAGACATATGTGTTACCCTAAGGGTGCATGAAACATAGTTTTTACCAAGTTAAAATAAGGATATTGTGAGAAAATTGGCTAATTTTAAACTGTTTTTTAAAGTAATAATAATAATGTCATTTATATAGTGCTGTAAAGTTTGAAAAGCACATTATTTCATTTATCACAGCATGCCTGAGAGGTCATTGCTGTGATCATCTCAACTTTACAGATGATACTGAGGCAGAGAGGTTAAATGATTTGCCCAGAGTCACACATAAGTATCTGAAGCTAGACTTGAGCCTCTGGTCTCCTTAGTTTCCAGGTCCATTGCTCTGTTGACTGTACTACCTAGGCTTGCACAGTAATATTTGAGGGTAAGAAGGGCTACTGAACTGGACTTTATTAATGCACCTAACCCCCTTTGCAAGAAACAGTGAGGAAACAGGTAAGAGGAAAACAGTAACCCAAAACATTACTTTGCATTGAATGTTCACAAGTTTTATTAGGAAATTCAGGTACTTGTTGCAGAACATAGTAAGGTTGCCTAGCATCTAGGTGGTAAAGTTCTTGACATAAAGGTTTGGGGCAGTAATGCTGTCCTTCCCAGGAGCATAAAGGAAAGATGAAGAAATGTCTACTTTCTACGTTGGAAATTTTTTCTTTTTTGTGAAAGTTATTAGTGCCATTGCAAATTGTTTCTTCTCTACTGGTGAGTTCATTGGATTAGGTGAGCATTTTTTAACTGGAAGCAATTGTACTAATACTTTAAAAGAAATAAATTCTTTGAGTGGTATTTCAGTAAGATTTGATTAACGTTTCTGGAAGAAACCTCAGTAGTGGCATTGCTTGTTCTCAGTGCCCTGCTACCCTGTATAATGCCATGCAGGGGGTGGAATTTCATTAACTCTGTTGAAATCTAAGCTAAGATTTTTCAGTTGCCTTATAACTATTTTTGTTTGTTCTTTCTAAATTTGCATAGATTTCAGCACTTAAGGAAAGCTGCTCAATCTCAATCTTAATACTGACTTTGTTAATCCTATAGTTAATAGCGGCTCTCAGTCAGACTTGTCTTTACCCTTGCGTTTACCCTTCATCAAGGCTTCAGACTGAGTAAATTATGTCACATTATTTTCAGAGAAGAAATTGCTAAATCAGAAAGAAAAAATGAGACTCATAGAAGAAATCTTTTTCTCAAGTTCTAAGTTGATAATTCCTTTTCTTTGTTTCCTGTTACTTTTTTATGAATGTTAGTTTCAGGTTTATATAATCACTAAACATAAGAGACTATCAACTCTCGAGCTAGTTGTCAATCAACAAGCATTTATTAAGCACTTAGGATATGCCAGATCCTGTGCTAAGTGCTAGAGATCCAGAGAAAGCCATAACCAGGGTTTTTGTCCTTAAGGTGCTTACATAGTAATAAGGGAGACAATATATAAATCAGTGGATCCATACAAGATACACACAGAGTAGAAGGAAGATGGAAAGGGCGGTACACAAAGAAAGGCCTCCTGTACAAAATTTCATTTGAGCTGGGTCTAGAAAGAAGTCAGGGATATCAAAAATAACTCTACTAATTTCTCTTTATCTATTCCTATTTACCTTGTCTTGTCTTTCCAACTGAGTTGTCAGGTTTTATTCCCCTGACCTACAAGCCCTCATCACCTTTTCCTTGGACTATTGCAATAATCTTCTAGATGATCTCCCTACCTCACTTCTCTCCCTACTCCAATCCATCTTGCACTCAACTGCCAAAGTGATTTTCTTAGTCATTCCCTACCTCCAATGCAAACTCCAGTGGCTCCCCTTTACCTCCAGGATTGAACAAACAAAAGAAATGGTGCATTTGGGCATCTCGAACCCTTCCTATCCTGCCAGTCCTTACTATTCCTTACATGACATTCCACCTGCCAGCTTTGCACTGTCCTTTTCCCATGCCTAGAGTGATGTGCCTTCTCATCCCTGTAGATTCAAACTCAAATCCCACCTTCTTCAGGAGGCCTCTCCTAGCATCTCCTGTCCCCACTCATGCAGCTAGAGCTTTTCCACTGAGATTATCTTCTGTCTTCTCTGTGTATATCTTGTATGTACATAGTTATTTGCGTCTTGTTTCCTCTATTAGTATGTGAGCTCTTAAAGGACAGAGATACTATTTTGGTCTGTCTTTGTATCACCATAGCTTAGCTCATTATCTGGCACATAATAAGCACTTCATAAAGAGCTTCTTAACTGACTGACAATTGGAATTTTGTTTTGGTTTGGTTTGTCATTTTTGCCAATCTAGTGAGTGTGATGTAGAATCTCAGAATTGTTGTAATTTTATTTCTCTAATTATTAGCGATTTGGAGAGTTTTTTTCATTAGGCTGTCAGTAACTTGAATGTCTAAGAACTGACTGTTCTATCTTTTGACCATCCATTCATTGGAGAGTGATTCTTGTTATTTGCAAATCATCTCCTTGTATATCTTGAATAGTTGGACTATCTCAGAGAAACATTGTGCAAAGATTTTTTTCCTAGTTAATTCTACTTCTAAGTTTAACTTACTAAACTTCTGATTTTAACTTTTTGTTTGTATGTAAACTTTTCAGTTTATGTAGAGATAATTCTTTCCCTAATCCTCTGGTTGGTTTATTGTAGAACCTTTTATTACCTCTGATGTATCTATGGCTAATTTAATATACTTAGAGATGACCTTCATCACTGTCCTCATAGAATTTTCTGTATCGTGATTCAAGAGCATATTCTTCAGTTAATGAAGAATCCAGATTTGGCAAAGTTGGTACAAGGATAACATGGAACCGGGTGTGAGGAGAGGGATTCACAGTGCATATTTGAGCTAGTTTCCTATAACACTCAAGATTAAAGTAAAGCCAGAGCAGAGGGAATGTTCTAGAATCTAGAACAGGAAGTGGCAGATGAAGAATGGTTTTTAAAAGAATGAGATAGAGAGGAAAAACTGAAGTTGTGATCAGAAAAAGGAATTTAAGATTTCAGAATCAAGGAAGTAATACAGTTATAGATATGGACCCAAGGATATGATTAATTTTGTAACTTACCGTGTACTGCCAGATTGGTCTCCAAAAATTTTTCTGTTACGATTCTACTGGCAATGAGTGTAGATATTTTATTTTTGCATGCTCCCACAAGTATTTTGTTTTATAGTTTTTAATTATTTTTGTCAGTTTTCTGGGTTTGAGGTAGTATCTCAAGAATTGTATTAATTTGTATCTCTTTATTAGTGAGTGAACTCTTCTAAAATTTACTTGTTAAAACTTTTTACTAATTGTACATTATTCACTAGGAATTCCCTTTGTACAGTTTTAAGGTTTTTTTAGTATTTTAAATGTTTTTTTTCGACCATCTCTGCCAGAAAATTCTTTTCCCAGTCTCTTTTTAAAAATTAAGTTGTTATAAAAAATTATGTTGTTTTTTGTTGTACAGAAGATTTTTTTTACATTGAAGCTGATGAGGTATATTTATCTTGTAGATTTGTTAATTAGAAAGTCACATCCATTCTACATTTGAGAAACATTATGGAATCTTTCTAGATAGCCCAGTTTTAAATAGCCAAATACCACAACTTGTATATGTGTGTTTTTAAGTCATTTTAAGTGGAAATTTTTTAAAAATATGTAGTTTCACTACTCTATCATCTTAAACAGAGCATAATGAGCCTTATGATAGCATGAAATTTGGAGTTTCTCTTATTTGCCATAGTAGGACATTCTGTTTTAAGGTAACTGACTTACTTTTTTGTTGTTCACTTATTTTCAGTTGTGTCCAGTTCTTTAGAACCCCATTTGGAGTTTTGGCAAAGATACTGGAGTGGTTTGCCTCTTTCCTTCTTCATCTCATTTTCCAGATGAGGAAACTGAGGCAAAGAGAGTTAAGTGATTTGTACAAGGTCACACAGTTAGTAAGTGTTTGAGGCCACATTTGAGCTCACAAAGATGAGTCTTCTGGACTCTAGGCCCCACACTCTATCCAGTGCATCAACCAGATGCCCTGCCTAATAAGTATCAAATAAAAGGAAATATAAAGGAGTTGGCTAGGTAAATACTGTTGTACTTGGGCTCAAAACTTATTTTCTTCTTAAACATAAGGGTATAGGAGTTTGAGGATCACCATATCATTTCAAGTTACTAACAATGCTTCCATTTAGAATCAAAACAAATTCTTTGCATGTAGAGTATTTAACAGATAAATTTTCAGCACTTATAAGTGGTTTTTCTTTTTTTTTTAAGAGCTGTGGCACAATCCATACTGAAATTCAGTTTTAGTTTTGAACATAAGTGTTCTAGTTGCCTACACATCCTGCCGATTTCACATTGGCAAGCTCTTCTGTAGAATTTTAATTTCACTTGAATTCGATAATGATTTTCTGAATGATAGATTGAAGGACATGTGGTTCTTTGTTTGCTTATGTATAATTCCTTAGCCAAATCAACAAACATTTAATTGCCTACTACATGCAAGGTACTGTGTGGGACTGTGCAAAACGCACTTGACAGAAAATGACTTGGACAAAAATTACTTTAGTATTAGAGAAGCATTTGTCCATTTTATTCTAGTTGAAATTTGTTATACTATGGTATTATAAAAACCCCTGCTTTCTGCTGACCAAGTCTTGAATAGGCAGTTCAGTATTTGATATCTACTCTTTGCCTACTGCAGTTGTAGGTATAGTGAGACAATACAAAATTGTTCAGAAATACGGACCCCTTTCTCAAGATGCTGTTACAAGAGTCACTGAGAAAGTAAAATATAACGTTCTAGAAGAATCAGATAACCATATGCTTAGTTGGGCATTTATTATTGATAGGCAGCATGACAGAATCTTTACAGTACTGTACTGGGACATAGAATCAGCAAGAACTGGGTTTGAATCTCATTCCTGACATTTATTAGCTGTGTGACCAAACTGTATGACTAAGTCAGTTTGCCTTCAAATTCATCATCTGGAAAAAAGGGATAAAGATGCCTATAATGCTTACAGAAGACAAGGACAGTGCAACTGCTGTGAGGTGATATATGTATAGAAAGTATTTTATAAACTCCACAGAGCTATGGAAATGTCAGCTTTTTATTTTTAGTAATTTTATAGGCCAAAGAAAAGACAAATAGTAGCAACTTACAAAAATAATTATTGTTCAAATAAACATGTCCCCTAAATATTTCATTTTCAAAGAGCTAGAAAATGATAACTTAGACACTGTGTCCTTATCTGGTACAATGAAATACAAGCTAGCAAAATATTATAATACTGGCAAAAAGTCTCCATTACCTAGCTCTGGCCTAATAGTTGACTTTTGTCATCCCTACTCATCCTAAACTTCTGAAGGAACACTCAAATGACTTGAATAATTTATGTAATAAAAAACAACATTGTAAAGGCAAACAGTTTTGAAAGCCTTAAGAACTCTGAGCAACCATGTTTGCAGAAAACCAGTGCTGAGGCCATGCTGCTCACTTCTTGATAGATGATGAAATCAAAATGCATAATGAAACATACATTTTTGAACATGGCTGCTAATTTTTAAAAAAAGGTTTCATAGAGGAAGGAAATAAACATTTATAAAAGTGCCTACTACCTACCACACCTACACTAAGTGCTTTACAAATATTTCATTTTGTCCTCACCACAACCTTGTGAAAATAACCATATGAGATAGGTGCTATTATTATCATCCTCATTTCACAGTTGAGAAAACTGAGGCAAAGAGAAGTTAAGTGATTTGCCCAGGATCACAAAGCTTGTAAATGTAGAAGACCACATTTAAACTCAATTCTTCCTGCTTTATCTCATGTCACTGACCTGTGGTGTAAACAGAAAATGTGAGGCCTAGTTACAAGAGCTTGCAGGAGACCATAACTAGTAGCATCCTTTCTGGATAGTAATAAGCACGTCTCCTCCAGAGGAAATTAGACTTCAGTATTACCATGTTATTTCCTCATTTATATCTTTTAGCAAGAAAATGGGATTTTTCTGTTTGGTAACTATTTAGCTCCCTGGGACAGTTAGGTAGTTCAGTGGATAGAGTGCAGGAGTCAGGAGGACCTGAGTTCAAATCTCACCTGACACTTGACACTCACTAGCTGTGTGACCTTGGGCACTTCACCCCAATTGCCTCATCCTGGGTGATCTCCAGTCATCCTGATGAATGTTTGGACACTGGATTCAGATGGCTCTGGAGGAGAAGTGAGGCTGGTGACCTGCACAGCCCTCCCTCACTCAAAACAGTCAAATGCAAGTCATGTCATTATTTCTCTGATGGCATGGTCTTCTTCGTCAACAAAGGATGGACACACACACACACATACACACACATACACACACACACAGCTCCTATTCTGTACAAAGCACTGTGTTGGGAGAAAGATAACATGCCCTTTCACTTTACCTTCTCTAATCAGCTTTTTAATTTAATTTTTTTTTCTGAACTTGACAAGCACTTCCATTTTCAAAATAGAGCATTTAATATGCTTTTAAAAGCATATAATAAATTCAATGTGCTATTTTAAAAGCTTTCATGATTGTTTCTTTCAGAATTTACTTCTTTTCTCTGTATTTTTAATTAAATTTTGTATTTCTCAATTTATTTTTTCTCTCATTTCCCCCACACTACTGGGGGGAAAAAACAACTCTTTAACAAACATAATCTAGCAAAACAAAGTACCTTATTGGTCACATCCTAAAGCATACATCTCATTTTGCATATTAGCCCACACTTCTGTGTCAGGAGGTAGGTGGCAGTATACCTCATAGGTCCCAGAATTGTGGTTGATCATTGCCTTGATGAGAGTTTTGGAATTTTTCAAAGTGGTTTATTTTTATAATGTTGATATTAAGAATGGTTCTCTTAGCTCTGCTCAGTTCACTCTTGCCACAGATCATACATGTCTTCCCAGGTTTCATTGAAAGCATCTGTTTCCTCGTGCCGTACAGTACAAGTGTTCCTTTTCATTCACATACCATAATTTGTTTAGCCATTCCTCCCGTTGATGGGAATCCGCTTAGTTTCTAATTCTTTGTACCACAACAGGAGCTGCTATATGTATATTTTTGAGCATCTAGAATTTTTTCCTTTTTTTGATCTCCTTGGGGTATTGACCTAATTATTTGCCTAGTTATCGGTGAGTACTACTTAATAATATTTCTAGGTCAAAGGGTATGCACTAATTAATAACTTGGGGCTTAGTTCAAAATTGTTTTACAGAGTGGCTATCCCAGTTCGCAGACCCATTGAGGGGGCATCAACACTGTTTCTGACAACCCCACCAACATCATCATTTTTATCAGCTTTATCTATCTGCTAGATGTGAGGTCTAACCTCAAATTTGCTTCGATTTGCACTTCTTTAGTAGTAATTTGGAGCATTTTTCATATGACTACACACAGCTTGAATTTCCTCCATGGAGAACTGTTCATATTCTTTGGCCATTTATCAATTGGGGAATGTTTCTTATAAATTTGAATCAATTCTTTATGTATCTCAGAAATGAGACCTTTATCAGAGAAACTTGCAGCAAAGATTTTTTTTCGTTAACTTTCCCTTTTAATTTCAGTGGATTTGTTTGTGCAAAAGCATTTTAATTTTATTTATTTCCCTTCATCTTATTCTCTTAAACTTTTTCCTTTTTGTGTACTCCTTTCACCCCCAAACCTAGAAGAAGAGAGAACTAGAACAGGTGTGCACTTAAGCACACTGATTCTATTCTGGGTGTAAATAACTTCCATTCCCTAGACCCTCTTCTCTTCCCCTCACCCAGACCCAAACTTAAGAATTATAATCGATGCAATGGCCGACTCTAATTCCAGAGGACC
This sequence comes from Bettongia penicillata ogilbyi, assembly GCA_023548195.1. NCBI lineage: Eukaryota > Metazoa > Chordata > Mammalia > Diprotodontia > Potoroidae > Bettongia > Bettongia penicillata. Next base: position 12,332,031 of record JAJHZJ010000318.1, read on the forward strand.
AGTGCTAATGAATGCCATGTACTTCAGACAGAGGGGTGATTGACTTAAGATGTAAAATGAGGCATATATTTTCAGAACATTCTTTCACTTGACAATGCATATTAGTTGCAGGGGTAGGGGTGAAGGGGGAGGTATTTTTTTTCTGTGTAAAAAAAATTCAGTTGAATGAGAAAGAAAGAGAGGGATTAGATTTGCCAAAAGAAAAGAGTGTGCTTGAAGCATTTTTTAATGCATAAAAGAGAATAGGAGGAAGGCCAGAACAGCAAAAAACAAGTGTTTTTTGTGTTGAATATTTTATCTACTTATGAGAAAAAGCAAGCTATCCATAATAGAGATTCTCATTTTCACGTACAATCATTCCTCTTTTCTACTTTGTGTATGTAAAAAGTACTCATTTTATTTGGTGTTGTATTTTAGGATAAAAAATAATTTTTTTTATTTTTTTGCAGTGAATGTGGTGACTTTATTGGTGGTACACAATACAGGACTCTAGGCTTCTCCCCTCTACTACAAGGGTGTACTGGGACAAGGATGTGAATGGGACATAGTAGCCCCAGTATAGAAACATAAGTTAGGAATGTAGGCTCCCCAGTGGTGGAACTCCTTTTTTGACTGGGGATGAAGGTCCATGACTTTCCACTTTACTCCTTGGAGGCCATGTAGACCATGAGGTCCACTACACGGTTGCTGTAACCATACTCATTGTCATACCAAGAAATGAGCTTGACAAAGTGGTTATTGAGGGCAATAGCATCACCGGCATCAAAGGTGGAAGAGTGGGTGTTGCTGTTAAAGTCACAGGATACAACCTGGTCCTCTGTGTAGCCCAAGATGCCCTTCAAGGGTCCCTCTGATGCCTGCTTCACCACTTTCTTAATATCATCATATTTGGCAGGTCAGATCCATAGCAGGTAACGTTGGGAGTAGGAACATGGAAGGCCATGCCTGTGAGCTTCCCATTCAGCTCAGGTATGACCTTGCCTACAGCCATAGTAGCACCAGTGGAAGCAGGGATGATGTTTTGGGCAGCACCACGCCCATCATGCCACAGCTTACTAGAGGGGCCATCTACTGTCTTCTGGGTAGCAGTAATGGCATGGACTGTAGTCATGAGTCCTTCCACAATGCCAAAGTTGTCATGAATGACCTTGGCCTAGGGGACCAAGCAGTTGGTAGTGCAGGAAGCATTACTGACAATCTTAAGGGAATTATTGTATATCTCATGGTTCGTTCCCATCACAGACACTTGGGCATCAGCAGAAGGGGCAGAAATAATGACCCTCTTGGCTCCACCCTTCAAGTGAGCCCCAGCTTTTTCCATGGTGGTAAAGACTGCAGTGGACTGTACAGCATACTTGGCTCCAGCATCTCCCTGTATGATAATGGTGGGATCCCTCTCCTGGAACATGGTAGTGGTTTTTCCATTAATTACCAGCTTCCCATTCTCAGCCTTGACTATGCCCTTGAACTTGCCATGAGTAGAGTCATATTGAAACATATAAACCAGTTGAGATCAATGAAGGGGTCATTGATGGCCACAATGTCTACTCCACCTGAGGTGAATGCAGTCCTGGTCACCAGGCGCCCAATACAGCCAAATCTGACCTTCACCATCTTGTTTCTGGGATGCGACAGAAGTAGCAGATCCTGGCACCAAGCTTGGGAGAAAAGCCAAAAGCCGATAAAAAATAATTTAAAAAACTCCTACTGTCATCAGAAGTTTGCATGCCTTTTCAAAAAGCATTTCAGTCAGTTATTAACATTTATTAATCTTGTACCATGTACCACACTATGCTAAATGCCAGGCATACAAAGAAAGGCAAAAAAATAGTCTCTGACCTGGAGGAACTACCATCTAATGGCTTTTTCAAATTTTTCAGATTCCTTGACCAAACTTGCAGAATATCTCTAGCTAGTGCTACTAATCAGAGAGTTCAGCAGAAGGAATGTTTTGTGAAAAGGAAACTAATTACATTTTAAAGTGTCAAAATTATAAGGTAGGGGCAATAAATAGTCTTGCCTCACTTGGTAATTTCATACAAACAAATAACAGCAGTCAACTCTTGGAAATGTTATCTAGATATTCAAAGTTTTGATGAATCTATCAGTAATAGCAGTCCTGATAAAACTAATTATTTGCTGAATTTATTCATTTAAATTGGATATATTAAATATATATAGATATATACACACAGAAATTTTTAGATGAAGGCATTAACAATGTATGATGTGTTCAAAACTTAACTGATTTCTCAACGTTATATATTATTTTATTCTACATACTTGATTTAAAAATTCAAGTGGAACAAATATTTTGACAGGCCACTTTCTGTGAAGTCTTTTTTTTTTTTTTTTTAAGAGTACCAATCTTAATAACATTGAATGCAGTTCTTCACACTGGTAAAATCACAAAGCGTGTCAGCAAGACACACTGAATATTATGTTACTGAAGTACCACTGACTCATCATGTAATACAAAAAAATAAGGATATTGCGTTTGGTCCTTGGAAGATAACAGTTTGCCTTTTAGTCCTTGGGAAACAGAAATTACCAGAGTAGGTAAGGGAGGATCAGGCCATTGTGATACAAGTTAATCTTAACTTAATTATGTATTTTTGCCATAGTTTATGAGAATAGCATAAGAGCTCAATGTGAACAAGAAAAATTTTTTTCTCATATTTTATTTGTCAGCATTTCACATTTTTAGAAATGTTACCCATGTCAGCAAAGAAAATTTATATGCAATTTATTAAAAATTTTTAGTAATGCTTTGCTTAAAATTATAACAGCCTTTTGTGGTTAATTGCTCTGTTGGTTGATCTTATCTTATCCATATCTACTCTCCCAAGAATGAATCTTGTGGCCTCTAGATATTTAATGCTTGAGAAACCATAATTATAACATTAACCAATTTAATATCCATTACATGTTTTTCCTTTTTGTTGTTGGCCTATAAAACTTGTTTATTTTTATTATAGTCACACCAAGGAACATTTTGTGGGAAATTGTGATTTCTAGGAAGGGATGTTGGAGATATTTCATCCTCTCATCATAACTATTTTGAATATATTTATTGAGAACATTTTTAAATTCACATATTTTCAGTATGTTCTAACATTGATTTATATATATGTATGTGTATATGAATATATATAATTTTCCCAATGTCATGTTAAAACAATTTTAAATTTCTCAAGTTTAAGAGTCAAGTTCTATCCCTCCCTCCTTCCTTTCTGCCATTCCCCCTCCCTGAGATGGTAAGCAATCAGATATAGATAATACATGTGCAGTCATGTGAGACATTTCCATGTTGGTTCTTTTGTTGAGAAGACTTGAATAAAAGATGAAGAATGAAGAAAGTGAAAGGCAGCATGCTTCAGTCTGTATTCAACAATATCAGTTCTTTCTCTGCAAGTGGATACTATGCTTCATCATTAGTCCTTTGGGATTGTCTTGGATCATTTTATTGCTGAGAATAACTAAGTCATTCACAGTTCTTACAGTATTCATACAGTATTGCTGTTATTGTATTCAGTGTTCTCCCAGTTCGGCTCACTTGACTTTAAATCAGTTCAGCACATCTTTTCAGGTTTTCCTAAAATTATGCTGCTTATCATTTCTTATAATGCAATAATATTACATCACAGTCATATACTATAGCTTGGTTAACCATTCCTCAGTTGATGGGTGTCCTTTTGATCTCCAGTTCTTAGCCACCACAAAAATAAGTGCTGTAAATATTTTTGTGTACCTTTGATTTTTAAAAAGCAAAAAATAATTAGCAGTCACATACCTCTTTTGCTACAAAAGATATGAATACCAAGCATAATGTCTCTGTTTATTCCTTATATTCTACCATTTTGGGAAGATTATTAAAATGTGATCAAGATTCAAATGCTTAGCATGGCCATAATCAATAACTAAATTTTTGTAAAATGGATCAGTGGCTTGCCTCTATTTTATGCCAAAGACCTCAAGCCAGAGGACAGTTTCTCTTTTATGAGTTTTGCAGAGTAAAAAATGAAGAATAGAGCAGGGTAGATGACATCCTGGGTTTGGGGACAACATGATTGGTTACAAAGCTCAAGTACAGGAGCAACATGATTCACTGGAAGTTTGATGGGTTGGTTGGTTGTTATCCTTTGTTCTTGAAGAGGATCAAAATGGATATCACTATGTTAAAGTCAAATTACAGTATATCTGACCATGACTGATACCAGTATGACCTCAGAATGCTCTAACATAGGTCAGGCACAAATAGTCCATGTGAACATTCTCTAAATTTGTGCATCTTGTGTTTCTTTTGACCTACTTCAGTTCCGCTTTACTCAGAGAGTACAGCACCTTCTTTGATTCTGGCTCACCATGCTAGGTGTCTCCCATGTCACACAGCTCCAAAGTTCTTCAAAGAGACTTTGAGAGTTTCATATCACTTTTTCTCACCACCATGTGAACGCTCAACTTGTGTGAGTTCTCCATGAACTCAAAAGTGTCTATTTGGCAATCAAATGATACAGAATCAATTCAGCCTTCTCAGTCTGACAGTTCTTATTTTGTAAAAAAAAAAAACAAAAACAAAAATTTGAGGGAATTAAACCTGTTTATTTGGATTTTTATCAGTAATAACTAACAGCATCATGAGTTTGCAAAATGATTTATGTTCATTATTTCATTTGACTTTAAAAATTTGTAAAGTAAGTATTGTAGGTATTAATATTACCATTTTAGATCAGGGAAAGGCATATGAAAGTTAAGGATCCTAAGTGATTAGCTTAGAGTCACAGAGCTAGTAGTGTTTCAGGCAAGATTCAAAACCATATCTTCCTGACTCTAAGACTATTACTCTAATAGGCCATCTTCTGTCTCAACCAAATGAGTGTTTATAAACAACAGGGAAAGAATCCCATATTCCCAATCCCCATTGTACACTTGAGACAGCAATTTCTTTATAAGACTGAAGTTACTGTACCATAAGTTAGAGGGAAATACTCTGTCATTCCCATTAGAACTCAAGTATTCAAATATACCTGTGACCTTAATCGATTTTGGAGTTCTTTCCAGCAATACAAATGACAACCTGCCCATGACTGCCCATCTTATGCAGTCCTTTTGTACCCAAGATTCTTAGAAACCTTCTTTCTTTCTCTTAACATCACAGAGGTACCAGTGGAACACTTTTGGCTGTCTATTTGTAATTCCTCGATATTGTCCTTTACTCCTATTCTTTTGAGTTCCTTATTGGTTATATATTACATACTTCTAGAATTTACCATGTCTTTCCTCTGCCCTCTGGTGGGTGCAGCTCACATGGGAGGCAGTTTTATGTCATATTTTGCTGCCCTAAAACAAAACTGGCACAAAATTAGCATGAGGATAGGAACTTTTCATGGGAAGATTGGGATCACTAAAAGAGTTTTGCCATTTACTTAATACAATCCATCCCACTTGCCTTTTTAACTCTGGACCCAACTAATTTCTCATTTCTTCAGTCTGTCCCAAGTGATCCTGGACAAAATCTAGGGGATGTCCATCCAAATTCAGTTTGAAATATGAGGAATAGACATTCTCCATCCCTCAGTCTTTCCTTTGTGATGATCCAACTCTTTGGGTGGTTATAAATCTCCATCAGGTCCTATAGCCAGGTTTTTGAGGTTAGGTTCAATCAGCATGCTGTCTTTGGTAAGCACCACTGAGAGTGAAATTGACCACATTTTAATAGATGGGAAAAGACTAGCTATTGAGGTGGGAGTTATCAGTGAGTCAGTTTTCTGTGTATAATTAGACCATTTTATCAGAGCCAATATCTGAATTTATTTAATTTTTTAAAAAGGAAGAAGAAAGAATAATAATGAGAAAATGTATCATTCAATTAAAATCACTTATCTTCATTATATATTTTAAATGAAGTAGATTCTAACTTAGATTTGGAAATTTTGTATATTAACTGATGAATCAAAATATCTGTGCTGTTATTAAAAAAAACCTTTGAAAAAGACTGTTAGTTTCCACACATTTTCTATCTTAGTATATGAAATAATAATCAGGTTCAAAAATCATACTTACTGGATTTCCAGCTGTAAAGTAGCAGCTCCCATTGTGAGACATCTGAACCATGAACAGTTAGGAAGACACAGAAACAGTGGTACGTTAATTCTCCTAAAAAAACCCAAAATCCTCTGGAAATGTATATAAATACATATACTGAAGTTATATATTCTTGAAGTTTGTGAGGTAGTTGTTATCTAAACTTCTGTTATTTATTTTTTTCCTATATGTGCATCTGAGTACATCTAGTTCTGTACAGAAATATTTTTTTTAAACCACAAATTCCTCCATGTAACTTTCAAAGACAAGCAAGGGCTTATTCTTAAAATATCCCTTACTCCTTATTCATTTTCGTCTGAATTCTGTGAAACCCATATTGATTCATTATATGATAATAGGAAAAGCCCCACTCATAAGAACTGTTTCTTTTGGGTAGTAGAATTTGCATATAAAAACAGTCTGTATGTAAGGTAGCAAAGTGGAGCAGTGGCTAAAGGGCTGGGCCAGGAGTCAGGAAGACCTTAGTTAAAATCCTGCCCCAGACATTTATTAGTTGTGTGACCCTGAGCAAGCCACTTAACACTTCTTCTATCTCGGTTTTCCTCATCTGTAAAGTAAGGACATTACTAGCACTTACCTTCCAGGGTGCTTGTGAGCTTTCAAATGAGGTAACACCTCTAAAGTACTTAGCACAGTGCCTGGGACATAATAAGCACCAACAGATGCTTCTTGATTTCCCTTTTCCATCCTTTACCTGGGCCAATTCTGTTTTCAAAAGATCAGTCTGTCTAAACAGTAAGATATTAAGACAAATGATAAAAAAAAATACTCCAGAAAAATTTATGTTAATAATGATTATTTTAGTACTTAAATTGTTCAAATTAGAAACACTAGGAATAAGTGGATTTTCATACAATAGAAGAAATCTTTCATCATAAGTAATCATATAGCTTGTTTTCCCACAGGTGCTATTAGGGAATGGCATTCACTCTAAATTGGATCAGAAAAACCCTAAGATCATAGTATTGTGCATTAGAAGGGATTTTGTTCTTCAGTTAGATCCGACTCTTCATGATCCCATGTGGGGTTTTCTTGGCAAAGATACTGGAGTGGTTTGCCATTTTTTTTCTCTAGCTCATTTAATAGATGAGGAAACTGAGGCAAACAGGGTTAAGTGATTTCCCCAGGATCATAAGTAAGTGTCTGAGACTGGATTTGAACTTGTCTTCCTGACTCCAGGCCTGGCACTCTATCCACTGTGCCACATTTCCTTGGTAAATTGAAGAACTTAGACATTTTCCAGCTCTAAATCTTATGATCCTATAAATTTTGATGAAAAACTAATTATACCTTCACCTCTGTTTAATCTCATCAGCATGAGTGGTAAGATTACCTAGGATTTCCCAAAAAAGGCAGTTACCTTCAGTAGTTTATATTTGAACAGAAACATAGTATATGACTCCTCATAGATTCTAGAAAAAGATGCTATCTTTATGTTAAGATATCTAGAAAATAACCAGAATTTATTTATAATTCACTTTGACTCATTCTTTTTTAAATAAAGAGAAATGAGTTCTTAGTTATTTAGAATCAGGTTAAGATTTAAACCTTATGTTTTTTGAAATTTTACTTAATCTTTTGATGAATTTATTTTGAGGGGAATTCTTTGGGAAATAAAAGGAAGTCTTAGAACAGGAATCATGAGAAGTAGATAAAATAATTGTAATCTGATTTTTTTTTTTTTTGGAGTAAAGAGATTCATTGTGGAAATGAAAGCTGAAGTTAAATGGAATAGACTGTTGAGAAATTTAACTTTGGTAGTGAAGAGGATAAAAGTCAATGCAAGCAAAACCAACCTGTATTTTGTGCCTCACATATTGTCAGTTGCTCTAGATGGGTGACCACCAGAACTCTAAAATCTCACATAATTGCTGTTCCTAGGTTTCATTCATCTCCTTCTCCCCTCCCTATGATCCATTCTGACTATGCTACTGCTTGGGACTACTTTATCCTGATACTAATCCTTGAGTGATTCTCCATTGACAGGACTAACTGTGATAACATTCAACTAGTGAATGTCAAATTCAAATAGAAGTGGGGGCCGCAAAGCTGAAAAGAGAAATCCTGTAGGATGCATATTGACCTAGAAAACCACACATGTTTATAGATTTGTATTTTTATGAATACATGAACACACTAGTCTTGTAGCCACACTCAGGAGTGTTATGGGCCCCACGTGGACACCTCTGCACTAAACTTCTTCTCTCAGTAGATGACCTTGCCTTCAGCTAGACTGAAAAAAATGGGATCATTTATTGTGAGCTTCCTCATCTCCCCTACTCCTTAACTCAGGACCTTTCTATGTCATCACCTTCATCTTTTATTTTACTCCCATCTCTTTTCTAATATTTCCTCCCTCATTTCTTAACCCCAACTTGTGCCTTGAACTGTAGTGTCCCTTGTGGGCATTTCCCTCATCAATCTTTCTGCTTGGCCCCCTGCCCCCCCAACATCTTCAATCTCCCCTCATCTGTAAATGCTTTCTCTGCCAATTTTAGACCTGTTCATCTCTCCTCTCGCATTATCTGAAAAACAAACCTGAAATAGTTACACTTGAACTACAGTTATCTGGAGAAATTTTTTTAAAGCAAATTAATGAACTTACTGGTTATAAGAATTCACAATTTAGACACTAGTAAACCAAAATGGAAATTTAATTTTGGACTCATGCCACATATTTGTATATCATAGTAATTTAAGTAGATTATTTGAATTTCAGTTTATAACTTGGTATGAAATAACATTTCTCAGAGTTGCAGCTAGGAAACAAACCAATCCTTAAGCCTCATTCTCCTTGATTGCATTCAGTCGAAAAGAGAGGGAAATCCCATTCCCCAGTGACACAGCCAATAGCCTATAACTCCCAGGCAAAGTGGAGTGACAGGGAAAGAAGGAAAGCCCTGGGAGTTACAGTAACAGAAGCAGAGGTAGTACTTTGAGAGCTGGAAAAGGAAGTGCTTCCTTATTCCCAGTTGTTTGTGTCCTGGACCAAAGAACTCCCTAGTTTTACTTCTTTCTTTTCCTGCTACCTCAAAAAAAAAAAAAAAAAAAAAAAAAGCAATTCATCAGTAAGTTCAAGAGTGGTACTAATTTCATTTAATTGTAATCTGACAATAAACATATTCCAAAACTGCCAAATAAAATAAAGTAGCTTTGCAAGAAGTTTAAAAAAATTGTAACCAGAAAAGAATGCATACTAGTTCATAAAGCTTTCACTGGTGTTAGAATGCTAGCAGAGTAGTGTACATATTTTCCTATTTTATTCAAATATTTTTTCTTACATGATTCGTGTTTGAGGATTGTATTTTAAGAGAATAAAAAGAATTAGCTGACTTTTAATTTGCACACAAAGGTGATATGAATTGTCCATTTGACTAATCCTGCAGGGGATGTATGGTAAAATTAGAAAGCATAGATTTTGCATTAAGAGAAGGGGGAATATATACTTTGAAGTGAATGTTAGGATTTTTCTATTACATCTTTGGAGCAAGGTTTTTTCCATAGACACATAAAAGAAATTAGAAAGAAATAAAGGAAACTTGGTTTGTTAAAAGCTTGGTCCATTAGAAACTTTAATTTTGTCAGCTGTATGATTGTATTTAAAGATAATTCATGGAGGAGCCAAGATGGCAGAGTAGAAAGACTCATGTATGCTAGCTCCGAATCCACAGCCCAGAAATTTCCTGTAAAAAGAACTCCCCACAAATTCTGGAGCACTGCAAGCTGCGCAGAAACACAGTGGAAGAGATTTCCGTTCCAGAGAGCCCTGGAAAGCCATCCCCAGGGGTCTGTCACGCTCCGGACAAGGAGCCCATCCCTGCGCTACCCTGGCCACGTGGCCCCAGAGGAGCAGATCCGAGCAGGCTTCAGGGACAGAACCTCCAGCAGCCGTGAAGGTCCCTATGCCCACAGGCACTCCAGGTCAGTGAGTGAGACTTCTGGGCTGGCCGAGAGGGGAGCGGGGTGTCCCTGTGACTCAGGCCCCCTCAGGAGGCAGCAGCTATGGCGGCCCGGGACTCCCGGAGCAGCAGGCAGGAGCTCAGGGCCATTACCGAAGGCCTCCGCATAAAGCCCCTGAGGGAACTGAGCCTGGGAGGCAGCCCTGCCCATACCCAAACACCAGAACTTAAGCTCACATTGAATAGCAGCCACGCCCGCCCCTGAAAGCCCTGAGGCTGGGGAGCAGCATTTGAATCTCAGACCCCAAGCACTAGCTGGGAGGATCTGGAGGCAAGGCAAGGGTGGAGAGGAATCTCAGAAGTCAAGTAACTGGCTGGAAAAAGGCCCAGAAAAGGGAAGAAAAATAAGACCATAGAAGGCTACTTTCTTGGGGAACAGATGTTTCCTCCTTTCATTTCTGATGACAAGGAACAATGCTTACCATCAGGGAAAGACATAGAAGTCAAGGCCTCTGTACCCCAAACACCCGAAATAGACATCCAGTGGGCTCAGGCCATGGAAGAGCTCAAAAAGGATTTTGAAAAGCAAGTTAGACAGGTGGAGGAAAAACTGGGAAGAGAAATGAGAGAGATGCAAGAAAAGTATGAAAAACAGGTCAAGACCTTGGTAAAGGAGACCCAAAAAAATGCTGAAGAAAATAGCACCTTGAAAAATAGGCTCACTCAATTGGCAAAAGAGGTTCAAAAAGCCAATGAGGAGAAGAATGCTTTCAAAAGCAGAATTAGCCAAATGGAAAAAGAGGTTCAAAAACTCACTGAAGAAAATAGTTCTTTCAAGATTAGAATGGAACAGATGGAGGCTAATGACTTTATGTGAAACCAGGAAATCACAAAACAAAACCAAAAGAATGAAAAAATGGAAGAGAACATGAAATATCTCATTGGAAAAACAACTGACCTGGAAAATAGATCCAGGAGAGACAATTTAAAAATTATGGGACTACCTGAGAGCCATGATCAAAAAAAGAGCCTAGACATCATCTTTCATGAAATTATCAAGGAAAACTGCCCTGATATTCTAGATCCAGAGGGCAAAATAAGTATTCAAGGAATCCACCGATCACCACCTGAAAGAGATCCAAAAAGAGAAACTCCTAGGAACATTGTGGCCAAATTCTAGAATTCCCAGCTCAAGGAGAAAATCTTGCAAGCAGCTAGAAAGAAACAATTCCAGTACTGTGGAAATACAATCAGGATAACACAAGATCTAGCAGCTTCTACATTAAAGGACTGAAGGGCATGAAATAGGATATTCCAGAAGTCAAAGGAACTAGGACTCAAACCAAGAATCACCTACCCAGCAAAACTGAGTATAATACTTCAGGGGAAAATATGGTCTTTCAATGAAACAGAGGACTTTCACTCATTCTTGATGAAAAGACCAGAGCTGAAAAGAAAATTTGACTTTCAAACACAAGAATGAGAAGACGCACGAAAAAGTAAACAGCAAAGAGAAGTCTTAAGGGACTTACCAGAAGTGAACTGCTTACATTCCTACATGGAAAGACAATATTTGTAACTCTTAAAACTTTTCAGTATCTGGGTAGTGGTGGGACCACACACACACATATACACACACACACGCATGCATACACGTACACGTGTACACGTACATACAGAGAGCACAGAGTGAATTGAATAGGATGGGACCATATCTTAAAAGAAATTAAGGTAAATGGTGAGAGAGAAGTGTAGTGGGAGGAGAGGGAGTGAAATGGAATGGGGTAAATTATATCTCATTCAAGAGACAAGCAGGAGACTTTTTAGTGGAGGGGAAAAGAGGAGAGCTGAGAAAAAAACATGAAGTTTACCCTCATCACATTCGACTAAAGGAAGGAATAAAATTCACACTCATTTTGGTCTGAAAACCTATCTTACAATACAGGAAAGTGGGGGAGAAGGAGATAAGCAGGGTTGGGGGGGATGATGGAAGGGAGGATAGTGGGAAGAGGGAGCAATTTGAAGTCAACACTCTTGGGGAGGGACAGGATCAAAAGACAGAATAGAAACAATGGGGGGCAGGATAGGATGGAGGGAAATACAGTTAGTCTTACACAATACAACTATTATCGAAGTCATTTGCAAAACTGCACAGATATGGCTTATATTGAATTGCCTGCCTTCCCAAAGGGAATGGGTGGGGAGGGAGGGATGGGGAGAATTTGGAACTCAAAGTTTTAGGAACAACTGTTTAGTATTGTTGTTGCTACTAGGAAATAAGAAATACAGTCAATGTGGAATAGAAAGTTATCTGGCCCTATAGGATAAAAGAGAAGTTGGGGACAAGAGAAGGGAGGCAGGATAGAAGAGAGGGCAGATTGGTGATAGGGAAAATTAGAATGCTTGGTGTATTGGGGTGGGAGGAGGGGACAAATGGGGAGAAAATTTGGAACCCAAAATTTTGTGAAAATGAATGTAAAAAGTTAAATAAATAAATTTTTTAAAAAAAATAATTCATGTTTTTGTTGTTATTGTTTATACTCAGAACCTATGTAACTAAATAAACCAGATTAAATGTGACACATCCTGAGGTCTTTGTTTTAAAAATTAGAAAGACCTATTATGAAATGAATTAGGTCCTCTTAAAATTGTTTTAGAATTCAATGAAGTATGTATAGAATTCCTACTTAATTTCTTATGTTGGCCAAATATTTGTATGTGAAGATTATTACAAAAGGTTATACCTTTTCAATAGATTTGCCTAAGAAAATTCTCATTTGTTTATTAGTAGCATAAGAAAACGTAACTTATATGTTTTCAGTGTATCCTAAAAGTCTTTGGATAGTTTTGAGTGTTAATAGTTTAAAATTTTAATAGCATGAATTTAATACATGAATTTAAATTCATCTTGCCTTGAAGAAATTTTAATAAATATCATCTGCATTAATCTGCATTTAATAAATTATCATCTGTAGAAAATACTGCAGCAACAGTGTGTTCAGAAGACTGAAATGTGAAGCTTTCTCGGAGTTGAACATTTTCCAAAATTGAATTCCAATTAGTATTTCTCTCTGGAGTTATGCAGTTGGTTGTAAAAACAAAATGTAAATATTATGTGTTAAACAAAAAGAATGTGAAGTCGGTTTCAGTTACAGACGTTTATTAACTGGGCCATATGGCAATCTGTTTCTAATTTTTGAGATAATTGTTAATCACTAAACTTAACCATGTATGTTTAAAAACATTCAAAATATTATTTAGTCATACTTTGATTCTTGAGTGGGAGAAACATCACTATATTTTTATTTAATTTGAATAAACACTCTTGAAGGGAAAAGCCAAAGGATTTTTATTCATTAACTTTCTCTAAAAGAAGGTCCCTGCAACCTTAACACTCTTTGACTGTTGAACCTGTAACTTTTCTGTAAAGACTAACTAAATTGTTACTCCATGGGACCTTTCCTGATCTCTGCTCTTCCCCTGGGAATTTTAGTGGGCTACAAGCTTAGTGTAAATCAGTATATTACAGCTTTGCAGCCAAAAGAACCATTATGATTTTAGCCTATATTAACAGAGGCATAGTCTCTCCAGAATGTAAGAAGTAATAGTCACACTGTACTTTTGTTCAGATCAAATATATCTGGCATGTTGTTCAATTCTGAATGTCATTTTTAGGGAGAGCATTGACAATCTACAGAGTGTTTTTTTATCTGAGACTTGGAAGGATAGCAGAGATCATATATTCCAACTCCTACCTGAGCAGGAAGGAGTCATCTCTGCAGCAGTCCTGAGAATCTTTCCATTTGTCTCTTTTCGTTCCTTTTCTTTTCAAAGGTCACCTACAACTTGGCAATCATATCTACAAAGTGGGAAGGGGGGGGGGGGTTCTTTTTTTGAGTACACCAAGGCATAGTCCATTCAAGGCAAATGTCTTGAATTCTTTGAGGGTAGTGAGATGCCTTCCCACCATCTCCTCACTTTTATTTTAGATTTCTCTATTTTGTTCACTTTTCCTGGTCTGAAGCTTTAAAAACCATTTTTTTAATCATACTTTGCATTTATGCTCAATTTCCTTCTTGGCTTCCATTTATAATATACATTTTCCTAAAATCTAAGTTAGTTAATTTCCTATGAGATCAGAAATTTTCTTACTTTTCCATTGGTACCCCTCAGCACCTGGTACAGAGCTTTGTATGTAGCAAGCATTTTATAAGTGCTTTTCTCTTCCAGTCATTTTTAGTTGGCCACCCTTTCCTTCCTGATCAGAATTACTTGTTAATTGTCAGAATTTTATCTAAAGATAAAATTCTTTCCATTTCATCTGGAGAAAAGCTGCCAGAATGTCAAAGGTCTTTGATGCTATGCCTTGGAAATATCAGTAGAATGAACTGTGAGTGTTTTTAGTTTGAAAAAAACATTTAGAGGATACCATAACTGTAATCAGATATTTGAAGGTCTGAATTTAGTTTATTTACAAAACAAGAAAAATGTGATTAAAGTTGTAAGGGAGGGTCTAAATTAGATCAGCAGTGCTTTTTTGTGTGTCATTGAACCCTTTGGCAATCTAACAAATCCTATGGGTTTCTTCTCAGAATGATATTTGTTGCCAGAATTCTTCAGTTAGAGTGATCAAGTTCATGGATTCCCTGAAATCTTTCCATCGTCCCCCAAGGAGTTAAGAACTCCTCAAGTTAAAGTTCTTTGTAGTCCTCGAGATAGTTGCCAAACCAGGGATCTCCCACAATTTGAGCACAAATGCACAGCAGTTTTAAATGATGTATAAAGTAAAACTATAGTAATTTGAGTTTTGAAATGACTTTGAGTGGAATTAGAACGTCCTTTTAAACCATAAAGGTTGTCTTATCTTTTAGTGTATTGATTTTGGAGGAGAGGAGAAGGTGGATTGTAAAATATTTGTTTGAAGACTGAATAGTCTTTTGTGAAAAGGTGTTTTCAACTGGGGTAGAAATAGAAAGACAGAATGATAATAATGGCTGGTATTCAACGTTCATTATTACTAGCATCATGTTAAATATATTCTTATTTTCTCAGTTTAATATAATGGAATTGCTTTTAATAAAAAAAACTTGCAACTTGTTCTATATGGATATAAAGTTTAAAAGTAGCAGTTCAGTCATGAGATAGTATTGCCTTTTGAATTTTAGAAAATTATTCATTTCAGAGAATTGTCAATATTTGACAGCAGCCAATTACACTGTCATGTAGTAGACCCAAGTTCATACATAAATGGTAGTTACCACAGAAAGACATACTTTTGGTTTCTCTTTTCCTTTTTATTTCTTTCTCACACACCATAATCAACCTTCAAATCTTTTGTGGTGTCACAGAGCCACATACGGCGATCTTGGTGTTCTCCTCCTCATGTCACTTTTTGGCTTAAACTAGGCAAGTGACTTCTGGCAAAAGACTGTAGAATTAAAATAAGTCCTTACGCATAGACAGTTATCAACTAAATTTCATCTTGAATATTTGGAGTATTTTTTTTCATTATCCCTTTGGGAAGCTTTTAGCAATAGTTTTTTCATTTTATGTAGAAATTAATGGGATTCAGAGTTCATTATCATCATAATGTTTTCAAGTGTGTTCTTTATATTTTAGGTGAATACATTTTAGCAGCATGACTTCCCCTTTAACATAGTTTTTACATGTTAGGCTTGAATTTTCTCTTAGGAAAAAAGCATATCAGGACTAATTTAAGCTTTTGAAATTCATCAGTGAGGGAACTCATTCCTTATGTATTCTGAAGGACAACATAATCTAATGCAGCATACTCCAAATTATGATTTATAGAACTATTATTTACCCAGAAAAAGTTGCCAGTGGACTTTGTTATTTTCCCCTTTTCCTAGTTACAATGGTCTACTTAATTGATGTGGTTATCACTTCATGAAGTCCAAAAAGAAGATAATTAATTTAGACATTAAAACCAGGAGGCCTAAGGTCTGATTGTACCTTCACCTCTAATTTGCCACATAGCTGGATTGTATTTAAAAAAAAACAACAGATTATCCACTGTATGCCATTCCTTACTTTTCTATAAAATATTCTCAAGTCATGATCCTGAGATTTATCTGGGTCACAGACAAATTATATTTCACATGTAGTCAGTCAATATAAAATCATTCAGACAAATAAATTTAGAATAGTATTTAACTGGATTTTATGAGTATATTTCGGACAGCCTGAATTTCCACCATCACACACACACACACACACGCACGCACACACTTACTCTTTGAATTTTTTTCTGAAATCACCCTGACATTGAATAGACATTACTATTATGTAAAACCATTCTTACAGGTAAGAAGAAAGACTGTGGCATAAGTTCTAAAAATAAAAAGTAGGTCTTTTTTTAGTCAGGGCTTTTAATTCTTTTGTGCTCATTAATTTCCCATCCTTAGTAAAATGTCATGTACCACATATAACAAATGCCATGGGTAAGGCATTTTGGGTGCTTAGTTTTAAGTCTGAAAAAGAAATGAATTTATCCCTTAACATAGTTTGAATTATTATTAAATCATTATTTATTATTTTTTATTACCCGGAATTATCTTCTGGGTAATCTAGAAGTTGATCTAGAAGCAGTATTATAAAACTTTCAAAAGATTTCCTTATTTCCTTTTTTCTCTGAAGTTGGCACTGATTTTCTGTTATTTAATGAAAGCTTCACAGTTTACTTGATATTATCTAAAAATGAGATTTTCATTATTCAAAGCTTTATTATTAAATCCTTAAAACATTTATACAAATAGAGTAATTTCAGCATATTGCTTTAATCTTCCCTTATATAGAAGGATAACTTCAAACTGATAACATGGTTTTTTGAATATATGAATTGATATCAATTGATGATTGATTCATCATCATGATTGATTGAATTATTGATTGATATATGAATTAATATCAGTTGATCATTTCTACTCATAACTGTTGATATTTTAAGTCCCAAATGCTGTTTTTGACTGGGGTAGAAATAGAAATAATAGAATACCACTTAGCACCTAATATATGGATAATATTGGTGTTTCAAAACAGTCAAAGCTAGAGCTGTTACTGAATTTAACTATTGGTTATGTCACTGTAGAACCAATTTAGTCATAATTTCACAGTATTTGGTTTCTATTGTTTTGTTGCTTTTCTTTCTATTTACATTGAATAGTCATCATATTTGTTCATATCCTGTTGTGTGCTTCAGTTTTCTTCAGTTCGTGTGTCTTTCCATTTTTCTCCATATTCATCACATTCATAGTTTCACACACAACATCATTATTCCATTGATCCATGACCTTATTGAGCTGTTCCCTGGTCAGTGAACATCTCTTTGGTTTCTAGTTTTCTGTTACAGCAGAAAGTACTGCTATAAATAGTTTGCTGCAAATAGAACCTTTTCTAAAAGAAATCATTTGCCTCCATTTGGCTAGCAGTGGAATCTCTCAATCAAAAGATAAAGATATTTTAGTCATTTTCTTAACATAATTCCAAATTGCTTTCCAGAATGGTCCAATTCACACCTCCAACAACAGTGCATTAGTTTGCATTTCTTTCTATTACTCCTTTAACATTGACTATTCCCATCTTCTGTCATCTTCATCAATTTGCTATGTGTGCAGTACAAGTTGTTTTGGTTTGCATTTCATTTGTAGTATTCTTTCTTATAATTAGTGGTTTTCCTTTTTTTTTTTGTTAGAACTTTATGTTCATATGAAAAGAAGCAAATTTTACCTCATTAGATATCTCTGAAATTAGATTAATTATTTATCTTTGACTAGAATGTGGCTCTTGAAAGGTATAGGAACAGCTTTGAACATAATAGGAAAGGTATGCTTACAAAGAAGTCTAGGAATCTGAGAAGGAAATAAAGGCAAGGACATTGGAGTAAATATCAGCAGAAGTATACACAGAAAAAGTATTGTCATCAGATTATTACTGTTGACCACCTGGACAAAAAAAAGTCAATAGAATTTGGGAAACAGGTCAGAAGTCTAGTTCAGAAGCATGATATCATAGTGATAGATAACTTCAGTTATCTGGACATTTTCTGGAGCTCTTTGTCAAAAGAAAAACAACAAGTCATTTCCTGGCTTGCCCTAATGATAATTTTATCTTTGTAGAATAGGAGGAACTAACAGTGGGAACTCTCATTCTGGACTCAGTTCTGACTAAGGAGAGACTGTCTGCTGAAGCAGAAATACTAGAAACGTTGGGGAGAGGAGTATAGTGTCTAATCCACCTTAGATTTCGAGATATCAGGGGAAAGAAAAGCGAGACATAGTCTGACATGCAGCCTAGGTTTAGGGACAACAAATTTCAAAGTATTCAGAGAAGGGATAGATAGGTTTCCATGGCCTGATTCTCTGTAGGGCAAATCAGCACACAGGAAAATAAGAATGAAATATTGAAGTCTCAAAGAGAAAATCCAGATGAAAAAGAGATGCTTTTTCAACAAGACTAAGGGTATAGATGGAGATCATCATCTGACTTATATTTTTTAAATACATTTATAGAATATAAAACCAAGGAAAGGTAACAGCATGGTTTATCAATGGTCTTCTAAGAATAGTGTCAGAAGTGTTATAGCTCAGAATGAACAGAAACTGGCAAATCATGCTTAGAACAACAGAATTGTCTGGGGGAGGGAAGGTTGAGACTTTGAGCTAGATAGGGGGAATAGCTGCCTTAAGCTGGCTTTAATGAATATTATGATGGAAAGAAAACAAAACAATTCAACTCTTACTTTTCTTTCATTTTCAGGAAAATGAAATTTTAGATCAGAAATGAATAATAGGGAGTTGATACTCAAGATAAGTTTGGAAGACAGTAAGAGAACATCCAGCTAATCTTAATGTGTTCAAGTCTACCAGGCCCATATAAACTGCATCCCAGAGCAAGGAACAAGCAGTTTGCTGAGCCACTGATGGCTAATAGACCTCCAGGGAAGCAAGCAGTGATCACATAGAGCCAGTTCAGCTTCATCCAATATAGGTTATGCCTACAAGCATCCACCCTACAGAACTGATGATTCAGCCCAGCTTACTCCTCTTAATAAAGAGGGGGTGGGGGTGGGGCAGAGGGATTCATATTTATATGAAGTACTGTCTATTTGCTGTCAGGTTCAGTTTCTGTTTCTTTTGGTTTCGTGTAAATGTTTTTCTTTAGTATAAGGGGGATGGGGGGAGTCAAAGCAACAGCCACAGTTGTTCCGAGCTCCCTGTACTTAACTGGGCTAGAAAAATGACCCATTGTATTTTCTCCTTGGATTTCTTGACCGCCATTTATTCTGGTGACCCTCCTTGATCATTGTTGGAATAGTTATGGGAGACAGCTAGGCTGTATTGTTTCCCATTACTCTCTGATATCTTTGCCACTCTAAGGTATGGAGTACAATTAATTATCCCCATTATACTAATGGAAGAAAACAGAATCAAGAACATTAAATGACTGGTCTTGTAACTAAAATCTGAAATCAGATCTTCCAGCACTTGGGCCTTAAAAGTTATTTTTTGCTCATAGTCCAGACTTGACAAACCAAGATTAATATTAAGCTACAATACCTTAAATGTATTTTGTATAGTATTTTTGGTAATATCATTCTGACAAACTGATGTTAAAGCATATTTAACCGTACATAAAGGCAGCTTGGCACAGTGGATAGGGAATACTAATAATTTTATTGTCATTGTCATTATCCTCATAGTAATGGTAATACCACAATAATAAATTGTGATGCTGTAGTTATGAATTTAGTAGGAGTTTCCTTACCTGGAATTCCCACATCTGACCCAGTCCAAGAATAACTGTCCCTGGCCATTACAGTCTGAGAGAGATGGTTGAAAAAGGGTCACTAAGACTCAACCCAGAGTTACCTGATAATGTAAACTAACCTCACAGGATATGGATTAAAGTTTCCTCTTATTTTTTTAAGTTGTGAGTGGATATCCAAGGTATGCAAACAGTTGTGTTACCATAAAATTAAAACAAAATTAATCTGACACATTGCATTATTCATATAATTATCTCATGGCAATTGTGCATGCATGGTAAATAGCATGCATAAATGACATTTATTACTTTGAGAGATATGTTCTACATCTGACCCCTCAAAATCTGGGAATTTATTAAGGTGGAGGAAGAGATATGAATAAAACTTTATATAATATCAACTATATGACAGGCACTTAACAAATATTATCTCATTTGATCTCCACAACAACCCCTTCTAGGTAGGTATTGTTATTATCCCTATTTTATAATTGTGGAAACTGAGGCAAAGAGAAGTTAGGTAACTTGCCTAGAGTCACAAAGCTTGGAAGCCTCTGAAGCTGAATAGTCTCACCTGTCAACCTCTGGTGCTCCATTTCTTACAGGATAAAATACAAACTCAGAATGGCATTTAAGGCTCCTTATAATATGGCAGCCAGCTTTATTTTCTTTCACTCTTATCACGTGCCTTCAGTGAACTCTACATTAAAGCCAAAGTGGACTACTAGCTATTTTTCCCTCTCTCCCAAATTCAACACTATCTCATCTAAAGGTCATTTGTATAGGTCATCCTTTCCTGCTTAGAATGCACTCTTTCTCTCATCTTTACTTTTCAAAATATTTATCTTCATTCAAAGGTCAAGTACTGCTTCTTTCATGAAGCCTTCACTGATTTCTCCACCTGCTAGTGCTCTCCCCTTCCTCATTTCTCCTTATATTGTACTTATTTATGTGTATGCGTGTTATTAGCTCCTCAGAGGTAGGGATTGCTTTCAGTTTTGCCTTTATATCTGTAGTAATTTGCAAATAATAGATGTTTAATAAATACTTTTAAATTGAAGTTTGTAAAATACCACCTTGGTGTGTTAATAGGAAAGTTATTTGGGGCAGATACCTTTCAAATTATGGGAAAGGGTTCCTCATTTGGCAGCAAGAAGAATTGAGTTTGAATGTTGTTTCTTCTGCTTGGCACTTCATTACTTTGGAAAAGTCACTCCCTGGTGATTGATTTTCTCATCTATAAAATACGGTTGGACTTAGATGACTTTCAGTGCCACTTTTGCCTCTTTAAAGATGTGCTGTAAGGTGGAATTTTAACCGTCTCCCTTACACATAAGGCACACCCTGGTGATACTGTCCAATCAGTGATTCTGTTGCATTCTTCTGGTACCACTCTCCCTTTGCCACCTCTTGGTTTCCTTTGATCATTGACGCTTGTGCATTTATTAATTAATCTCCCCCTCGTCCCTATCAAATTATAAGCTCCTTGAGAGCAAGACCTGTGTTACCTGTCTTTATCTCTGGTACCTAGTCTGTGTACCTTGCACATAATAAATACCTTTCAAACTCATAGGGTCATCGATCCAGAGGTAGAAGGAATTTTAGAGATTGAGTATAATCTCTTCAATTTTGAGACACCTCCCACCCTTACCCCACTCCCAGGAGGATAATAATAGCTAACATTTATATGCGCTAAATGCTGCGTGTTTGTATATGTGTATGTGTGTGTGAGATACACATACAATTATCTTTTTTGTTCCTCATGGATAACCCTGTGAGTTGGGTACTATTATTATCTCCATTTTATATATAAAGAAACTGAAACTAAGAGAGATTGTGACTTGCTTGGTATCACACAGTTAATAACTATCTGAGTTTGGATTCAGACTCAGATCTTCTTGACTCCAAGTCCACAGTCTGTCGGCTACCCTCTGGGGTAAATGACACTTAAGATGGCAGACCTCATAGGTGTCAGGATTTAAAAACTGATTTTTGAACTACAAATTACTTTCCATTCTACCTTTTAATTAAATTTAATTACACATCTCAAATAGAAGGTATAATATATGTGTGTGTGTATATACACATATTTATCTATATGCACATACATATGTACACATGCACTTTTTTCTCTTCAGCAGATTGACTTTAGCAGTTTTTCATTGATAGGTGTCATAGCATGAGACCATCTAAGCCAGTCCTTCTAGTGTTACAGATGAAAAACAGGCCCACAGAGATTATGGTTTGCCAGAAGAGACAGAATTAATTAGGAGCAAAGCTGAGGTAGTATGATGTAAGGAAAATATCTGAGTTCTAAACCCAATCCTACCATGAACTCAGTAACCTCAGGATCTAGGTTGTTGTTGTGGTTGATCCTTTGTTCTTAAAGAGGACCAAGACATCAGGAATGAGATATCATGATTTGCAAATGAATTGAATTTAAGTGAGGAAAGGCTGTGCAAAGTCACCAACCTCACTTTACTCTCCAGAGCCATCTGAGTCCAGTGACCAGATAGAGATCAAGTCGACTGGAGGTGACCCCAGATGCAGTGGGAAACCTTAACCTTTTTAAGCTAAAATCTCTCCCAGGTCTCAGTTTGACTGAGGCAATGTCCACTCAGTGATTAAGGCTAGGTAAAAAATGAGGCAAAGAATGACCTCTTTTACCTAGTCAAAAAAAAAAAAATCAGTCTAGGAGGTGAAGACCTTCAGGATTTGTGGGCAAAACAGAAACAGTTGCTATTTATGCTCACACTGAGCCATCAAAATCCAAACAGTGACCAGGTGAGGTTTGGGCTTCAACATCTAATGATAGATCTCAGAACTTTATCTGGTCAGTTTCTAAGCACATTGCCAGTAAGACTTTCTATTTATTTGTTGTTTCCCTTTCCAGAGGGGAGCCCTAGCTGATAAAGGTATTTAATCTGTGATTCCTGTTGGATTAATTTTCACTCTTTACCTCTGACCCCAGGAAGGAAATACTGTTAAAACTTGGTCCTTTTCCCCACAATCTCTACTGCTCCAATCTCAAGACTTAAAGGTCGGAGTAATTTTCTGCACAAAAATAGTGGGGGATTCCTGCCAAATAATGCTACTTGAGATAACATTGATTCAGGATTTTTAAAATTATCATCTTCTAATCTATAGGTATTTATTGTGAATGTAGTCATTAAAAACCTGTGAAAATACAGCAAATGTTTTTCCCTTTTAGAGTGATATTTGGGTGAGTTATAAAAGGTGCTGTAAATTAGTTTCTTTCAGTCAGTCTTCTGTGAAGCATAAATGAAAGATATTCTCTCATCTTGGGAGTGGAAAAGTATACCTGTCAGCTTTTTGCTTAATTTTGTGATTATTGTCTGTCCAGTTTTTAGCCAAGGAGTAATTGTTTATCTCATTATTGAGATTTTTCTTCAAAAAAGCTGACAGCTTTTCTAAGACATAACCTTGTTATTTTTCTTAGCATTTCCATAAAGTAAACAATGAGCATTCATTCTATTTTAAAAGTTGAGACCCTGTAGTCCGCAAAAATAAAATAGATAAAAACTTTTTGTTCAAGGTCATGCAATGAATAAATAGTAACTTTTATAATGAAATTCAAATCTCCTGGGTCCTTGTTTCATATTAGGCCAACTTATATCGTACTTAGAGTTATAAATGTTGGAACTAGAAGAAATTTCAAAAAGTCATCTAGATCAGCCATGTCAAACACAAATAGGAAAGGAGGGCACTAAATTGTACATAAGACTTCCTTCAGGTTTCACATTTACTTAGAAAAACCATATATTAATATTATCTGTGTTCCAACCCCGAAAGGTTCCAAGTAGCTTAAGATCAGTGCAAATGCCCTCTTCCTATCTGACAGTAGTACTGTGTGCATTTGTTTCCCATAGGACCTTGCACAATAGTAGGCCCAGCAGGCACTTGGTGAAATACTTAGGGATTCAGGAAAGGATTTTGCAGAAAATGTCATCTTATGGAAAGATAGCAGCATTGAGCTGTCATTGACCTTAGGCTGGATGGATGACACAAGGGTGAATGGTATGCAGCTTTTAAGTCATAAGTAATACATTCTCAAGGCTTGGCAATTGATCTCTGTCCATACATTTAAATTATTCAGGTCAATGCTGAGCAGGTGATGAAGACCTTAATCAGACTATAAATTTTCCAGTGTGTTGAATCATCATAGGTTTCCTATCGTAGGTTCTATATGCTTAGAAAGGGTTAATAATGAGCCTGACCTTGAGCATGCAATTCAATTAGACAAATATTTGAGTACTACATGCAGGATAATGTGCCAAATACCATGACATCCATGAACAAAGTAAAAAACCAATCACTTCCTGAAGAGATTTTTCTAAGAGATGAAACATGTGCCTAAGTAAGTTATTAATATGAGAAGAGAGAATATGCCAACATTTTCCATAACATGAGAAGCAGATACCATTCTTGCGTGCAATGCTTGATTAAGTAAATGAGCAGAGCTAGAAATAAATGTTAATATGATGATGAAAAACAAGTAAATGGAACTAATTTCTGTTTAATTACAAAGGCAGACACTATGTTGTTGCATATTAAGGACTGTATAAGCAGCACAAGTGACTGGCCTTTCCCGGAGCCAAGAGAATGGGATAACCTGGGAAAGAATAAGATGGAAGAATGCTTATGTGTGATGTGGGGAAAAGTAAGACTTATTAATAATATAATTTGGTTTGACCTGTAGAAGAACAAAATTTGGTGGCATTCAGCAAAAAAGTTTATTCCTAGAGGCATGTGAGCCATTAAATCCTTCACGTGTACTTCACATATATGTGTTACTCTGGATTGCTACAAAGTGAGGGGTAGGTGAGAAGTGTGCAAGAATAAGCCATTGCAGTAATTGTAAAGATATTGAAGATTACACGATGCAACCAAGATCTCTAGACTTAGAGATTTCTCAATTGCCTTTGGATATTCCTTGTTGTACTGTTTTGCACAAGATGTTCTTTATTTCCTTTCTGCTTTAGTTTAAACATTTTTCTTCTTGGTCATAGATAGAGGAAACAGATAATCAGCATCTCTCTAATTTAAAACGCTTTATATGATTTAAAGCAGTGAATTATCCCCTTAGCCTTCTTTCTTCTAAGATTAAACAGCTCTTATCCTTTTGTAAGTCTGCTCATAGAACTCATACTGCTTTTTCCCCCACTCTAAAACTCTGGTTCCTTCGTACCCATCTTAAAGACTAGTCAGCAGACCTGGACCTAGTACTGTCACAGGATCAGATGCAGGATGAAGGGTGCATTCAAAGCCTTCATATGTTTATTTTTACTAAAGCGAGCTGATTTGTCATTTTGTCTCCTTTTTAATAGTGCTGCTATTGATTATTCATAATTTATGGGTAGCAAAGATTGTTGACTTTTTGCATTACTTTATGTCTAGCCAGTCCTTCTATCCTCCCATATGTTGTGCATTGAATTTTAATCTTTCCAGTACTAGCTTATACCTGTTGGTATTGAATTTCATTGTTCTTGTAACCCACCTAATTTCTTAGGAAGATGGTGAATTCGATTTCTCTCTTTAGATGTATTAACAGTCTCCCAAACTTTCAGTGGCCAGGACATCAGTAAAGAGGTTGAAGAGAATAAACCTCAGAATTTATTTTGCTGTGCTTTACCAGTCCCCAGACTGACGCTCATTCTCCCCTCCCTACCCCTTTGGGCTTGTCCTTTAAAGTAATTCCTCATATACCTTTGCTGGACAAAAAGAATGTCAGGATGATCCAAGTTCAAGTCTTTCTTCAGATACTTAATAGCTGTGTTATTCTGGGTAAGTCTGTCTCAGTTTCGTCATCTGAAAAATGGAGATAATGATAACACCTATCTCCCAGGGTTATAGTAAGGATAAAACAAGACAGTATTGGTAAAGTATTAACCTGAAAGTGTTATGTAAATGCCAGCTGTTATTATCATCATCATTATTATGGAGAATGGAAAGTAAAAATAGAATGAGAATTTTCATATCTTTGGAATGTTCGCTATTGAGGAAATTTGTCATGCATAAGACCTTGTAAGCAGTTTTTTTTTAAGTTTGTAAAAGTATAATCAGAAAATATCCTACACAATAAATATTTAACTCCATGAATAATATTAGCTGGAGTATTAAAAACCATTCTGTACATTTTTGTTACTTAAAATTATTTACAAACATTAGGTGTTCATTGTAGTTATGATATTACTGTCAAGGTCAAGAATAATGCTTTTCCTTGTGAAAGAGATAATTGGGAACATAATTTGACCAATAGTATAATAAAACTGAATCTATGACAATGAATTTTGTTATTGGCATTTTACTACATAAAGTATAATTCCTTCCTTAGACAATAATAAATAGTAAGACAATAATTGAAAGTATATTAATTTCAAAAATAAGATTATAAATCCTTCTGAGTCATTAAGAGAAAAATAGCCCATTTTATGGTGTGAAATTGAAATTTAGTTTATTATTGTCATTCTCAAATAGCTAACACTAAAAAAAAAAAAAAGAACAAACTTAGAAATTACCTAGCCCAACTCCCTTCCCTTTTTTAAGGTCACATCAGTACTAAATGGCAGAGCTAGATTTCTATTTATTTATTTATTTTGGGAGCATTTATTATTTCTCCTCATTGAATAATTTTTTAAATGAAAAAATAAAATTCTCATAGCATATGCTTAACCCAAAAAAACATTCTCCTGTTAGCCATTTCTAAAAATATATGTTTCACTGTGCATTTTAATTAAGTCCATAATTTTTCTGTCAGGAATTGAGTATTGTGATAGATCATTAGGCCTCTGGACTGGTTTACATTGTAGTGATCAGAGATCTAAAGTCTTTCAAATGTGTTTTTCCTCTATGATGTCAGTGTCATTATATAAATCGATGCCCTAGTTCTGTTCAACCTTATTTTGCATCAGCTCCTAGAGGTCTTCCCAGTTTCCCTTACAAGTATCTATTTTCTCATTTTTTAAAGTAGTATTCCATTAGATTTATTTAGCATGTTGTGTTTAGCCATTCCTTAATAGTGGGATACCAGTTTAGTTTCTAGTTTTTGGCTACTTATAAAAAGATGCTATAAACATTTTGTACACATAGGTTCTTTTCCTCTTTCTTTGATGTCTTCAGGGTATGGACCTAGTAATAAGTCAGAGTATTTGTGAACCAGTGAGGCATATATGATAAAGTTTAACTAATAGGGCATTGCCCCCTTCCCCTAATGCTTGCCTGCCATGGCACCATTAGAGTTAAGTTTCCTGGGTCCTTGCCCCTCATTCCTTATTAAGCAACTCAAAGAACAGTCTGATTTCAAAGGTGACAAGGCTAGTGCCAGACTTTTGCCTACTGTAATTTGGAGCCTTAGTGGCTTCAAGGCCTTGGATCAAGATACAGATTTAACTGCATGTCCAAGCCACTAGCCTGTCCATGGAGGTAGGGACGGTGAAGATCGCATCTCTGTGCTCTTCCCCACAGACCTCTGTTCTCCCATAACTGTCATTTCTCTGCGGCAGTGTTCTTTGAGAACAGTTCCTGCCCCTTTCACCTTGCTTGTGTATACTATTTGATAATTTTGGAGGATTACTTCTAAATTACTTTCCAGAATTTCCTGGAAATTCACAGCACCATCGTGCCTATTTTTCCCACAGTCCCTCTAGTATTTGTCATTTTCCTTTTTTGTCATCCTTACCAATCTATTAGGTGCTTTAATATACATTTCTCTAATTATTAGTGATTTGGAACATTTTTCATATATCATTCATATCTTGAACTTTTCCTTTGAAAGTTGCCTGCATATATCCTCTGAATAGCTCTTAGTTTTATAAATTCTAATTATTTCGGTATATATCTTGAATAAGAGACCTTTATCAGAGAAACTTTCCGTGAAGATTTTTTCCCCCTCATTACCTGTTTCCCTTTCAGTTTTAACTGCATTAGATTTGTTTGTGCAAAAGCTTTTCAATTTTATATAATCAGAATTGTTCTATTTTATTATCTTGGATCTTCTATATTGTTTGTTTAGTTATAAACTCTCCCTTCGATCCTGATTTGCTCGTGTTTTCACCTTATATGTCTTAAGTCATATATCCATTTGGGGTTTACTGTATACGGTGTGAATAGCTTGAATTAATTTCTTTTAAGTATTGACTCCTTGCTGTTCAAAAGACTCTTCAGCAGCACAGTTCAAAAGTGTTGATTCTGCAGTGTTTAGCTTTCGTTATTGTCCAACTCTCACAGCTCTAAATTGCTCCTGGAAAAGCCATGGGTTTGATTATACAGATCTGTGTGAGCAAGGTGATGCCTCTGCTTTTTAGTGTGCTGTCCAGGTTTGCCGTAGTTCCCTTCTTTTTTAATTTCATGGCTGCAGTTGCCATCTGCAGTGATCTTTGAACCTAAGAATACAAAATCTGATACAACTTCCATTTCTTCTCCTTCTGTTTGCCAGGAAATGATGGGACCAGTTGCCAAGATCTTAGTTTTTTTGATGTTAAGCTTCAAGGCAGCTTTTCTGCTCTCCTCTTTCACCCTCATTAAGAGGCTTCTTGGTTCCTCTTCACTTTGTGCCATCACGGTGTTATCATCTGCGTGTCTGAGATTGTTGACATTTCTCCCAGCAACTTTAAAAGCGACCAGGTTTTGATTCATCCACCCTGGCACTTCACATGACGTACTCTGCATATGAGTTAAGTAAATAAGACGGCACCATACAGCTGTTGTACTGCCTTTCTGATCTTAAACCAGTCAGTTGTTCTGTGTGTGGTTCTTAGCCTGCACACAGGTTCCTGAGGAAACACGTAAGATGATCTGGTATATCTATTTCCACATTTTTTTTATGACCCACACAGGCAAAAACTTTGGTGTAGTCAGTTAACCAAAAGTAGATATAGGCAATACTTAAGAAAACTGATACGGACTATTCACTGAAAAGTCACATACTGAAGCTTGCATCCTTTGGCCACATAATGAAAAGGCAGGACTCATTGGAAAAGATTCTTATATTGGGGAAGATTGAAGGCAAAATGAAAAGGAGACAGCAGAGGATGGGATGGATAAATAGTGTCATGGAAACAGTGAACATGAACTTGGTCAGACTAAGATAGTGTGAGAAAGAACAGCCTGGCATGCTATGGTTTATGGGGTCATGACATGTTGGGCACAGGCAAATATCAGTAACAAAATAGAATGTGAGATGTTGGTCAATACCTTATTTCTGCCAAACTATTCTCTAGCAGAGCTGGATTTTAAACACGCCTCCGGTAACTTCAAGTTCAATACACTTTTCATTAAGTCACACTACCTTCCTCACAGGATCATATGAAGAGATGGTAGTGATCATCCCATGACTCAGCCCCTTCATTTTATAGAAGAGGTCTTCTTGCCTGACGTCATGTAGTACCTGGGCATAAGGACATAAAGAAACTAGCATTCAAACTCAGTTATTCTGACTCTAAACCCAGCATTTTTTCCACTATACCACATTTTGTCTTCCTAATTTACATGCCAGGAATATGTTTGATCTGAATAAATGGCTAGAAATAAAAACATTACCCCAGAATTGTTCTTCCTTATAGAAAAAAAAAACCTAGATATTTTAAATATGAAATTGTTTTTAATATCATCATCATCATTATTATTCAGCACTGCCAATTTTAGAAATATTTGCTAGGAAAATGAATAATTTCATTTGTTCCAGTATTAATAAGAGTTCTTAACCTTTTTGTATCATGGACCCCTCTGACAGCCTGACAGAGCTCTTTCACTGTAATGTTTTTAAATGCATAAAATAAAATATGTAAAATTATGAAAAACACTAATAATAGTGAAATAGTTACCAAAAAAATTTTAAAACTAGTTCACAGATTCCCTCTAGATCAGGTTTCTTGTTTTGCTCGGATAGTATATGCAAGATTTTAATTGGTCACATAATATACTGGATTCTGTCTATGCTAAAATATTATATGGTTGCCTTATCAATGAACAGAAAACAAGGTAAGGCTGGGGGTGGGAGGAGTGGAAAAAAACCTGTGGTGGAAAATGAAATAACCTATTTTTAAAACCTAATTTTAAAAATCCACTATAAAACAGAAAAATAGTAAAAATCATCACTTTTACATGGCCTTATTTTTAGCCTAGAATTATTTCTCACATTTCTGTATGCCTGATACTGAAAAATGTTGTACATTAATTGTTGAGACATTTAATTTATGAGCATTGTTGAGTCAATTGACACATTGATGAAGGAATTGAGCCATAACCATAGTGATATTCTCAATATGGATATAAATAGAACACATCAGAAGTTGCAGCTAAAATGGAAAAATAGCTCACATCTGAATAAGAGATTTAGTGTTGTTAGGTTTTTATGTCCAAAGGCAACAGGAAATTTCATTTCACGGGATGCCTGATTATCTCTCCTCACTTTCACTGCTCATGATAAGCATATAGGATTGACATTATCAAGATAATGAGAACTTAGACACCAACACCAACATTCATTGCAAAGAAGCCAAAAGAAGTCCTCTGAAGAAACCAACAAAGTCATGGGGTCCTAGATTTGGGGCTGAATGGGGTCACAGAAATCCATCTCACCTAACTTCTCCATTTTACAAAGAAGTTAAGATCCAGGGATGTTCAGTGACTTGTTCAAGGTCACACAGTGAGTCATTGAAACAAAATCTAGATATATTTTTTTACCCTATGACTCTGATGCAAAGTTTGCAAAGGCAAGATAGTAAAAATCATGTTGGAATATAAAGAATAAAAGAGGCCAAAGATCACTCATGAGCTTTGCACTTAAATGTCATGATTTCCTCAAAAAAAAGTTAGCCATCAATATAATGAGCACTATGTGGATCTGCAAAAAACATATGGACAATGTCTTAACTAACAGGAAGCAAAGGAGAGAAAGTGAGTGAGTGAGTGTGTGTGTGTGTGTGTGTGTGTGTATGATCATTTCACGAGCAACTATGTATGAGCATTTAGACTATAGGATGGCTGGAACAAAGATCAAAGTAAACACCAGATTCGAAAAAAAGGCTAAAAATGAGAGTACATCATCTATAATTTCAGCATCTCTAATCCAGTCTGTTCAGTCAAAATTAAAAGGCACAAAGAGATAGACTACCTACTGATTAAATTTAGGCTCCATCAAAGCAATTATCACTCTCCAGCCACAGCCACTAATCACACCAATTTTATACATGTGCAGGATCAAATATAAAATGTTGGGCTTTAAAACTCTTCACCTGGCCCCTTCCTACCTTTTCAGTCTTCTTAGACCATCCCTTCCCCACTTCATACTTTGGAATGCAGTGACGCTGGCCTTGCTGTTCCTTGCAACAGACACAACATGTCCTGGACGTTTTCACTTGCTCTCCTCCATCCTAGAATGAACTCCCCTCCTCATTTACATCTTGTAATTTCCCTGGTTTCTTTCAGGTTTTAACTAAAGTCCTCAAAGACCTTAGTCTTTAATCTTAGTAATTCTGAGACTACCCTCAACTTATCCTATGTGAATCTTGTTCGTGTTTTTATTTTTCTCATGCTGTCTCTCCCATTAGACTGTGAACTCCTTAAGAGCAGAGACTGTTTTTTGTCTGTGTATCTGCACTGCTTAACACTGTGCCTGGCACATAGTAGGAGCTTAATAAATGTTTATTGACCATTAAGTTCTGGGAATGCAGAGAAAGTCAAAAACAGGCCCGGTTTTAAATCATAACTATTCATGTCCAAATATCTCTGCTGGATTGTAAGTTTTTTTGAAGTAAAGACTATCTTATTTATCTTTTGTAACTTCCTCAGCTGGACACAGCCCAGAGCCTAGCTCAGTTAACATGTGACAAATGTTTGTTGCTTTGCCTTATCTAGGGCATAGTAGGTGTCTAACAAATTTTATTATAAGATTCATCAAACTCACCATTTGAGCCAAAGTTTTTGACACTTTGAAGTAGCAGTATGCTAAAAGGATGAAAGAAGTTTAAATTCAGTGCAAATGAGATTTGGCCTATGAATTTTAAAGGCATTTATGCCTTTTATAACATCTTTATCCAAGCTAGTGCTGATGATACAGTAACTCAGCATCCCAAATCCTCTTCTTCTGTTTCACCTGCAGCGAAATGAGCAACTGCAACTTCAGTTCATTACAGCAAATGTGCATTAAGTGTTTACTGTTCACCAGGCTGTCTTTCAGGTATTAGGGATGCAAAGACTAACATAAAACAGCCCTTGCCCTTATGGAGTTTGTGTTCTACTAGGATGAGGCCACATGGACACAGAGAGGTCAATGCAAAATATTGATGAAGTCAATAAAAAGAAATTTCAAGAGGGAGTGTGTACTAAATGCTTGTTTTTCCACTCTACCACCCCCTCCCTACTGACCTTCTTGGGTTTTATGTTAGCAGTAGACACTTAGTCCCTTTGACCCAGAGGTCAAAGGATATGGACAGTCTAGTAATTTTATTTACTTAATTCCAAACTGCCTTCATGAATGGTTTGGCATTGCCTTAATGTGCCAGTCTTTCCATAACCACTCCAAAGCTAACCATTCCAAACTTTGTAATAATCTTTGCCAATTTGCTGGGTATGAACTGAAATTTCATAGATTTTTTTAATGATTTGCATTTCTCTTATTATTAGTGATTTGGAATATTCTTTCATGTGATTGATAACAGTTTACAGTTTGTAATTTGAGAAGAATGGTAGCTTGTATCCTTTGATATGCAAGACTTGAACTGCCAGACTAACATTTAAATGTGTGTGTATGTGTGTGCGCACACGTGTGTGTGTGTGTATACACATATGCACATATTGAAATGTATAATTTATATATAGCCTAAGGACCGTAGTGATCAGTTGAAGATTTTGAGGTTAGAATAGCACAGCCAAGCCCATGTTCCTAAATATCAGTTTGGCAGTATAGGGAACTTATGGAAGAGGGACTAATGCAAGGAAACCAAATAGAAGCCTATTGCAATAATCCAAGCCGAGTGCTTGAACTATGGGGAAGGAGTGGAGATGTGAATGAGAGATGGTGCTGGAGGCTTAGAATTGAGAAGACTTGGCAACTGGTTGTCTGTAGGAGTTGAAGGGAGTAGCAAAATTGAGGAGGACTTTGAGGCTGTGGATCATCAACAACACTGGGGTCAGTGGCAGGGAAAGTAGTTAGTGTACTGGAGGAGGAAGGTATAGCAGAGAAGACAAAGAGCAGTCTGAGAAGAGGACCAAGAAAAGACAATGTTGACAGAGGCTAAGGGAGGAAAGATTGTCCAGAGTAAGGTGGTGCTGCAACTTGGTCTTTAATGCCTGTTTTTCCTATAGGCAGATCTTGAGTGAGGAGAAGAAGGCAGTGAAATAGACACCCCTCAATCACTTTCTCCAAAAAGCCTACATGTGGTTGTAAGCCATCACCAAAGTCTCCTGGACTTTGAAAATTTCCCCCAAAGCCTGCCACACAAGATCACCTGACTTTTCTGGAAGTGTTTAATCATCTGATTTATTTCATTATAGATAAGAAAGGAAATGTACAAAGTACAGTTTATACTTATAATAATTTATTAATTGTGCTCACAGTATCTTTAATAAGGGACAAAAAAAATTCGCCCCAAACATGAGGATTCCTTACAGTTTAAGTTTTAGATTTCTAATAATAATAAATTAAAATTGAATAAGATATCTTGCTTTTGTTTTTGCTTGCTTTCTGAGCCTGATCTGTTTGGTTCCATAGTAGCAGAACCAAACTTTTTCCTGAGTACAAAATATAGCTGTTCCTAAGGGCAAAAAGAATTAAATAATTCCTCAAAATTCATGCAGATAAAATTTTTTAATTACACAGAACACCTCAGTTTTTAAAATAACTGATTTTGTAAAAATTTTCCTAATATTCCACTACATCTAACATAGAGAGGAAAATAATTATTCACATTGAATTTGGAAGGGAAAGGCAAAAAGAGGGGGGAAATTATTTTCATATAATTATGTGGCTACAAGTGGTAGAACTTTTTGGGAAATATAATTTGTCTCAATTCCCTTCCTACTAGAAATTAATTTAGGCCAGGCTTTGAAATTAAGCATGTATTTTCTAGTAATTGGGAAGGATGCAAAGGTTGACATTCACCCATTTTTGGAGCCAGTTTAACAGAAAAAATAATCAAATCAGAAAATTGTTTTCAAGCCTAGTAGTCATGCTAAAGAATGGGGGGAGAGAAGAGATGTTTGCATCTAGAACAAAAAAGTTCAAAAGGA
Source organism: Bettongia penicillata ogilbyi (assembly GCA_023548195.1). Taxonomy (NCBI): domain Eukaryota; kingdom Metazoa; phylum Chordata; class Mammalia; order Diprotodontia; family Potoroidae; genus Bettongia; species Bettongia penicillata. Next base: position 12,366,068 of record JAJHZJ010000318.1, read on the forward strand.
GTTCATTTTATGTGATGAGCTGAAGACTAGTAATTCACCATGCATTTTGAGAGAAAAGAATATTAGTAGGGGTTTTATGTGTGTAACTGTCAGTTTTTCTTTTTCTGAAGAATATGATATTATAGGATATAATAATATTTAAGGCATTATATATATAAGGATATATATATATAATATTAAGGCATGTATATAATCAGATTTAAGGCATTTTGGGTGGACCTCGGGACGTCACAGAATGAGTCAGAGAGCATGAGAAGATATGGGTATATTGCAGTCTGTGCTAATGGGGGGGGGGCATCCCCATCAGTGAGGTCACTAATCTATTGAAGAACATTTCTAAAAGTACTGTTGAGTGAATTTGCATTTTCTTAGAAGATGACTAGATTAAAACAGTATGAAATAGATTCTGCAGACTGCTTGTCTTTGAATTTGCTGGTTGAAATGTTGCTGCTTTAGAAACATAATCAGGACTAGTTTAAATAAGAGAATACTTCAAACTGCCATTGAAACTTACTCAGTATTAACCAGTAATAAAGTTTAATGACATTTACCAGTCTTTAATCTGGCATGCTTTTTAGTTCACTGTTTAATAAAGGAGTTAATAAAGGTGATTTCTTTTAATAACCTCCTAAGGAAAATGTTAACAGTCTAGTGGTTAGCAAATCTTCGTATGGTAGTCAAATAGCACTTTTTCATCAGTGTTGAAATGAATGAATTTGTGGTGACATTCTAGAGTAGCATTCTGGGTGGCATTTTTTTGCCAGGGGCCAGCTAATGTATATTATTTAGCTGCTACCAGATCCACTTAGTTATTGTTCATTTTCAAATGTAAAAACTGCCAGAACAAAGTCATTCGTTATATTCCCTGTGGTTACCCTGTCTGTCTTTTCTTATTGTCTGCCATGTTGAAATCTGACCCATCCTCCAGTACTTAACTGAAATGCTCCTCTCTGTATGCCCATTCAGTACAACCAAGAACCTTTTCTCTTAAGGTTTCTATACATCTCTTTTATGACACTTATTACATACTGTCCTTTAACATATTAATTGGTATGTCTGTCTTGAATTCCTTGAAGGCAGACATCAATCCTTGTTCATCTTTGTTTATTCCACAGCATATGTTAATAGCTTACACACCTGTGGTATTTTAAAGTTTGCAAAGCACTTTACATATATTATCTCATTTGGTCCTCACAGCAACCCTATAAGGTAGATGTTGTCATTGTCCCCATTTTATACGAGGTAACTGAGACTGACAGAGGTTGTCCCTTGCCCCAGGTTAAGTAGCTGTTAGGTATCTGAGGCAAACTTAATTTAAAATATTGCCACACACACACACACACACACACACATACACACACACTCATCCATTCTACATGATGAGGGTTAGGGTACGGCACCCCTGCTATCTGGAAAATCTGCATAAAATTTTTTGGCTCTCCCTTCATACCAGAGAAGTACTTTTTCTTTTATGGGGTGTTTACCTTATTGTAAAATGTGGGTAATATTTATACAATACTATAAATATATTTTATGCATTTCTGAGTTTCTAAGTTTTTCCTGTGTTGTCTACTGGCCTTCTCGTGTTGCCTGCAACTTCCACAGAACTCCCTCAAATTCCCATTTAGTTTCTTATGCTGACCCCACAATACAGCGAAACTGCCATGGGAAAAGTCACAGTGTGGAAGGGATAACTGTGCATCTGTTAAATGGATATTCATATTACTATTTTAAATATCCAGTCCTTTAAAACAACATTTAACTCACTACTCTAAGCCTTTAAGTAGCAGGTAAATCATTCATTATTTTCCAGTTTATTACATTTGTGACCATCAAGGGACATCATGTTGAGATTCTTTGTGGTCATGTGAAGAAAAGTATGGAATATATTTTTCTAAATTGATAAAAGAATTTGAGAATAGCTTCCATGCTAACATGGTTAATCTTTGAAGTTGTAAAGAATCCACATTTTGTATAAAAAGACTACAACATGTGCCTTGTGTGACTACTGAACAGTCGTCTCACTTGTCCATGTGTCTTCACTTCCTGCCCTGTAAATAGCTCAATTATACTAGTACATTTTGAGTGCTTAATAAATGTCAAATGTTTCTGTGAAAAAATAAACAGTTGCCTTCTCATTTCATCAAAAGCTAAAAAAAGGATATCTTTCTGTGACAGATGCTACAAATATTGCCATTTTTACTTCTAGTATTGCATGTTATAATTACAATGTTAACAGTTACATTGTTTAGTACAATTTATCATAATAAATTATATGTTTATTCATTTGAGATAATGTAAAATACAGATACATATTACAAATTAAATTCTCAGATCATATAATCACTAACATTATATTAAAATATTTAATATTGCTAAAATGCATAGCTCACAATAGAAATACGTCTTATTAGTCAAACACTTGTTGAGCTGAGAACCACTTATGATGATACAAACTCACTCTGGCACATAATGCCTAACATGCTGTTGATTTTTTAAGTTGACACATTAAATTGTTTTCTGTGCGAGAAAAGGAACATAAGGATAAAACTATTATGAGAGTACAGGAGGCCTAGAACATTCCTCTTTTTTCTCCAGAAATGAAAGAAAGTAAACTGTCTTATTTGTCATTAGACATGAAGCTGTTTATCTTTTCTAGTCAGTTTATATCATTTCAAAGTTCTATAACTCTTAAGCTTAAGGCCAACCATGGATTGTTTCAAAAACAACCCCTCATTTGAACTGTGAACATCAAATCTGTTACATGAAGAATAGGTAATGATTTTTTTTTCATTTCCAAATATGCATAGGATTCTTATGTGTCTCACTTTAACTAGTTTTCCCAAATGCCTGCATATGACAGAGAACTCCAGTTTTAACATTCTTTAAAGCTTATAGTTTAGAACTTACCCCAAGGTGAGTGCAGGCATTCCCAAATTCATCACATGACTACCCAAGGGGAAGCAAGTCTCAGCATTCATGCGGAGTCATATGATACTGGCATATGGCCATAGAATAGACTGAAGCTAAAGTTTCTTCCTAGTAGTTCTAGTGAGCATTGCCTAGTTGGTGTAAACATTCTTGGTATCATAGATTTTGATTACATCCATGTACATCCTACACCGATGCTTTAGTGTAGTGTGAAGATTCTCCTGGATGCTTGCCATTATTATCATAAGCCCTGCCAGCTGGAAAGAATCTAAAATGGACCTGGTCATGGATTATTATTCAGTGACCAACTTATTAGTTGGAAAAGCTGATCCCTAGGTTGGGTGAAGAATGACAAATCTTTTTAGCACAGAAAATCTCCAGGATAGACCATCCGCTGGATGGTTGGTGATCGGCATAGATGGAGGAAAGGAGTACCCTCACTGTTTGAAATCACAGAATTTGGAATATTGTTAGGACCAATACGATATTTTTTCTTAATTCACAGATTTTTAAAGTAACTATACATTTAAAAGTACAGGTTTTATGATGCAATATTTTGAGTGCACAACTATAATCTCACTACCTCTTTTGTAAAACATTTACAGAGGCCACAAGCGGAAGCTGAATGAGGATGATGCTGCCAGTGACTCTAGTAAAGAGTCCAGTAATGAAGATGAGGAGGGAAGCAGCTCTGAGGCAGATGAAATGGCAGCTGCACTTGAAGCTGAGTTGAATGACTTCATGTGACATCTGGAGGGGAGGAGGATTTGTAATTATGTTTTATTTCTTGTAACAGATCACAGACTTCAAATGAGCCCCATATGGTAGCACTCAGTTATTTTTTTTCTCCCTCAAAGCCAGTATGTATATTTTGTAAGTCAACACAAAAAGGCAACACATTATTTTACACAATCAGAAATAGGTGTTTTTATGGTGTTTTGCTACAGTCAAAGTCTACTTTTTTAAATAACAAAAGTATTAAAAGGGGAATTAGTGTGCAATGCCAAAGAAGTGTTGAATTTTACAAAATATATAGTAGTAGGAGGGTATGTGATTTATTGACACATGCAGGGTTTTTTTTTTAAATACCACAGCACATGATTTGGGGTAAGATTTCAGGGGAACAGACAAGATAAAAGGAATGATGTAACAAGAATATGATGATCTAGTCATGCTTTTTCACAGATAAAGCTATCAAAAATATAAAATGGATTTTAAAATACAAAACAATTTATATTTGTATAGAAATTGAAAATGTGATAAGCAGACTTCATGGACTCTACACTTGACATCCACATCACTTGCTTCTGAAAGAATACATAATGATCAAATTTCTTATTTTTAAGTTACTTTCTAAAATAGTTGGCCTCTTTAGAAGACTATTGTTTAGATTTTAAACTTTGCTTCTGTGTAACCTGGAATTTTAGCACAGTGTATGACGCTCTGCCATCCTGTACTGCCATAAGGAACTTATTCATGCATTTGTTTTCTTCATAAAAGGAATGAGTGCTAGTTTGTCTTAGATAGGATTTTCTTTCTTTGACTGAGAGATCTGATGTAAAGTTTTTGTATATTCTATTTCATATTTGACCCACCAAACAGATTTTTCTTTCATTTAATAAAGATCCATTTTTTAAATTCCCTTCTCTTTTGTGAATTCAAGTAAGTAGTGTGTGCATTTTATGAAGTTCCTTTGATTAGGTACAATTCATCTACCTATTATTTCAGAACTAACTTTATTTAGAACAGTCTGTCTTTCTGCAGAATAGCAAATCTTTCTTGACAGACTTGTCTTGCTCTATATATCTATATAAGTGCCGTTTTATTTTATTTTGGTCACAAAGCTAATACAGATAATTAAACAATGCTTCTCTAAAAAACTTTTTTAAGTTATCAAAAATTATTTTTTTAAAAATGTCACATCTTTCCACTTCTCTTTCGATGGGGAGCCTACCACAAGATATCAGAAAATTGCAGAGGATGACATAATTGGATTTCTGAAAGTGCCTAAAGATGTCAGAAGAATAAAACTGAGCAACTAAAGAGTTTAATAGGTCTTCTGAACTTTAGAGAGAAGGGTTAGGTGCTGCAAATGTTGCCTCATAATCATCACACTATTTTTTTTTCAAAATCTAGAAAAATAATCTTCCACATCTTACACTTCACCAGTTTTAGCAAACAAAACTTCAGATTTGTTTGTTGTTTGTTCCATTTAGTTTTCTTGATGGTCAAAATTATCCTTAGCTAGTATGAGACAAAATTGGCTAATAGTTGTTCCATTTAATAGGTGTTTCCAACTAGGAAAAGTCCTAGTACAAAAACTTCTCAACCCTTTCACACATTTCTTATCTTATTGAGTGACCCTGGGTTGTTAAGGTAGTCTTGGCTTACTTATTCCTTTGAATATCCTTTTCCATTTTTCAGATCCACTACAAAATTTCAAAGTATGCCAGCCACTAAGAGGCATTTTTGAGTACTACTTTCCCAGAAGTTGAAAACAGTGTTATACTTCGTATTTGCTCAAAAATGTATGAGAGTGTTTCTTGTCCTCAATCTAAATTGTAGATAAGCTTGAATGGAAGAAGAATTGGTGGAAGCTGGTAAGGGGATTAAGTGGCAGGGCCAGGGTTTAAATTCAGGCCCTCTGATTCCAAATCCAGAGCTAGACTGTTTCCCACTAATCCATCTGCATAAATGAGGTCAAAGACACATTAAATCTTAAGTGAAGTTTTTGTTTCAATTTATATGATGAAATGACTTATTTTAGAGTCTACAACCAGATATTTATACACTTTGGTCCAATGGAGGTAATTTTGAATGATGATCAACTCTGTAACTTGTTGGATTTAGTTGCCTAAGGTCATCAGTGTTAATGGTCCTCTGCCAACTGTGTTTGAAGCATAGAAGGCCAAGTCAGTAAATTAGCCTTGGAGTAGTTTTTGGAATTGGGGGAGATCAGAGTTCAAAAATGTTTTGAAAATATCATAGTTCAGTTTCTTAGAGACTTCTTTATTACTGTTCTGCCCACCACTTCACAGAAAGCGTTGACATCAGTTGCAGAGCAGATTTCCTTTCTGTCTGTTTTCCTGGCTTACTTCAGGATAGGAGAGCTCTTTGGAAATAAAATGAAAGGCTACTTTACAACAAACAAGTTTTTAAAAAACTAAGACGATCAAAAAACAACCTCAGATAGGCCTTCATACTCTTCATTAAACATTGATTCAGAATCTCTAAATGGTACCAAAGCACAGCAAAAGTCTTCATCTCTTTTAAATACATTGTTGCAATTTCTTTGTTGTATGCACTTTTACCATAGCAGCAATGGAATCTCCATCTGGTTTTCAAAACACATTAAAGATTTTTCCATTCAAATAAGTAGGAACAAAAAAAAAATCCAAATCCACCTAAAGCTTAAATGGTTCTGTGACTGGATTAAGAGAAATACTCCCTCATTAGTGGGGAAATAGCCAAGTCTGAATTTGGAGTCAGAAGAGCAGGCTTCAAATGCTGGACTTGCAACTTAATCCCTTTGTGATCTCAGCCAAGTCACTTATTTCTAGGTTACAATTTCCTCACCTGTAAAATGAGATTGGACCTCTAAAGAAAAGGTATGTTACAATTTATATTCAATTGCTTGCCTTCTCAATGAGGGTAGGTTGAGAGGGGGAAAGGGAGAGAATGTTTAACTCAAAAGTTTTAAAAACAAATGTTAAAAATTTTTTTTCCATGCAACTGGAAAATAAGACATAGAGGCAATGGGGTATAGAAGTCGATCTTGCTCTATAGTAAAATAGAGGGGATGGGGATAAAAGAAGAGAGGGAGTGTGATAGAAGGGATAGATGAGGGGAAGGGGTAATCACAATACATGCCAACTTGGGTTGGAGGGAAGGGAGAGATGGGAATAAAATTTGGAACTCAAAATATTGTGCAAGTGAATGCTGAAAACTGAAAAATCAATTTTAAAAAATAATATTCCACTGGAAAAAAAAGAAGTACGTTACAGTGGAAAATGTTACCTGCTGACTGAGAGGTGATGGGGTTAGAGTGCAGAAATAGGAAGATAGATACATAGATTTGAACACATCTACACAGGAACTGGTGTTGATTGATTATATGTCTTTGTCACAAGAATTTTCTTTTTCAGTGGGGAAGGAGGGATTTTGATGAAGTGGGGGTTGAAATTAAGTTTTAAAAAAATGAGGTCATGTTGCAGCTCTGCCTGTACCTGTACAACCTTGGGTAAGTCCTCTAGCTTCCTCTCCAGGCTCCAGTTTTCTTATTTGTAAATTTGTGTCCTTCTACTATTATAGATTATGACCTACCTATCCATGTACTCTCACTCTGAGCAGTTCTGATCCATGCCTTTCTGTAAGTCCTCATAAGATCCATGTTGCATACTTGGAGGTGTTCTGTTGTTTTCTAAACATTTTATGGGTGCCGTTGCAGCACAGCTTCTCTGACTTATTACATAATAAACTCACCTTTTCCAGTCATACAGGTTTTAAGGATGTCTTATGGTAATTTTCAACCATGAATCATTGTTATTAATATGGCACAGTCTACTTCTGCCCTCTTTGTGACTTTCCGTTGCCCTTTGAAATTGCGATTCTACTGAGATTGTAATTGTAATATTCCATGGTTTGCAGACACATAGCAGTAACAGGAATATAGCAGTGTTGAAAAGGTGGTCTTTTGCAACAAGGAGAACTTAAGGTCATCTGACAGTGCAGCATTATCAAATTGCCACCTCCTTTTCAACTCTGAGTCCAACCTCTCCATCTGTAGAGCACCTGTCTAGGACAAATTCTGAGTAGAATACCACCTGCATGCTTAATCTATTTTGTTACTTGGACATGAATGGTTAGGTCAGTCTCCTGAATGATTTCAACACAAAATTTCCATAGTAAAGTCAGAATGGTGGTATTGACAGGCGACTGAGTAAGAAGAAAAAGATAAGACAGAAATAGAATTGTGAACATGAGACCACTTTCACAAAGCGGGGGTTCTTAACCCAGTGTCTGTAGGTGGATGTCAGGAAATCTGTGACCTTAGATGGGGAAAAAACAACACCTTTATTTTCTCTAACTTGGGTCACCAATTCCTTCATGAAAGCTGATTTTTTTCAAAAATTAAAATGCAACTTTACGTAATAGAAAACTTACTTCTCATACGCTGTTGTTTATCTGTTAAGCAATTTTGGGATGCTACAATAAGAAGTCACTGATCATTTATTTATATCTTGAACTGTAGGTTGCTATCACTAAGCATATTTGGGGCAAAAAACATTTAAATTTTAAATTAGCATTCTGAATTTAATTTGACCACATGCAGTTTGAACTTCCTACTACAAATCATCTTCATAAATTTGTTTTATGCCTTTGGACAATTTGTTTTCATGCTCTTGGTCATCAATAAATCATTTTTAGGAAAAGTTTAGAGCAGAACACTGGCCCAAATAGAATTGAAAATGTAGACAAAACAAAATCTGGCAGAATCCAAATCTTTTCTGAAAAGATCATTTCTAGAAGTTTAGTTCTGTTTGATTACCACCTCTTATCTGTTTTTCCATGACATTTTTTTTTTGTTCTTGACCTTCTACACATATTACTAAAGGGAAAAACCTGACTTTAGGGTGAAGAAATATTTATTTGTTAATATGAATTTAATGAGAAAGGTTTTTAATATGCTTCCATACTCCTATTCCAAGGTGAGGTTTTTTCCTATCAAGCTCCTTATTTAAAAAATCAAAATGAAACAGGCAAATATTTGGGGATCAGTGACTAAGCAAGCAATAGCAAGAATGTAGGTGAGTTTAAAAAATATATTTCCAAGGCTAATTTGAGTGTTGATTTATGAAAAGGCGAGGAGTGAATACTTGAATAAGGTCTTCTCAGAGACTCATTGCTCCTTGGTATGATGAACCTGAGGTTGTTTCCTAATGTAAAACTAAAGGGATTTTTTTTTCTTCCACTAGAGGGCATTATTTAATATTCACTGTGATCTATGAGGAATTTGACAAAAATATATTTTCAAAGATTCAGTATCTCTTTTTTCTTTTATTTATTTTTAGCTGTCTTTTCTTTTTAAATTTAGAGATCCAAATGCTTTCCTGCTTTCCTTGTCTCCCACTCCGTTCTCTACCTAAGAAGCCAAGGAATATATGATATCAGTTCCACATGTTGAAATCATGCACAATATTCCCATACTAGCCATATTGTAAAAAATAAATATAGTGAGAAAATTATATGTCAATTTGCACTGAGTTCATCAGGTCTCATTTTGGAAGTTGATAGCATTTTGATCATGAATCCTTTGAAATTGTGTTAGCCAAATCTTTCACAGTTGATCATTACAACATTGCTGTTTCTGTGCATAATGATCTAGTTCTTTTCAATTCACTTCATTTACATCGGTTCTGAAACACACCCCCTTGGTCATTTCTTATTGTACAACTACTTCATCACAATTGTGTGTCACAATTTGTTCAGCCATTCCTCAGTTGATGAGTATCCCCTTGATTTCCAATTCTTTGGCACTACAAAAAGGGCTGTGATAAATATATTATTTTGTACATATAAGTCCTTTTCTTTTTCTTTGATCAAAGATTCAATTACCTCAAAGAAAATGAAAGGTTTTTGTTGTTTTTTTTTTAATACTTGTGGAGACTGAAAGTTGAGTGATGCTCCATATTTTAACTTACTAGAATATGTTGAAGTCTGGAAAGTAGGATTTTAATTTTTTTTAATTCTCAAAAAGGACTAGTAAAGTATACTTTAGTTTTTTTAATTTGTTCAGTTTCCCAATTAATATTAAGATTATCTTTTGAGAAGAATTCACCTTTGTTTTCCCTACCAAATTTCTCTGAATAGCACAGAAATACATACCCTGGGAACATTAGCTGCTCAAAGGGTCAGCTGGACCCTTTGTGCCTGTTATAGATAGCATTGCCAATTTGTTTCTCAGCTGAAAGAGAAATCTGAGTTTACCTTAGAAACTTTGATGTGGTTACTAAACCCAGAATTCCTCTCTCCCTTTAAGGAGAGGTTAAATTATACTGATATACCTCTACCTAAAATAGAGTTTAAACACAGGTGTGGGAGTACTTCCTTAATGGAACAGGAGGAAGCAAAGAGTTCAGCATCCTATATTCTCTTGCCAGCTCTGCCATATGAATGATAACTCTGTTTATCAACTCTGTTTTCTGCTTGGAGAAGTAAAATGCCCAAGTCATTAGGTGAAATGGCAGATTATGAAAGAGAGTAATGAATTGCCTTTGTGAGTAGCCAAAAACAAAATTTTTAAATGAGAAGCATAGGTTTAGAAAGAAGGAAACTTTTTAAAAATTACTTGGGCAGAGACTATGACAACCTGGTTCAATTTATCAGCAGTTACCTCTATGAAAAAATGTGACTGATCTGGTCTAGTTTTGTTTTGGGTTTTTTTTTGACTAAAATTATACAATGTTGTAATGTCACAGATAGCATTCCATCTTGCAATGCCATATTTTTTTCCTTGTTATACTGATTCACCTCAAGTAAAATATAAAAAGCATATTTGTCGGGGCGGAGCCAAGATGGCGGAGTAGAAGGACGCACGTTTACGAGCTCCGAAACCAAAGCCCATGGAATTGGTGTAGAAAGAGTCCCCCATAGATTCTGGGTGAGTGCAAGGTGTGCAGAGGCAGAGTGGAGGAGATTCCCGTCCCAGGGAGCCCTCAAGACCCATCCCCAGGGTCCGGCGCGCCCCGGAGAGTAAACCCGACCCCCAGCGCTGCCCTGGCCGAGGCCTCAGAGAAGCAGATCGGAGCAGGCTTCAGAGACGGAAGCTGAAGCAACCGGGAAAGTCCCTCCGCCCACAGAAGCAGGTCAGTGAGAGAGGCCGGGCTGAAGGAGAGGGGAAGCAGGGTGTCTGTGACTCGGGCCCCCTCGGGAGGAAGCGGCGGCGGCAGGGACGGGGGCAGGAAGCGGTGGCGGCAGAGGCGTGGGCTGGGGCTGAGGCGGCAGCGGCCCAGGACTCAGGAATCCCCCAGCAGCAGGCAGGATCTTCATTACGGAAGATTCCCTCATAAAACCTGACGGAGCTGAGCCTGAGAGACGGCCCTGCACCCAGCCCGCTCTGTTGCTGAAGGTTTCTGCTCGGGACCCCCAGGGGAGCTGAGATTGGGAGGCGGGCCCCCCACCCCGCCCCCACCCGCTCCATTCTTGAGAGTCGCTGCATAAAGCCCCCCCGAGGGATCAGAGTCTCGGAGACAGCCCTGGCCCCGCCCCAGCACCTGAACTAAAGCTCACTGATTGACAGCCAGCAGGAGGAAAGCCCATTTGAATCTCAGAGGCCAGGCGCTGGCTGGGCGGATCCAGGCGGGGGTGGAAGGGAATCTCAGAGGTCAAGTAACTGGCTGAGAAAATGCCTAGAAAGGGGAAGAAAAATAAGACTTTAGAGAGTTTTTTCCAACAAATGCAAATGATCCCAACCTTCGGATCTGATGGGGAGGACGAGAACGTATTTTTCCCATCAGGGAAAGATGTGGAGGGCGGGGCCTCAGTACCCCAGACACCCCAGGGGGGTGTTGGGTGGGCTCAGGCCTTGGAAGAGCTTAAAAATGATTTTGAAAAGCAAGTTAGACAGGTGGAGGAAAGACTGGGAAAAGAAATGACAAAGATGCAAGAAGAGTATGAAAAAAAGGTCAATATCTTGGTAAAGGAGACCCAAAAAAATGCTGAGGAAATTAACACCTTGAAAAATAGGCTCACTCAATTGGCAAAAGAGGTTCAAAAAGCCAATGAGGAGAAGAATGCATTCAAAAGCAAAATGAGCCAAATGGAAAAAGAGGCTCAAAAGCTCACTGAATTTAATAGTTCTCTCAAAATTAGAATGGAACAGATGGAGTCTAATGATTTTATGAGAAACCAAGAAATCACCAAACAAAACCAAAAGAACAATAAAATGGAAGAGAATGTGAAATATCTCATGGGAAAAACAACTGACCTGGAAAATAGATCAAGGAGAGACAACTTAAAAATTATGGGACTACCTGAAAGCCATGATCAAAAAAAGAGCCTAGACATCGTCTTGCATGAAATTATCAAGGAAAACTGCCCTGACATTCTAGAACCAGAGGGCAAAATAAGTATTGAAAGAATCCATCGATCACCACCTGAAAGAGATCCAAAAAGAGAAACTCCTAGGAACATTGTGGCCAAATTCCAGAACTCCCAGCTCAAGGAAAAAATCTTGCAAGCAGCCAGAAACAAACAATTCCAGTACTGTGGTAATACAATCAGGATAACCCAAGATCTAGCAGCTTCTACATTAAGGGATCGAAGGGCGTGGAATAGGATATTCCAGAAGGCAAAGGAACTAGGACTTAAACCAAGAATCACCTACCCGGCTAAACTGAGTATAATATTTCAAGGGAAAATATGGTCTTTCAATGAAACAGAGGACTTTCAATCATTCTTGATGAAAAAACCAGAGCTGAAAAGAAAATTTGACTTTCAAACACAAGAATGAGAGGAAGCATGCAAAAGTAAACAGCAAGGAGAAGTATTAAGGGACTTACCAGAAATGAACTGTTTGCATTCATACATGGAAGGACAATATTTCTAACTCTTAAAACTTTTCAGTATCTGGGTGGTTGGTGGGACCACACATACATATGTACACGCATGCACACACATACACACATGCATTCACATGCAGAGACAGAGAGCACAGATTGAACTGAATAGGATGGGACCATACCTTAAAAGGAATTAAGGTAAATGATGAGAGAGAAATGTAGTGAGAGGAAAGAGGGAGAAATGGAAGGGGGTAACTATATGTCATTTAAGAGGCAAGTAGGAGATGTTTTTAGTGGAGGGAAAAAGAGGAGAGCTGAAGAAAAAAAACAAACAAACAAACAAACAAACAAAAGTTTACCCTCATCACATTTGACTAAACGAAGGAGTGAAATGCACACTCATTTTGGTATGAAAACCTATCTTACAGTATAAGAAAGCGGGGGAGAAGGAGATATTGGGGGGGGATGATGGAAGGGAGGGCAAAGGGAGGAGGGAGTAATTGAAAGTCAACACTTGGGGAGGGACAGGATCAAAGAGAAACAATGAGGGGCAGGTGAGGAGGGATGGCAATTCAGTTAGTCTTACACATCACGACTATCAGGAAGGTCATTTGCAAAGCTACACAGATATGGCCTATAATGAATTGCCTGCCGTACCAAAGGGAATGGGTGGGGAGGGAGGGATGGGGAGAATTTGGAACTCAAAGTTTTAGGAACAATTGTTTAGTATTGCTGTTGCAACTAGGAAAGAAGACATACAGTTAATGAGGAATAGAAAGTCATCTGGCCCTACAGGAGAAAAGAGAAGATAGAGACAAGGGAAGGGAGGGATGACAGAAGAGAGGACAGATTGGAGATAGGGAAAATGAGATTGCTTGGGGTATTGGGGTGGGGGGAGGGGAGAAAAAGGGAAAAAATTTGGAACCCAAAAATTTGTGAAAATGAATGTAAAATAAATAAATAAATAAATAATAATTAAAAAAAAAAAAAAAAAAAAAATAATAAAAAGCATATTTGTCTGTCCTCAGTTTTCTGTGGTGAAATGTGATTCATATCATCATCATCATCATCAAGCTTTAAACCTAGTTTTGACAACATCCATTTACTTAGGTACTTTGTTGATGTCATTTTATTTGCCCTTGAAATATACACAAAAATGTTTAGAGAAGTCTTTTTAAACCAGGGATTCTTAAACTTTTTTGTGGCATGAACCCTGCTAACAAACTGGTGAGGCCTGTGATTTCCTTTACTGACTAATATTTTTAAATGAAAAAATACATAGCTTTACAGGGGAAACCAATTATATTGAAATCTAATTGTCCAAAAGTTCACAGATCCCAGCTTAAGGAAATCTGTTTTAAATCAAACCAATCACTGAGGAAAGATGTGAGCCTGAAAGCTAACTTTAGGAAAGAAAGCTCTGCCTAACACAATTCACATTATGGTGTATAGAAGAAGAGAGTGTATGTACTATAGCTATACTGGCTACTTTTCTTCCCAAGGCAAGACTTCGCAATTGTTCCCATTGGTAAGTGCTGCATATTTGGGTTTTTTATTTTTAATTTTTCATTTTTAACACAGTTCATATCCCATAAAACAATATAGACCACAAATGAATTTTTTTTTAACGTTAACCAGCTGAGATACAAATAATAACTATGTGTACTAAGTTTACAAGCCCTTGACCTAATTGTCTCCACACTGTTACTAATAATTAAAGGACCCTAACTTATTGTTGTTGGTCTAAAATCCTAAGCCTAATAGCTTAATTTTACACTTAACCTCGGATGTTCCCCTACCAACAATCTATAATTTAGTAGATCTGGTATTAAGCTTACAAACCTTTTGGCTATAGGAAATTGCCATTGAGAGTAGGAAATTCTCATTTCTGGGAAACAACACCCCCCCAACTTCATGTCAATTCCAGGCAGGAGTAGATTGTCAACTTGCATTCAGTCAGGCTTAAAGTCTGCCAGGTGTCAGTGGGAAAATTGAGTCAGGGAAATCCTACCTCAGCCCAGGCTGAACAGCCACTCTCCCATACTTCCCATGAGATTACCTTTTTCAGTTCCTACCAGTGGCTCACAGGCTTACTGACATCATGGATTGGAGGTTCACACGATCTTTCTTGCTGTCTGTACCTGGAGTTAGACTCAAAAGAACAGTCAGTTAATGGTCCCATAGAATCTTAAAATAGCAAGTTGCAATAACCAGGTTTCAGATATGACTATAATTTCACATTGGTTAAGGAACATCTTTTGAAGCAAATCTTAAGTAGCTTGCATGACTTTCTATACGTGTCCTAGTCCCTGATTAAATAACAATCATAAAATCAAATTTCTCCATAACCATAAGTTATTGCCCTAATAGATTTACATCTTTTTCCCAAACTACTCTATCCTTTTCTAACCCTGCTCAGTCTAAAAGAATGAGCTACATATATGATACGTTCAAACACTAACCTCAACTTATGTTCGTGTGTGTGTGTGTGTATGTGTGTGTGTATAATCCCTCCACCTACCCATATACTGAGAAAAGTCTCAAAAATTATAAATATTATCTTTCCACATAGGAATGTAAACAGTTCAGCTTTAGAAAGTCTTTTATGATTTCTCTTTCCTGTTTACCTTTTCATGCTTGATTCTTGTGTTTGAAAGTCAAATTTTGTCTTCAGTTGTTTTCATCATGAATGCTTGAAAGGCCTCTATATCATTGAATGACTATTTATTCCCTTGGAGTATTATACTCAGTTTTTCTGGATACGTGATTCTTGGTTTTAATCCCAGTTCCATTGACTTCTGGAATATCCTATTCCAATCCCTTCGATCCCTTAGTGTTGAAGCTGCCTGGTCCTATGTTATCCTGATTGTATTTCCACAGTACTCAAAGTGTCTCTTTCTAGTTGCTTGCAGTATTTTCTCCTTGACCTTGGAACTCTGAAATTTGACCACAATAGTCCTAGGAGTTTCTTTCTTCGAGTCTCTTTCAGGAGGTGATAGGTGGATTCTTTCCGTATTTATTTTGCCCTCTGGTTCTAGAATATCAGGACAGTTTTCCTTGATAATTTCATGGAAGATAGGGTCTAGGCTCTTTTTTTGATCATGACTTTCAGGTAGTCCCATAATTTTTAAATTTTCTCTCCTGGATCTATTTTCAGGTCAGTTGTTTTTCCAATGAGATGTTTCACATTATTTTCTCTTTTTTCAAACTTTTGGTTTTGTTTTTTGACTGCTTGGTTTATGTCATAGTCATTCATTTCCCTTAACTCAATTCTCTCTTTCAAGGAACTATTTTGTTCGGTGAGTTTTTGAACCTTCTCCATTTGGCTAATTCTGCTTTTTAAAGCCTCCTCATTAACTTTTTGGATCTCTTTTTCCAACTGAGTTAGACTCTTTTTAAAGGTATTATTTTCTTCAACATTTTTTTGGTTCTCCTTTAGCAAGCTGCTAACTTGCTGTTCAAGCTCTTCCGTTGCCTGAGTTTAGTTTAAGTTCACTTTGGAGGCACTGGAGGCAGGGGCCTTGACTTCCTGTGACACTATGCCTTGTTCTTCCTCATCAGAAAGGATGGGAGGAGACACCTGTTCACCAAGAAAGTAACCTTCCATGGTCTTATTTTTTTCTCCTTTTTTGGACATTAGCCAGTTACTTGACTTCTGAATCCTTTGTCAAGAGGATGGTCCTATTGTATCTCCTCTCTCCAGTACCATGTTCAAGGCTGAGATTCAGGTCAGCTGCTCAATTTTCCCAGGGCTTTGGGTAGGGGCAGGCTGCCACTCGGGACTGAGGTTTAGATCAGCTGCTCCCTACCACCAGAGGCTTTAAGCTGAACTGCTTGGACAATGGACCCATGTTGTTTCCTGGCCACTATAGCTGCCTGCAGTCTGCTGCTGCTGCCTTCACCTGGGGCTATTGCTGGAGGAACCCCGTTCCCTTCTCACCCACATGGGAAAGCCCTCCCACACTGACTTTTGGAGCTTTCTTTGTCACTTGTGGGTGGGGGGATCTGGGATTCTCCCTGCTGGGAGCTGTGCCCCAGAGGTCTGTTCAGGTCCTGTTCCTCCCAGTGCCACATGGTCAGGTCTGGGCTCTGCTCCACTCAGCGTCCCATGAGATAGACCTTTCCTGTCGGCCTTCCAGGTTACCTTTGCCTGGAAATCTCTCGTTCTGTTGTTTCTTTGGCTTCTGCTGCTCTAGACTTTGCTGAGAGTCATTTTTTACAGGTATTTTGTGGGCTGTGGGGGAAGCGCTAGAGTATATGCGTCTTTCTACTCTGCCATCTTGACTCTTCCCCCAAGAACTGCAAATTTATAAGTGATAAGATTATTGATTTAGAGATGAAGGGGACATAAGAGGCCATCTTATACCATCTCCTTATTTTACAGAGAAGGAACTGAGGCCCAGGGAGTTTAAGTGACTTGCTTAAGGTCATAGGTAGTAAAATTCCAGAGTTGGGATTGGAATCTAGTTCCTCTTATTCTATTTAAATCCAGTGTTATTTCTACTGTGCTATTGTGTATCCTTACCTCATTCCCTTCCTAAAAGAAGATAATGAGCATACCCAAGAGTTGTTTATTTTCTTGTAGATGGAATGGGGTGTATGCCATACATATGCCTATCCCTTTCAATTTCCAAGATTTGTAAGTTAGGATTAAGAGTTCTGCTGTTAAGTTTGGGGGTTTTTTCTTTTATCAAATTAAAGGTTTATACTAGAGCAGGAATTCTTAGCCATTTTAGTGTTTACTGACCCTTTGGCAGTCTAATAAAACCTGTGGATCCCTTCTCAGAATAACTTTTTAAGAGATTAAAGTAAAATATGTAGAATTCAAAAGAAAAACAATCATATTAAACTATAGTTATTTGGAGTTTAAAACTAGTTCGCAAATCCCAAGTTAAGAACTCTTGAATTTAGATGATCTCTAAAATCCATTCCAGCACATGCTATGATTTGTTTATTCTGTTTAATATTAATTGGTCTCAAAAGGAATGAACTCACATTTTTGGTCTGCAAAGTTCTGTCCTTTGAATGTGCTAACTGCCCTCATTTTTTTTTTTCATATTCTAATATGACTCCAAGTGAATTTCAATGATTCTCCATCTCAAAAGAATCTATGAATTCATTGATTTGAAAGTTGCTTCCAATGATGGAAGCAGCCCAACCTATGCAAGTCTTGGCCGGGGGTGGCAGAGCCAAGATGGCAGAGTAACAGTATGGAATTTCTAGAGTGCTCCCACCAAACCCAGCAAAATACCTGTTAAAAAAAATGGCTCTAAACAAATTCTGGAGCTGTAGAACCCACAGAATTACAGAGTGAAGCAAATCTCCAGCCCAAGACACCCTGGAAAGTCACTGGGAAGTATCCATTGTGCCATGTGAGGAGCAGAACACCGTCAGTGTGGGCTGCACCAGCACGGACTAGAACTGAACAGATCTTGCGGGGATTAAATCTCAGGCACCTGTGGTGGTTTCCAGACTTTATGATCCCAAAACGCCAAAGACAAATTGGAAGGTCAGTGAAAAAAACCTATGGGAACTATGTCAGAGACTAGGGCCCAGGGTGGTGGAGGGGGAGGAGCATCCTTGGCAGCCACAGCAAAGGCAGAGGCAGTGGTTGTTTCTGGACCTCTAGGTCCACAGATTGTGGGGGGATCCAACTACTGACAGCACACCCCACATCCCCACTGGAAGCAGAGAACTACCTTGACAAAAGAGCTCAAAAGTCATGTAAATAACTGGGAAAATGAGCAAAAACCAGCAAAATAATCAGACTATAGGATCTTAACTTTGGTGAAAAGGAAGACCAAAGTATACAAATAGAAGATAACAAAGTCAAAGCTTCTCCATCCAAAGCCTCCAAGAAAAATATGAATTGATTTCAGGGCATGGAAGAGCTCAAAAAGGATTTTGAAAATCAAGTAAGAGAAGTAGAACAAAAATTGGAAACAGAAATGAGTGATGTGAGAAAATCATGAAAAACAAGTCACTTGCTTGCTAAAGGAGACCCAAAAAAATGCTGAAGAAAATAACACTTTAAAAAATAGACCAACCTAAATGGCAAAAGAGATCCAAAAAGTCAATGAGGAGAAGAATGCCCTAAAAAGCAGAATTGGCCAGATGGAAAATGAGGTCCAAAAGGTCACTGAAGAAAATAATTCCTTGAAGATTAGAATGGAGCAGATGGAAGCTAATGACTTGATGAAAAATCAAGAAATTGTAAAACAAAGCCAAAGGAATGAAAAAATAGCAGACTATGAAATATCTCATTGTAAAAACAACTGATCTGGAAAATGGATCCAGGAGAGACAAATTAAAAATTATTGGACTACCTGAAAGCCATGATGAAAAAAAGAACCTAGACATCATCTTTCAAGAAATTATCAAGGAAAACTGCTGTGATATTCTAGAACCAGAAGGTAAAAGAGATAATGAAAGAATCCACCAATCATCTCCTGAAAGACATCCCAAGGTCAAGGAGAAAATATTGCAAGCAACCAGAAAGAAACAATTAGAATATTGTAGAAGTACAATCATGGGGGGCGGAGCCAAGATGGCGGAGTAGAAGGACGCACGTTTACGAGCTCCGAAACGAAAGCCCATAGAATTAATGTAAAAAGGAGTCCCCCATAACTTCTGGGTCAATACAAGGTGTGTAGAAACAGAGTGGAAGAGATTTCCGTTCCAGGGAGCCCTGGAGACCCGTCCCCAGGGTCCGTCGAGACCCGTCCCCAGGGTCCATCGCAACCCGGAAAGTGGACCCCACCCCCAACGCTGCCCTGGCCGCGGCCCCAGAGAAGCTGATCCGAGCAGGCTTCAGGGACAGAAGCTCCGGCAGCTGGGAAAGTTCCTGCGCCCACAGAAGGTACAGGTCAGTGAGAAAGAAGGCTGGTCTGGAGGAGAGGGGGAGCACCGTCTCCGTGACTCGGGCCCCCTCGGGAGGAAGCGGCAGAGACGGGGGCAGGAAGCAGCGGAGGCAGAGGTGTTGGCGGCGGCTGGCAGCAGACCAGGACTCAGGAATCCCCCAGCAGCAGGCAGGATCTTCATTACAGAAGATTCCCTGCATAAAACCTGAGGGAGCTGAGCCTGGGAGATGGCCCTGCCCCCACCCTGCTCTATTACTGAAGGCCTCTGCATAAAGCCCCTGAAGGAACTGAGCCTGGGAGGCGGGCCCCCCACCCCGCCCCCACCCGCTCCATTTCTGAAAGTCTCTACATAAAGCCCCTGAGGGAACTGAGCCTGGGAGGCGGCCCTGCCCCCACCCCAGCACCTGAACTAAAGCTCACTGATTGACAACCGGCAGGAGGAAAGCCCATTTAAATCTCAGAGGCCAAGCACTAGCTGGGCGGATCCAGGCAGGGGTGAAAAGGAATCTCAGAAGTCAAGTAGCTGGCTGGGAAAATGCCTAGAAAAGGGAAGAAAAATAAGACTATAGAGAGTTTTTTCCAACAAATGCAAATGATCCCGACCTTCGGATCTGATGACGAGGACGTATTCTTGCCATCAGGGAAAGACGTGGAGGGCAGGGCCTCAGTACCCCAGACACCCCAGGGGGGTGGCGGGTGGGCTCAGGCCCTGGAAGAGCTCAAAAAGGATTTTGAAAAGCAAGTTAGACAGGTGGAGGAAAAACTGGGAAGAGAAATGAGAGAGATACAAGAAAAGTATGAAAAACGGGTCAATACCTTGGTAAAGGAGACCCAAAAAAATGCTGAGGAAATTAACACCTTGAAAAATAGGCTCAGCAGCGGAGCGGAGGAGATCCGAGAAACCTGAGTGGCAGGCGGAACCAGAGGAGTGGCACCCGGGGCGAGAGACAAGCCCAACCGAGTCAGTGAGAACCTCGGAGCGCCCGATATCAGCGCAGCAGCTCCTGGGACCTTCAGCCCGAAGATCAAACTCCGGTGAGTCACTTACTTGAACTTCCGGGAGCCAGGATGGCGGTGCAATCAGCTTATGCTCTCTCCTTCCCCCTTGATGACCGTGAAAGAACCATAAAATATCTCCCCAGAAAAATCCCAGATCAGTAGAATTAGAAGAAGGAGACCAATAGTCCCATAACACCTGAGACGAGGAAAATAGCTAAGGGGGATTCCTCATACGGTGGCAGAGGCAAACCGGAAGGACAGAGGACCCAGGGCAGGGAAAATTCGCACTACGACCCAGGCAAGCGTCAGCACCAGGAGAGGAGCCCCAGGAGGGTTGGGAACACTCATTAGCATCTAGGCGTGCCTCAGCTGTCCAGGGGAATCAGAAAGACAATAGGGCAGTTGGGATTACCAGCCCCTGAGCTTGCCTTTGCCTCAATTCAGCTAAGGAAATCTCCTGGGACCAGAGCACTACTCCCCCACACTTAACAAACTAAACCCAGGGCTGATCAGGGAAACACCAAACAAATACCTGCTTTTAGCTTTTTCACACATCAGCTCACCAAAAAGTTCTCCAGCTTCTGACTGAAAGAACCAGAAGCCACAGCACTCAATCAAAATCATGAATAGGAAAAAGAAGAGGGCCGAAAGAACCATAGAATCTTTCTATGGGGATAAGGACCAAAACACAAGCCCCAAAGAGGTCACAGCTGAGACTGTACTTCCATCTGAAACTTCAGAAGGGACTATGAACTACTCGCAAGTACAAGCAGCTCTCCTGGAACAGCTGAAGAAGGAAATAGAAGATAAACTGGCCAATGATTTTAAAATTATTAAGAAAGAATTCACTGATGAGAACATCTCCCTGAAAAGGAAAATTGAACAAATGGAAAAAGAAGTTCAAAAATTAACTGGAGAAAATAAATTCCTGAAAGGCCAAATGGAAAAGGAAGTACAAAAATTAGCTGGAGAAAATAAATTCCTGAAAGGCCAAATGGAAAAGGAAGTACAAAAATTAACTGGAGAAAATAGCTTATTAAAAGGAAAAATTGGGCAGATGGAAAAAGAGATACAAAAGTTAACAGAAGAAAACAATGTGATGAAGATTAGAATTGGGCAAGTAGAAACTAATGACTCAATGAGACAGCAAGAATCAGTCAAACAAAATCTAAAGAATGAAAAGATAGAAGAAAATGTAAAATATCTAATTGGAAAAACAACTGACCTGGAAAATAGATCCAGAAGGGAAAACTTAAGAATTATTGGCCTGCCAGAAACCCAGGATGGAGAAAAGAGCCTGGACAATATCTTCCAGGAAATCATCAAGGAAAACTGCCCAGAAGTACTAGATTCAGAGGGCAAAATAGTCATCGAAAGAATCCACCGTTCCCCTCCTGAAAGGGACCCCAAACTCAAAACCCCAAGAAATATAGTTGCCAAATTCCAGAGCTATCAAGTGAAGGAGAAAATATTACAAGCAGCCAGAAAGAAACAATTTAAATATCAAGGGGATACAATCAGGATTACACAGGACCTTGCAGCTTCTACATTAAAAGATCGAAAGAATTGGAACCCAATATTCCGTAAGGCAAAGGAGCTGGGACTGCAACCAAGGATCAACTCCCCAGCAAAGTTCAGCATAACATTTCAGGCAAGGAGAAAGTCATTCAACGAAGTAAAGGATTTCCAGAGTTTCCTGACCAAAACACCAGAACTTAATAGACAATTCGATCTTCAAATGCAGGTCTCAAGAGAATCATAAAAAGGTAAACAGTGGGGGGGGGGGGGGGAACAACTTGCTACTCAATGAGGGCAAGTTGTTCACCTCCCTATAAGGGAAGATGTTATCTGTTTATCTCAAGAACTGTGCGTCTATTAAGAAATATAAAAGGGATAAGCATAGGGGGAACGGATATAAAGTAAATGATATCATGATAAAAAATGTGATTTAAGTATGAGAAGGGAGTGTAATAGGAGGTGTGAAAAGGAAGAAGCAGGAAATGGCAAATTACATCACAAGAAGAAGTACAAAATCATAGTAGAGGGAAAGAGGGGAGGGAGATGAGCATTGTGTGAGAGGTACTCTCATCGGATTTGTTTAAAGGACGGAACAATAAACTTAAGTAGAAAATCCTAACTAGCTCTATAAGCAGTGGGAGGGGAAGAGGGAAGAAAGGGGAGGGAGGCAAAAGGGAGGGAAGAAGCAATAAGAGTACAGGGGAATAAAAGGGAGGGGGGCTAAAAGAAAGAGGGGAAGGCGGCAAGAGGAGGTGGTAAAAAGTAAATACTAGTGAGGAGGGGAAGGGAGACAGCAGAGCTAAAAGCACAAATGGTGGGAAAGAAGATGGAGGGAAATACACAGATTGTAATCATAACTGTGAATGTGAATGGAATGAATTCTCCCATAAAACGGAGACGGATAGCAGAATGGATTAAAAGCCATAATCCAACAATATGCTGCTTACAAGAAACACATTTGAAACGGGGGGATACACATAGGATAAAGGTTAAAGGATGGAACAGAATATATTGTGCTTCAGCTGATGTAAGAAAGGCAGGAGTAGCAATCCTAATCTCAGACAAAGCAAAAGCAGAAATAGATCTAATCAAAAGGGATAAGGATGGAAACTATATCCTGCTAAAAGGCACCATAGACAATGAAGCAATATCATTACTAAACATGTATGCTCCAAGTGGTATAGCATCCAGATTCTTAGAGGAGAGATTGAGGGAGTTGAAGGAAGAAATTGACAGCAAAACTATACTAGTGGGGGACCTCAACCTCCCTCTTTCTGAACTTGATAAATCTAACCTCAAAAGAAACAAGAAAGAGGTTAAGGAGGTAAATAAAACTCTAGATAAGGTAGATATGATAGATCTTTGGAGAAAATTAAATGGGAATAGAAAGGAATATACCTTTTTCTCAGCAGTACATGGAACATTTACAAAAATTGACCATGTACTAGGACATAAAAATCTCAAAATCCAGTGCAGAAAGGCAGAGATAATCAGTGCATCCTTCTCAGATCATAATGCAATAAAAATTATATGTAATAAAAGGCCATGGAAAGATAAAGCAAAAATCAGTTGGAAACTAAATAATTTAATCCTAAAGAAGGAATGGGTTAAAGAAGAAATCATAGAAACAATTAACAACTTCATTCAAGAGAATGACAATAATGAGACAACCTACCAAATGTTATGGGATACTGCAAAAGCAGTTCTTAGGGGAAGTTTTATATCTTTGAATGCCTACATAAATAAAATAGAGAAAGAGGAGATCAATGACTTGGGTATGCAGCTGAAAAAGCTAGAAAAAGAACAAATTGAAAATCCCCAAGAAAATACCAAATTAGAAATACTGAAAACCAAAGGAGAGATTAATAAAATTGAAATTAAGAAAACTATTGAATTAATAAATAAAACCAATAGTTGGTTTTATGAAAAAACTAATAAAATTGATAAACCTTTGGTCAATTTGATTAAAAAAAAGAAAGAAGAAAATCATATTACTAATATTAAAAATGAAAGGGGTGAACTCACCTCCAATGAGGAGGAAATTAAAACAATAATTAGAAATTATTTTGCCGAACTTTACGCCCACAAATTCGATAATCTAAATGAGATGGATGAATATTTTAAAAAATACAAATTGCCCAGATTAACAGAAGAGGAAATAGAATACTTAAACAACCCCATCTCAGAAAAAGAAATTGAACAAGCCATCAATGAACTCCCTAGGAAAAAATCTCCAGGACCAGATGGATTCACAAGTGAATTCTATCAAACCTTTAAAGAACAGTTAATTCCAATACTATATAGACTATTTGGGAAAATTGGGGAAGAAGGAGTACTCCCAAATTCTTTCTATGATACAAATATGGTTTTGATACCCAAGCCAGGAAGAGATAAAAAAGAAAAAGAAAATTACAGACCAATTTCTCTAATGAATATAGATGCAAAAATTTTCAACAAGATTTTAGCAAAACGAATACAGCATCTTATCAAGAGAATAATACATTATGATCAGGTAGGTTTCATACCAGGAATGCAGGGCTGGTTCAATATTAGGAAAACTATTAGCATTATCAATCATATCAACAAGAAAACCAACAAAAACCACATGATTATCTCAACTGATGCAGAAAAAGCTTTTGACAAAATACAACACCCATTCCTATTAAAAACACTGGAGAACATAGGAATAAAGGGAACCTTCCATAAAATAATAAGCAGTATCTACCTAAAACCTTCAGCAAGCATTATATGCAATGGAGATAAGCTAGAGGCATTTCCAATAAGGTCAGGGGTGAAACAAGAATGCCCATTATCACCATTATTATTCAATATGGTACTAGAAATGTTAGCTGTAGCAATTAGACAAGATAAAGAAATTGAAGGAATAAAAATAGCCAAAGAAGAAACTAAGTTATCACTCTTTGCAGATGATATGATGATATATTTAGAGAATCCCAGAGATTCAAGTAAAAAGCTACTTGAAATAATAAACAACTTTGGCAAAGTTGCAGGTTACAAAATAAACCCACACAAATCTTCTGCATTCCTATATATTAGCAACAAAGTCCAACTCCAAGAGATAGAAAGAGAAATCCCATTTAAAGCTAGAGTAGACACTATAAAATACTTAGGAGTTTACCTGCCAAAACAAGCCCAGGGATTATATGAACACAATTACAAGACACTTTTTGCACAAATAAAGTCAGATTTAAGTAAGTGGAAAAACATCAGTTGTTCATGGGTAGGCCGAGCTAATATAATAAAAATGACAATTCTACCTAAATTAATCTACTTATTTAGGGCCATACCAATTAAACTATCAGATAATTATTTTCTAGAGCTGGATAAAATAATATCAAAATTCATTTGGAAAAACAAAAGGTCCAGAATATCAAAGGGGCTAATGAAAAGAAATGCTTGGGAAGGTGGCCTAGCGCTACCAGACCTCAAATTGTATTATAAAGCAGCAGTTATCAAAACCACTTGGTATTGGCTAAGAAACAGAGGGGTAGACAAATGGAATAGGCTTGGCACTCAAGACACAGTTGGCAAGGAATATAGCAACCTCCTGTTTGACAAACCCAAAGATCCCAGCTTCTGGGATAAGAACTCATTGTTCGACAAAAATTGCTGGGAAAACTGGTTAACTGTGTGGCGGAAATTAGGCATAGACCCAGGCCTGACACCGTACACAAGAATAAAGTCCAAATGGGTACATGATTTAGGTATAAAGATTGATACCATGAATAAACTGGAGAAGCAAGATATAGTGTATTTATCAGGTTTATGGAGAGGGGAAGAATTTTTTTCTAAAGAAACGATAGAAAGCATTATGAAATGCAAGATGGATAATTTTGATTACTTTAAACTGAAAAGTTTTTGCACAACCAAACCCAATGCAACCAAAATTCAGAGGGATGTAGTAAATTGGGAAAAAAATTTTACAGCTAAGCTCGGGGATAAAGACCTCATTTCTAGAATATATAGAGAACTGACTCAAATATATAACCATCCAAGTCATTCCCCAATTGATAAATGGTCAAAGGATATGAACAAGCAATTTTCAGGGGAAGAAATCAAAAATATCTATAATCATATGAAAAAGTGCTCTAAATCACTATTGATTAGAGAGATGCAAATCAAAACAACTCTGCGGTACCACATCACACCTGTAAGATTGGCAAACATGACAGAACAAGAAAATGATAAATGCTGGAGAGGATGTGGGAGAGTTGGAACACTAATTCATTGTTGGTGGAGCTGTGAGATCATCCAACCCTTCTGGAGAACGGTTTGGAACTATGCCCAAAGGGCTACAAAAATGTGCATACCCTTTGACCCAGAAATATCACTACTAGGATTGTATCCCCAAGAGATTATAAAAACGGGAAAGGGTCCCACGTGTACAAAAATATTTATAGCAGCACTCTTTGTGATAGCCAAAAACTGGAAGTCAAGGGGATGCCCATCAATTGGGGAATGGCTGAATAAATTATGGTATATGAATGTAATGGAGTACTATTGCGCCATAAGAAATGATGAACAAGAAGACTTCAGGGAGGCCTGGAAGGACTTATATGATCTGATGCTGAGCGAAAGGAGCAGAACCAGGAGAACTTTGTGCACAGCAACGACCACAGTGTGCGAGAGTTTTTTCTGGTAGACTTGGAACTTTGTAATAACACAAGAACTTACTGAGGAAAAAAAAAAAATCCTAATGTCAGTCTTCTAAGGCAAAATGCCTTCCACACTCAGAGAAAGAAATGTGGAAGTCACTTGCAGAATGTAGCAGATCATGTTTGTGTGTGTGTGTGTTTCAGTGTATTATGTTTTGATTTGTTATATGATTTCTTCCATTTATTTTAGTTCGACTACATAGCATGAATATAGTGAAAATGTGCTCAATAGGAAAGTATATGTAGAACCTAAACAGAATTGTATGCTGTCATGGGGAGGGAGGGGGGTATTGGGGGAAAGGTGGGGGGGAATAAAATCTTAACTTTAAGGAAATGATTGTAAAACATTAAAAAAAAATAAAATTAAAAAAAAGAAAAAAAGAAAAAAAGAAAAATAGGCTCACTCAATTGGCAAAGGAGGTTCAAAAAGCCAATGAGGAGAAGAATGCTTTCAAAAGCAGAATGAGCCAAATGGAAAAAGAGGCTCAAAAGCTCACTGAATTTAATAGTTCTCTCAAAATTAGAATGGAACAGATGGAGTCTAATGACTTTATGAGAAACCAAGAAATCACCAAACAACACCAAAAGAACGAAAAAATGGAAGAGAATGTGAAATATCTCATGGGAAAAACAACTAACCTGGAAAATAGATCCAGGAGAGACAATTTAAAAATTATGGGACTACCTGAAACTCATGATCAAAAAAAGAGCCTAGATATCATCTTCCATGAAATTATCAAGGAAAACTGCCCTGACATTCTAGAACCAGAGGGCAAAATAAGTATTGAAAGAATCCATCGATCACCACCTGAAAGAGATCCAAAAAGAGAAACTCCTAGGAACATTGTGGCCAAATTCCAGAACTCCCAGCTCAAGGAAAAAATCTTGCAAGCAGCTAGAAAGAAACAATTCCAGTACTGTGGAAATACAATCAGGATAACCCAAGATCTAGCAGCTTCTACATTAAGGGATCGAAGGGCGTGGAATAGGATATTCCAGAAGGCAAAGGAACTAGGACTCAAACCAAGAATCACCTACCCAGCTAAACTGAGTATAATACTTCAAGGGAAAATATGGTCTTTCAATGAAACAGAGGACTTTCAATCATTCTTAATGAAAAGACCAGAGCTGAAAAGAAAATTTGACTTTCAAACACAAGAATGAGAAGAAGCATGAAAAAGGAAACAACAAAGAGAAGTCTTAAGGGGCTTACCAGAAGTGAACTGTTTACATTCATACAGGGAAAGACAATATTTCTAACTCTTAAAACTTTTCAGTATCTGGGTAGTTGGTGGGACCACACATATACATGTACACGCATGCACACACATACACACATGCACACACATACAGAGATAGAGAGCACAGATTGAACTGAATAGGATGGGACCATACCTTAAAAGAAACTAAGGTAAATGGTGAGAGAGAAATGTAGGGGGAGGAAAGAGAGGGAAAGGGAAGGGGGTAACTGTATGTCATTTAAGAGGCAGGTAGGAGTTTTTCTTAGTGGAGGGATAAAGAGGAGAGCTGAGAGAAAAAAAAAAACAAGAAGTTTACCCTCATCACATCTGACTAAACGAAGGAGTGAAATGCACACTCATTTTGGTATGAAAACCTATCTTACAGTATAAGAAAGTGGGGGAGAAGGAGATATTGCAAGGGGGGGGATGATGGAGGGGAGGGCAAAGGGAGGAGGGAGCAATTTGAAGTCAACACTTGGGGAGGGACAGGATCAAGAGACAGAAGAGAAACAATGAGGGGCAGGTTAGGAGGGATGGTAATCCAGTTAGTCTTACACAACACGACTATCAGGGAGGTCATTTGCAAAACCACACAGATATGGCCTATATTGAATTGGTGGGGAGGGAGGGATGGAGAGAATTTGGAACTCAAAGTTTTAGGAACAACTCTTTAGTATTGTTGTTGCAACTAGGAAAGAAGACATACAGTTAAAGAGGAATAGAAAGTCATCTGGCCCTACAGGAGAAAAGAGAAAATGAAGACAAGAGAAGGGAGGGATGACAGAAGAGAGGGCATATTGGAGATAGGGAAAATTAGATTGCTTGGGGTATTGGGGTGGGGGAGGGGAGAAAAGGGGAGAAAATTTTGGAACCCAAAAATTTGTGAAAATGAATGTAAAAAATTAAATAAATAAATAAAATTAAAAAAAAAAAAAAAGAAATACAATCATGATAACACAAGATCCAGCAGCTCCTACATTAAATGATCAAAGGGCTTGGAATATAATATTCCATAGGTCAAAGGAGCTAGAATTAAAACTAAGAATCACCTACCCAGAAAAACTGAGTAATACTTCAGGGGAAAAAATGCTCATTCAATGAAGTAGAGGACTTTCAAACATTTTTGTTGAAATGACCAGAGCCGAATAGAAGATCTGACTTTCAAACACAAGAATCAGGAGAAGCATGAAAAGGTAAACAGAAAAGAGAAATCATAAGGGATTTACTAAAGTTGAACTGTTTGCCTTCCTACGTGGAAAGGTAGTATTTGTAACTCTTGAGACTTTTCTCAGTATTAGGGTAGTTGGAGGGATTATGTACATATAGACAGAGGGCACAGGATGAGTTGAATAGGTAGGGAAGATATTTTAAAAAAATAAGTGTTGAGAGAGGAATATACTGGGAGGAGAAAAGGAGAAATAGAATGGGATACATATTCTCACATAAAAGAGGCAAGAAAAAGTTATTTTCAATGGAGGGGAAGACAGGGGAGGTGAGAGAGAAAGAGTGAACCTTAACCTCATTGCATTTGGCTTAAGGTGGGAATAACATGCACACTCAATTTGATATGAAAATCTATCTTACACCACAGGAAAGTAGGGGGGAAGGGAATAAGTGTGGGTTTGTGGGATGATAGAAGAGAGGGCAAATGGGAGGAGGGGCTAATTGGAAGTAAACACTTTTGAGGAGGGATAGGGTCAAAAGAGAGAAGAAAATAAATGGGGGGGGCAGGATAGGATGGAGGGAAATATAGTTCTTTCACAACATGACTTACAGGAGTGTTTTGCATAACTACACGTGTATAATCTGAGCTTGCCTTCTCAATGGGGATGGGTGGGGAGGGAGAGAGAGAAGTTAAAAGTTTTAAAAAATGAATGTTAAAAATAGTTTTTACATGCAACTGGGAAATAAAATACACAGGCAATGTGGTATAGAAATCTATCTTGCCCTACAAGAAAATAGAGGGGGAAGAGAGAAGGGAGGGGTGTGATAGAAAGGAGGGCAGATTAGGAGAGGTGGTAATCAGAATGCATGCTATCTTGGGGTGGGGGTGGAGAGAGATGGGGAGAAAATTTGGGACTCAAAATCTTGTGGAAGTGTCTGTTGAAAGCTAAAAATAAATAAATTTTTAAAAATCAAGAAATAGGATGGAAAAATGAACAAATAAAGAACCTGACCATAAAAATCTACTACTACTATAGTGACAAGGAAGACAAATACACAACCTCAGAAGAAGACAATGAAGTCAAAACAGCTACAAAGACTCAAAGAAAAGTATATTGAACAAAAACCTCAAAAAGAATTCCTAGAAGAGTGGAAAAAATGATTTTTAAAATCAAATATGAGTAGAAAAATTAGATTAAAAATGAGAACAAAGGAGGAAAATTATGAAAAAAACAATAAATAGCTTGGTAAAAGAGGCACTAAAAATACTGGGGGAGTGGGAGACAGATTTTTAAAAAACTGGCCAAATGGATAAAAAATACAGAATTCACTGATGAAAATAACTTCTTAATGGCAAAGAATTGGACATTGAGGGGATGCCCATTATTTGGGGAATGGCTAAACAAACTGTTGTATATGAATGTAATACCATTATGCTATAAGAAATGACAAACAGATGGATTTCAGAAAAAAAGTGGAAAGGCTTACATGAACTGACAAAAAGTGAAGTGAGTAGAACCAGGAGAACACTGTTCATAGTAACAGCAACATTTTCCAGTGATCAGCTATGAGTGACTTAGTTATTCCTAGCAATATGATGATCCAAGATAATTCTGAATGACTCATGAGGAAAAAAATGCTATTTGCATCTAGAGAAAGAACTGGTGGAATATGAATGCAGATCAAACATACTGATTTCACTATTTTTTTTATGTTTTCTCCCTTTGGTCTGTTTCTTCTTTTACAATATGATTTATATGAAAATGTGTTTTACATGATTGCAAATTTCAAATTGCTTACCATATTAGTAAAGCAGAAGGGAAGGAAAAAGGGAAGAAGGGAACAAGAGAAAAGGAGAGAGAAAATGTGGAGCTCAAAATTTTTTAATGAATGTTAAAATTTGTCTTTAGATGTATTAGAAAAAAATAAAATGCTATGTGGGGAAGAGAGGGAGAGAAAATGACTCCTTAAAAAGTACAATTGGCCAAATGGAAAAAGAGCTCACTGAAGAAAATAATTCCATAAAAATTAGAATTGGGCAAATCAAAGTTAATGACTCCTTGAGAAATCATGAAACAATAAAACAAATGAAAAGAATAAAACGTAGAAGAAATGTGAAATATTGGGAAAACAACTGAACTGGAAAATAGATCCAAGGAGAGATAATATAAGAATCACTGAACTACCTGAAAGCTAGGATCAAAGAAAGCCAAGACTTCATATTTCAGGATATTATCAAGGAAAACTGCCCTGATATCATAAAAGCAGAGGGTAAAATGGAAAATGAAATAATCCCTCAATCAACACCTGAAAGAGATGCCAAAATAAAAATTCCTAGGAATATTATATCCAAATTCCAGACCTCCAAGGTCAATGAGAAAATACTTCAAACAGCCAGAAAGAAACGCTATGGAGCCACAGTCATTATCACACAATATGTAACAGCTTCCATGTCAAAGGAGTAGAAGACTTGGAATATAATATTCTGGGTAGCAAAAGAGCTGGAATTACGATCAAGAATAACCTATCCCACAAAACTTAGTGTAGTCCTTCAAGGGAAAAAAATAGATATGTAATGAAATAGAGGACTTTCAAGCATTCTAATGAAAAGACCAGAGCTGAGTAGAAATTTTGACTTTCTTATACAAGGCTCAACAAGGTAAACATGAGAGAGAAATCATAATTCAATAGGATTAAACTATTTACCTTCCTTTACGAGAAGATACATTTATCTCTAAGAACTTTACCATTATTTGGGCTGTTAGAAGTTCTACATGAAAAGAGGGTGTAGGAGTGAGTTCAGTATGTTGAGATGATGTAAAAAAATGGAAAGACAGGAAAGAGGGATACCCTAAGAGAAAGGAAAGGAAGAACAGGGAACATTAGCTCACATAAAAGAAGCATGCAAGGAAGAGCTCTTACAACAGAGAAGAAAATAGGAGAGGGGAGAGGGGGAAATGCTTGAACCTCACTCACATCTCAATTGGTTCAAAGAGGAATGTGTGTGTGTGTGTGTGTGAGAGAGAGAGAGAGAGAGAGAGAGAGAGAGAGAGAGAGAGAGAGAGAGAGAGAGAGAGAGAGACATGAGTGGCAAAAAGACTTTAGAGAGGGGATAGGGTAAAAAAAAAGAAAAAATAGGATGGAGGGAAATGCACAGTTAGTAATCATAACTGTGAATGTGATAAACTCACCCATAGAACTAGGACTGGATAGCAAAATAGATTAGAAACCAGAATCCAACAATATGTTATTTATAAGAAACACACCTGAAACAAACACACAGAGTTAAATAAGAGGCTGGAGCAGAATCTAATATGCTTCAGATGAAGTAAAAAAGGCAGAGGTAGCCATCATGAATTCAGACAAAATAAAAGCAAAAATAGATCTAATTGAAAGGGGTAACACCAAAGAAACTGAATCATGTTAAAGGACAGTATAGACAATGAAGTAATATCAGTACTAAACATATATGCACTAAAAGGTATAGCATGCACATTCTTACAGGAAAAGTTAAACGAATTATAGGAGGAAATAGTAAAAACTATCCTAATGGAGAAACTCAATTTTTCCCTTTCAGAACTAGTTAAATCTAACCATAAATGCTAGCTATAGTAATGAGACAAGAAAAAGAAATTGAAGGAACAAAAATAGGCAATGAAGAAACAAAATTATCTCTGTTTGCAAATGATGTGATGTGGCATACTTAGAAAACCCAAAAGAATCAACTGAAAAACTAGTTGATACAATTAATAACTTCAGCAATGTTGCAGAATATAGAGAATAAACCCACATGAATCATGAGCATTTCTATATACTACCAATAAAACTCAGCAAGATGAGATAGAACACTTCCACTTAAAACAACTGCAGACAACATAAAATCCTTGGGAGTCTACCAGCCAAGACAAACCCAGGGATTATATGAACACAATTACAAAACACTTCACACACACACACACACACACACACATACATGATCTAAATAATTGGAGAAATATTAATTGCTCATGGGTAGGCTGAACCAATATGATAAAAATAACAATTCAGTGTAAGTTAATTTAGTTATTTGATGCCATACTAATCCAACTAGCAAATCATTATTTTATAGAGCTCGAAAAAATAATAACAAAATTCACCCAGAACAAAAGATCAAGACTATCTAGGGAATCAGTGTAAAACAAATGTGAAGGAAGGCCATCTAGCAGTTCCAGATTTCAAACTATATTACAAATCGGAAATCAGTCTTGTTCTGGCTAAGAAATAGAGTGATGGATCAGTGTAACAGATTAGGTACATAATACAAAG
Source organism: Bettongia penicillata ogilbyi (assembly GCA_023548195.1). Taxonomy (NCBI): domain Eukaryota; kingdom Metazoa; phylum Chordata; class Mammalia; order Diprotodontia; family Potoroidae; genus Bettongia; species Bettongia penicillata. The sequence goes on from JAJHZJ010000318.1 coordinate 12,399,322, forward strand.
TAGTAAGTGACTGTAGTAATCTAGTATTTGACAAACCCAAAGACCCAAGCTTTGGGGGTAGGAACTCACCGTTTGACAAAAAAATAAAAAATAAAAAAAAAATTCTGGGAAAACTGGAAAACAGTTTGGCAGAAACTAGACATGAACAAGCATCTCACACCTTATACCAAGATAAGGTCAAAATTGATAAACGATTTAAACATAAAGGGTGTTCTCATAAGCAAATTAAGGGAACATGGAAAAAATTACCCATCAGATCTATGGATAAGGGAAAAAGCTTATGACCAGAGATAAAAAGGATCATGGGAAGTAAAATGGATAATTTTGATTACATATAATTAAGAAGCTTTTGCACAAACAAAACTAATATAACCAAAATAAAAAGGAAACAGGAATGGGGATGGGATTTTACTACAGGTTTCTCTAATAAAGACTTCATTTTCAAATACATAGAGAACTGAGTCAAATTTATAAAAATAAGCTTCATTCGAATGTGGAAATATGTTTAATATGATTATACATGTGTAACCTACATCAGATTGTATGCCATCTTTGGGAGAGGGAAGTGAGAGAGGAAAAGTAAAACTCAAATTCATAAAAGTGAATATTGAAAACTAAAAATAAATGATATTTTTAAAAGAAGAAAAACCTGGAAAGATTTGCATGAATTGATGCTGAGTGAAGTAAGCAAAACTAGGAGAACATTGTACACAGTAACAGCCACATTGTGTGATGACCAGCTTTATTAGACTTAGCTCTTCTCAGTAATGCAATGATCTAAGACAATTCTAAAAGATTCATGATGAAAAATGCTATCCACTTCCAGAGAAAGAACTATGGAGTCTGAATGCGTATCAAATCATACTGTTTTCTCTTTTTTTGTTGTTTTTTCTTTCTCGTGTTTTTTTTTCCTTTTGTTCTGATTCTTCTTGCACTTCTTTCACTAATGTAGAAATAGGTTTAATATAATTGTACATGTATAGCCTATATCAAACTGCATGCTATCTTGGGGAAGGGGGAGGGAAGGGAGGGGGAAATTTAGAACTCAAAATCTTAAAAAAGTGAATGTTGAAAACTAAAAATAAATAAATGAATAATAAAAAAAAAAGTCACTGACCAGTTGATAAATGGACAAAGGATATGAACAGATAGTTTTCAGAAGAAGAAATCAAAGCTATCTATAGTTACAATTTTTTAAATGCTCTAAATCACTACTGCTTAGAGAAATGCAAAATAAAACAACCCTGATTTACCACTTCACACCCATCAAATGGGCTAACATGACAGAAAAGGAAAATTACAAATGCTGGAGACAATGAGGGAAAATGGATACACTGATGCACCTTGCTGGAGTTGTGAACTGGTCCAACCATTCTGGAGAACAATTCTGAACCAAGTCCAAAGGGTTATAAAACTGTGTGTACTCTTTGACTTGGAAATACCACTACCAGGTCTGTATTCCAGCAAGATCAAAGAAAAGAAAAAGCTATTTGCACAAAAAAAAATTAATAGCAGCTTTTTTTGTGGTGGGAAAGAAATAGAAATTTAAAGGATGTCCATCAGTTGGGGGAATAATAGCTGAACATATCATGGTACATGATTGTGATAGAATATTATTGTAGTATGAAAAATTATGAAGGCGATGGTTTCAGAAAAGCCTGGGAAGACTTAGATGAACTAAGGCAGAGTAAAGTGAGCAGAACAAGAATAACATGGTACATAGTAATAACAACATTGTAAGAACAACCAACTGTGAAAGACATAGTCAATCTGATCAAGATGATGAGCCAAGACAATTCCAAAGGACTCAAGATGAAAAATACCATCAACCTCTAGAGAGAGAACTGATGAACTCTGAATGCAGATTGAAATGTACTTTTTAAACTTTTTTTCTTTTTCTAGTCTGTTTTCTTTTGAAGTGTGGCTAATATGGAAATGTTTTGCATAATTTCACATGTACAATTGGCATCAAATTGCTAATCTTAAGGGGTTTGGGGGTTCTAGAGGGAGGGAGAATTTGGAACTCAAAAAAGTTATTTTAAGTGAACATAAAAAATTTTACATGAAATTGGTAAATATTTAACAAAAAACAATATAAGCAGACAGATGCTCTCCTACCACTCATCACCTCATTTAATTTTGGTGTTAACTTTTTTCAATCATTTTCTGTACTATCTTTTTTTAAAATTAATTTATTTATTTAACTTTTTACATTCATTTTCACAAAATTTTGGGTTCCAGATTTTCTCCCCATTTGTCCTCTCCCTCCACCCCAATACACTGAGCATTCTAATTGCCCCTATCACCAATCTGCCCTCTCTTCTATCATCCCTCCCTTCCCTTCTCCCCATCTTGTATTTTGTCCTATAAGGCCAGATAACTTTCTGTTCCCCATTACCTGTATTTCTTATTTCCTAGTAGCAAGAACAATATTTGACAATTGTTCCTAAAACTTTGAATTCCAACTTCTCCTCATCCCTCCCTCCCCATCATTCCCTTTGGGAAGGCAGGCAATTCATTATAGGCCATATCTGTGTAGTTTTGCAAATGACTTCAATAATAGTCATGTTGTGTAAGACTAACTATGTTTCCCTCCATCCTATCCTGCCCCTCATTGCTTCTATTCTCTCTTTTGATCCTGTCCCTCCCCAAGAGTGTTGACTTAGAATTACTCCCTCCTCCCATTGCCCTCTCTTCCATCATCCCCCCCACCCTGCTTATCCCCTTCTCTTTCACTTTCCTGTATTGTAAGATAGGTTTTCATTCCAAAATAAGTATGCATTTTATTCCTTCCTTTAGTCGAATGTGATGAGAGTAAACTTCATGTTTTTCTCTCAGCTCCCCTCTTTTTCCCTCCACTAAAAGTCTCCTGCCTGCCTCTTCTATGAGAGATAATTTGCCCCATTCCATTTCTCCATTTCCCTCCTCCCAATACATTTCTCTCTCACCGCTTAACTTCATTTTTTAAGATATGATTCCATCCTATTCATTTTACTCTGTGCTCTCTGTCTCTGTGTGTGCGTGCACACGTGTGTGTAATCCCGCCAACTACCCTGATACTGAAAAGTTTCAAGAGTTACAAATATTGTCTTTCCATGTAGGAATGTAAGCAGTTCAACTTCAGTGAGCCCCTTATGACTTCTCTTTGCTGTTTACCTTTTCGTGCTTCTTTTCATTCTTGTGTTTGAAAGTCATATTTTCTTTTCAGCTCTGGTCTTTTCATCAAGAATGCTTGAAAGTCCTCTATTTCATTGAAAGACCATTTTTCTCCCCTGAAGTATTATACTCAGTTTTGCTGGGTATTCTTGGTTTTAGTCCTAGTTCCTTTGACTTCTGGAATATCATATTCCACACCCTTTGATCCCTTCATGTAGAAGCTGCTAGATCTTGTGTTATCCTGATTGTATTTCCACAATACTGGAATTGTTTCTTTCTAGCTGCTTGCAATATTTTCTCCTTGACCTGGGAACTCTGGAATTTGGCCACAATGTTCCTAGGAGTTTCTCTTTTTGGATCTTTTTCAGGCAGTGATCAGTGGATTCCTTGAATACTTATTTTGCCCTCTGGTTCTAGAATATCAGGGCAGTTTTCCTTGATAATTTCATGAAAGATGATGTCTAGGCTCTTTTTTTTGATCATGGCTTTCAGGTAGTCCCATAATTTTTAAATTGTCTCTCCTGGATCTCTTTTCCAGGTCAGTTGTTTTTCCAATGAGATATTTCACATTATCTTCATTTTTTCATTCTTTTGGTTTTGTTTGGTGATTTCTTGGTTTCTCAGAAAGTCATTAGCCTCCATCTGTTCCATTCTAATTTTGAAAGAACTATTTTCTTCAGTGAGCTTTTGAACCTCCTTTTCCATTTGACTAATTCTGCTTTTGGAAGCATTCTTCTCCTCATTGGCTTTTTGAACCTCTTTTGCCAATTGAGTTAGCCTATTTTTCAAGGTGTTATTTTCTTCAGCATTTTTTTGAGTCTCCTTTAGCAAAATATTGACCTACTTTGCTTGCATCTCTCTCATTTCTCTTCCCATTTTTTCATCCACCTCTCTCACTTGATTTTCAAAATCCTTTTTGAGCTCTTCCATGGCCTGAGCCCACTGAATATTTATTTTGGATGTTTGGGATACAGAAGCCTTGACTTCTATGTCTTTCCCTGATGGTAAGCATTGTTCTTCCTCATCAGAAAGGAAGGGAGGAAATATCTGTTCGCCAAGAAAGTAACCTTCTATGGCATTATTTTTTTTCCCTTTTCTGGGCATTTTCCCAGTCTGTTACTTAACTTCTGAGATTCCTCTCCACCCCCGCCTTGCCTCCAGATCCACCCAGCTAGTGCTTGGGGTCTGAGATTCAAATGCTTCTCCCCAGCCTCAGGGCTTTCAGCAGGGTCAGGGCTGCTATTCAGTGTGAGATTAAGTTCAGCTGCTCGGGTTTGGGCAGGGCTCAGTTCCCTCAGGGGTTTTATGCAGAGACCTTCAGCAATGGATCCAAGCTCCTGTCTGCTTTGGGAGCCCCTGTCTGCTGCTTCCCCCACTGCTTCCTCCCAAAGGGTCCTGAGTTATGGAGACACCCCGCTCCCTTCTTGGCCAGTCAAAAAGAGTCTCCCACTGACCTTTGGCATCTGTGGGTGAAGGGACCCTCGTGGCTACTGGAGATTCCATCCCTGAAGCCTGCTCAGATCTGCTCCTCTCGGTCCTGCACGGCCAAGGCAGGGCTGGGTTCTGCTCCAGGTTCAGTGCACGACAGACCTTTGGTGTCAGTTTTTCAGGGCTCTCTGGAACAGAAGTGTCCTCCACTCCGTTGTTCTTTTGCTTCTGCTGCTCCAGAATTTGTTGGGAGTTCTTTTTTATAGTTATTTTATGGACTGTGGGTTAGGAGCTAGCATATGTGAATCTTTCTACTCCGCCATCTTGGCTCCTCCCCCATTTTCAGTACTATCTTAAGTAAAGGTCATTTTATTTAAGAAAAAGAAGCAAATTAAGAATTCAAAAAGGATGCTGTCTCTTTATTGTCAAGTTAGTGCCAACACCTTCAGGTTGAGCAAGAGTCCTATCTCTTCTTTGATATTCCTTTTGTTCCCAACTTAACTAAAAACCCTTTTATTGTCCCTGGCATTCATTTTTTAAGAGTACTCAGAGTACTAAAATTCCTCTGCTGCTCTTATTGAACAATGCTACTCTTTGGTATTCATTTTCAGTTATCTACCCTTATTTTTATCTTCTGTGCAGGGCTATTACACAGAACGTGTTCTGTTTTGAAAAAAAAAAAGATTTCCCAAACTGCCCTTCCACAAAGCAAATTTCTTTAAAAATTTGTCCAAACCAACTAATGGCACTATTTTTGCTGGTAATATATATATATATATATATATATATATATATATATATATATATATATATATATATATATATATATATATATATATCAGTTTCCATTTTTGTGATTTACCAATTATTAAGAGAAAGGATATGTGAAATCTTTACAAGCAGGAGAAATATACATTAAAACAATTACTATTCACAATCATATTCTAACAAAACCAAGAATTTAAAAGAAATCTATAAAAATGTGAAATACACAAATTAATGAAATAGTGATATTAATCCTGGACAGATTGAGAAAATTAAACTTAACTGAGAAAATTAAATTTAACAAACCATAAAGAAACTGACAAAGAAAAAATCCCTGATCCAGGTGGATTTATAAATGAATTGTATCAAACATTTAAAAAGCAATTAATGCCCATGTTACACTGAATAGTCTTAAATATTTTGAAAGAGAGCACTATCTATCTCCTTTTATGGGGCAAAAATGGCACTAATTCTTAAACCAGAGAGAAGAAGAGGGGAGGAGGGGGGAGGGAGAGAGAGACAGACAGACATACAGACAGACTATAGGCAAATAACCTTAGTAAATATTGATGCAAACATTGTAAACAAAATCCGAGCAAATAGACTACAGCAACATATTTTTTTAAATTATTTACTGTGACCAAGTTGGATTTACATCAAGAATGTAAGGATAGTTCAACATTAGAAGTTGTAAAAGAGAAATTTAGGTTTAATGTGAGGGAGGAAATTTCCCAATACTTCAGGCTATCAAAGTGGTAATGAGTCTTCAGGCACAAAATGGATCACACTACTTGAGGGAGCTTTTAAAATAGATATTCCTAGTTCACATGTGGGTTGGAGATGCCTTCTGAAGTCCTTTCCAATCTTGAGATTATGTGATCCTCCATACACTGTGCTAGTCTTTTATGATATAAAAATGGAATAAGATATTCTGCTCTCAAGTAGTTCACACTAAGAGTAGAGAAGGATTAAGAACTAGTAATAATATATATAGTGGTTTAAAATTTACTAAGGGACATTCTAACTAAAACTTGTGAGGCAACAGAACAAGTTTTTGTGGGATTTTGTTTTGCTTTTGTGTGTGTGTGTGTGTGTGTGTGTGTGTGTGTGTACATGTGTGTACATGATCAAACTAAGGCTCAGGATGATTTTCCCATGGTTTCATAACTAGTTACTACAGAAGTCAGGATTTAAGCACACTACGGAAGGAAGGAAGGAAGGAAGGAAGGAAGGAAGGAAGGAAGGAAGGAAGGAAGGAAGGAAGGAAGGAAGGAAGGAAGGAAGGAAGGAAGGAAGGAAGGAAGGAAGGAAGGAAGGAAGGAAGGAAGGAAGGAAGGAAGGAAGGAAGGAAGGAAAAAATATATTAAGTACTTATTATGTGCAAAGCACTGTGCTAAGATACTGAGGATACTCATATAAAAGAGGAGATAGCCCCTACCTTCAAGGAACTAATATTCTACCATTGCACACATAAAAATATACCTATGTAAAAAGTATAATGGGGAGGTTATAACTTCATTGAGAAATTTATTGCATTGTCTCTGGTGGCAATATTTTTTATGACAAAGGAAACACCTATTTGTTATTCTGTGTGTTGGGGAGAGGAGGATGTCTCTCAAAATTCTGTCATAAGGCTTCTTTTCCCTCCGATCATATCTACTCCAGTGGGTTCAATTATTATCTAACCAGATCAACCAACCAGATGAATCTAAAAATCTATATATCTAGTTGTCCAGTCTTAATTTCTCTTTTGAAATCTGTTCCTTCATTTCCAACTGTCACCTGCATATCCTACCAGAATCTCACACAATCTCATATATTTTTTCCCTCTTTGCTGAGATTACTATCCATCATCCTTCCAGTTCACTAAGGCTTATAACCTAATATTATTTTTAACTCTTCCTTCTCCCTCACCTCCCATATTAAATCAATTGCTAGGTCCTGCCAATTCTACCTCTTTATCTTCCACATCTGTTGCCTCTCTGTTATCAAGTAGTACAAATTTGGTTTTTTTTAAGTGAATGACCTAATGATTTCAAATGAACACTAATTCAAATCTTCATCAGTTTTCACCTGGATAAATATAATGGTGTCCAAATTGGACTTCTTGCCTCCACTGTCTTCCAACTCCCATCTGTCCTTTACACAAATGATTACTTTCTCTAAAAGTGAAAAACAGGGAACTGACCTAAGAGGAAAGGGTTTCTCTATCTTTCAGTCTTCATTTCCTCCTCTGGAAAATTAATTAAAAGTGCCCTACCAGCAAAGAAGTTAAGGAATGACTTTAAAAATAACTACCCTAATCCAGAATAGTCACCATTCCTGGGGGAAGGGCAATTTTTTTGTTCTCATATATCCCAAAAAGTCTCTTGATTTCCTTCTGAAGCTCAGTCCATGTACTACCAGCCACTCCTACCTCCTTCTAGCCTACACAAAATACCCTTCAAGGACTAATTTCTGTACTTTAGGAAATGACATTTTAATTATAGCCTCTTTACAAAAGTGACCAGTGCAGTAAGAAAAAGAATACATAGGCATACACACCAAATTACTGCATTTCCTAAACATGCAGTTTGGAGTAGGAACCTTTGTTTTGTTTTGGTGACTTTTAATGGGGTTGGGATATTACTGCCTGCACAGAAATCTTCTATTAATACTGTCACGGGATAGACCCTATGCCAGTTCACTGAAACCCAGAACCATTAATAGCTATAAAAACAAGTAGGCTTCAGAAGATATTTAGAAAGTGAAGGACTTCCAATGATTTACCTACTTGACAGGGCTTTAAGCCTCTCTCTGTCATGTACTTAAGATTCCACCATTCTTGAGTGATCCATTCACCCTGTATCCCAAAGATTGACCTTTTGTCAGTAACATATCAAATATACTGAAGATTTTCTGCATTTAGAACCTCCACACTCTTCAGATGTACTTGCCTTCCACTTTCCCCTCCCTACTCTCAAGACAGAGGATTAAGTTAGCTTCCTGACCTGTAGCATAAATGAGTCCATAAGGAACCTTGGTAAGGTGCTACTGAAAACATATACTGTGTGTTAATGGAGGAAGGAGGTGCCCCTGAGGTTTTTAGAAACTTAACTGACCACACAGGCATGAGATTGTTCCTTTTGACAAATAATTCTATTTAATAACATTGCCCAGAAGTCATAAATGAGAATAGAGGAAGTATTTGCTGGCAACTTGTCACTCTGACTTAGGCAATCTCTCCCCTGCTCCCAGAGGATGGATAATTCTTCTATGGTCTGACAATTTGCCAAGGAGAAAAGGGGGAGGGGGGGAAGTCAAGGGGACAAAGAGAGACTAGGGAGTTGAGGAAAGAAAGAAAGAGGTAGAGGGGAAGGGAAAGCGAAAAGAGTCAGCTTCCGTTTAAAAAAAAAAGCTTTTGCCTATTAGTTTTCCCCACATTTCTATCTTAAAACCAACTACTTAAAAATACTTTCAAAAGGAAATGTCATTTAGAGTTCCATGAAGAGGCATCAAGTATCATAATTAAGATGCTATAGGGAAGAATTCATGCATTTTCTCTTTTAAATGTCACTCAAAGAGTTTCAAATCTATGTTAGAAGGCTGAGCTCTGAGTATACAAATGCTTTTACTGGAAGTATGGGGAATAGGATTTGTGTGTTCTAGAAATAGAAATAGGCTCAATATTTCAATAACAACTCACCCTCTGCAGATCTGTAAATCTGTGCTCTATTGAAAAAAAATTATATACTCATTAAGCAAAAGTCACAGGTGAATTCTGAGAAAATTCAATACTCTTGCAAGATATCAAATAAATCCACAAAAATCATCAGTATTTCTATATACTACCAGCAGAAAGAAATGGAAAAAGAAATTCCATTTAAAATACTTGAGAGTCTACCTGCCAAGATGAATCCAAGGACTATATGAGCACAACGACAAAACACTTCACACAAAGACAAATCTAAACAACTGGAAAAATATGAATTGTTCATATGTAGGTTGAACCAATATAATAAAAGTGATAATTCTACCAACATTGATTTACTCATTTAGTGCCATACCAATCAAAATACCAAAGAATTACTTTACATAGCTAGAAAAAATAACAAAATTCATCCAGAAGAACAAAAGATGAAGAATATCAAGGAAATCAATGAAAAAAATATTAAGGAAGGCTGCCTAGCAGTACCAGATTTGAAACTATGTTACAAAGCAGTAATCATCAAAATATTCTGGTGCTAGATAAGAAACAGAGTGGTGGAGCAGTGGAAGAGACTGAAGTAAATGACCACAGTGGTCTAGTGTGATAAACATAAGAATCCAAGCCTAGGGGGCAAGAACTCACTATTTGAGAAAAACTGCTGGTAAAACTAGAAAGTGAAGTGGCAGAAACAGACATAGATCAACATTCTTACCATAAAACAAAATAAGGTCAAAATAAATCCACAAAAATCATCAACATGTCCATGCAGCCCTAGCAAAAACCAGGAGAGTACAATGATTATTCAAAATAACTACAAAATGCATAAATGATCAAATTTATTTACCAATATACACACTGGGCTTATATAAATACCACTAAAAAGACTTCGTGGAAATAAAGGACGACATAAATATATATAAACTGTTTACATCTGGGCCACAACAGCAAAAATACAACTACCTTAAATCAGTTTACATATTCAGTGTTCTACTAACCAACCACCTAGGGTAGTTATCAAACTAGACAAAATATCAATACTTTATCTGAAAGAGTAAATAAATGGCCTAGAATGGGGGTCAACAAACTGTAGGCAGTGACCAAATCCAGGCAGTCACCTGCTTTTATATGGCTGGCTAGCCAAGAAAGTCTTTGATAAAGTGTTATTGTATTTTAAAAATATAAAAGCTATTATTAGCTTGCAAACTTTCCAGAAACAGGCAGGACTGAATGTGACCCTCAGGCTGTTTGTAGACTCCTGATTGAGAAGATCAGGGGAAATAATGGAAGGAAAGAATGAAGAAGGTTTATCATTTTCTGATCTCAAACCACATTATAAAGCAATAATATCAAAATTGCTTGATTTTGCTGTAATCTAAGACAATTCCGAAGAACTAATGATGGAAAATGATAGCTACCTCCAGAGAGAGAACTGATTGACTCTGAGTACAGATTGAAGTATACTTTTTTCACTTCATTTTTCTTTTCTTTTTTTGCAACATGGCTAATATAGAAATATATTTCACATGACTTCATATGTATAATTAATATAATATTGCTTGCTTTCTCAATGGGTAGAGGAGTGGCTGGAGGGAAGGAGAGAACGTGGAACTGAAATTTTTTTTAATGCATGTTAATTTTTGTTATTACTTGATATTGGTTAAAAATAGGAAAGTAGATCAATGACAAAGATTAAATGAGCAAGACCAAGTACTCAGGTTTAATAAACTCAAGAACACAAACAACTGGTGGAAAGACTCCCTTTTTGACAAGCACCTCTTGGGAAACAGGAAAGCAGCTTAGAAGAAAATGGGTTTAAATCAGTATTTCCCCCTATATAGCAAGGAAATTCGACAAACATTTATTAAGCACTTAACCATGTGCAAGGCATTATGCTAGGTGCTAGGGATATAAAGAAAGCAAAAATAGTTTTTGCCCTTGTCAAAGAGATCACATTCTAGTGGGGAGACAATATGTAAACAAGAAGCAAAATATATACAGGCTACTTATATTAATCTCTAGAATGGTGTTTAGTAACCTATACTTAGAAAAAGAAACACAAAGCTGAAGAGGCAATCAAGGCCTTGAGATCATGACTGAGGTTCACCTAAATGAATATATGCTCTAGCTACCATGTATGTGCAGTTAGATTCGCACCCACTACCCCAGAGGAAATCCAAAAAGAACTTCACAGAGTACCCACATACTCTGAGCAGATGGGGAAAGAGGGAACAAGAGTGAAGGTTGTTTCTCCCTTTAAAATCTACTAACTCGGTAACTCTTTCCAGCTCAGCAGGCAATCCTCCTTGATGCATTCTCCTCCCATCACTGAGATGAAGGGATTGCTACATCATTACAAAGTTCCAAGTCTTTCAGCACTGAGCCAGGATACATATGCATCACACGAAGTGCCTGGAGGAACTCACTTCAGTGCTGCACATGCTCCACAAGGTATGATTTATGATTTTCCCTACTATATGTAAAATTTTTAAGGTTCTACGCAAACAAAAGCAATGCAACTAGAATAAGAAGAAAAGTCAAATGGGAAGAAATCTTTGAATTGAAAACATCTCTGATAGAAGTCTAATATCTAAGGGCATTTATCTGGGTAAGGAAATGGCCAACCACTCCAGCGTCTTTGGTCCATGGAGTCGCAAAGAGTCAAACATGATTGAATAACAAAGGGCATTGTAGGCTAGTACACCAATGAAACTGGAGAGGCCACTCCCTAAGTGCCAGCCAGAGCTCTGGTGAGTCAAGAAACTTTAGTGCAGGTCTCTGACCGTTTGAGCTAACCTTAGCACCAGATGGAATGATTTGGGACCCAGCTGCGGGCCTTTCAGGCAAAGATAACTCTTAACAGCAAACTCTTGGAACCCCTGGAACTTGCTGGTTACTTTTACCTGCTATCTTGCACTTTAGCTGAATTGAAGATTTATCTCACTTGGGGGAATTTGAATGTGTTTTTACTTAAGGTGTCATATATTTGAATCTTCAGACTCTGCATGATCCATTGTTCAAGACATGGAACCACAACCAAGACAAAGGAATATAAGGAATTCATACAATTATATTTAAGACTAAATCCTAGGTGTCCCACTTAGGTCACACATAGTGACCATAGATATGTTATACACTTCTGTCAATCTCAGTTTCATCATATGTTAAATGGGGGGTTAAACTAGGTGCATTCCAGCTCTAAGGCTTTGATTCCATGGTCCCATGAAGTCTGAAGTTCCCTCCAGATATGTCATGTAGTCCTATAAGACCTATAGTAGTTCTGATGCCGAATTACCAGAGATGTAAACATACACAGAGGTGTATTGTTAAATGTTTAACATCCAAGTCTCCCCCAAACTGAAAAATAGCCCTACATTTAAACTATATTTTTAATATTTCTTTTCCCCATTACTATCTTAGATCTAGTAACAAGCAACAAAATAAATCAAGCTTTGATTTTTAGCACTTGAGGATTTCCAAGGTGTAAATTCTTACACTGAAAATTTAGCAATCAGCTGGCAAACATGTTCTATTCTAACATGTCCCTACCTATGACAGACTCATCGATAACCATATCTCCTAACAAAGAACTCAAGGTATTTTTTCTTAGGAGGAAAAAAAAACAAACAAAACCACCCAAAAAAAATTCTGCCCCATCAAAGTATTTGTAGGGGCAGGAGAGAGTGGTTGATGAAACTTCCTTGATTGAGCCCTTTGGGTAATAAAGAATTTCCGAATGATTCATGATACTATTGTTATCAGAATAACAGGAAGGTAACATAAATGACAGTTGTGGGCAGCCCCCAAAACTATTTGCAAATTTCTTTAAATTTAAGAAGTTTCTTAAAGAAGTTTCTATTTGGAAAAGCAACCTTGAAGGTCTTCCCCTCCCAGCTTGATTTTTTTTTCTAATTAAAGGGACCATCCCTTGACTCACTTCTTAAAGAGGCCTATTCCCTGAATGGGCATTACCTCACTCAAAAAGAGAACCTGAAAAGGCTTTAGCCTAAAAGGGCCAGGGTCTCCCATTGCATCCTGTGCCATCTCCAGTCATTCTGATAAATATCTGGCCACTGGACCCAGATGGCTCTGGAGGAGAAAGTGAAGCTTGTGACCTTGCACAGCCCTGCTTAATTAAATCCAACTCTACTGCCAGTCATGTCGTCATTTCTCTGATGTCATGGTCCTCTTTGAAAATGAAGGATAAACACAGCTAACAACAACACCAATTTAAGACTAAGAGACATTTCAGGGGATTCAGAGAAAGCACAAGAATAATGATCCCAAGGCCTTAAATTCTATAGAAGATGGCAACCCAGAATAATTGGGAAGTTCTCCAAAAAAGAAATAAAAAAGAAACAAAGAGAAGGAAAGCAGAAGTTGTCTAAAAGAAACTGATGTGGATGCAGTGAGAACTTGTTAAGTAACTTAGATTTTTAAAAAACATTTATGTGGTACCCACTCTGAGATTGTCTCTCTACACCCAACCCACTCAGATTCAGTTCCCAGAGGGTAACATAGGTTCAAGGTACTCTGTAAGTCTAAACTCCTAAAACTATAGTTCAAGAGCCTGTATTGGTTAAGCCTTAATAGTCAACTAGATGACACAATTAACCCAAAGCAAAGGCTTTAAAAACGTCATGGTCCTGTAAGAATTGAGGCAGGTATAGCGAAGGACAAAGTAAGCTAAAGTTGACAAAGATAGGTAAGGACAGCAAAAAGGCAATGGGCACGTTAAAGTCATCTTGGGGAAAATGGGGAGATAAAAGAAAAAGATAGAATATAGATATAGATAGATAACAAAAGACTGAGAGAAACCACCTGCTCAATTTTCAGTTTTTGTTTTGCTTTGGTTTTCACTGCCAAGGAGAATGATCTTTGGACTGGAAACCACAAAATAAAAATAGTTCAGAAGGAGTTGATGCTTAAGATAAGTGAGAAGATAATAAGAGTGGCTAGTTTCTCTTAAGTTCAGGATCTTCTGGAGGAGTAGAACTACATCACAGAGAACTGGAAGAACTTGCAGATATGGTTTTTGAACCAATGTAGGCCAATGTTAAAAGACAGTGTGGCAAATGGAAAGTACCACAGAATTGTAAAAAAAAAAAAAAATAGAGAGAGAGAAATATTCCATTTCTTTTTTTGAGAAGAGGACAGAATCTAACTATAGACCAGTGGGCTTGACTTTGAAACATGGTTGGATATTAGACCCTATGAGAATTTTCTATGAGTTTTCATGTATTTCTTGTTCAATGTAATTTAATAGTGGGATATGCCAGCCAAAAGCTAGTAGTACCTTTAGCTACACTAAAAGAGACCAGAGGAAGAAAGTAAGAGTTAAATCATTTTCTTCTCCAGTCACACCACATATGTAATAATGTGTTTGGCTCTAGGAACCAGAGACCAACTGGAGCACATCCCCAAGATAGTGACCAGAATGGTCAGAAGATGGGAGAATATAAGATGCAAAGACCATTTGAAAGCCTGGAGAAGACTTAGTGAGCATATGACAACTGTCTTCAAGTGTTTCAAGGTCTATTGTGTGGAAGACAAATTGAATTTGTTCCCTTTGGTACCAGAAAGCAGGACTAAGGGAAGTGGGTGGCAGTTATAGAGAAACTGATAGAGACTTAATGTAAAGAAAAACATCCTATCAATTAGAGCTGTTCAAGATGATAAGAGTTTCCTTGTCCTAGAATTCTTGATGCAAAATATTGAATATTTATTTCTTGAGGATGCTGGAGATTCTTAGTAGGTAATACCAGGTCTCTTTCAACTCTGAAATCAGTAGTTTTTAGCTTTTGATGTGTGTCATGGACCTCTTTGGCAGTTTGATAAAGACCCATCCTCATAATAATATTTTAATGCATAAAATGAAACTGATGGGGTTACAAAGGAAATCTATTACAATGAAATATGATTATCAAAATATTTAAATATCAAGTTCACAGTCCTCAAGTTAAGAGATTGTGATTCTTATGAGAGGGAAATAATTTGCCCATGGTCCCTCAGGTAGTAATAGCAATTCTGGAATTTGAAACCAGGTCATCCAAATGGTAATACACCTTGCCCATTCTAACCACATTACCTTTCAATCAATACAAAAGAGATTTGTTAGAGAACTAGAATAAAAAAACACAAGAGAAAAATCAATTTTGATTCTTCTTTCCATTCTAGATCATGCCCATCTCATAATTTCAATTGCCATTTTCTTTTATTTAAATTGTCAAATACATTCTACTTATGTCAAGAGAACTAGTATGAGAAATTAATATTTCTCTTTTCTATTGAATAATTAATTATTATATTAGGACCAAGGTTTTTCCCCTTTTCTGCTTCCGCATCCAGAACTCAACCAGTGTGAGAAATGTCTTTTGGAGATTTACCCAGACTATGATCTAATCAGACAGTAAAAGAAGTTCTAAGTTTGGGCTAATGGGTATATTCCTGCTTTTTGTATTTGCTGAAACAAGTCCTGGGAAAATGTTGATTCTCCCTATTATCAAAACAGGTGAATGGAAACTGATGCCTCTTTGATGGAGATTTGGGTGACCTAAATCAGGTACCCCAGAATAGCCCACCTCCCATGTAATTAACCAATCAGAGTTGAGTAGGCACCCCTTGGGAACAATTCTTCTTTGAAGGGCATATAAACTGTGACCCCCTCCCCTCATCCACAGCCTTTGGACTTTGGTTGAGAGACAGCCAAATGGTCACCCTTTTATTAATAATCTGTTGGTCTTATTAATAAAATGATTAAATTACCTAGAAGCTATGTCTCTTAGAACTTTTTAAGCATCACACTAGAATAGGGTGATAAAGTATTCCCTAACCATTCTTTCTTCTTTGGAGCAATCTTCTCAAACAAAGTATAGATATTTCTTCTATTTCCCAAGAAGCCTGATCTTCCACATTCAAATTAGTTGTTTTCATAGAGAACAAATCTCCCAGGACATTGTTCCTAGGTCTATTCCTGTGCCAAATTCTAGCAACCAGCTCCATAAGGTGTGTTTAAATTGAGAAAAGAAAATATATGGGAAAAGAGACAGCATTCCTTTCTTCTGCAGTGTTGTTATCATCTGCTGCACAAACACATCCCTTTTAGAACAATGAGGTGCATTCAAGTTTAATAATTGCATTGAGAAGTTGATATGAGCCTAAATTTTGAGAACATAAAAATAGGTTTTCAGCAGCATGTTTGACAGAGGCAAGGAGATTGTGTGGGTGTGGTGTTCCAGGAGATGAATATAGAATAATTATTAAGAACTATACTTTTAAAATAATAGCACTGGAAGGGTTCCTTCCTGAAAAATGTTAAGTAGGTTTTGGCTACTTCCTATTAACTGAAGAGCAGAGCCATTGCTGGGCTGGATTTGTTTCTAAGTCTCAGGCTCTAATAACTGCTAAGTAGCATGTAGTGCTTAGAGAATAAGTAGAAAAAGAATTTCATTTTTTCTTGATTATTATTATTATAAAATTTTCTAGTGCTCTGTCATTATCAGGTAATTCATCTGATTTTTGGTGTTAACAATCACTTCCTTCTTTAAATACTTTGAGAGAGAGGAGTAGCTCTGCTATAATCGTGACTTGGAACCAGATAATTTCGAGTAAATTATTCCAGGAGCCATTTTGTGTTGCCAGAAAGCTGCACTCAGTCCTCAAGGGTTCAGTTGCCTTTTTATTGTGTGCACTTAGCAGCAAAGCTGGAAGACATATGACAAGGCTTGCTTCCTAGTGAGGAAATGTCTCTCAGGGCCAGCAATTGAATTTGGTTCAATAAACATTTATTTTTTTAGAACCCAGTATGTAATAACAATAAGGATCATAGTATCCTAAAGTTTTTATGAACCTCACAGAATCAAAACACAGAATTTTGGAGTTGAAAGAGATCAAAATAATCAGGGGGCACATGGTATATTTGAATGTTAGAGACTGGCAGACCTCACCTCCAACACCCTGTGACCCTAGGCAAGTCCCTTTACTTCTATAGCCTCAATTTTTTCATCTATATAGTGATGGGGTTGGATTCACTGACCTCTAAGATTCTCTCCCAGCTCTAAGGCTATGTTTCTATGAATATGGCAGTCATAGATATGATATGGATAGAGCATTGGGTCTGAAGTCAAGAAGATCTGAGCTCATATCCAGTCTTACACATTTGTGTGATCCTAGACAAGATGTTTAACCACTACTTGCCTCAGTTTCCTCATCTGTAAAATGGTGTTAATGACAGCACCTAGGTTGTTATGAGGATCAGATGAAATAATATTTATAAAATACTTAGTCTAATGCCTAATACATAATTGGCACTATATAGATACTAGCTATTAGCTAGCTTTCAGTCCAACCCATATATGAAATACAAATTTTTTTACATCACATTTGATAAGCAACCTTTTCTTGAAGACTTCAAATTAGAGGGAACCTCCTAACCCAAAGGCAGTCTATATTTATATGCTTAAAAGTCTTCTTCTAGTGTTTCATGGTAGGGTAGAAGGGACTTGGAAGTTGCAAAGATGTGGTTATAGGTCACAAACTATAACTGGTTCTACTGATTTTCTACTGAAACTTCCAACAACCTTGTGATATATAATGAGATATTCCTCCTGTTTTACACATAAGGAAATTAAGAGTCATGGTGGTTAAGTGACTCACTCATAGTTACATAGACAATGAGTATCAAAGTGGGGACTTAAATGAAGGCTTTGGGCATCCAAGCCCACTCTATCCATGCTTCTATGCTATCTCTTGGTTTTAAGAATAGTTGAGTTCTGCTGTTGGTTGTCCTTTGTTTTCAAAGATCAATATATCAAAGGGTGATATCTTGACTTGTATGTGAATTGGGTTTAAATGAGGTAGGGTTGCTTAAAGTCATCAGCTTCACTTTCCCTTCCAGAGTCATTGAAGTCCAGGTGAAAGACAAAAGTCAAGGTAACTGGCAATGGTTCAAAATGCAGGGGATTACCTTAGCATCTTCAATGTCTGACCAAACTTTAAGCACTCCACAGAACCTGCTTCTATCTCCTTGATGACCATTGGAACAAATTGCTCTTACCCACCCATTCTCCTGGGAGAAAGTCTTCACATGCTGAGTGCTAGAGCTAATAAGGGACCTCAGAGACCATCTAGATTAAAGGTTCTTGACCATTTTTGTCATGGAGACTTTTGGGACTCTGACCAAGTCTATGGACCTATTCTCGGAATCATATTTTTAAATGAATAAAATAAAATACATAACTTCACAAAGAAAATCAACTATTTTGAAATAGTTATCAATTTAAAAAAAAACAACTTTACAAACCCTAGGTTAGGAACTCTTGATCTAAATGAAATTCTTCATTTTATAAATACATGGAAAAGATAAGTTAGTAGCTAAGGTCTCCAATTCAGTTTGTGACAAAATCAAAACTAGATTCTGGGGTGCTTACCTGTAATGAACTAGGAGTTTTGAGACCTTAGTTCTTTCCAGAGTTCTCTCTCATCCCTGGCTTTCTATGTCTCTGGAGAGAACCTTGCTTAGTTAAAAAAAAAAAATTAAAGTACAATCCAACTGGTCCCTCTCATACTAGTCAAGGGAAAGCTTCCTATGATAGTATTTGTGAAACTCTTTGTATGGCAGTCATGTGAAGATAAAAATGATATTGTTATTTTAACGTTTGAGTGATATTCCCTATATTCAATTAAATCTGAATTATTTCAGTAATATAAAATGAATGGAAAGCCTGTAGGCTAACATTATGGAGCTATTTAATTTACAAAGTTGTATGCCTTTTTTTTCCTAGGTAATCTTTACAGCAACACTAATAGTGTCTCCTATAGGTTGATGAGGACTAGATCATCCAGTGAGTCAATGAATAGAAAAGTTAGTATTTCCTGAGACTGATAACACTATTGTCTAGTTTAATGAGTCAGACTGCCTGGTACCATTATGCTAATGACCCCTGACTGAAATGGAGGAACAAAAAGAAACTTCGTAGCAGAAGCACTATTTTAACATTATTACTTGTGACCCTGCCTTATTGATTGATTAATTTCTCTGCCTCTACTGAATCTTCCAGTCATTGCCAGAAAGAGTTAGATGCTCTCATGTCAGATGATCTTTAGGTAATAATAGTAAATAATATTAATTGACAACTAAGGGTACATTGGATATGACACTGAAGTTAGAATCAGGAATACCTGAGTTCAAATCCAACCCAAGATACTAGCTGGACAAGTCAATTGACCTCTGTCTGCCTCGGTTTCCTCTTCTGTAAAATGGGGATAATAGCAACTATCTCCCAGGGTTATTGTGAGAATCAAATGATATCACAATTGTAAACTGCTTTGTAAATCTTAAAGCACAATATGAATGCTAGCTATTATTATTATCACTATTATTAACAGTGACATGCACTTTAAAGCTGGCATAGTTAGGAAGGTATTATGTGGGATACAGAGACCCTTACTCAAATTAAACTCAGAGACTTCTCAAGGTAGAAGGCAAAAAGAAATTTATTGCAATCTCATGAGAAGGAGCACTTCCTACAAGACCATGGACAGTGTCAGCAAGGGAGTGCACCTGAGCAGAGCAGAGTACATCATATAATCCCTAACATGGAAGCCCACTAGTCTCTCTTCCCATTGGCTGGGAATCCAGGCATACAGTCTAAGTGTGGGAATCTACCCCAGAGACAAAGAACACAAAAAGGATTGTTGCTCACCAATGAGGGTTTTTATTACCAAATAGGGAACTTAAGGGAAGAGTGCTGATATGGCATAAGGGGGTGGTAAAGGGGAAGGGAGGTACACCAGGTCAGGTGACTGGAACTTTGATGGTTCTCTTCCATCCTGGAGCATTTTATTTACCTAAGGGGCATACTTAGTTATTTTACCTTTGGCAGGAAGGATGGGGATTTGGGGAAATTCATGCCTTAGGGGTCTTCACTTAACCTGATTTCACTCAATCCCTCCTCTTTATTATCCTTCCTCTGAAGACCTCTCACACCACTCTCAGAAGGCTGCCTCTACTAAATCATCCTCCCTATTTTCTTCTCCACTCTCTTCAATTGGTGTCCAGCCTTGGCTCTTTAGGACCATGAGTTTAACCGACCCTTCAGCTTTAGTTTCTTGTCTAATCATCTTTGAAAGGGAATTTTCTACTAGTCAGGTTATTAGTTATATCATGCAAGGGAGACAAATTGGGAGGAGTAATAACTCCACTGATGGTGATAAGCCCAAACCATAACAGCTGTTTCCACCAGCTATCTCCAAACCAGGACCACCAAGAAGTGTTAAATGGTGATGTCCAAGTCTGAACTGGAATGTGAGCCAATTTTCTAATATTTCTAGTGATTTCTTTTGCTCCCTTTCCATTGTCATCTCTTTTCATACAGCAGGTGGAGAGATTTAGCTTCCCACAAACTCCTTTTTTTCTTTATTAAAATTCCTGTTTCCACACCTAAATCCAATAAATACTTCCTCACATTCTTTCCCCTATGAATTCTTCCCTTTATCTAACTCCCATTGATATGAATATGAGAAGGGAACAAAGTTGATTGATGCATTGACAAATTACAAAGGGGCAGTCCCCTTTCATAAATACAAATACAGAGATTCGAAATACAAAGTTAGATCAATGAATTATCCATTCAGAGGTTCCATCTCATACAGCAGTCTGGGGAGGAACATCATCTGATGCATTTTCTGGTCTGGATGCTCATTCATCATTTCAGCACAGCATTTCAGCATCTTCTTCCCTTTATCTTCTTTTGGAAATCGAGATGTCTACTCTCCTACAAAACTAATCCTAATACCATTTTAGATGACTATCCCTAAGCTTGATACACTTACCACTCTTACAAAATCAAAATTGGAACTTTGGCCAATTGTCATGTTTAAGAAATTCACATTAGAACCCAGTTTTTACATTTTATATTAATTCACTATTCATTCCCCCCATCAGGAAGATGAGATTTCACTAAGGAATCAATAACAGGCTCCAGTACTTACATAAACACAATAAATAATCATTTTTAACACAGTACATATCACCCCATAAAACAATTCCAACTTCTGATCATGTGATGTTTCTTTTAAAGCATTTACAATATAGAGCACAAATCATTTTTCTTTTAATATAGACCAACTGAGACAAAAATAGTAATAACTATATATGCTAACCTCACAAACCCTTGACCTGATTTGTCTTTACACTCTTCCTAAAAATTAAAGGACCCTAACTTATTGTTGTTGGTCTAAAGTCCTAAGTCTAATAGCTTAATTTTTGGACTTAAACTCAGATGTTTCCCTACCAACAATCTATTGTTTAATAGATCTGGTATTAAACTTACAAAACTTTTGATTATAGGAAATTTCCACTAAGAGCAGGGACATTTCAGGGAAACAACATCTCCTTCATGTCAATTCCAGGCAGGAGTAGATTGTCAACTGGCATTCAGCCAAGCTTAAAGTCTGCCAGATGTCAGTGGGGAAATTGAGTCAGGAGATTCCTACTTCAGCCCAGGCTGAACAGCTGCTTTCCCAACCTTCCCATGAAATCACCTTTTGCAGTTCATACCAGCATCTCACAGGCTCACTGGCATTATGGATCAGTGACTCAAACAGTCTGTCTTATTATCAATACCTGGGGTTAGACTCAGAAGAACAGTCAATTAATAGTTCGATAAAATCTTAAAATAGCAAGCTCCAATCATCACTCTCAGATATGACTATAACTTCACTAAGGAACATCTTTTGAAGCAAATCTTAAGTAGCTTGCATGACTTTCTATACATGTTCTAGTCCTTGATTAAATAACAATCATAAAATCAAATTTACCATTGTAACCGTAAGTTATTGCCCTAATAGATTTACATCTTTTCCCCCAAACTACTCTATCCCTTTCTAACCCTGCTCAGTCTAAAACAATGTTTTAGATTCAAACACTAATTTCAATTTATGTTCATGAAATGAACTCAAATCAAAACAGACATGTAACTTTTCCATCAATGCCAAATATTATCAGAGGCTACATGCCTCTAGGAAACTTAGACTAAAATTCTTTCCCCCAAACTAAAGATATCTCTGATTTAGTCTCAGTAACTTGATTCAGTCAATTATATTTGCCCATATCCTTTTACATCATTTTGTAACAGGTAAAGACCTTATTCCAAATTGGGACCTTTGTCCCTTACCCAAAAAAGTTTTGGTCCCATTTATCTAAAAGAGCCTTGGAAAACCTCACCTTGAAAACTCCTTGACTTTCTCCATGTGAACTGACTATCTAGAGGCCCATAAACTTTTCCCTATCACTATGCCATATCAATCCAAATCTCCAGGTTACTGGCCACTCCCATCAAGATCATGTCTGGAACCCTCTAGGACCACCCCTGGACTTCTTTGACAATAGGCAATAGTTAATATCTCTCCTCTGAGCATCTCCAGTTCAGATTAGATCTTAAGAAGTCCTTCTGTAATGACTGGACTTCAAAAAGAAAGGGGGATGGGACCAGGAGACGGTCTTAAATTTACCACAGAGCTACCTGGAGCCATAGAATTCCTAGTCTCCCTTATCTTTTCCCTTATCTTCCAACCTCCCATAAAACCTGAAGTTAGTATAACAAATTAGCTTACAAATATAAATTTGGTAGGTAAGCCTTTCCAAAATCATATGAAAGATTTTGCAAAATATTTCTTCATACAACAAATCTCTTCCTCTTTTAATAACATTTTACAATTTATCACAAAACCCCCATGAACTTAATTGGCAAAAATCACAAGATCTAAAACCAAAGTCTTTGCATATTTGCCTATAAGCTTCCTTTTACAAACATACTTTTGTAGATGCTTGATTCATAGCAAAAACAATTTTAGTTAAAAATTCCTTCTTAACAGCAGAAATAAACTTTTTTAACGTACTTAGTATCTCCTTAGATGAAACAGCCTTGAAAATCACCCATATATAAAAGTATACATTTATTTTTTTAAGGATTCTCATTTTCTCAATAGGAATTCTACAACACAGAAACCCTTACACAGAATTCATAACAGCTTCTTTAACCAATTCATCATTAATTTTACAATTCAATTTCTAATATAACAATATTTAGATTTACTTAAAAATTTTAAACTATTTAAGTTTACTTAAAACTTAAAATAAGCTTTTACTCATTTCCACATCATCTTGCACTGTAATTTATCTTCTTACCACCTGATCAAATAGAGTAATCTCAAATTTGATTGAGCTATTAATTATCTAATCAAGGTAATGATTTTTCTGTCTTCTTAATATACTTCCTCACACCCTCACAACTTATTAAAACCATCAGAAACTAACCCATCCAGAGTCTTTCAAACCTTCTTATCTGACTCATATCTTCAATCAAAACCCTCATTCATCTTTCCAACTCTCAGTCTCGTTACTCAAATTGTCCAGTTCCTCCACATCTTAATCATAACTGTCTGCACTGGATTCTCATTGTAGCTTAAACAAAGCAGAAAAGTTAACTCTATCATTATATAGCAAACATCAGCATTTTCATTGCTTATTTATAACCAAATATAAGTTTCAAATTATCAAATTTCTATCACATCCTTTTAAAATATATATATATATACATACATACATACATATATAAAACAAACTCCAAATCTAAAAATTGTTTTACAATTACATTAGATTAATGTTGCAGCTAACATATACCCATCCTTATGTTAAGCACTTTACAATCATAAATGCCAAATAATATCTTTCTGCTTAATCCTGATAGGAAGAGCATTCTCAGAGGCTGCTCTGTCTTCCTTCATGATAGATTTTAATTTGAATCATATCAAACCTGGATTTATAAACACTAATGACAAACATTTTAGCCCTCCTTTTTTAAAAAATACTCTTGCCACTTAAAAGAAAACTTTATTTATAACTTGCTATAATCTCTTTTTACTCGACTTCCTTAAAGAGTTGAAATGCCATCTTCCGGCTTCCCTCCCCACTCCAACATCCACCAGACCAGGAGCTTTCTCAATTAACTCAGACTGGGAGGGGGAGGGGGAAACTTCCTCTGAGCACATGGATACTACTGTCTCATCCATATCCTTCTGCCTTGGGAATTTCATGCTCTAGAAAGAGTTGAAATCTCACCTGCTCTCCTTAGGTTAGCACAAAATCCAGACAGGTACCTGAAGAACCTCCATACTTCCCCTCCTTGTCTTCATCCTTCAGAATCTGGAGAGAGTTAATGCCTCCAAAAGAAATCACTGAAATTCCGAAGTGGACTTGCAATTTTAAACATACTGTCCTGTATCAGATACGCTGACCCAATTCAAACCTAAAGTACAGATTTTAGCTTTAAGATCTCATCAAATCAAAATGCAACTTTTCCCTGCAGGCTGCCTGAGGTTCATTTTCCCTTATCTTTCTTTTCACATTGAAAAATATGGCCAGCCAGGGTCTAGAATGCAGAAAGATTTTTTTTTTGACAACTTTCAAAAAGTTTTCAAACTCTCTATTAACACCATTCATGGAACAGATCAAGCCAAACAGTTTATCACAAATTGTCCTGCCTCCCGCAGGCATAGGGCTGCATAAGAGCTTTCTTCCTCGTTAAGAGGCTTTTTGGCATTCACCATCAGATTTAACTGCCTGCACACCCAGTTCTGGGAGGACGTACCTTGGTCAATTTACATTTCCTCTCACCAGGATCCCTGCCCAAACAAAACAATAATACTAATCATTTTCCTCTTATCCTTTCTTTATATTTTGGTGTTTCATTGCAATTGCTAAGTCTGTTTCCCAAGGGGCTATCCTCCAGAAATGAGTTTTTGGGACCAGCCACCTTTAATTGTCCCCTTTCCATGGCTCACAAGATCTTGCCTCAACATAAAGCTCACTAGATCTTGCTATAAATTCAAAGGGGGTGGTGGAATTTACAACCTTCTCTGCCAGTCACCCAAGGGTGCTTATTTGATCTTAACTGAGTTATCTGCTCAAGTTCACAAGATCTTGCTTGCCTGGGTTGTGCACACAACTCATGTGACTGATATTTTGGCTGGTCTTCCTGGCCA
Organism: Bettongia penicillata ogilbyi; assembly: GCA_023548195.1. Taxonomy (NCBI): domain Eukaryota; kingdom Metazoa; phylum Chordata; class Mammalia; order Diprotodontia; family Potoroidae; genus Bettongia; species Bettongia penicillata. The sequence goes on from JAJHZJ010000318.1 coordinate 12,424,400, forward strand.
AATTAATCAGCCCTATCTTCACTCTGGAGTTTATTTTCATTTTTTCCTCCTCCAAGTTCCTCTTCTCAGGCAATTAGCTGATTGGAGTAGGATCTCAAAAACCAATTTCAAGGACTTCCAAGAAAACCTTGGTTGGTGCCTGGTCCCTGTTAATGATCTGGAAGACCCCCACCATGAAGGGGAATAATTCCAGATAAGCCCCCAGAAATGTGTGGGATACAGTGACCCTTACTCAAATTAAACTCAGAGACTTCTCAAGGTAGAAGGCAAAAAGAAATTTATTACAATCTCATGAGAAGGGGCACTTCCCACAAGACCATGGACAGTGTCAGCAAGGGAGTGCACCTGAGCAGAGCAGAGTACATTATATAATCCCTAACATGGAAGCCCACTAGGCTCTCTTCCCATTGGCTGGGAATCTAGGCATACAGTCTAAGTGTGGGAATCTACCCCAGAGACAAAGAACACAGAAAGGATCATTGCTTACCAATGAGGGTTTTTATTACCAAATATGGAACTTAAGGGGAAGAGTGCTGATGTGGCATAAGGGGGTGGTGAAGGGGAAGTGAAGGGGAAGGGAGGTACACCATGTCAGGTGACTGGAACTTTGGTGGTTCTCCTCCATCCTGGAGCACTTTATTTACCTAAGGGGGATACTTAGTTATTTTAGCTTTGACAGGAAGGAGTGGGGTTTTGGGGAATTCATGCCTGAGGGGGTCTTCACTTAACCTTATTTCATTCAGTATTATAGGTATTCCTTTCATTTTGCAAATGAGATCAGTAAGACTTAGAAAAATTATGTAGATTACCCATAGTCACAGAGCCCAGAAGAATGGGAAATAGTTCTTTCCAATTCTAATTCCACTATCCTATCCACTAGGCTTTAATAGAGAGAGTGAGATACTTTAGGCATTAACACAAAGTAGTTTCTCTTTGTAGTGAATATCAGATTCCTTAATGCAAAATCAGGATCAAAAATAGTAAGATGTTATTAGAAGTAATAATGTTTAGGAATAATTAATTAATTAATGGTGAAAATAATGAAATTAATTAGATAAATTATATGTAATTATATATAAATTAAATACTAATTAAAATAATAATTAGGAGGAATTAATTCATTTCCTACTTCCCTGAAAGAATTCCTACACTTGTTATACCTTAGTCCCTCCTTTCTCTCTACCCCCATGCAACAAGGGTTCACTCATACCTGGAGAATCCCTCAATAAATCTGAATGATCTTCACCAAGCAGACCTGATTTGTTCTCATGAGGTCATGCCTGAAGGCAAAGTTGGCATGCATTGCTACTTAACAGCTCCTTCTAAATACAAAAAAAAGACCACAGACCACTAGACCTGTTAAGAACTACTTCCTGGAGTCACCTGGAAAATTCATCCATCCCATTCAACTGAATTACATAAACAGTTCCTAACAATATTATGGGCAGCTAGTGGATTGAGTGCTGGCCCTGGAGTCAGGACCTGAATTCAAATATGGCCTCAAAACCTTACTAGCTGTGTGACTCTGGGCAAGTTGTTTAACTGTGTTTGCCTCAATTTCCTCATCTGTAAAATGAGCTGAAGAAGGAAGTGGAAAACCATTCCAGTATCCCTGCCAAAAAAATATGGGTTAATGAAGAGTCAGACACAACTCAGCAACATTATACAAACATGGAATGGACTGAAGTAGTGAGTTCCCCATTACTCTAAGTCACTCAAGTTTGATAACCATTTCTGGCAAAAACTGTGGAGAATTTCTATTCATGTATAATTTGGATTAGATGATGACTGAGTCCAATAGACTTTTTGATTCTGTGAATAGGCCTTTTCTCTGCAATTACTAAAAAGTAAAATTAAAAAGGCATTATATTTGGGAAGAAGGAAGAGAACTGTTCTATAAAAACTAAAATATGAATTCTGAGCTCCTGGGGATAGTTCCCAACTGTAACCTCTCAGAAGGGGTACCCCAAGGACTCCATGGCTCCACATTTGCTCAAAATAATAGCTTACAAGACATCACTAATACTTTTTTTCTGTTTGCCAGAAGACATAATTAATTCAAAAGCCAAGGCATTTAATGAAATAACATAGTAATAAAAATAGTTTCAGAACATTTTCCCCATAGACTGGAGGTAAAATTTCTCACAAAGATACCATGACTGGGAAGTGCAGATACAAGGAGGCAATACAAATGATACATGTAGGCAACATGTAGCCAGGGGACACTTGGAGAGGCAACCCATGCCTCTGTTGTTCCAGGGCCCGCCATGTCTTTTGGTAATATCATTACGATGCTTCTGTTGAACTGCCTCTGTCTAGTGTGCTATGGCATGCACTTGCTGCCAGTTGTGTAGAGTCTTCCAGTTACCTGAGTATAGTATATATTCTCTGCCAAGCATTGGTCCCAACTGGGTGCATGTGACTGCTGAGCAATGGAGATCTACTCTTCTCACAGTTACAGTAGTCACTGCCAGCTATAACGCTGCTGGATGTATCAATACAGAGTTTTTCTCTGCTTGACCCTGATATCCTCAGATGACATGATGCTTCTTTCCCATAAGAGAAAAGTGGACTCTGCCATCTCCCTTGTTACTTAATGGCCAAAAGCCATACAGCTCTTAAAAGGCAAAGTCCTTGTATGCCAGGTCATAATATTAAGGAAAAAATCCTTAGGCTTGAGTTTTTCTGCCCCCTCAAAGAAGATCTACAAGTATTCAGATAGACAATATCAGACAGACATTAGTTCTTCAAAAGGAAATTCACCACCCCAGGAGCCAAGCTAATCAACTAAGAAATTTTTGCCTCTTTCTACTTCATGTTTGATTACTAAGCAATATACACGTAGAGTTATTTTAGATGCTGTCTTCCTAAGAAACTGCCCAACAAACTCTCCTCTGCTCAAAAAACCTCTAGGTTTGGAGTTGAGTGGTCTCAAATCCAAAATTATTTTTAGCTTCTTGTGTAAATGAATAAGAAGGGTAAAAACAAAGAATAGGTCAGAGTTTTCCAAAATATATTGTCTGCCATTCAGGGACTCAAATCAATAGCCAAAATTATTGGATTTTTCAGGTATAACTCTCCTTTTTGCAGTGACAATAAGGTTTGAACCACAGTGAACAAATTACATGATTGATGCAGAAAACTTGCTCCAATTGACTTTTAATGCAGCATAGCAATCATTTTATTGGAAACATGCAATTAAGGTCAATAGAGTAATCCAGGATTGAGGTTTGGCATACATAACAATACTGTAATGGCAAGTAAAATAGGATGTTTTGCTGTTTTTGTTTTAGTATAATCAAGAACTATAATGCCTCTATTTGAATGTAATTGGTGAGGATGTTTCCCACCCATTGATGGGCCTGCCCATTATGGGAAACTTGATTAGGGGAGTTGTTTTGTAGGAGGGTCCTAAGTACCTTTTATTTATTCTATTGAGGCACTAGGTCAGAGGCTCTTAAAAATTGTATAAATACTTGGAGGGTGAGGTTTTACTTTGGGGCTTGGTTTTGGTAAGAAGGTTTGAGTGCCAGACAAGGACTCTGGGAAGCCGCTAAGGAGGCCCCTCCCCTCCTCGCACCCCCAACTTTGAGAACCCAGATGTCAAGCTTCCCTCTCTGATAATGATGGTCAGACACCTGTCTGTCTGTTGAATTATGGTCAGACAGAGGAAGCCATGTCCATTGATCACTTTGGGGTTCAGGGTGTTGACTCCCCTGAATTAGGTAAATGACATATGTGCTTGACTAAAGCATTGATACATGAACTTGATTAAAGTGATTGTTAACCCCTCAAAAATAGCCTTTCCTTTTATGAATGCAGATCTAAGAACCTGTGATAGCAGACCCCCTGTGTATGTTGGGGTGTACGCGCAGTAAACATTTATTAAGTATCTATAATGTGCCAGGCACCATGCTAGTTTTTTTTTTGTTTTTTTTTTTAAGAGACATAGTCCCTGCTCTCAAAGAGTTGGCAATCTAATGGGAGAAGACAATGCATTAAAAAAAAGCTCAAAAGATGGTGGGGGTGGGGAAGCACCTGAAGATAATGGCAGAGTCAAGGCCAAATAGCAGCTGGTGGAAAACAAGGAGATGCCTGGGATTTTGAATCCTCTCTAAAGGGAGGCTTGGAAGGAGTTTTTCTGCTTTGCCCTCCAGCACTCTGAAAAGAGAGGCAGAAGTAACTGAGGGTACTGATGAGATGTGATTACCAAAAGCAATTAAAAATTTGTGATAGAACCAAGTGTCAAGGGATTCTAGGGTAGATGAGAGTACAGAATCGACTAATGGCTCACAATTGGGAAGGAAGAAGACTGTAGCAAGTTCAAAAGTGCTGAGCTAGGACAAAGCTGAAGAGCAGAGAGAACAAAGGTCATGGGGACTATAAAAAAATAGGGTTAGTGATCACAAAACAAAGGAATAAATGAATGGTAAAAGATGATCAAATAAAGGAATTTCAGAGTTCATAAAAAAAAAGTCAAACTCTTGTGGGTGACCACAAGATCCAGAGTGTGATCATCTCTGTGTGTAGGTGAGACAGACTGGAGGAATAGGTCTTAAGGATTAAGTGGGATGGAAAAATGGGAAGTTAGAACTTTTGAGGTAAGGTCAATGTGCACGAGAGAATGTCCTGGGGGTGTGGGTGGGAGAGGGAAACAATAGCCACTGGGACCTGGATAGGGTAATAAATTTGAATAGCATGAATCTCAAAAAGGAGAAAGAGAGAGAAAGAGAGAGAGAGAGAGAGAGAGAGAGAGAGAGAGAGAGAGAGAGAGAGATTGAAAGTGATAATGGGGAAGGAGTAGTATTCTTGCTTCTCTACCATGACCAATTAGGGAACAGAAAAAACAGATTGGAAAAGATCTAACAGAAATGGCATCAGGAGGAAGTCATGTGTGAGAGTGAGGCTTAGAAGTTGGATGGAATGAGGAACGAAGATATTTAAGAGAAAAGAAAGGAAGTTTGTTAATTATGAAGCAGATATTGCAGAGGGCACAAAGGAAAGGGGGAACTGATTTGGAGTAAGACATTAGGGTGGTAGGATTGAGGTAGATAGGCATTAAGGAGTTTGCAGTGAGTCTAACCAGATTATCACTGGTTGGAAAAAGGAACATCGAAGCAGGCAAAAAATTAGACTTCAAGGTCCCCCTTTGAGGTTCAACTTAATGGCAGGTATCCTTTGAGACCCCAAGGGCTTTAAACTGAAGAAGGCAATTGGATGTGTGAGACCCTATTTAAAAGATGAGGGGGTGTTTGCTTGTCCTGGAGACGGACTTAGAGGGCAAGAGTTTTGTCTGCAGGAGAAAGCCAAGTACTGGAGAAAATCCCTGGGCAGGGTCCTACTGAAACAGGTAGTGGAGAGTAACTCTTAGTTCAAGGAAATAAAAGTAGTTCAGAAGAGGCAGGCCACACTAGATACTATTTGATGGCAGAGGTGGGCCCTGTATTAGGCTCTGAGCGTAAAGTACACTTGCAGGTATATCAAATTTTGTTCCCTTGTTTTCTGCCCCTAGTACTGCAACACAACCCTGCATTTCCAAAACTCAGCTTAGGAAAGACCAGAGTTTGAATCCTCCTTTCTTCGCTTTCTAATTGTGTGACTCTAGGAAACTCACTTAACCTCTCCCTGCCTAAGTTTTATGGTCTGTAGAGTAGGAATAACAATAGTCCTTCCTTCATGAGGTTTCTATGAATATCAAGTGAGACAACATTAGTAGTGGTGTGCTGATAAAAGTTTAACAACCAGCTCTGTAGGGGGAAAATCATTCAAATACACACTTTTAAGTTTAACCTGCATTATTAATAAGTTCTACTTTCTTAAGTGTAAACAATCAAGAAAACACTAAATCACGCTGAGTTGTATTGTTTGCCAATTCCCAAGGTGTAAAATGCTCACACTGAAAACTTCATCCTTGGGTTTTGCCAGTTTGAGCGGGCTCCAGTGCTCCAGTCCTTACATATAAGGCTTCTAAAAACCATCAAGAGCTATGAAAATGGGAGCTATAATTATTTGCTCAAAGACTTCAAGTGAAGGGGGAGCTCGCTACCTTTCACTTCTGGACAGCTCTAATTATTAGAATGTTTATCTATACATCAAACCTAAATTTACGCCATTTGTAACTTCCCATTTCTCCTTGGTGACGGGAATCGTTTTGCTTTTTCTTTGTATCTCCAGCTCTCAGGGCAATGCTTGACATGTTACAGGTGCTTAACAAAGGCTTTTCGATCCATCTATCTGTCCATTCAAAAGGGTTAGCTTCTTGAAGGAGGGTTCAGTGATCAGAAAAAGTTCCAAGTGCCAATATCACACACACACACACACACAAATTGCGTGTATTTGTGTGTTACACTGATCATCAATCCATTGACAAGTATTTGTTAAGCACATATTATGTGCCAGGCACTGTGATAGGTGCTGGAGATAAAAAAACAAAACCAAAACCAAAAAACCACACAATCCCTGCTCTCAAAGACCTTCTAGTTCATCAAGGGAGACAATAGGCACGTATATAAACACAGAATAAATGCAAGGTGTTTGGGGAGGAAGAGAGCACTAGCAGTTGGGAATATCAGGATGGGCATCATTTAGAAGGTGGTACCTGGGCTTCATCCTGGAGGAAATAAGGGATTCTTCAGAATGAAGCATGGGTGAGAAGGGAGAGCATTCTAGGTCTAGGGGTGGGGAAGGGAGATGGTGACCAGTGCAAAATCATGATGAGTTGACCATTCATTTATGAAATAATGAAATGAAGCAGGCACACCTGATTCTTTGAGTACTCACTGGGAAAGACCATTGATGGCAGTGGGAAACAGAGTGACAATCTCACTTTAATTAGATACGGAGGGTGCCAGGGCAAACAGTGCAAACAGTACAAACAGTTGAGACAAATGGTGAAATGTTGATGTCTCCTAGTGAAATGTTGATGTCTCCTAGTGTAAAGGCAGAATTTGGGGGTGTTGGTGAGACAATAAGCCATAATTGCACATATATTGAGTATGTATTAATTGCATATACACTGCAGGGTCCTTCAGGTACAAACAGATTATCACAGGATCATAGGTTTTGAGCTGAAAGAGGAGCTGAAGTATTGTTTCATTTAATACTGCTCATTTTACATGTGAAGAAACTGAAGCCCCAAGATTTGTCTAACATCACAGTGGTACTACATGCTTGTAGCTCATCCAGGATGGCCCGCTGGCACAGGTTCTTAGATATGCTTTTCTAAGGAAAGCAACTTAAAAGGGGATCAACAATCTTTAATCACATGTACCAACAGAGAAAATACAAGTGGAGAAATAAAGACCAACAGACAGGGCTTCTAATTGTCTGATCATAAGCAATACATACATCGCAGATCAACAGGCAGATTGAACTGTCTGACAATTACATACATATAGAGTTACCAAAGAGAGAAGCACCAGTATCTGGGCTTTCAAAGGAGGAAGGGGACTCCTTAGCAGCTGCCTAGTCTCATCTGGCCAGACAAACACTTCCAATGAGTAAGCCCCAAAGCAAAATCTCACCTCAGAGTATATATACACTTGTCAGAGCCTGAGGGCATGACAACTCTCTTGACCCAGTGCCTCATTAGCAGTTAATAAAAGGTGTAGGCCTCCCTACAAAACTAGCCTCCCCTAATCAAGCTTCCATTAAGGGGCTCCACCTGTGCTTGTTAATGGGTGGGAGAAGATCTTTAACTCTCATTACAACACTAGATCTAGGATTTGAATATGTGTGTTCCAAAAATTCATAAGGAAGTTAGCTGTTTGGAGGTTTCCTACTAAGCCTTGTTTTCCCTTTTATGGCATAACAGAACTCTTTGCCCAAAGAAGGTGCCTTTAAAATAAGGAAGAAAAGAGAAAGACAGGGAAACAAGAAGTTTTGCATACAAACTTAATAGATCTGGGAAGAATTTTCTCTGGTCTTTTTTTGGCTCTTAACTACTAGGCAAAGCCTATGGACATTAGGGTAATCATTCAAGCCTAACTGAACAGTAGAAAAGGGGAAGTGAGAAGAAAATATTGTACCTTTTCAAGGGAATCCTTTGATTCAATCCTTTTGGACTGCAAGCATATGATTTTTTTTTTAGAGTCATACATTTTTGTGTGGTCCTGACACCCAAACCCTCACCTCACAAAGTACATCCCCCAACTGAACCTCATAAGTTAACTCATTAAGGGCTAAAGAAAGAAACTGAAGTGTTTTTTAACTTTGACAAGGTGTAGCTAATAATGACTTTAGGGAGTTTGTTGTCTCTCTGAGATGACTTTCTTTATGTTGCTATAACCATTCTCTATCTTCTTTTATGACCAAAACTTTAAGAAGATAGATTTCATTTATCCAGACCTGTGAACCAGCAGTATCTTGTATCCAGTGGGGAATGTTTGTCCTTCCTATAGCATTTGGTGGGGAACATGACAGGGTAAAGCAAAATAGCAAGAAAGTGATGATCCTGCTGACTCTAGAAAGGAAACAGGAGGAAATGAGGTTTCCAGCAGGGCAAGTGTGTGCTGGGACATTACAGTCATTGGAGAGAGCATTAGTCAAGAAAGTATAGAACAGTACTTCAGCAAGGAAGCTGTGGGGTATGGGGAGCAAAGAAGGTTACAGAAGCCAGAGGGAATTGTTGCCATAATTATATGAATGGGATTCATATCCATTTCCAGAAATGGATATAAAAGGCAGATTTCATACACATTTCAATTCACATGAATCAATTTTAGCTAAGGATGATAAGCCTGCAAGTCAATCAAAATTTTCAGATATCCATGTTCTCCCAGGACATAGCTGGTCCCCCAAGTGCTGGCTAGCAACAGAGCTTTGACTTCCAGAGACAAAGAACTCTCTATTCACTTAGGAAATATTTGGAATGAATATCATCAGCTGTGTTCCTATCTCAGGCAGCCTGGCACAATAGAAAGAATGCTGGATTTGAAATCAGAGGAAGTAGGTTTGAATCTTGACTCTTAATACCTGTGTGACCTTGAACAAGTAATTTATCCTCTTTGGACCTTTATTTCTTAAATTGTGTATTGAGAGATTGGACTCAATGACCTCAAAGGACCCTTCAACTCTCAATCTATAATCCCCTATATTTATGCCTGGAGATTATATATATATATATATATATATATATGTATATGTATATGTATATGTATATGTATATATATATAAAATTCCTCTTCTCACCTTTCCCTCCTATTTCCCTAAAGAATGAGATGTATTTCTGAAACCAATTCTATATGTTTGAATCTTATTCTGTACTCTTCCCTCCTTTGACCAGTTCAGTAGACAGTAAGGTTCAAGTGTCATCCATTCCCCCACCCAAACCCTTTCCACTTTGTTTGTATAGGCTTCTACTTGCATACCTTGCTTATGTGAAATATTTTTCCCTAACTTTCTCCTCTTTTTCTTACTTTATTATATGGTTCTTCTCTTTCCTTTCTTTTCTTGTTTTAAGATTATCAAGAAAAAGGGAATTCTTATTAAAAAAATCCACCTGGAAATACAAAAGAAGTATCAAGGGAAATGATGAAAAGAAGTAGACATGAAGGGGGTAAATGCCATTGCAAAAAAATTCTGAATCTACTGGCTGATTGTTAAAGGAAAGGGGGAGGGCAACTCATAAGATAGTATCAGGAGAACAGTCAACCACAGGATTTTCTCTATGGTCATAAAAGTAGTAACCATGAGCCCACTGGAGAGCCAGCTGTAAATGCTGGTACAAGTTGGGAAAGTGAACCTCCAGCAGACTGTTAAAAATTGTTGTGGGTTTTTTTTTTCCTATCTCATTCTAGAACACTCAATGATTAGAAATCTGGATATGCCCATTTCCATAGTGGAAGGATTTGTAATGAAAAGAATCCTGGAAATGTCTTACATGATTTCATACATATTACCTAGATCAAATTGCTGATCATCTCAGGGAGGGAAAGGGGAGGCATAGAGTTTGGAAATTAAAACAAAAGAGAGACCCAATCTGCCAGTCCTTTGTGGGGCTGGGGCAGTAGCCTGGAGGAACTATTACACTAGGTATTTTCTCATTTTAGCCTTTTGTTTCTCTGTGTCTCAGTTTCTTTATAAAATGAATTTGGAGGGGGGAAGAACCAAGATGGTGGAGTAGAAAGATTCACATATGCTAGCTCCAAACTCATAAAATACCTATAAAGAGGAACTCCCAACAAATTCTGGAGCAGTGGAAGGCGCACAAAGTGGAGGAGATTTTTGTTCCAGAGAGACCTCAAAAACTGGCACCAAAGGTCCACTGCGCACTGGATCCAGAGCAGAGCCCAGCCCTGCCTTGGCTGCGTGGCACTGAGAGGACCAGATGCGAGCAGGCTTCATGGACAGAATCTCCGGTAGCCACGCAGGTCCATCCACCCACAGACGCCAAAGGTTAGTGAGAGAGCCGGTTTGGCTCACCAAGAGGGGAGTGGGGTGTCCCCATAACTCAGGTCCTCTCAAGAGGCAGCAGCAGAGGCAGCAGAGGACAGGGGCTCCCAAAGCAGACAGGGGTTCAGATCCATTGTTGAAGGTCTCTGCATAAACCCCCCTGAGGGAACTGAGCCCTGTGAGGTGGCCCTGCCCCAACCTGAGCACCTGAACTTAATCTCACACTGAATAGCAGCCCTGCCCCTGCTGAAGGCCCTGAGGCTGGGAAGCAGCATTTGAATCTCAGACCCCATGCACTAGCTGGATGGATCTGGAGGCAAGGAGGAGGTGGAGAGGAATCTCAGAAGTCAAGTAACTGGCTGGGAAAATGCCCAGAAAAGGGAAAAAAAGTAAGATCATAGAAGGTTAGTTTCTTGGTGAACAGATATTTCCTCCTTTCCTTTCTGATGAGGAAGAACAATGCTTACCATCAGGGAAAGACATAGAAGTCAAGGCTTCTGTATCCCAAACATCCAAAATAAATATTCAATGGGATCAGGCCATGGAAGAGCTCAAAAAGGACTTTGAAAATCAAGTTAAGCTGGTGGAGGAAAAACTGGGAAGAGAAATGAGAGGGATGCAAGAAAAGCATGAAAAACAGGTCAATACCTTGGTAAAGGAGACCCAAAAAAATGCTGAAGAAAATAACACCTTGAAAAATAGGCTCACTCAATTGGCAAAAGAGGTTCAAAAAGCCAATGAGGAGAAGAATGCTTCCAAAAGCAGAATTAGCCAAATGGAAAAGGAGGTTCAAAAGCTCACTGAAGAAAATAGTTCTCTCAAAATTAGAATGGAACAGATGGAGGCTAATGACTTTCTGAGAAATCAAGAAATCACCAAACAAAACCAAAAGAATGAAAAAAATGGAAGAGAATGTGAAATACTTCATTGGAAAAACAACTGACCTGGAAAATAGATCCAGGAGAGACAATTTAAAAATTATGGGACTACCTGAAAGCCATGATCAAAAAAAGAGCCTAGAAATGAAATTATCAAGGAAAACTACCCTGAGATTCTAGAACCAGAGGGCAAAATAAGTATTGAAGGAATCCACCGATCACCACCTGAAGGAGATCAAAAAAGAGAAACTCCTAGGAACATTGTGGCCAAATTCCAGAATTCCCAGGTCAAGGAGAAAATCTTGTAAGCAGCTAGAAAGAAACAATTCCAGTATTGTGGAAATACAATCAGGATAACCCAAGATCTAGCAGCTTCTACATTAAAGGATTGATGGGTGTTGAATATGATATTCCAGATGTCAAAGGAACTAGGACTAAAACCAAGAATCACCTACCCAGCAAAACTGAATATAATACTTCAGGGGGGAAAAATGGTCTTTCAAGGAAATTAAAAACAAAAAAGTGTAAAAATTGTTTTAACATGTAATTGGGGAAAAATAAAATATTTTTTAAAAAACAAAAAGGTTGTGGATTCAGAGTCAGAAGACCCAGTTTGAGTCTTGGACCTTTTACTAATGAATGTGACTCTTGGCAAGTCATTTCACTTTCTAGGTCTCATTTCCCTCAGCTATAAAAATCAGAACTTGGACCAAATGACTCTAAGGTCCTTTCTAGCTTAAACAATCTGTGATTCTAAATAAAAAATCATAGGTATACTCATAACATATAAGTAGGTGGGATTTCCACCAGTGCTGATCTCTCCTTTCTTTGTACACCTACCTGTACCCCCATCGCTGCTGCTACACAATTAGTCCTTCTTGTTTTCTAATTGCATTTTGTCTATACTATGTATCTATTTTATCCATACTATAACCAGTTCTGTGATACACTTCTTTGCTCCTCTCATAATCCTTAGCATGATACTGGGCATGTGGACATATATGATGGATTAATGCTTATTTGATTGATTAGTGTTTCAAAAAGAGAAGCAGCTGAATCTCCACACTAGAGTAGGATGGCTTCTTCCAAAATGGCAGGTTGGTGCAGATTCAAAGTAACCTTAAGTCACATTAGATTGGATCTGTGCTCTCTCACCAATAGAGAATGGGATAATTTGGGGGGAAATGAGAGACTTCTTATGTTATGGTCTTTGACTTTTAGCTTTACCAGACAATGTGGGATGACAACGTGTTTTCTCCCAAGTCAGGTAATATTATAACATGCGATTTCAGGTCAGAGAAATTTTTAAGTGTGGCCAGGACATTTTGCTAGGGCAGCTGCTCCCTAACTCCTGTTCCCTAATAATGATCATATGTTCCAGAAAAGTCAATTCAGATTTTAGAATGCGACAGTCATTTCCCCTGTAATAGAGGGATTTGATTACTTGGTTAGTTTACCTTACTCTCAGAAGAAAGGTCAGAAGATTATAGAATCTTACAACTATCCTATTCAGAGCTTGAAGGAACATTAAAGATCATCTAGCTCAATTTCTAATTTTATGTATGAGGAAACTAAGGCACAGAGAGGTTAAATAACTTTCCATTAAATTCAACTTAGATCCAAGGTCACTTGTAGTAAGTTGTAAGGTGGGATTTGAACCTAGAAGTCAATATTAATGTTCTTGAGTGTATAGGACAGCCAACTTCTCTACTTCCCCCACCCCCATTCTAAATCTTGTGCTTTATAGGTATGTGATTTGGGTAGAGTAAAGAAGCAAAGAGGGCAGGAAGGGAGTCAGTGACCAGCTTCTTTGCTTAGCTTACATAGGTGTATAGAAATGATAGATGAGTACTTAAGGAAAGAACCTTTGGTCACTTTGAGCTACATGACATGCAAGGCTGTGCCTTAAACTTCTCTAACTATTACTGTGGAAGTCCAAGTTCTAACTAACACTTATAATCAAATGGAATCCCATAGGATCTTTTATCTAGGGCCATTTTTTTCCCTCTGAAAGGATCCAGAGGGCAAAAGAATATATCTTTTAAGTGATAAATGAGAAGAAGAAGCTCAGTGGATAGAGTGGTGGGCCTAGAGTTGGAAGATCTGCTTCAGATCTTTTAACCTCTATTTGCCTCAGTTTCCTCACTTGTGAAATGGGATCAAATGAGATAATATTTATAAAATGCCTGGCACATAGTAGGTGCTTCATAAGTGACTTTCCTTAAAGAGAAGTAGCACAGTATAGTGGAAAGAGAGATAGATTTTAAGTCAGAAGACTTGAATTTCAATGCTAACTTTGGCACCTACCATCTGTGACTTGGGACATCATTTCACCTCTTTTAGTTTCCTAAATTTGCTTTACCATCTTAGCAAGAGTTTAGTTTCTTCATCAGACAAATGAGGGAGTTGGACAAGATAATCTTGATATCCTGTTAATTCTTTACCTATCATTGTGAGAATTTGTATATGAACTTTCAATTCATCAAGTTTTCATTAAATATCTGATATTGAAAAGGGATTGTACTAGGTACAGGCAGCTGTGTAGGCACAGGAGGACATCTTTCTGAGTTCAAATCCAGCCTCAGACACTTACTAGCTGTGTGACCCTGGGCAAATCACTTAACCCTGTTTGCCTCAGTTTCCTCATCTATAAAATGAGCTGGACAAGGAAATGGCAAACCACTCCAGTATCTTTTCAACAAAACCCCAAATGAGGTCACAAAGAGTCAGACACAACTGAAAAATGACTGAACAAGTGCTTATGTACAGAGGATACAAAGATGGAATGAGACACAATCCCTGACCTTAAGGAATAGGCAATAGGATAAGGCATGTATGCCAGTTAGATGGTGATGTAGATGGAGTTCTAGACTTAGAATCAGGAAAATTTGAATTCAAATCTTGCCTCAAAAACTTAGTAGGTGAGTCAAATTGTGGAGAGCCTTGAATGACAGTATCAGGTGTTTATATTTTATTCAGTAGACAACAGGAAGGTATCGATGATTTTTTGCTACTTTCTTTTTTTTAACTTGCTGAACATCATTGCCATTCAGTATAGAGCAGGGGCTCTTAACCTGAGAAGGGGTCCATAAGCTTCACCAGACTTCTAAAGGACTTGATGACACACAAAAACATCAAGTAACCCTGGGATTGAGAATAGTAGTAGTAGTGGTAGTAGTAGTAGTAGTAGTAGTAGTAGTAGTAGTAGTAGTAGTAGTAGTAGTGGTAGTAGTAGTAGTGGTAGTAGTGGTAGTAGTAGTGGTAGTAGTAGTAGTGGTAGTAGTGGTATTAGTAGTGGTAGTAGTAGTAAAGGTAGTAGTAGTAGTGGTAGTAGTAGTAGTAGTGATGGTGGTGGTGGTGATTAAATTAATTAATTAAATAATAATTAGTTAATAAACTAATACATAATAATTAATAATAAAAATTAGGGGGAGGAGCCAAGATGGCAGAGTAGAAAGACTCACGCTAGCTCTGAATCCACAGCCCATAAATTTCCTGTAAAAAGAACTCCCCACAAATTCTGGAGCAGAGCCTGCTGTGCAGAAACACAGTGGAAGAGATTTCCATTCCAGAGAGCCCTGGAAACCTGCCCCCAGGGGTCCGTCGCACACCAAACAGTAGAGTCCACCCCTGCGCTGCCCTGCCTGCATGGCCCCAGAGGAGCAAATCCGAGCAGGCTTCAGGGACGGAATCTCCAGCAGCCAGGAAGGTCCCTCCACCCACAGGCACTACAGGTCAGTGAGAGAGACTTCTGGGCTGGCTGAGAGGGGAGCGGGGTGTCTCTGTGACTCAGGCCCCCTCGGGAGGCAGCGGCAGATGCAGCGGCAGAGGGAGAGGCAGCAGTGGCCCGGACCTCCCGGAGCAGCTGCAGGAGCTCAGGGCCATTACTGAAGGTCTCTGTATAAAGCCCCTGAGGGAACTGAGCCTGGGAGGCGGCCCTGCCCCCACCTGAGCACCAGAACTTAGGCTCACATTGAATAGCAGCCACGCCCACCATGGAAAGCCCAGAGGCTGGGGAGCAGCATTTAAATCGCACACCCCAAGCACTAGCTGGGCGGATCTGGAGGCAAGGCGGGGGTGGAGAGGAATCTCAGAAGTCAAGTAACTGGCTGGGAAAATGCCCAGAAAAGGGAAGAAAAATAAGACCATAGAAAACTACTTTCTTGGGGAAGAGCTGTTCCTTCCTCCTTTCATTTCTGATGAGGAAGTACAATGCTTGCCATCAGGGAAAGACGTGTAGGTTGGGGCCTCTCTATCCAGACATCCGAGGTGGATGTCCGGTGGGCTCAGGCCATGGAAGAGCTCAAAAAGGATTTTGGAAATTAAGTTAGACAGGTGGAGGAAAAACTGGGAAGAGAAATGAGAGGGATGCAAGAAAAGCATGAAAAACAGGTCAATACCTTGCTAAAGGAGACCCAAAAAAATGCTGAAGAAAATAACACCTTGAAAAATAGGCTCACTCAATTGGCAAAAGAAGTTCAAAAAGCCAATGAGGAGAAGAATGCTTTCAAAAGCAGAATTAGCCAAATGGAAAAAGAGGTTCAAAAGCTCACTGAAGAAAATAGTTCTCTCAAGATTAGAATGGAACAGATGGAGGCTAATGACTTTCTGAGAAATCAAGAAATCACCAAACAAAACCAAAAGAATGAAAAAAATGGAAGAGAATGTGAAATACTTCATTGGAAAAACAACTGACCTGGAAAATAGATCCAGGAGAGACAATTTAAAAATTATGGGACTACCTGAAATCCATGATCAAAAAAAAAAGAGCCTAGACATCATCTTTCATGAAATTATCAAGGAAAACTTCCCTGAGATTCTAGAACCAGAGGGCAAAATAAGTATTGAAGGAATCCATCGATCACCACCTGAAAGAGATCCAAAAAGAGAAACTCCTAGGAACACTGTGGCCAAATTCCAGAATTCCCAGGTCAAGGAGAAAATATTGCAAGCAGCTAGAAAGAAACAATTCCAGTATTGTGGAAATACAGTCAGGATAACACAGGATCTAGCAGCTTCTACATCAAGGGATCGAAGAGCATGGAATATGATATTCCAGAAGTCAAAGGAAGTAGGACTAAAACCAAGAATCACCTACCCAGCAAAACTGAGTATAATAACTTCAGGGGAAAAACTGGTCTTTCAATGAAACAGAGGACTTTCAAGCATTCTTGATGAAAAGACCAGAGCTGAAAAGAAAATTTGACTTTCAAACACGAGAATGAGAAGAAGCATGAAAAAGTACACAGCAAAGAGAAGTCATAAGGGACTTACCAAAGATGAACTGTTTACATTCCTACATGGAAAGACAATATTTGCAACTCTTAAAACTTTTCAGTATCTGGGTAGTTGCTGGGACCACACACAGACATACACACACACACACACACACACACGTACACGTGTGCATGCACACATACATACACACATGCACGCACACACAGAGACAGAGAGCACAGGGTGAATTGAATAGGATGGGACCATATCTTAAAAGAAATTAAGGTAAACGGTGAGAGAGAAATGTAGTGGGAGGAGAGAGGGTGAAATGGAATGGGGTAAATTATATCTCATTCAAGAGGCAAGCAGGAGACTTTTTAGTGGAGGTAAAAAGAGGAGAGCTGAGAAAAAAACATGAAGTTTACCCTCATCACATTCGACTAAAGGAAGGAGTAAAATGCACACTCATTTTGGTATGAAAACCTATCTTACAGTACAGGAAATTGGGGGAGAAGGAGATGCAGGGTGGGGGGGATGATGGAAGGGATGGCAATGGGAGGAGGGAGCAATTTGAAGTCAACACTCTTGCGGAGGGACAGGATCAAAAGACAGAATAGAAACAATGGGGGGCAGGATAGGATGAAGGGAAATACAGTTAGTCTTACACTACACAACTGTTATCGAAGTCATTTGCAAAACTACACAGATATGGCCTATATTGAATTTCCTGCCTTCCCAAAGGGAATGGGTGGGGAGGGAGGGATGGGGAGAATTTGGAACTCAAAGTTTTAGGAACAACTGTTGAGTATTGTTCTTGCTACTAGGAAATAAGAAATACAATTAATGGGGAATAGAAAGTCATCTGGCCCTACAGGACAAAAGAGAAGATGGGGACAAGAGGAGGGAGGGATGATAGAAGAGAGGGCAGATTGGTGATAGGGAAAATTAGAATGCTTGGTGTATTGGGGTGGGGGGAGGGTATAAATGGGGAGAAAATTTGGAACCCAAAACTTTGTGAAAATGAATGTAAAAAGTTAAATAAATAAATTTATGTTAAAAAAATAAAAAATAAAGAAATAAAATTTAGCATTTATCTGACAGATTTGCAAAGCACTTCAAATATGTTGTTACTGGATCTTTTGATCCTCTTGGTGTTTGTGAAATTATTGCTATTATTATCATTATTTTACATTGGAGGAAATCAAGGGTCAGAGTAGTTGATTTGTCTGGTCTGGGGCAGTATTTGAACTCAGGTCTTCCTGACCCCAAATCAGGAAGCTTCCTGGTTTAATCATCCACCAGTTTAAACCAAGTTCTGGTTTCTAATTTGGGAGTGGGAACTGGATGAAATAGACCTTCAGGGTACAGTAAACAAGTTGGTTTGAAACAGCTAAGTGATGGGGCATGCAGTGGATTAAGCATTCGCCCAGAAGTCAGGAAGACCTGAGTTCAGATTTGACCTCAGACACTTGACACTAGCTGTGCGACCTTGAGCAAGTCACTTAACCCAATTGCTTTGCAAAAAACCCAAACAGTTAGGTGACAAAGTGAATAGAATGTCTAACTTGAAGTCAGGAAAACTGCCTTGGACACTAGCTAGTTGTGTGAACTGTGTAAATCTCTTAAGCTCTTTCAGCCTCAGTTTCCTCATATATAAAATGAGGATAAGGATAGCACCTACCTCACAGAGGGCTGAGAATCAAATCAAATGAGATAATAAATATAAAGTACTTTGCAAAGTTTATTTACTCTGTGTTATTTTTATTATTTGTTGCCTTAGAGAATCTTTTTTTGATAAAAAGGAAGGTTTTTTTATCAGACAATTCTTCCTTCCCAGACAACATTAAATGGACTCCTGGTGGCAGATTCAGCAAGTCAGATAAAAGCCTATAGGAACCAGCAAGGATAAAAATGGCATCTTATTGCTCCAGATGCCTCTCTTTCCCCTTCTTTTGCATCTGGAGCAGTGCTAGTTTTAGGATAAAAGACTAGAGTGAGGCTGATTCAGACACTTACTATGTGACTCTGAGTAACTCACTTAACTCTGCCTCAGTTTCCTCATCTGTAAAGTGAGCTGGAGAAGGAAATGGCAGATCACTCTAGTGTCTGCCAAGAAAACCTCAAATAAGAACACTGTTGTTGTTTGTCCTTCATTCTCAAAGAGGACCATGACATCAGGAAGGTGATGCCATGACTTGCAACTGAATTGGATTTAAGTGAGGGAAGCTATGCAAAGTCACCAGCCTCACTTTATCCTCCAGAGCCATCTGGGTCCAGTGACAAGATATAGGTTAGGATGACTGGAGATAACCTCCAAATGGGGTACTAAGAGTCAGAGACAACTGAAATTACTGAATAATAACAGACTGATTCTCCATGTAACATAGCTTCTGCAGAGCCCTGCAGAAGGTGGCTCCTCATTTCTGTGCAAAGCAACTGGAGGAGATAAAATGCCTAACATATTCTATAAAAAGGAGCATAATAACTGCTGAAGAAGGAGGGGCCCTCCTACTGTTTGGAGGAATTTATGATACAGGATAGAAGTAGCTGCAATCCCTTTTGCACATCAAAAATATTTGGCTTTATCTTCTGTGCTGATAGGCTAGTGACTTGACATCTCTTTGAAGATACAATCCACTAACAACTGTTAGGTCTATGAATGATAGTTTCTTTATCTATTATTATCATCATTATAGCTATTGTGACAATGTGATTGCTATCACTTACTCATCAGCGAATGCCTGAGAGTTCAATGTGCTTTAGAGAATTTTTCAGGGACAGGATCTTGACCTGCTGACTTTCATCAGCATGGTGAATTTCCAATATGGACACTCACTCCATCTATTATAAATGGGCATCTCAATAATTTGTGTGCCTAGAGAGTTGGCTAGTGCACTGAAATGTAAATTGGTCTTCTGAAAACCATACAAATAGTATACAGCAAGATATTATATGTTTGTATCAATTCCCTATATATCTTAGATAATCAGACATTTCCCAGAGAAAGTTGCTGCAAAGATTTTTAACTGTTTTCCCTTCTATTTCTAACTGCATTGATTTCAACTTTAAAAAAAAAAAAACTTTTTATAGGAAATTTTTTATGTAATCAGAATTATCCATTTTATCTCCTATGATGCTCTCTATCTCATGTTTAGTTAAAAAATATTCCCATGTCCAGAGTTGTGAAAGGTATCATATTTATCATTTTACTTTTTACATCTAGACCATATATCCATTTGGAGATTATTGTGGAATCTAAGATAGAGTGCTAATATAAATCTAATTTCTGCTAAATTGTTTTTCAGGCATAAGCTGTTCTTGATTCTGGCTCTTAATATCACCCTAGAACAGAATCAAATCCTCGGACAATGAGCAAGATACCTCCTCTACCATATATGCCTCTCCTTGCAAAAATTAAGATGATTTAATGACTATTAGTATTTAGGCACATTTGACATTAAGAAGCTATGTCCCTTCCAGCCCATTGTATATAAAGCCAGCCAGCATATCTATTAGATATGTCATCCTTCTGTCTGGAAGATACATTGTTTCTATGATTAAGTCAAACCTCATTGATTATATTACAAAGAAGACCATGTTCTTACTTGCTGTCATTTTTTTGTCATAAAGAACACCAGCCCCAATGTTTTCTTCCAGGTTCCTCTTCCAAAAAGACCCATTTCCAAAATTTCCCCCGGTTTGAAGGAATTCCAAGCTTTCCCATCTCCGTTTTTGCAGTGATTACTTCCTGTTTTCATGCATGTGTTAACTGTTCACATCACCCTCTTGGGAATCCAAAGGGATGCAAAATTCAAAATGTTACTTAGTTTCTGATCCTTTCTAATTTCTTTTTTGATCATGATGCTGGAACATGTGATGTAAAATGAATACCTAAATGACCTGGGTTACAACTAAAGTCAATTCTTTTCCTACCCCCACCCCCAACACTTTTTTCATTAAAATACTTGCCTCATGTCTCCTTGACAGGCTGCAATTTTACAGAAGACTTAGCTTGTGAAACTAGTTAATTTTCATTTTAATTTTTCATTAACTATTTGAGGTTTTATATTTTTTTACTAGCTCTTTTGCTTACTTTTTTCCTGCTAAAAGATCACAAATCCTTTAACTTCTGGAGAAAGAATGACAGTGACACCCTGTGATAAATAACTCCTATTTTTAGAACTAAAAAATACCTTTGCTGCATTTTCCCATCACCACCTAAAACCTGGTGTGTTATTATATCTAGAGATCTGCTTCTGCTAGGCTCTTTCACTGACTGGTTTATATTCCCTTTGGCAAGGACATTTCAAAAATTTCCTTTTCCTCTCTGAATATAATTCAGAATTGCCTCATCTTTTGCAAAATTTTCACCTGCCCTCCATGCATTTTCTCTCTTATCAATACAGTTAACTTAGATAATTTGGGTTTTTTCTTGTCATAGTAAGATACACCAACATATGTCCTACTTTTCTTCTGATAAATTTAAATTTGGAAGGGACCTCAGTAGTCATTGACTCCAACCCTACTTCAGATATCCTTTAACCTTTTCACTCGACACTTGGACTTTCTTTCCAGGACTCTGGGCTCTGGTAGTTGAAGAGCTTTCATTTTATCTTGCTCAGAACCAGACCTCCATGCCACTACCAGATATTTTCAGACTGTGTCCCCTAATTTCTAGCTTCCCTTAGTGTGCCATCTTCCATTAGAATACCTGAGACCTTGAACTATCTTGCTTGTTTGCATTTCTATCCTTAGGACTTAACACAGTATCTGGCACATACTAAGTGCTTAATGAAATTCTTTATCATTCATCATCATTCAATTATTGTAACAGGCATAGTCAAACAAAACAAATTCCCACATTAGCCAAATCTGAAAATGTATATCTCATTCTATATTTCTAATTTATCACCTTGCTGCCAAGAGAAGGGGAGCAGGCTTTATCATCCATCTCCTTGACTTATGATTGATCATTTCATTGATCATTGTTATAAGTCTTTTGCAATTATTTGTCATTGTAGAAATTAACCTTCCTGCATCTCTTCATTTGACTTTGTATCAATTCACACAAATCCTACCAGATTTCTCTCAACCTACCATTTTAATTATTTGTTAAGGCAAAATAATATCCCATTATATCTACATAACATAATTTGTTGGAGCCAACCCAAATAGATGGGCACCCACATTTTTTCCAATTCTTTGCTACAACAAAAAAAAATGCTTTAATAAGTATTTATGTGCATATCGGTCCTTTCTCTCTGTATTCAATCTTTCTGGGGATATATACCTAGTGGTGGTATTGGTATTTCAAAAAAATGTCAAATGTCAACAAAGACACAGTTTGGTGTCTTTGGGGGAGTATAGTTCTTTTTTTAAAAAAAAATGTTTTATTTATTTATTTTTAGATTTCAACACTCATTTGCACAAAATTTTGAGTTCTGATTTTTCTCCCCATCTCTCCCCTTCCCCCACCCCATAATACCTTGCATTCTAATTACCCCTTCCCTCAATGAGCCCTCCCTTCTATCACACCCCACCCTTCATTTATCCCCATCTTCTCTCTTTTCTTGTAGGGCAAGATAGATTTCTATACCCCATTACCTGTATTTCTTATTTCCCAGTTATATGCAATAACAATTCTCAACATTCGTTTCTAATACTTTGAATTCCAACTTCTCTCCCTCCCTCCCTCCTCAGCAATCCCCACTGAGGAGGCTAGCAATTCAATACAGGCTGTATATGTGTCGTTTTGCAAAAGCCTTCAATAATAGTCATGTTGCGTACATAGTCATGTAACAGTAACTGTATTGCCCTCCATCCTACCCTGTCCCCCCTTTTTTTCCTATTCTCTCATTTGACCTTGTCCCTTCCCAAAAGTGTTTACTTCTAGTTACTCCCTTCTCCCATTTGGCCTCCCTTCTATCATCCCCCTGACCTCACTTGTCCCCTTCTCCCCTACTTTCCTGTAGTGTAAGATAAATTTTCATACCATATTTAGTGAGCATGTTATTTCCTCCTTAAGCCTTATGTGAAGAGAGTAAGCTTCACTTTTCCCCTCTCACTTCCTCCCTTTTCTCCTCCATTGAACAAAATTTTTCTTATCTCTTTTATGAGTTATAGCCTGCCCCATTTCTGCCTTTCTCCTCCCAATATTTTCCTCTCTCATCTCTTAATTTTATTTCATTTTTTTATGGATATCATCTCTTCTGATTCAACTCAACCTGTACTCTCTGTCTATATATGTGCATGTGTATGTGTGTGTGTGTGTGTGTGTATAATCCTTCCTCCTACTCAAATATTGAGAAAAGTCTCAAGAGTTACACATATTATCTTTTCATGTAAGAATGTAAACAGTTCAGCTTTAGAAAATCCTTTATGATTTCTCTATCCTGTTTACCTCTTCATGCTTCTCTTGATTCTTGTGTTTGAAAGTCAAATTTTCTCTTCAGTTCTGGTCTTTCCATCATGAATGCTTGAAAGTCCTCTATATTATTGAATGACCATTTATTCCCTTGAAATATTATACTCAGTTTTTCTGGGTAGGTGATTCTTGGTTTTAATCCCAGTTCATTTGACTTCTGGAATAATCCTGTTCCAAGCCCTTCGATCCCTTAATGCAGAAGCTACCAAATCCTGTGTTATCCTGATTGTATTTGCACAATACTCAAATTGTTTCTTTCTAGCTACTTGTAATATTTTCTCCTTGACCTTGGAACTCTGAAATTTGGCCACAATATTCCTAGGAGTTTCTCTTTTCAGTTCTCTTTCAGGAAGTGATTGGTGGATTCTTTCAATATTTATTGCGCCCTCTGGTTCTAGAATATCAGGCTCTTTTTTTGATCATAGCTTTCAGGTCATTCCATAATTTTTAAATTGTCTTTCCTGGATCTATTTTCCACGTCAGTTGTTTTTTCCATGAGATGTTTCACATTATCTTCTATTTTTTCAATCTTTTGCTTTTGTTTTGTAACTTCTTGGTTTATTGTATGGTCACTTCCCTGAATTCCCCTCTCATTTTTAAAGAATTATTTTGTTCAGTGAGCTTTTGAACCTCCTTTTCCATTTGGCCAACTCTGCTTTCTAAAGCCTTCTTTTCCTCATTGGCTTTTTGGATCTCTTTTTCCAATTGAGCTAGCCTATTTTTAAAGATACTATTTTCCTCAGTATTATTTTTGGTTCTCCTTTAGCAAACTGCTGACTTGCTTTTCAAGCTCTTTTATGGCCCAAGTGCATTTCATATTCATTTTGGAGGTACTGGAGGCAGAGGCCTTGACTTCTTCTGACAGTATGCATAGTTCTTCCCCTTCTGAAAGGATGAAAGGAGATACCTGTTCATCAAGAAAGTAAACTTCTATGGGAGGCAGCTTGTTGGTGGAGTAGATAGGGTACCATTGCAGGAGTCAGGAGGACCTGAGTTCCAATTTCACCTGAGACACTTGATACTTACTAGCTGTGTGACCTTGGGCAAGTCACTTAACCTCAATTGCCTCATCCTGGGTCATCTCCAGTCATCTTGATGAATATCTGGTCACTGGACTCAGATGACTCTGGAGGAGAAGTGAGACTGGTGACCTGTACAGCCCTCCCTCCTTCAAAAGAAAGTCAAGTGCAAGTCATGTCATCATTTCTCTGATGGCATGGTCTTCTTTGGCAATGAAGGATGAACACACACAACTTTCTATGGTCTTATTTTTTTTTCCTTTTTGGGCATTTTCCCAGCCAGTTACTTGACTTCTGAATCCTTTGTCAAGAGGAGAGTCCTAGTGCTCCTTCTCCCCGCAGGATTGTGTTCAGAGCTGAGATTCATATAAGCTATTTCCCTAGGGGCTTTAGGCAGGGGTGGGCTGCCACTGACAGCTGAGGTTCAGATCCCCTGCTCAATTCCCCCAGAGATTTAAGCTGAGCCACTTGGACAATGGACCCAGGCTGCTTCCACAGTAGCCACCTGCTGCCTGCTGCTGCTGCCACTGCCTCTGCTACTTCCTCTGCCACCACCTGGGGCCAGTGCTGGGGGGACCCCACTCTCCTCTAGCCCAACTGGGAAAGCCCTTGCACATTGACCTTTGAAGCTTTCTTTGGCACTTGTGGGTTAAAGGATCTGGGACCCTCCCTGCTGAGGATTCTGCCCCAGAGGCCTGTTCCTCCCTGTGCCATGTGGCCAAGGCTGGGCTCTGCTCTGCTCAGCATCCCATGGGAAAGACCTTTCCTGTTGGTCTTCCAGTTTACCTTTGGCCAGAAATCTCTTTCACTCTGTTCTGTGGTTTCTGCTCTAGAATTTGTAGAGAGTCATTTTTTACAGGTATTTTGTGGGCTGTGGGGGAAGCACTAGAGTATATGCATCTTTCTACTCTGCCATCTTGACTCTGCCCTGCGGGGGAGTATTGTTCTAAATTACTTTTCAGAATGTTTGGAGCACTTCACAGTTCTGTCAACTATGCACTAGTGTGCCTGTCCTCCAGTAGACCTACAGCAAATATCTTTTTCCTTTTTAGTCATTATCTGATGGGTAAGAAGCAGAACCTCAGAACTGTTTTATTTACTTTTTGTCATATTTTTGAGTTTCAAGTTGTCTTTCTCCTTTCATTCTTCCCAACACCACATTATAGAAGGCGAACATTTGATACAGATATATATATATATGGAACTATACAATACATATTTCCATATGTTTATGTAAAGAACTGATGTTCTTTCTCTAGAGTCTTTTCCAGTTGATTTGAAATATCATATTACTCAGAATAGCTTAGTCATTCACAGTTACTCTTAGAACAATATTGCTGTTACCATATACGATGTTCTCTTCATTCTGCTCATTTCACTTGTATATTATTTCATGCAAGTCTTTCCATGTATTTCTAAAACCAATCAGCCCATTATCTCTTACAGTACAGTAGCATCCTATCACAATCATTTACCATAACTTATTCATCCATTTCCCAATTGATGGGCATCCCATCAATGTCCAATTCTTTGCTGCCACAAAGAGAACTGCTATAAACATTTTAGAACTCACAGGTTCTTTTCCTTTTTCCCTGAACATCTTGAGAAACAAACCTAATAGTGGGATTTCTGGGTCAAAGGGTATACACAGTTTTATAACTCCTTGGGCATAATTCCAGATCACTCTCCAAAATGGTTGGATCAGTTCACAATTCCACCAACAGTATGCTAGTATTCCAATTTTTCCACACCACCCCCAACATTTGTCATTTTCCCCTTTTATCATTTTAGCCAACTTGATAGATGTAAAATGATACCTCAAAGTTGTTTTTAATATGCATTTCTCTAATTAATAATATTTTAGAACATTTTTCATACGACTATAGATAGCTTTAATTTTTTCTTCCAAAGATTTCTTGTTCATATCCTTTGACCATTTGTCAATTGGGGAATGACTCGTGTACTTATAAATCTGAATCAGTTCTCTATGTATTTGAGATATGAGACCTTTATTCAAGAAACTGGCTATAAAATTTCCCCCTAATTTTATGCTTTTCTTAGAATCTTGACTACACTGATTTTATTTGGAAGAATCCTTTTTAATTTAATGTAATTGTTCAGAGATGTTTTAATTCATATTTATCTTCTTATTAGTGATTGGGAGCATTTTGTATATGGTTCCTGATAGCTTGCATTTCCTCTTTTGATAATTGCTTGTTCCTATCCTTTCTCCATTTATTTATTGGGGAACGATTTGCTCTTACATATTTCCACCATTCCCTATATAATCTTAGATGTCAGACCTTTCCCAGAGGAATTTGCTGCAAAGATTTTTTCCCCTATTTAACTGTTTTCCTTTCTATTTATAACATTAATTTTAGCTTATGCAAAACTTTTTCATTTTATGTAATCAAAATTCTCTATTTTATCCCCTGTCATCCTCTCTATCCCATGTTTAAAGAAAAAAAATTCTTCTCCTATCCACAGTTCTGAAAGGTAGCTAGCTCTTTTTCCTTATTCCTTTAGTTTGCTTTTGAAAGTACATTTGTATATAGATAGTGTATCCATTTAAAGCTTGTTGTCGAATCTGGTATGAAGTGTTGTTCTAAACTTGATTTCTGCATTTTCTGATTTTCTGGCATAACCTGTTCTTGATGGACTAACATTAGTTTGTAATGCCATCCAAAACAGAATGAACTCCTCAAGATAATGAACAGATTTCCTCCTAGCAACACACCTAATAAGTTCGTTCTCTAGGTTGTTTTGGATACAGAGTAAGACTGACCCCTACCTACCTCAGTGCCATTACATGATACACATAAAAAAATATTACTCATTTCTGTGGGCAACACTTGCTTGAGAATTTTACATCCTGGTGGAAATTCTTATTACGAACATAGAGTTGAAAGACTCCTTAGAGGTTATCTAGGACAATACATACCTAAACCCTGATTTCCATATTGATGCTTCTATATCACCAACAGGTGATCCTCCAGGCTTCCACCTAAAGGCTATCCCTTTCCATGCATTTTATGACTATTCTTTAGTCTAATCCAAATTTCAAGGAATAAAAATGTAAGGCTATACTTTATTGATCTAACTACTTTGGTTTATTGATAGTACAGAAAAGTTGCGCTTTTTTTTAATAAAAAGGGAGACTTGTTAATCTGATTTGTTACCATTCTAGGTCTCAGGTTATTCTGATCTTAGGAGAAGACACAGAATATTTAGCAATGCCAGCTGACAAATGCTACCCAGAACTACAGGCTAAATCTAAGTATCCTGAAGAGGTCAAAGAAAACATAATTTTATATTCAGGGGGACAAAAGAGTCAGGAACATTACAAATGTACTAACCCAGGGAAAGTAGTCTCCAACATCCTTTCAATATATGAATCATGCCTAATTTTAATTGGAATGCTAACAAGGGTTAGTAAACATCCATTTGGTATTCAGTAGTTGCCCCTATGGACCTATCAGTCATTCTACCTGTTATTGTCTACATATCTGCCCTCCTCCATTTGGGGAAAGTGGCCCAATCTGATCAAGAAGGACAGCTAGGTGGTGCCATAGTGCACAGAGTGCTAGATCTGGAGTTAGGAAGGCTCATCTTCCCGAGTTCAAATCTGTCCTCAAAAACTTACTAGCTGTGTGACCCTGAGCAAGTCACTTAACCCAATTTACCTCAGTTTCCTGATCTGTAAAATGAACTGGAGAAGGAAATGCCAAACCACTTCAGTATCTTTGCCAAGCAAACCCCAAATAGTATCACAAGGAGTCCTACACAACTGAAATGACCAAATCAACAATCTGATCAAATTGTAACAACTGGGCATTCTGTCTGCTGTCTATTCTAAATTATAAACATTTTGAGACTGAAGATTTTCTTGCATTATGTATTCCTTGTATTCTACATAGTACCCATTACTGTGCTCATCAATATTTGGAGGGAAATATCAAAGGTGAGATGCTCTTAACTCGTTCTAAAAGAAAGTGGGATGACATCATTCATTATTCTACACCTTGGTGAACATGTAGCTAGTGAGACCTCAGTAAATAAGAAAGGATAATAATGATTATGTCTACTATCTGTCTGTCTATCTGTCTGTCAGTCTGTCTGTCTGTCTGCCTCTGTTGTCTGTCTATACATTTCTGCCCCCCCTCAAAAAAAAGGAAGTCAACAACTCTATGCCAATGCTGAACCTTTGAAATACACAGGATCAAAGACGAAGAAGTTCAAGAACTTCTAGTCGCTTAGTCCAATCCTTAACTTTGTGGATGAGGAAACACAGACCAGATTGCTGTGGTGACTTGCCCAAGGTCACATAACTTTTAGGCAGCAGATCCAGGACTCCAGTTCAGGACCTTGGACTCCAAATCAATCTTCCAAATCTTCTTCCACAACATCCCATTAGCCCACCTATTTAAAATGGAAGAAAATAAGACAAATGTCATGGAAGTTTGGTGAATAATCATCAATATTGCTAGATATTAGATCTGAAAACACTGAAGGAAATACAATAGTCAAGCAATAAAACTTGAAGAAGGATATATGTGCACATGTATATACATATGCAAATAGATATATACAGATATGTATGCATATATATGCATACACAAATATATGTATATAAAAACATAACATATATGCCATTCTTCTGGTTCTACATTTTTTTTACTTGCATTATTTCATAAAGGTCTTTGGGGTTTTCTTTGCATTTCTTATAACTCTTCATGTGGAAAAATGAGAAGGAGTTTATTGGTTGTGAGGAAAAGAGAGAGAATGAATGGCTGCAGGCATTACAAAAGTAAAGGAACTGGCTTGTAACATGGAAGGATTTTTGTTGGGCTAAAAATTGAAAGTCAGTCAACAAACATTGGTCAAGTGCCAAGATAATAATCGTAATGTAATTTATTGAACAATTTCAAACTAATAAACTGCAGTCACATACATGAGCTCAACTGGTCTTCACGACAGCAGATATTATTCTCATTTTGTAGACAAGGACACTAAAAGAGTTTAAATGACCTCCCTAAGATCACATGGCAAATTAGTAGCAGAGACAGATTCAAACCCAAGCCCATTGATCCAAGTGCATTATTCTTCCTATGATAGTGTTCTACCCCTCTAAAGTATTCCTGGCAAGAAAAAAAGACCATTCTAAATGGCACAGGGACCAGAAATTAAGTACTTTTCCATCTGCAATCCTGTGGTGTCAGAAAAGAGCCAGACAACGAAGCTGATGAACAGCAAATTTAGAACAGATATTTTTTATTTTTTCCTCTCCTACATACAGGCTCTCTCCAAGTCCCATTGGTTTTCCTCCTCTACATTATCTTCCCCCACAGCTAAAGATGCAAATATCTAAACTTCAGCTATTGCTCTCTTTAAAAAATTAAAATGTTTTATTTGAAATTTAACATTGAACATCAATACAAACAACCATACATCTGTTAGTAACTATTTACGTTTAAATGAATTTCAATGCATAAGGTAAGATAACACTTTTTCTTTTACTCCCTCCTTTTAATCCCATCTAGATTATTATTATATCTTTTTTTTCATTCTTTCCCTCATATGATCATAGTTAGTGTACTTTTTTTTACTTGCATTATTTCATAAAGGTCTTTTGGGCTTTCTTTGGATTCCTTATAATTCTCCAAGTTAATTGTTTTGTAGTATTCTATTACATTAATGTAACAGCATTTATTTAACATTCTCCTATTTTTAGACATTTAGTTTGCCTTTAGCTTTTTGCAATTACATGTATGAAAATATTTTAATAGACAGCTCCTATAAAAACACCCAGTAGAGGAGTCACATGACCAACAATATGGAAGACTAGACCTTTTCTTCAGTCCTCATGGACTCTCAAAATCTTCTTCAAAACAAGAGGTAGGTGTAAGCGGTAAAGCAACTGTTGCTATCTTCATAGGTCAAGAGCCCAAGAAGCCTAATAAAGCAACAACCTGATGAATTAAGAATAGAGTAGGTCACTCTCTACTGAAATCACTCAGCAGCTCCTCTCTAACCAGCCCCTATGCTTGGGAAGAAGAGCACAGCCTGACTTACTAAGTTGTGCTCCGGAATCAACTCAGCAGTTTTCTGGGCGCTGCTGGAGTCTCTGCTTTCACTGTGCCTTTCTGTGGGAACGAGCAGGAGACCCCAACTCTGCCCACCTCCTTGTGGAAGAGAGAGAGGTACAGGAAAGTGAAAGTATGCTCTTGGGGCAGTGACTTGGGGAGGTGAGACACAGACTAGCCTCTGGGTAATCCACAATCAAAAGGGAAGGAGTCTGAAAGTGAGTAATAGGTGAATATAAAGAAATTTTTAAAATATAATTTAAAACTTAGAGTCCGAATATATAGATCATCAGGGAAGATATTAAGAAGGGAAAATAGCCACCAAAACATCTAAACAAATCCAAGTGTCTCTAAATAAATTCTTCAAGATAAAGGAAATTGAAGAAATGTCTAAGACACAAGATACCATGAATTTGGTATGGTTCAAAAAGAGAAATAATCTTGAAAGCAGAACTAAAAGAGAACAAATAGGAGAATTTATGTTCTTCATGGTAGAAATAATGAGCAGAATAGAAAATCTTGAATCCATGGGGGTTTGTGTCTCCAAAGACACACAAAAGAAAACAACTAATTGGCAATAAAACTATTCTAAAGTGAAGGACAGGCTGGAAGAAGAAAAACAAAATGCAATATTGTTAAAAGAACTCATGCTCTACATAAGCAAAAGGTATTGATCTCAAAGACAGGATGCATGGATACAAATTAAAGATCATGTCTCTCAGAAGAATATTGCAACTCAATAAAACCTCAATACCACAAAGCAAGACATAATAAAAGAAAACTGCCCAGAACTTCTGAATATGGAAAAAGAAGCACCAATTAAACACACACACACACACACACACACACACACACACACACACACAGAGATTGCCTTTCAGGAAAAAACAAGCAACCTATGCTTCAAACTCCAAGACATGCATAGGGGTTAAGTTTAACAATTTAATAATAAACAACAAATTCTATAAATGTTCATGTCAAGTGAACAAGCATTTATTAAGAGCTACTATGGGTCAGGCAATGTTCTATGTCCTGGAGAAACAAAAAAAAAGTTTAAAAAAATGTCCCTGCTTTTGAACTCACACCCTGAGGGGGAGCTAACATAGAAACAAAATATTCATGGGAAAATTAGAAATAAACTCAGAGGAAAGGAAGTGTCAATAAGGGTCTGGAATAGGAATCTTACAAAAAGTAGAATTTTGGCTTAGACTTGAAGTAAACCAAGGAAGCCAGGAGGTGGACATGAGGAGGAAGAACATTTCAGGAATGGAGCACAGCCAGTGAAAATGTCTGGAATCTAGAGATGGAGTATCTTGTATGAGGAACTGCAAAGAAGCCAGTGTCACTAGATTGCAGAGTACCTGGAAGAGAGGAAGGTACAAGAAGGCTGGAAAGGTAGGGGAAAATGTTCTAAAAGACTTTAAAAGCAGAACAGAAGATTTTATTCTTGATCCTGAAAAGAAAAGTGAGCCACCAGAGTTTATTGTGTAGGAGTGATGTGATCAAACCTGTGAGGCACACTTTGACAATTGAGTGGGGAATGCACTTGATAAGGAGAGACAAGGCAGAAAGATTAATCAAAAGGCTACTTCAATAGTATAGGTATGAGGTGATGAAAGTATATACTAGGGTTGTGGGAGTGTCAAAGGAGAGAAGAGGACATAGGAGAGAGGTTACAAAGGTAGAACCAACAGGAATGAGTAATTGATTAGATATAGAGGGAGGGCAGTAAGAGAAGGTGAGTAGTCATGGAAAATATCTTAGTGTTAACTTCAATAGGAAGAGGAAAGTTAGGAAGAAAGGAAGGTTTGGGAGGAAAGATGAAGAGTTCAATTTTGGTCTGTGGTATATACAGTTTGAGAAGTTGAACAGGTAATTAGAGATATGAAGTGCAAGAAAGAGGTTAGGACTAGATAAATACAACTCTATGCAGATGATATGAAATCCATGGGAATGGATGATATTGCCAAGTAAAATAGCATAAAGGGAGAAAACAAAAGGGCTTAGACAGAGCTTTGGGAATATCCATGGTCAACAGGCATGCCACAAAGATCCAGCAAAGGAGACTTAGGAGTTGTGAGATAGTATTTATTAAGCACTTTCCATGTTCCAGGCACTGTGCTTAAGTGCTCAGGATACAAAGAAAGGCAAAAGACAGTCCCTATCCTTAAAAAGCTCACATCTAATGGAGAAGACTACATGTAAACAACTAGGTACAAATAAGTTACATATAGGATAAATAGGAAATGAGCATCAGAGAGAATTAAGAGGCACTGGGAAAGAGATGGAATTTTAGCTAGGACTTAGGTAAGACTGGAGAGCAAAGATGAGGAGGGAGAACATTCCGGGAAGAGAATGAGAAGGGGAGGAGAACCAGGAGAGGGTAGTGTCACAAAAGCCTAGAGGAAAGAGTTTCAAGGAGAAGAGAATGATAAACAGTGTCAAACATCAAGAAGGATATGAACTGAGAGAAGACCATTATAATTCACAATTATGAGATCACTGGTAATTTTGGAAAAAACAGATTCAATTGAATGATAAGGCCAGAAGTCAGATGACTGAGAAAAAAGTAAGAAGAAAAGATGTGTAGGCATTGATTTGAGATAACCTTTTAAAGGAGTTTAAAGGAAAGAAGAGATATAGGAAAATAACTAGTATGGATAGATAGATCAAGTGAGGGGTTTTTCAAAGATGAGAATAGGGTAGGAGATAGTAATGTTTGTAGATTATTGGGAAGCAGACAATAGTCAGGGAGAGATTCAATATTAGTGAGAGAAAGGATATGAGAATGGGGTAATAGCTAGAGAAGATGGGATGGAATGTGATCATTTGTGCATGTAGAGGGGTTTGTGTTGGCAAGGAGAGGGCAACCTTTTTATGTAAGATAGACATAAATGAAGACACAGTGGTGGAAGGCCTCTGATTGATATGACATGTGGATCGGGGTCAAGAGAGATCTCTTGGTAAATGACCTCAATTTTTAAAGTGAAATAGGAAGCAAAGTTTTTAGATGAGGTGATGTCAGAAGGGGTGAGCCACGGAGGTTTAAGGAAGAAGGAAAATTTTTGGAAGAGCTGGTGGGGTGAATGGGACAGTGATTCAGTAATGGAGATATAAGAGGATGTTGTGAGGTACAAACCAATATTATATAACAGAAATCTGTAATGGATCCAGTCAGCATCTAAGTTTTATGGGGTTCCTTTCCCACTTCATTCAAAAATATGTGAATAGGGAGGGGCAGAGCCAAGATGGCAGAGTAGAAGGACGCATGTTTACGAGCTCCAACCCACAGCCCATAGAATTAATGCAAAAAGAGACCCCCATAACTTCTGGACCACTGAAAGGTGTACAGAAACGGAGTGGAAGAGATTTCCGTGCCAGAGAGCCCTGGAGAGCTGTCCCCAGGGTCCGTCGCGCCCGGGAAAGCGGACCCCACCCCAGCGCTGCCCTGGCCGTGGCCCCAGAGAAGCTGACCCAAGCAGGCTTCAGGGACGGAAGCTCCGGCAGCCGGGAAAGTCCCTCCGCCCACAGAAGCTACAGGTCAGTGAGAGAGACGGCTGGCTGGCTGAGGGGAGTGGGGTGTCTCTGTTACTCGGGCCCCCTCGGGAGGAAGAGGCAGGGGTGGAGACAGGGGCAGGAAGCGGCAGAGGCAGAGGTGTGGGAGGCAGTGGAGGCAGGAGTGGCTGCGGCTGCGGCCCCGGACTCCCCCAGCAGCAGGCAGGATCTTCATTACTGAAAGTCTCTGCATAAACAACCTGAGGGAGCTGAGCCTGGGAGACAGCCCTGGACCACCCTGCTCCACTACTGAAGGCCTCTGCATAAAGCCCCTGAGGCAACTGAGCCTGGGAGGCGGCCTTGCCCCCACCTCAGCACCAGAAATAAAGCTCACATTGATTCCCAGGCAGGCGGTGCGGAAAGCACATTTGAATTTCACCCCAATCACTAGCTGGGCGGATCTACGCAGGGGTGGACAGGAATCTCAGAAGTCAAGTAACTGGCTGGGAAAATGCCTAGAAAAGGGAAGAAAAATAAGACTATAGAGAGTTTTTTCCAACAAATGCAAATGATCCCAACATTCAGATCTGATGACGAGGACATATTCTTGCCATCAGGGAAAGACGTGGAGGGCGGGGCCTCAGTACCCCAGACACCCCAGGGGGATGTCGGGTGGGCTCAGGCCTTGGAAGAGCTCAAAAAGGATTTTGAAAAGCAAGTTAGACAGGTGGAGGAAAAACTGGGAAGAGAAATGAGAGAGATGCAAGAAAAGTATGAAAAACGGGTCAATACCTTGGTTAAGGAGACCCAAAAAAATGCTGAAGAAAATAACACCTTGAAGAATAGGCTCACTCAATTGGCAAAAGAGGTTCAAAAAGCCAATGAGGAGAAGAATGCTTTCAAAAGCAGAATTAGCCAAATGGAAAAAGAGGTTCAAAAGCTCACTGAAGATAATAGTTCTCTCAAAATTAGAATGGAACAGATGGAGTCTAATGACTTTACGAGAAACCAAGAAATCACCAAACAAAACCAAAAGAATGAAAAAATGGAAGAGAATGTGAAATATCTCATGGGAAAAACAACTGACCTGGAAAAGAGATCCAGGAGAGACAATTTAAAAATTATGGGACTACCTGAAAGTCATGATCAAAAAAAGAGCCTAGACATCATCTTCCAAGAAATTATCAAGGAAAACTGCCCTGACATTCTAGAACCAGAGGGCAAAATAAGTATTGAAAGAATCCATCGATCACCACCTGAAAGAGATCCAAAAAGAGAAATTCCTAGGAACATTGTGGCCAAATTCCAGAACTCCCAGCTCAAGGAGAAAATCTTGCAAGCAGCTAGAAAGAAACAATTCCAGTACTGTGGAAATACAATCAGGATAACTCAAGATCTAGCAGCTTCTACATTAAGGGATCGAAGGGCATGGAATAGGATATTCCAGAAGTCAAAGGAACTAGGACTCAAACCAAGAATCACCTACCCAGCTAAACTGAGTATAATACTTCAGGGGAAAATATGGTCTTTCAATGAAACAGAGGACTTTCAATCATTCTTGATGAAAAGACCAGAGCTGAAAAGAAAATTTGACTTCCAAACACAAGAATGAGAAGAAGCATGAAAAAGTAAATAGCAAAGAGAAGTCTTAAGGGACTTACCAGAAGTGAACTGTTTACATTCCTACATGGAAAGACAATATTTGTAACTCTTAAAACTTTTCAGTATCTGGGTAGTTGGTGGGAACACACACACAGACATACACACATGCACGCACACACAGAGACAGAGAGCGCAGAGTGAATTGAATAGGATGGGACCATAGCTGAAAGGAAGTTAAGGTAAATGGTGAGAGAGAAGTGTGGTGGGAGGAAGGAGGGTGAAATGGAATGGGGTAATTGTATGTCATTTGGGAGGCAAGTAGGAGACTTTTTGGTGGAGGGAAAAAGAGGAGAGCTGAGAGAAAAAAAAAACAATTAGTTTACCCTCATCACATTTGACTAGAGGAGGGAATAAAATGCACACTCATTTTGGTATGAAAACCTATCTTACAGTATAGAAAAGTGGGGGAGAAG
The DNA here is from genome assembly GCA_023548195.1 of Bettongia penicillata ogilbyi. Lineage (NCBI taxonomy): Eukaryota > Metazoa > Chordata > Mammalia > Diprotodontia > Potoroidae > Bettongia > Bettongia penicillata. The sequence continues at coordinate 12,459,983 of JAJHZJ010000318.1, forward strand.
GAGATAAGCAAGGGGGGGGATGATGGAAGGGAGGGCAAAGGGAGGAGGGAGCAATCTGAAGTCAACACTTGGGGAGGGACAGGATCAAAAGACAGAAGAGAAACAATGAGGGGCAGGGTAGGATGGAGGGTAATTCAGTTAGTCTTACACAACACGACTATCAGGGAAGTCATTTGCAAAATTACACAGATATGGCCTATATTGAATTGCCTGCCTTCCCAAAGGGAATGAGTGGGGAGGGAGGGATGGGGAGAATTTGGAACTCAAAGTTTTAGGAACAACTGTTTAGTATTGCTGTTGCTACTAGAAAAGAAGACATACAGTTAATGAGGAATAGAAAGTCATCTGGCCCTACAGGAGAAAAGAGAAGATGTACACAAGAGAAGGGAGGGATGACAGAAGAGAGGGCAGATTGGAGATAGGGAAAATTAGATGCTTGGGGAATTGGGGTGGGGGGAGGGGATAAAAGGGGAGAAAATTTGGAACCCAAAATTTTGTGAAAATGAATGTAAAACGTTAAATAAATAAATAAATTTAAAAAAAATATGTGAATAGGTGTGAAGTGGATGATAGGAGAAATCCAAGGCTAAGGCTTAGCAGGGCAAGACTTTTGATACAATAAAGAAGGCAAGGGACTCAAAAGAAAGTTTAACAATGGATACAGATAAGAAATGGAGGAGAATATAGTTAGGGCAAGAGTGATGACCTGGTAAGGTTGTTGTCCTTCATCTTTAAAGAGGATCAAAATGACATCACCATTGTAAAGTGATATTTCAGTGTGTCCAGCTGTGGTTGATCAGACGAATATGAGCTTGGAATGTCTACCACAGGTTGGGCATAGATAGTCCATGTGAATATTTGGGGAGAATACCCCAAATTTGCACATTACATTTACTTTATGCTGTCTCAATTCTGCTTTGCTCAGAGAGCACAGCACACTTTCTTTTTTTAGTAATATAAATTTATTTATTTAACTTTTTACATTCATTTTCACACAATTTTGGGTTCCAAATTTTCTCCCCATTTGTCCTCTCCCTCCACCCCAATACACTGAGCATTCTAATTGCCCTTATCACCAATCTGCCCTCTCTTCTATCATCCCTCCCTTCCCTTGTCCCCATCTTCTCTTTTGTCCTGTAGGGCCAGATAACTTTCTATTCCCCATTACCTGGATTTCTTATTTCCTAGTAGCAACAACAATACTAAACAGTTGTTCCTAAAGCTTTGAGTTCCAACTTCTCCCCATCCCCCCCCCATTCCCTTTGGGAAGGCAGGAAATTCAATATAGGCCATATCTCTGTAGTTTTGCAAATGACTTCAACATAGTCATGTTGTGTAAGACTAACTATATTTCCCTCCTTCCTATCCTGCCCCCTATTGTTTCTATTCTCTCTTTTGATCCTGTCCCTCCCCAAGAGTGTTGACTTCAAATTACTCCCTCCTCCCATTGCCCTCCCTTCTATCATCCCACCCACCCTGCTTATCTCCTTCTCCCCCACTTTCCTGTATTGTAAGATAGGTTTTCATACCAAAATGAGTGTGCATTTTACTCCTTCCTTTAGTCGAATGTGATGAGAGTAAACGTCATGTTTTTTTCTCAGCTCTCCTCTTTTCCTCTCCACTAAAAAAGTCTCCTGCTTGCCTCTTCTATGAGAGATAATTTACCCCATTCCATTTCACCCTCTCTCCTCCCACCATTTACCTTAATTTTTTTAAGATATGATCCCATCCTATTCAATTCACTCTGTGCTCTCTCTCTCTCTGTGTGCATGCATGTGTGTATGTGTGTGTGCACATGTGTACGTGTGTGTGTGCATGTGTGTGTGTCTGTGTATGTGTTTGTGTAATCCTGCCAACTACCCAGATACTGAAAAGTTTTAAGAGTTACAAATATTGTCTTTCCATGTAGGAATGTAAACAGTTCACTTTTGGTAAGTCCCTTAAGACTTCTCTTTGCTGTTTACTTTTTCATGCTTCTTCTCCTTCTTGTGTTTGAAAGTCAAATTTTCTTTACAGCTCTGGTCTTTTCAACAAGAATGCTTGAAAGTCCTCTATTTCATTGAAAGACCAGTTTTTCCCCTGAAGTATTATACTCAGTTTTGCTGGGCAGGTGATTCTTGGTTTTAGTCCTAGTTCCTTTGACTTCTGGAATATCATATTCCATGCCCTTCAATCCCTTGATGTAGAAGCTGCTAGATCTTGTGTTATCCTGATTGGATTTCCACAATACTGGAATTGTTTCTTTCTAGCTGCTTGCAAGATTTTCTCCTTGAGCTGGGAGTTCTGGAATTTGGCCACAATGTTCCTAGGAGTTTCTCTTTTTGGAACTCTTTCAGGTGGTGATCGATGGATTCTTTCAATACTTATTTTGCCCTCTGGTTATAGAATATCAGGGCAGTTTTCCTTGATAATTTCTTGGAAGATGATGTCTAGGCTCTTTTTTTGATCATGACTTTCAGGTAGTCCCATAATTTTTAAGTTGTCTGTCCTGGATCTCTTTTCCAGGTCAGTTGTTTTTCCAATGAGATATTTCACATTCTCTTCCATTTTTTCATTCTTTTGGTTTTGTTTGGTGATTTCTTGGTTTCTCGTAAAGTCATTAGCCTCCATCTGTTCCATTCTAATTTTGAGAGAACTATTTTCTTCAGTGAGCTTTTGAACCCCCTTTTCCATTTGTCTAATTCTGCTTTTGAAAGCATTCTTCTCCTCATTGGCTTTTTGAACCTCTTTTGCCAATTGAGTGAGCCTATTTTTCAAGGTGTTATTTTCTTCAGCATTTTTTTGGGTCTCCTTGAGGAAGGTATTGACCTGTTTTTCATGTTTTTCTTGCATCTCTCTCATTTCTCTTCCCAGTTTTTCCTCCCTCTGCCTAACTTGATTTTCAAAATCCTTTTTGAGCTCTTCCATGGCCTGAGCCCATTGAATATTTATTTTGGATGTTTGGAATACAGAAGCCTTGACTTCTATGTCTTTCCCTGATGGTAAGCATTGTTCTTCCTCATCGGAAAGAAAAGGAGGAAATATCTGTTCACCAAGAAAGTAACCTTCTATGATCTTACTTTTTTCCCCTTTTCTGGGCATTTTCCCAGCCAGTTACTTGACTTCTGAGATTCCTCTCCACCCCCACCTTGCCTCCAGATCCACCCAGCTAGTGCTTGGGATCTGAGATTCAAATGCTTCTCCCCAGCCTCAGGGCTTTTAGTAGGGTCAGGGCTGCTATTCAGTGTGAGATTAAGTTCAGCTGCTCAGGTTTGGGCAGGGCCGCCTCACAGGGCTCAGTTCCCTCAGCTGGTTTAAGCAGAGATCTTCAACAATGGATCCGAGCTCCTGTCTGCTTTGGGAGCTCCTGTCTGCTGCTTCCCCTGCTGTTGTCTCCTCAGGGAGCCTGAGTTATGGAGACACCCTGCTCCCCTCTCAGCCCACCAAACAGTCTCTCTCGCTGACCTTCAGTATCTGTGGGTGGATGGACCTGCATGGCTGCTGGAGATTCTGTCCCTGAAGCCTGCTCAGATCTGCTCCTCTCAGTGCCACTGGCCAAGGCAGGGTTGGGCTCTGCTCTGGTCCGGTGTGTGATGGACCTTTGGTGTCAGTTTTTCAGGGCTCTCTGGAACAGAAATCTCCTCCAGTCCATTGCCATGCAGCTTCCACTGCTCCAGAAACTGTTGGGAGTTCCTTTTTACAGGTAATTTATGGGCTGTGGGTTTGGAGCTAGCATATGTGAATCTTTCTACTCTGTCATCTTGGCTATTCCCCTCCACTTCTGATGTGGACGTGCCATGCTGAGTGGTTCTGTGCCAGTATCTCCCATGTTGCAAAGTCAAATCCAAAGATCTTGAGAGAGACCTCGAAAGTGTCCTTGTATCATTTCTTCTGGCCACTATGTGATAGCCTGCCCCATGCAAGTTCTCCATAAAATAGTCTTTTTGGCAAGCATACATTTGGCATTCAAAAAATGTGGCTAGCCCATCAGAGTTGTGCTCTCTGAAGCACAGTTTGAATACTTGGTAGTTCAACTCAAGCAAGGACTTCAGTGTCTGGTACCTTATCCTGTCAGGTGATCCTCAGAATCTTCCTAGGAAAGTTCAAATGGAAGCAATTCAGTTACCTGGCATGGCACTGGTAGACTGTCCATGTTTCACAAGCATATAACAATGAGGTCAGCACAATGGGTCTGTAGACCTTCAGTTTGGTAGCCAGTCTAATACCTCTTCTCTCCCAAACTTTTCTTCAGAGCCTCCCAAACACTGAGCTAGCTCTGGCAATGCATGCATCAACCTCATTGTCAATGTGTACATCCCTGGAAAGTACACTATCAATATAAGTGAACATCCACAGCATTCAAAACTTACATTCTTTTTCTGGAGTGGGTACAGTGAGGAGCACTGTGAAGCTGGCATGGATTTTTCAATCAAAACTAATCTAGTTAGCAAGCTGGTATGCCTGCCAATAGGAATGAATGACAGGCTCATGACAATGTGATTGCCACTCACAAGAAAATGCCATGCCACCATCATCAGTGCCTATGCTCCCATCATGATAAATCCTGATGAAGTAAAAGAAAAAAAATTTATGACCTGGTAAGAACTAAAGGACTTGGTTAGAGGTTCTAAGGCTGAGAGAGATGAAATGACAACAGTTTATAATCAAAGGAATTTTAGAGTTCACAAATATAGAAGTGAAATATATAGTAATGGCAAGATGAAAAATATTGACCATCTGTCCATGTGTGTAACTGGGGTGGAAGAATTGGTCATATGAAATGAGTAAATTGAAGAACTAGTAAGTTAGGGTATCTAAGGGAATATTAATACATATGTTGAAATCTCTATGATGGTATTATTTGGCAAGAAAAACTGAGTTAAACATTGAACTAATTGACAAAGGAAGGAAAGTGTTCTGGAGTTTGGTAGAAGACAGCTACTAGAATGCTGATAGGCAGTAAATATGGGTTGAATGTATCCCAAAGAAGAGGTTACTAAGATGTGAGAGGGAGAACTTGAAAGTGGAAAGTCAGGAGTAAGGAGAATTATGTTTCCCCCAATCATAACCAGGGAGTTTGAAGGTATGAATGAGAGTACAAATAGTATTCAAAAGAGTGGCTAAGGAAGTGGGTGTCATGAGGACGGAGGTGGGTCTCAATGTAAGTTGGGAAAAATGAGAAAGGAAAAGATTTAAGATGAAAGCAAGTTTATTATTTATGAGCCAGGTATTCCAGAGAGTACAATGGAAGAAGTAGATGACTGACTGACCCTTGGGATCTGGCTTTAGAGTAGAGTTAGACCAAGCTGTCATACAGTAGAGTGTAACTGGAAAGCAGGGTGTTGGGATATCCTGATAGGGCGAGGCAACTGGTATGGAGTGTTATAGGATGCCAGAGAGGGTACTGGAAGCTCAGTGGAATAGCTGGCACAGGAAGATAAGGGTCCTCTGTTCCATCTAGGGCGAAAGGCCATCAGTGTGGAGGACAAAGAAAAAGACATTAAAATATGAAGAAAGGAAATCTGGAGTATAGACTATTTGTCACTCAACAAAAACCCCAGAGGAGATACAAGGACACTCCCAAGGTCTCTTTCAAGAACTCTGGATTTGATTGTGGGAGATGGGAGACACTGGCACAGGACCCCTCAGCATGGCATGCCCACATCAGAAAAGATGCTGTGTTCCATGAGCAAAGCAGAATTGAAACAGCAAAAAGGAAACGCAGGATGCGCAAATTTGGAGTAACCACCCCAAATGTTTATGCAGATTGTCTGTGCCTAATCTGTGGTAGCGCATTCTGAGATGTATTGGTCCCATCACCCACAGTCCTACACATTGAAACTTCACTTTATCATGGTGATGTCATTTTGGTCCTCTTCAAGAACGAAGGACAAACAACCAACCAACCCCACCCCCCCAAAAAAAACCTCTCATAGAAGTGGGCAGATTATGCAGTTTACAAGCACTTCTAACATCAGGAACACAAGAATGGTAGATAAATTCAGTTACCAAGGAATGCACAAGTAACAAAATAAAATACCCCATCTCTTGAGATTGTTAAAAGGAATAGACACATATTATTGTGTTATTTTTTGACACCTACTTTTTTATTGCTTCTTCTAGTTCTTTTTTGTGGGGGAGGGGGGCAAAGCAATCAGGGTTAAGTGACTTGGCCACGGTCACACAGCTAGTAAGTGTCAAGTACCTATGACTATATGTAAACTCAGGTCTTTTAGACTCCAGGGCTGGTGTTCTATCCACTGTACCACCTAGCTCCCCTGCCTCTCTAGTTCTTTCTTGTGCTATCCAATCTCCAATCTAATTTCTTCAAGTCTTCTGAAGAGGAGGGGAAAAAATACATTTTTCTCCTTGACTTTGCAATTATGTCACTGGCTTCTCTTTACCTTCTAAATCAATGCACCAGCTCATGCTATTTATGGACCATCCATTATGTAATAGTAATAATAGTAAATCCTAGCATTTACGTAGCACTTAAAGGTTTGCAAAGGATTTTACAAGTATGATGTAATTTTATCCTCACAAAATCCCTGGAAGGTAAGTGTTATTATTACCCCCATTTTATAGATGATGAAACTGGTTTTCACAATGTCTAAGACTGGATTTGAATTCAGAATTTCTTGATTCCCAGTTCAACACTCAACTGTTTGGCTCCCTCCAGGGCACATCTTTTATTTCCTTGCCCACTGTTCTAGTGTGGTGCTCCTCCCAGGATAAGCTCATCACTTTTAATCTCATCACCATGCTGCTAATCAAGCCATGATTGATAACACTTTCCACAGCCTCCTCTATACTCTTATTGGAGGACTAGAGGGTGGAGTATTAAACTCCTCCCAATTCATTTTTATAGAAAAAGCAGAAATCGGGTTTTCAACTCATTCCACTTTTTATCTACAGCTCTACTTGGTTTCAGCTCCCTGGAACAAGGTGCCCACTAGTGAACTCCATCCTCACTAGCCCCTTTCCTGCCTCCTTTAGTGTATTGTCTCCCCTCATCATATTGTAAATTCTTTGAGGGCAAGGATGGTCTTTTAATTTTATCCCCAATACTTAACACACTTCCTGACACATAGTAAGTACTTAATTAATGTTAGTTGGTTTGGATTGGTGCAAGTAAGGTGCTCTGAATAGCAGAAACTTCCTTCTCCATCCTGGTCTTCTGTGTAGTCAGAGAGCAGTGCTATTAGGAGGAATCCAAAGAGAATGTGATTGCTAGTAGTGCTGAATACTCCTGGGGCAATGATGACAGTGCTTCCCTCACAATTCAAGCAAATTATTCCCAGTCTAAACACATAGCTCTTTATGACTCTTCACAGTCTTTTTTATTTCTGCTCTCCTTTCTTCCAATTCTTTTTTTTTCTTTTCTCAGTGATTTTCTTTGTTTCCTTAATCCCCAAATCTTACTGGATCACCTTTTTCATCTGTCTTATGGCTACCATACACTTAAGATATTCTTCACAGCAGGAAATCCTGGAATGATTGTGAGAAGACAAAAGGTAAGACCCCTGAGAGTCAATAGTCTTCTTTTCTTGTGTCCTGTGCCCAACATTATCTGATAGACACTATGCTAGGTACTGAACATAAAAAGGCAAAAATTAAATGGTCTCTCTCTTCCTGTAGCTTATATTCTATGAGAGAAGACATCATATAACTACATACAAAATAAATGCCAGACACTGACTTGGGGCAGACAGAGGCACTAGCAAGTGAGAAGATGAGAAAGGGCCTCCTGTAACCAATGACTCTCATAATCCGAACTTCAAAGAAAATGAATGATGTTTAAGAGACTGAGATGAAGAGGGAGTGAATTCCAGCCACAGGGTGTAGCCTATGTGAAGACATGGGGATGAGAGATGGAATGTCATATGTAAAGGAAAAGAAAGTAGGTTGGTTTAATTAGATTTGAGAATACAAGAAGGTAAAGAGTAACCAGAGAAAAAAGGAATTGAAACCTGACCTCAACCTTGACTATCCAGACTTTTATACCTTGCCTCACTTTTACCTTCCTTCCTCACATGTAAGCTTCTAGAAAGTAGGAACTGTCTTTTTGCTTGTTTTTATATTCCCAGTACTTTGCATGGTTATTAAATAGTTCACAGCAAACAAGTAATAAGTGCTCTGTTCAGCTATTATCATCTATATATCTTTCATCTGTGTAACATAATACATAGATTTGCTTAGATAGAAAAACCTCTCTCTTCCTTTCTAACTACTTTCTAATTCTTTATGTGCTATCCAGTCTCATTTCTTCGAACATTACTGAAAAGGAAAAGAGAAGACTTTTTCTTTCTTTGACTTTTAAATTATGTCACTAGGCCATTTCTCTGATTTCTCATTACCTTCTAAATCAATCCATATTAACTTTAATAAGTTTGGAAAAGTAGCTTGGAGTTAAATGTGTCACCCAGGCAATATTCACAGCACTGAGGATGGCTATGAATATGCTGGAGTACTTCTCATTCACAAAGTATAAAAGACTCTCCATATAGAAGGCAGAAGAAAAACATTTATTCAGACGCCAGAAAGCCATATCCCAGAACCACAAAGCCAAATCGGTCATAGTAGCCAAGAGTCAATACACATTAGTACTGCTAGGGATAAAGGGATTGCCCAGACTTCTCCCCCTACCCCAACCCCAGCCAGGACCTTCCCACAAGCAAACACTCATGAGCCATGCTGTGCCTGCTGACATTCATCCTCTCTCCTCTACCCTGACTGCTCTCACTAGCCTCCTCCCAGTTCTGCTCCACCTTTCCTGTTCCACCTATTCAGCAAGTTCCTCCCACCACTTGAGACTTAGGCTTCCACATGATTTAAGTAGGTCCCATGGGCCTATGAATGAATGGAAAATATCTTTCCATTTAAATTGCTATTACATTTGACCCCAAGATCTTTTGTATTTATTATATAGATCTGGTGGGGCAATGGGTATCAAAAAAATTATAACAGGGATAACAGAAAATAAGCATATAAAACAACATCTTAGGTAACTAGTGTCAACAGAACTTTACAACAATAGAAGAGGGACCACAAAAAATGAGCAAATAAAACAATATCTTAGGGTGGAGCTTGAGCACAAGCACCCCATCATTCCCTCCTCTAACAAAGAGGGTCTAAAATATTGGGGTAAGGGGTAAAGGTCTCTTCCTTCATAGCTACTTCCTACTGAATCTGGATGTAGAGCTGTCCCTGCCCCAAGAGATCCCATTTTGAGAGATCAGTTCTTTAGCTGGCATCTAGAGTTTGGTTGGCACCAGGTCCAGAGATGACACATCATAATCACAGATAGGGTGTGACATCCAACTTAAGCAATCAGGCATCTGCAGGTGCAGGGTACTAAGCCTATAGGAAACAAGTCTAGCAAACAAGTTTAACAGACAAAAAGCCAAAAAGAAGCAAGGAGACAATAACCAGAAGCAGGGTAGATATAGGATCAGTCATGTCTCTGCAGTCCAGAAATCCACTATCATAACGTCATTCATGGTAGAATATATGAGTTAAGGGTACAATTTGGTAATCATCCTGTCCTGAATAAACAACAGTTATGGTATTGTCTCTCCCATGTGCTATAATTTCCACGGTCTTTGGAATGTTATCTGGCTTTTGTTTTACCCATACTTTAGCTCCCAATTTTATTCTATGAGTAGAACCCAATCCTTCAGTTTCTCTGCTAGTTATTTCAGAAGGAGGGTCAATTTTCACAAAGAGTATTATTTCATAAGGAATAATAATTTCTTGAACTATTCTATCATTTTTACAAAACTGTATGGTTTCATCACCTAAATTTTGAAATGTCACAATAATTTCTCCTTGATAATTAGAATATATCACTCCAGTCAATCCATACATGTATTCCTCAAGATGCTAACCCTGATTTAGATAATATCTGTCTAAAATTACTTTTAGGGATTCTCATACATATTCCAGTAGAGATTTTTCTTATTTCTTTTCTATCCAGCCAAAAGTCCTCTAAACAATGTAAGTCATATTCTGCTGAACCAGGTGTCCCTAGATATGGTGCTGGGACATCAAGCCTCACAGTCCAGTACTCTACATTTGAGATCTTATGTGTTTGTTGTTTTCTAATTTGCAGATCTGTGGTCATCATTATGGATAGATGGATAGTTTCTCCCAATGGTCTATTATTCAAATTATGTAAAGCAGTGAACAAATTATCTTTCCAATATTGATAAAAATTATTTGAACTTAACTTCCTTAACTGTTCTTTCAATAATTCATTCATTCTTTCAATTAACCCAGATGCTTGTGGATAATATGGATTATGATATATCCATTCTATGTTGTTTAATACACAATATCTCTTCATTTAGTTATCTTTGAATTGTGACCCACTGTCACTTTGAATTTGTACTGGGGCTCCATAATATAGACTTATGATATCTAGAGTTTTACAGGTATTTTTCGGGGTTGAATTCTTATAGGGACAAGCCATTAATACACCTAAATAGGTGTCAACACAAGTACATATGAATTTTCATCCTTTAGCTTGGGATAGGGGTCCAATATAACCTATTTGCCAAATTTGTATTGGTACTTTTCCCCTTGGTATCTCTCCAGTTACTACTCGAGAAATAGTTCTTTCCTTTTTCAACTGACATATATAACATTTCTCTGCTATTTTCTTTAACAATGAGTGAGAGATATTAATACTTTGGTCTTGTGCCCATTGATGTGTGGCCTGGACCCCTAAATGACCAACCATCTGATAGACCCATTCAGCTAGTACTGGATCATCAGAATATCAGAGGAAGGACAACATTCTGAGTGGCAGTCTTTGCTAGTTGATCAGCATGTGCATTGTACTCACATTCTGGCATAGTGAGGGCCAAGTGAGCATCTACATGAAAAAAATGACAAATTAATAATCATAAGTCCCATATGTCTTCCCATAGTTCTTTGCCCCAGACTTGTTTGCCGTGAATTTCCCATTTTTTAGTTTCCCACATAGGCATCCATATAACTAACCTATTAGATACTGCCCATGAATTAGTGAATACATGACACTATCCTCCTAGTTCTGTTTTGATAGCTTGGTGTACTACCCTAAGTTCAGTATATTGACTACTTCCACCTATCCCAATACTTTCCAAAGTCCACCTAGTACATGAATTATAGGCTACCACTTTCCAACGTCTTTTGTGGCCCAAATACTTTTCTGTCCCATCAATAAACCATGCATGTCTCTCATTCTTCAGTAATCCATCATATCCCTCATTCCATTTTACCAAGGACTGTACCAACGGTTGCTTTGGTTCAGGGGGTGTATCATTTCCTTCAGTATCTATGTTTGCTATAGATTCATGTAAAGCAAAAACTCCACTTTTACCTGTTTTAGATCTATTTTGAATATACCATTTCCATTTAATTTTGCTAGCCTCCTGTGAATGTCCAATTCTATGAGAAGCTAAGGTACTAATTACCCAGATCATAATTAGGATTCTGGGCCTTAATATTACCTCATGATCTAAAGTCAGTTGTTCAGTCTCTACCAAAGCCCAATATGCAGCTAACAACTGCTTCTTAAAAGGGGTATATTGAATTCCACATGAAGGGAGTTTTCTAGACCAAAATCCTAAGGGTACATTTCAGCTTTGTTGTTTTTGCCATAAACTCCAGTTTGCATATTCACCCTGTACAGTCACTTGTAATTCCACCTAGTTACTTTGTATAGGCCATAAATCTAGAGCCAATTATGTAGCGGCCTTTGCTTCTTCAAAAGCTTTACTCTACTCAAGTCCCCAATCAAATTCATATTTTTTTCCTTATAATTTATATAAGGGTTTCAAAATTTGTCCTAGATGTGGTATGTGATGTCATCAATATCCAAATAATCCTATAAACTTTTGGGCCTCTTTCTTATTCGTAGGGATAGGAAAACCCTGAATCTTTTGTTAGGCTTGCAGGAGAATCTCTTACCCTTGATTCCATTGTATACTCCAAAATTTTACAGTTTGGGATGACCCTTGAATCTTTGTAGGGTTGATTTCCCACACTTTGCTTTACATGTGCTCAATTAAAAGCATCAAACTCTTCTCCGCTTCCTTTACTTTTTTCCCTGCATCATAACATCTATGTAGTGAGTAAGTTGTACACCAGGTAGTTCTAATTCATCCAAATGTTCAGCCACAATCCTATGACAAATAGTGGGACTATGCAGATAAACTTATGGAAGCATGTAAAGGTATATTGTCATCCCTGCCAAGTGAAAGCAAATTGGTTCTATGGTTTAAATCTATCAGGATAGTAAAGAAAATATTGGCTAAATCAATAACTGCATACCAAGTCCCATCATATTTCTGGATCCTTTCTATTAAGGGAATGGTATCTGGGATAGCAGAATACAAGAGAGAAGGGGCCTTATTCAATTTTCTATAATCCACTGTCATCCTCCATATCCCATCTGACTTTTGTACTTGTCAGACAGGACTATTTCATTGAGTAGTTGTAGGGACTAACACTACTGCCTCAGCATATTCTTTTATAATATTGGTAATTTCATCTTGCCCACCATGCACATGATACTGCTTTAAAGTAATTACTTCAGAAGGTTCAGATGAAATGCTTGGGTCCATTTTTATTTTACCCACTAAAACTGTATTAATTCCTATCTTCCTTACTGCAAATTGGTATTTCCCCTCAGGTAAATTTAAAGTCACATCTCTCAATATATCTATTCCAATGATGCATTCAGGAATGGGCACAATAACTATGGTATATTCTTTCTTAAGCAAATGTCCAATTTTCATCATTAGTTTGATTTGTCTGGCTGACATTTCAGCCCCTCCCAGTCCTGTGATGGTGATAGGAGTTCCATGTTTAAACTTATCAAGACTTCCATATACAAGGGAGGCCTCCACCCCAGAATCTATTAATAACCAAGTTATAGTATTTGATCCATTTTTCCAATATATGGTCAAATTGATATAGGGTCTGTTATCCAGTCTGTGTATTTCTTTAATCTGAACTGAAGCTTAGCCAACTTCATATTCTCCCTGAAAGTGTGACAAATTTGGATACAAGGGTTCAGGAGGATCTGTATGGGCAGTTCTTACTTTTCTATTTTGTCTAGTATCAAGTCCTTCTTCTCATTAGTTGGAATACCATCTATGCTTCCAAAATCTACCCCTGCTCTCAGCAGAGCAATAAACAATTCTTTCCTTGTCAATCTACTCTGACTTTGAATCTACTGACTATTTTCTCTCTTGAGGAAATTTATCTTTTCCCCAGTCCCCTAAGTCACTTAACTATGAAATGTTGTCCAGCTTCTCTGAAAGGGGGTGCCCTATTTCCCCAATTATTAGAGTCAAAGCTAGGTACTTGTAAGCAGGAGGAGCTGACTTCAGTCTTATATTCCTACAGCAAACTGCTAAGGGGGTATCATAGTGTGCATCTGTGTTTGTAATCATTATAGCAGTCTGCATTACCTCCTTCTTTAACTTTCTCATACAGTCCCTAAGTGAATACAAGGATCTATCTCCACTAGGCCACATAGAGTTAGTAGGATACTGCCTACTGCAGCCATCTGCAGTCAAAGCTAAAAGATTAGTCATTTTGTTACCTCCTTGCATATTGTAATCTCTAAAGGCTTGCTGTATGAAAGGATTCTGATACCAATAAATTTCAAGCAATCCATGCTGTCTATAGATATTCCTCCAGCCCCTTCATCACTGATTCTCACCACATAAGATATTAATGATTCTCCCATCCTTTGGGTGAACTGACTGAAAGTATCTGTGACTTTTTGCTGAGTAAAATCTTCAATTATTTCCCTAAACACTGTGTTACCTCCTTGGTTCTCCTGTTTCTGCCTTAGTATTGGGCAAGCATCTGTCTGAAAAATTCCCTCTAACATTGCTTCATTTTCTTGTTCTGACTTCCTTACATTTTCCTCCCATGACTTCTCTTAGCAGTCATCACTGTGGCAACTAGACTGGCCCTGTACAAAGGTCATATGTACACTTCTTTTGTCAGTCTTTGACTTCTTCTGAGCTAAATGAACAACTTCTTCTTCCACTGAGACCCCCCCCAGCTTACTTTTTTAAAGGAGAGCCCAAACACTAAGAATTCCCAGGCAAACCAGCTCTTTTTCCATCAGAAATTTTTCCTTCAGCAGCTTATCACTACTTTTACACATAATATGGTAACCTGTTAACAAAATCCAGCCTCTCCTACATACCCCTGCCAGTTCTTTACTTGGTTTTATTGGTATTCCTTGCAAACACCTTTCTAAATCTCTAGGTTTAAATCTCTTGTAACCTCAGTTCCCAGTTTCCAAAGGTGCAGTGTTTTTAGCCCATTTCTTAGCTTGGGAGGAATACAGTGAATCCTCCCATCCTGGGATATCTATTTCTTCCTTTAAATCCTTTCTGTCTCCAAATAGAGTTTTATACCCTGCTATCCTGTTCCTGACACCAAATGTATCGCCCAGGCAATATTCACAGCACTGAGGACAGTTATGAACATGCTGGCATTGTTCTTAATCACAAATTATGAAAGACTCTCCATATAGAAGGCAGAAGAAAAACATTTATTCAGACACTGGAAAGTCAAATCCCAGAACCAGAAAAACCAAATTGGTCATAGTAACCAAGAAGTCAATATACATTAGTATTGCTGGGGACAAAGGGATTCCCCAGCCTTCTCCCACTACCCCAACCCCAACCAGGACCTTCCCACAAGCAAACACTCATGAGCCTTGCTGTGCCTGCTGGCATTCATCCTCTCTCCTCTACCCTGACTGCTCTCACTAATTTCCTCCCAGTTCTGCTCCACCCTTCCTGTTCCACCTATTCATCAAGTTCCTCCCACCACATGCGACTTAGGCTTTCAGGTGATTTAAGTAGGTCCTATGGGCCTATGAATGAATGGGAAATATCTTTCCACTTAAATTGCTATTACACTAAATTAAGAAGTTTTAAATGATAAATAGGATGTCCTGTTTTTGGTCTCTATCAAATACAGAAGTGATGGGGAGGTACTGAATTTTTTTGAGCAAGCAAGGGAAAAGGTTAGAGTTATGTGACTCTTTGTGACCTCATAGCCCATATAATCCATGGGATTTTCTTGGCAAAGATACTAGAGGGGTTCACCATTTCCTTTCCCAAGAGTTATTATTAGAGATATTTTCAGAGTATTATTAAAGTATTAGAGATGAGAGAGACTGGAAGTTGGGAGACCAACAATGAAGCTGTTATATTGTCCATGTAAGAAGTGATGAGGGCCTGAAATGAGATGGTTTCCATATGAGTAGAAAGAAAATAGAGACTAGGAGAGATGCTGTGGAGGTAGAATAAATAAGACTGGGCAACTGATTCAATACATTGGATGAAAGAGAGGTATTGAGAATGATACCAGGCTCTCAACCTATAAGACTAGAAAAAGGTGATATCTTTGACAGAAATAGGGAAGTTTGGAAGAGGAGTGAGTTCTTCCAAGTGACTAAGGGTATGTGTGATGTGGCTGCTAAAAAGCATAGAGTATAAGTGAAATACATATTTCTAACAGTTGAGGAATTAATCTCACTATACAGTGGTATAGTGAATCTGTCATATTGAGAATTCTTAGTCTAGGGAAATTTTTAATCATATAAGTCCAACCGTAAAGCACTTTGTGTGTCTCCTTCACAGAGAAACTGTTGTGGAGGAGAGATAGTCCTGGACTGGGAAAGAGACTAGTTCTGCTATTCACTACCTCAGGGAAGCCTCTCTAGACCTCAGTTTCATCACTTGTGAAATGGGGGGTGAGGGGGTTGGATCAGATTATCTCTAAGCCCCCCTCCAGCTCTAAATTTTGATGGTATATTCTAGCTTATTGTAGTTACTTGTGAATGTCTTATCTCTTTTACTAGTTAATTAGATCCTTGTTTAATTTATGGTTTCTGTGTTAGTGTCTCATCCCTCCCATTAGCATCTCCCTCAGCCCCTACACCAGTGCACTACACACAGCAGGTATTTAATATATGATTGATTGTTATTTACATTTGTATTTCTTCTACAGAGCTTTGCATAGTAGGCATTCAATAAATGTTTACTGAATATAAATGAAACAAGCTGACAATGTCATAACAAATAATCATAACATCTAATAATTATCTAGCACTTTAAGGATTGCATAACATGTTTCATATATCATCTCATTTGATTTGATTCTCATCACAAGCCTGTGACACAGGCAGTTTATTCCCATTTTACAACTGAGAAAACTGAGACTCAGAAAGGTTGTTAGTCAATGAACATTTATTAAGAGTCTACTATGTGCTAAGCACTTGTGATAAGTGCTGGGGCTACAGAGAAATGTAAAAAACAGTCCTTGTTCTCAAGGACTTCATACTCTAACAATGGAGAAAACATGAACCTAACTAGGTGCAAACAAAACATATGCAGGATTAATTGGAACTAAGCAACAGATGGAAGGCACTGGAATAAAGGGGCACTGGGAAAGGCTTCCCATAGAAGGTGGCATTCTACCTGAATCTTGAAGGAAGCCAGGAAAGCCAGGATCACACAGCTAATGTAGCTGTCTGGCAGTCTATCCACTGTCTCACCTTATTGCATTATGACAAACTCAGAAATATTTATTTTTTTGCCTCATCCTGTAACTTCATTGGTATAGGGAGCTCCCAAGTTAGAAAGGTCTCTACCAATATGTGGTTCATCTATTTAGTCTTAGAGATTTTCCTAGGGCCAATAAAAGGTCAAATGACTTTTTCAGGAGCACAACTTGATCTGGTTCATCCTTTGTTCTCTAACAGGACCATGACATCAGGAAGATCATGCCATGATCTGAAAGTGAATTTGATTTAAGTGGGGGGGATGGTGTACAATGTCACCAGCCTCACTCTCCTCCAGAGTCATCTGGGTCCAGTGGCCAGATATAGATCAGGACAACTGGAGATGGCCCAGTTGCACAACTTGACTATGTGTCAGAAAAAGGCCTTGAATCCAGGGTATTCTGATTCCATGCTGACTCAATCCACTACCCTATACTGTTTCCTTGCTGGGAAGGGGTTAAAATGTAAGCTAGTAATTCACTTCAGAAACATCTGGTAAACTTTGAGTTTTATGGAACTTGGAATAGAGTGAACCATGGCTCTCAAAACTTTAAACCTCCTTTGTTGAACTTCTGTAACTTCACTGAATTTCCTCCTGAGACTAAATATGATTGTTCAGTGTTATTATTTAATAATGCTGGATAGGCCAGTTGAAAACCTTAGAGGATGGAGTTCCATCAGTACATGCTGTGGTTAATGTAGGTGAGTGATCCTAAGGTTAGCTGCAGTGATGAGCAATGTGTTGAGTAGCTTTCAGTCTTCTAGGAAACATTAGGCTGGGGAAAGCAGGGCAGTGGAGCCCCTGGTCTGCACTAAGTGTAATACACCTCCTTAACTATAGTTACTATATATCTTGTACAGCCAAGGAACTCAGAGGACTGTGGCACATATTACATTCCATTATGGGGGAACAAGGGAGGCATAAGACTTAGTGTCCCCTTTAATGAAAAAGGAAATAGAGGTACAGAAAGACTACATAGTTTTCTCATTTATCTATTTGGGCCAGGATTGAAACCAAGAACCTTCAGGTTCAAATACTGTGTCCAGTAGAGCAAAGAGAAATGGACCAAGAAGGATGAAGTCCCATGTGTATCATGTCATTTCACAAAACTATGAAAGTGGATGACAGAAGAGGGCCAGATCACGGGGGCAACTGGGTGGTTGAGAGTTATGCCTTACACTCCCACAACACCAGGCCAGACTTAATTGATTAAAGAAGACCTTGAGACAGTCAGTGAACTTGACCTCCAGGTGGATTGATCTGGGACCCAACTATGGGTCCTTTGAGCAAGAAGAATATAGAGTCCTATAAGGATTGGGCTTTAGCTCAGAGTGCTGGAAACCTCAGAGAACCTCTGTGTCACCTGCTTTTGCTTTCCTAAGCTGCTTAACTACTAACTTCCTTTGCTTTTGCTTCCTTTACTTTTGTTAGGGGGAGGTAATTGGTTTTTTTTTTCCTGAGGATATTTGTATATTTGGTATTAAAGGAATTAATTATTTGAACCCTCAGCCTGTGAGTCACCCTTTGCCGTAGATGTCAACCACTTACTGACAACTGGGACAGTGACTGTGGTAATGGGACTATGGTTCCCCTATTCTGCCGGGATCAGGGCTTGCCATATCCTCTAAACACTGGCCAATAGAGAGCCTGGCAGGTTGAATAATACTAAATAGAGTTTAACTGAAGAGAGAATGAGGCACTGAGAACCATCAAGGACACGGACTATAAGGACAATTAGTTTAAAAGAAACCATAAAAATCCAATATGGTACACAGTACCTGGCATATAGTAAGTACTTAATATGTTCTTTTTTTCATTCATTATAAGTATAAATTGAGAAATAGCAAGTACATGTATTATCATTATTAGAGGTAGTTCCTAACTCAATACAACTATACAAATGACTATAATGAAAACAGAATCTTTTCTTTTAAAGTTTGATTTTTTTAATTGAAAAAAGATCTGTTTTCTCTTCCTTCCATGCTCTCACCACCACCACCACCATTAAAAAAAGGAAAAAGAAAACACCAGATTTCCAAACTGGTGAGCCATACATTTAAAAATGCCCAATTCTGCACCTGAGTCTATCACCTGGTAGTCCAGAGGTGGGTAGCAGGCTTCATCATAGATCCTACTCAGAGTCCTTATCTTTTGTAGTTGCCTTTACAATATTGTAATTATTGCATAAATTGTTATCCTGGCTCTGCCCATTTCAATCTGTATCAGTTCACACAAGTCTTCTGTGGTTTTGTCCCTTTTGTTATTTCTTATGGCACAATGGAATTCCTACATTTATATATCATAATTTGTTCGGACAGCACACACTTAATGAGCATACTGTTAGTTTCCAGTTCTTTGCCACCACACAAAAAAAAGTGAAAATACAATTATTAACAATAATCCTAAAGATAGGAAGCACATAATTCTCTCTGTATTTTTGAACTGGCTATCAAACTCCCTTCACACACCATATCTTACAATTTTGGTTGTTGAGTCATTTTCCAGCTACATCTGACTCTTCACAAGCCCATTTGGGGTTTTCTTGGCAAAGATGCTGGAGTAGTTTGTCATTTCCACCTCCAGATCATTTTATAGATAAGGAAAAGGAGGCAAAGAGGGTTAAGTGATATGCCCAAGGTCACATAAATATTAAGTATCTGAAGCCATATTAGAACTCAAGAAGACAAATCTTCACTGTACCATCTAGCTGTATGACTGGTAGATTTAATGTAAAAACATTTATGTTTAGGATTTTTCTCCATTTTGAGGTGTCTGATCCCTGCACTACAAACTCAGGTCAGGATGACTGAAAGATGGTGTGAAAGCAAAAGTGGGAATCTAGGGCTAGTATCTCGAATTATATGAAAAGAGATGAGGTGACCGTAAAGTAATGAGACAATTCTTTTTTTTGTCTAACTTTCTTTTTTAATAATTCATTTATTTATTTTTTATTTACAACATTGGTTTCCACAAGCTTTTGTTTCAAATTTTCTCCCCCTCTCTCCCCTCTCCCCTCCCCAAGACAGCATGCAATCCAATATAGGCTAATGAGACAATTCTTAAAGAATATACAAGAACTTTGCCTAGGGTCCAGAAATTTTTTTTAGTAACTATTTCAATATAATTTGTTCCTTTGGTAATTCCGTATAGTTTATGCATTTAAAAATATTATTCTAAGAACATATGCATAGGCTTCACTGTATTGCTGAAGGGATCCATGATACAAAAAGGGTTAGTAAATTTTACATTAGAGGTTTTATATTTATTCCACTGATGTAGTCATGTTTCAGAGTACTTCTGTATTGCTCTTAGGGAATTTCTTTCAGGGACTGTAATACATTCTTTCAAGAGGGCAGTCCCATTTTTGGTCAAAAATTAGTAATGAGACATTGTTTTGAGTGTGTCATAAAGTAGCTCCAAATGCTGTTTCTGAATGTATTTTGGGCATCATTGGGATACATGATTGGTCTCCCAAGAGGACTGTTTAGAAAGAAAACACTCATTTGGGGTGGATGAGTTGTAGTATGAGGTGTTACATAAATAATGCCTCATTACTTTATGGTCCCATGTTACATATCAGGTCCTCTCTGACTCCTAAGGCGTTCTCATTTAGGAGCTCTGATCATCCAGCCCTACATCCTCAGCCCTATCTCCGTCATCTGTGCATAGCTGAGCACAGCATTACATCACTCATTGCTAATCAGCTGAATGACCTCCCAGACTGAATGTGGATTCCAAACTGCTTACTTGACCAAGTCTAATTTCTTTGTTTCCCTACTGTGCAAATCTTTCCTGAAAATCAAGAAGACTTACAGCTTCCTTTTAATGGGGACAAACAGAAAATGCTGCAGAGGGAACCTGAGAGAGCAGAAGATGCAGATATAGCTTTTGTTTCGCTTGGTTTTGTTTTCTTCTCCCCATTCCGGATGAATCATGATTCTAGACGCTAAAGCAATAGAATTAGTCCTTGCAGATCTCCAGAGGTCTCAGATAATGGTTTCACAAAACCAAACAAACAAAACTAACCTTTTTGTGTTGCACAAGTGAATTCAGAGGCTTGACTTTGTTTTGTTTTGTTTTGTTTTTTACTTTTCAATCAGTAGGAAGGCATGCTGTGAATGTAGCTTTTAAAAAACATATTTTATTTTTCCCAATTATGTGTAAAGATAATTTAACATTCATTTAAAAATTTTTTAAGCTCCAAATTTTCTCCCTCCTTCCCTTACCTCCCCCTCCTTGAGGTTGAAATAAGTTATAAATGTGTAATCATGTAAAACATATTTCCATATTAGTCACGCTGAGAAAGAAGACAGACCCAAAGGAAAAAAAACATGAAAAAAAATATTGAAAAATAGTAGACTTTGATCAGCATTTAGACTCTCAGTTCTTTCTCTGGATCTAGATAGCATTTTCCCTCATGAGTCCTTAAGAATTGTCTTGGATCATTGTGGGAATAGCCAAGTCATTCATAGTTGATCATTGCACAATGTTGCTGTTACTGTGAATAATGTTCTTCTGGTTCTGCTCATTTCATTTTGCACCAACTCATGTAAGTCTTTCCAGGTTTTTCTGAAATCTGCCTGCTTGTCATGTCTTACAACACAATAATATTACATTACATTCATATACCACAACTTATTCAGCCATTCCCCAAATGATGGACATCCCTTCAATTCTTAACTTTTTTGTGTCATGGTTCCCTTCGGCCATCTGACAAATCCTTCTCAGAATAATGCCTTTGACAGCACTGAGTAGAATACATTGCTATATTAAAGGAAATCAATTATAGTAAAATACAAGTATGAAATGCATTCGTATTTTATAACATATATTTGATCAAATACATATGAAATACAGTTATTGAGAGAGGGAGACAGAGGGGGGGAGGGGGAACACAAAGAAACAAATTGAAAGGACCAAGGTTAAGAACCCCTGAAAATAATTAATGCTTAAAAAAAGGTAATGTGAGGCAGAGAAAGAAGAGGCATTGAAGGAGCAGAAGCATCTGGTGGGGTCATAAATCTGATTTTACATTATGTTCAGCCCTGGAGTATGTGCAGCAGCTTCAAGGTTAGCAGTTTGTCACCACTGACAATGAATGCTTCAACCTGATTGGTCTCAATAATACACTGAGTAGAATTTAGCAGACTGTGCCTTATGGATCCCACAGAACCAAAGAATCTTAGAGCTGGAAAGAATCTCAGAAGCCATTGAATCCTCAAACACAAATCACCAGCATCCCAGACTTGACTACTAAGCATCCAGCAACCTGGATTTGTCTTTACATTTGAGAAGATTCAGATATAGGGAAGAAAGGTTACATTTACAACTATCAGGTCTTCATAATGGAAACTGAGAGTCCTAGTAGTACTGAAGTCATAGGGTAATAGCACTTTAGAGCTGGAAGAGAATGTAAAGACTGTCAAGTCCACCCCCTGTATTTGACAGAATAGAGAATACTGAGCTTAATTTGATCACAAATCATAAGTGAACAAGTAAGTGATAACCTCTTCTTTTTTTAAAAGGGATGGAATAGGTTCTGAATACTTATTTAAGGAAAAATAGATGCTGGATCATTAGAAATTTACCCTTTTGATTAAAAAACATAAGGAACACAATGCTTGGCATATAGTAAACACTTAGTAAATATGTAATTGATTGGGGTTTTTTTTGATAACTCATTGAATTAAAGGATTTTAGAGCTGAAAGAGCCCTTATATACAAGTTAGTTCTACCCTCCCCCAACCCCATCATTTCACAACAACAGCAACAAAAATGTTGAGATTGCAAACACCTGGCTGGATTGGCCCCACAGGGGAGAAGTGAGGACCATGGATGGAAGCTGCAGACAGGTGCATTAAGGCTCGATATAAGAAAAAAACCTTCCGTCTATTATAACCATACAAAAGCAGGATAGCCTGCCTGGGGAGATAGTGCGTTTCTCCTCTCAGCAAAGCCTGGAAGCTCCCTTGCCAGAGTTGGTGTAAGGGGATTTTTGGTCAGATATGAATTACATTTGATGGCCCCTGTAGTTCCAGCACTGAGATTATATGAATTAATCAAATTGTACAATTTCCCACTTCCAGTTAGTGCAAAAAGAGAACCAGAACTCACATCCTTTCTCAGTTCTGTGCCCCTTCCAATATATTTACTCAACACACCATGCCTCTTTTTATATACAATAAAGATTGGGAATTCACCCTCTGACAGCAGCAGGAAAGCATGTAAGAATTATCATCAACACTTTGGAGGACTGTGCAGAAGTAAAGACATGTTTTTCCTTTAACAGAAACATCACTAAATAGTATTCATTTATCAAACCAGACAGTTACTGCCTCTTCTCACCAGGTTACCCATTCTAGGAGAAAAGAAAATAAAAATGAGGGTTTTTTCTTTAGAATAAATGAGTAGTTACTAGATTCAGATCAATGATTCTCCTACCTTGTTTCTAGGCTTTATTATTTTTTTCAGATTGTCTTCACTCGGAATTTTACCCACAATTGAGGATTTAGCACCATCTTTTTTGGGGGGGCAGCAATCGGAATTGGGATATTTGCCCAGGGTCACACAGGTAGTGAGTGTTGGAGGACATATTTGAACTCAGGTCCTCCTCACTCCAAGGCTGGTGCTCTATCCACTTTGCCACCTAGCTGCCACCAATTAATACCATCTTAAAAATAAAAATGCAATATAGAATAGGGAATATAGTAGCAGGCCTCTAAGTCAGAAAAATGTAAATTCAAGTCTGGCTTCTGATAAATCTTGGCTATGTGAACTTAGGGAAGTGACTTAAGTAACCCAGACAGCAATCTAAGACTATACATCACAAATGAGAGTGCCTCTATTGGTAAACAAAGTCGCCCAATGGTCCTATTCATCCCCTCTCCAAAAAAGCAAAAGCAAAAAAACGACAACCCAACCTCCACCCATTTAAGGCAACTACAACATTTGAATGTTTTCTTTTACAAGAGGGTTATTTGACAGAAAGAGAGGAAGGGGAGAAACTTTTCATGGGGGATGGTAAGGAGGAAGGAGAATGAAAATATAATCAGGGTGATCTTGTCAAGGCCATGGGTACTTGCTCTTGTCACAGAAACATGTAGGAAGGAAAAAATTGTGTTCCCCAATACTCAGACTTGGTCCCTCCTTTCCCCTCCCTGTACGCAGTCTCTTTCTTGGTGACCTCATCACCTACCATGGATTTAATTGGACTTCCAAATCTATATGTCTGGGCCTAATCCTGAGCTTAAGTCTCACATCCCCAAATGCCTACTGATCATTTTCAAACTAGATGTCCCAGAGATAGGTCAGACGCAATGTGCCCAAAATAGAACTCAGTATCTTTCTTCAAGACTTCCCTATTTCTGTCAGTCACCCCCATTTTTCCAGTTTCCGAGGTGTATAACTTCAGCCTTATTCTGGACTCCTTGCTTTCCTTCACCCCACATAGCCAATCAGTTACCAAATCTTGCATTTTCTCTCCATATCTTTCACATCCAGCTCCTTCTCTCATTCACTCAGCCAAACCTGTAGTGGGAGACCTCATCATCTCTTGATTAGTACAATTGTCTCCTAATTGGTCTCCATTCCCCAAGTCTCTTCCCACTCAACTTGACCCTCTGCCTAGGCATAAAAAGGATTTTCTTTAAACATAGATCTGACCATTTCACTCTCCTACTAGATAAATTCTAGAGGCTCCATATTACTTTTAAGATCAAATAGAAACCTCTCTGTTTAGCTTTTAAGGCCCTTTATAGCTTGGCCCCAACCCACCTTTCCTGCCTCATTGTACCTTACACCTACTCTAATACTCTTCAATCCTTCCTAACTAGCTATGTTCATCGTACATGATATTTCATTTTCTGTGTCTTTGCATTGGCTACTCCCCAAGACTGGAGTTCGTTTGCTTTTCACATCTGTGAAATAGAGTCTTACTCTTTCTTTAAGATATAGCTCAAGTATCAGCTGCACAAAGTCTTTGCTGATCCCTCAGCTGCCTTCCCTACTAAACTACCCTGTACTTATTCTCTTTATAAATACATATGTATTTATATTCACACACATATATATTCATACATAGTTATGCACATACTTGTACATAGGTATACACAATGCATGCATGTATATGTACATGTCTATATGTATATACTGTGCATATATGTACACATCTATGTATATTATGTGTATATATACACATTTGTGTGTGTGTGTGTGCCTCCATATTAGAATATGAGCTCCTTTAACTCAGGCTTTTGAAAGTAGAGATTATTTCATTCTTTATATTTTATCCCCAATGGTTAACATGGTATACACTTGATAAATGCTATTTGATTGATTACAGGAGAACTGTCAATCACCTAGCACTTTCCTCCCCCTATTAATTCTCAGGAGTTATCTGTCAATCACTAATATCACTTACTGGCTCATATTTCCCCCTTCCCATCCTCCACCTTCTGACCCCTTCTGTCTGGTAGATCTAGGCTAGTCACATTCCTTTAGACCTAAAGGACATGATTTTTTAAAAAGCTTGATTATGGTTCTGGGTTTGTTTTTTGTCTTCCTTAGTACAGGGACCCAAAGTGTTATAGTATGAGAAGGGCCACAATTTATGAGGTACCCACTACAGAGAGGCAAGAGACAATATAAATTTGAAACTCTAGGTTGCTTCAATCACTTTGAGTCATATTGGTGCATGTAATACATTTTTTAACAATAGATTACTGGATTAATCACTGAGAGGAGATAAACTCCTTCTCATGTTTGCACAACACAAATTATCTAATCTCTCTAAGATTAGTAAATGGGCATTTCTAGTCAAGCATCAACTATACCACTCAAAAAGCCCAAAACAACTGCATAAGAATTGCAGGTCTGTGGTCCAGTACCATGCAGCGTTGACATGATTTCAAGGCAGTCAGGTGTAGAGCTTTGGGCAATGATGTTTGGAAGCCAGCCACCAACAAGTGCCGTGACTTGTTTGATTATAGTTATCCTATACTGGGTTCAGTGACAGCCAAGATATATGTTTACCAGACATATATCAAAGTAAGCTATTTGAGTACCCTTAATAACCTAGAAATGTTGACCACTACTCTAATAACAAGCCATATGTCCTGATAAAAGGTGGACCCCTTGGCCTGAGGCAGCCTGATTTTATGGTCAGTCCAGCCAGTGGGATTTGAGATTATTAATCAGTGTCCAATAAATATACTTGAGGTCATTTATGCCAATTTGCTAACATGTTGACACTGATGCCAGAAGTATTTCTAGGATCACAAAACTAAAAATTTAAAGCTAGAAGGAACCATTAAGTTAAGTCTTTTCATTTTACAGCTGAAGAAACTAAAACACAGAGAAGTTGAGTGACTTGTCCATGGGCACACCACCTGTAAATGTCTGTAACAGCAAGGACCCCATCATACACAGGAGGGCCTGCAGTCAGGTTTTTAGATCTGATTTTCTAAAAAGAAAGCAACTTTTGAGGCATCAGCAATCTACTTTAATCAAGCACATGTATCATTCACTTAGTTCAGGGGAAATAGTACCCTGAACCTCAGGGAAAATACAAACAGAAATTACAAAGAGAAAGGCCAATAGACAGGGCTTCCAAATGTCTGACCATAAGCAATACATACATCACAGATCAAGAGACTCACCATTACATATATACAGTTACCAGAGAGAGAAGCACCAACATCTGGGTTTTCAAAGCCAGGGGGCGCTCCTTAGCGGTTGCCCAGAGTCGCATCTGGCCAAACAAACACTTCCAATTGAGTAAGTCCCAAAGTAAAACCTCACCTCAGAGTATTTATATACGTTGCAGAGCCTGAGGGCATAACCCTCTGACCCAGTACCTTAACAGAAATTAACAAAAGGTATTGAGATGGATTAATGAGTGGAGAAGATCTTTAACTCTCATTAACATAATTAACATGACAATGTCTAATATAGAACTTAAAACCAGGTCTTCCTAAATCCAAGGTTCTGGGTTACCTTGCATTTGGAAAACAAGTAGTTGCACAAGTTTTCCCTGAGCCCCATCTACTTAACATATTGGTATTTTGTTTACATACTTAAAGGGAATGAAAAATGTTAATTAAGCAGTTACTATATGCAAAAGGGGCAGTAAGTAGTGCAGTGGATAGAGCATCAGGGCTGGAACCAGGAACACTCACATTTCATGAATTCAAATCTGGCCTCAAAAACTTATTGTGTGACCCTGTTTGCCTCAGTTTCCTCTTCTGTAAAATGAGTTGGAGAAGGAAATGGCAAAGCCTTCCAATATCTTTGCAAGAAAAACCTATGTGGGGTCACAAAACATTGGACATGACAGAAAGGACTGAACAAAATATACAAAAGATTGTACTAAGCACTGGGGATATAAATAGAAAAATAGAGACAGGTTCATCTCTCAAGGAGCTCATATTTATTGGGAGAGACAACACATATTGGAACTTTTAGCTGCAAGTCAGATGGAAAATTCCCATAGTCCTTGGAGTGCAGTGGCAAAACAGATATCAATGCCTCATCTTTAATGTTATTTCTGCTTACAAAATCCTATGTTTCCCATTTTGAAACATATGATAGTGCCAAGGACTTGGGTGTCAAGTACTTTCTTTTCTGGGTCTTTAGTTACTGTGGTTGCCAAGAAGCTGAGATTACAGCTTCTGAAAAAAGCAGTTGCCAGGTCCTGTCTCTAAAAGGGTTGATGGCTGTCAAATAACGCTGGAAGAAGCACTGGTCTGGGGCAGAAGAGGCTGAAATTCTCAGGATTCTTGGGCTTACCCGCCCCTTGGTCAGTGGTTGGTATTAGTGGTTTTAAGGAAGGTAGGCCCTTTATTCACAGCTATTTCTCCCCTAAGTAATGGTTTGGGGGGCCAGTTGGAAGCATGGCTGATGATCTAGGGGTAGGTAGGGGACACTGGCTTACTACTGCAGCCTCTCTCCATTGCTGTCTGTGTGCCCTTCTCTTTTGTTGAATGACTTAAAAAATCTTTGGTGCCTCTCTACCCCTACGAGGGCCTTCCCCCAATGAGGAATATGTTCTCTGGTCCCTCGGCCTCATGAAAAACGTTATTCAGACCAGTTCCCCCAGAAATGTGTTGCTGCTGTACATCATTCTGGGAATGAGACTGATCTCTGAAAAGTCTCCTTTCAAAAATAAAGTATCAGTTTTAAAAGAGAAAAAAAAAGCATTAACCTTACAAACTGCTCCTCTTTTTCTAAGAATGGCAGCTTTCAACAGTGTTAACTAGATCATTCTGTGCCACAATTGTCCTACAGCAAAAAACTCACTGCTTTCCTTTTTCTGAGTTCTCTTTAGACATCCATAACCCAGATAGAATCTGGGGGACAAGGATGGGAAGTACAGCATCCTTATTTCAAGTCCCACTTGCATTGGTAAATCAAGTCCCTCCATGTTTCCATCAGAGTCCTAGTAATATTCTCAAAGAGTTTGGGTGATTATTTTAGCCCTTCATTGTGGTGTGTTCTTCCCAGTATCAATCACTAGTTACTACCACCCTGATATTACTTGACAATGAACATAAATTAGCCTTTATGAAGGGATATTTCCTGAAAAGATAAAGCCAGAACCAAAGCACAAAACATTCCCATAAACCAGGGATACACCCTCCCCTATAATCCATCAGTTCCTGAGGATAGTGGGCTCCAATTGAAGGTGGCTATTGCAAAAGAATTCACCCTATCTAGTTCATCTCTGAATATAGCATAGCTGATGTTTGAGTCACGCCCTGACTGTAGGACATGGCATCTCAGATACAAAGTTGATTCACTGCTTGGCACGATCTTTTGGTCACTCTGCAGGACTAGGCTGGTGCCTCACCAGGTGGAAGTGTGAGCAGACTGGTTCAGCCTCCAGTTCCAAGGCCTCTCTTACCTTCCCAATCTTTTAAAGCTCAAGAGTCATAGCCCAGTTTGTTAAAACTCCATTACCCTTTCATTTAAAAGTAGCAAAGAATGGACACAATAGGGTGAAATACAACGTCAGAGTTATGCATTGAAGGGCCTCATGGCCGTGGCTACTGGGGAAATTAAAGGCCGACAGCCCTTTTGTCTACAGGAACTTGCAGCATTCCCCCCCCCCCCCCAACCCCTACCACCCCCTCCACCCCCCACCACTCTAGTGCAGCCAGGGAAAGAAATCACTGGTTAGTGTTTTTATATACTACCCATTCCAGCTCTGCAGCAGATCATAAGGTCTCCATTTTGCATGCTCAGAAGCTGGTTCACCAAACTTCCAGGTGATGAATTGCATCAGATAGAGTATACCTTGTGTACTGCTAAGGACTCCTTATGTGCTGTCACTGGCCAGTCCCCTCTCTCCCTTATAGTCTTAGATTAGTTACCAACAACTACAAATGAGAGAAATAGAATCACAAAGGTGGAGAATACTAATAGAAATTCCAAACACTCAGAAAAAAATACTGTTTTCCTAAAAATAAAACCATTCCGAAAATCAGTGAGCCTCCAAAATGGCCACACTACAATAATTATCTCAAAGGTCTTCCTCAGCCCTGATGTTCTGATATCATGTGATCCCATGACAAAGCTTAAACTTCTCTTAATGGGAAATGAGAAATACAAAAGGAAATTAACGTAGTCCCAGATGTAGCCTGTGATTTGTCTTTTTTTTATTTTTGGGTTTTTGAACCATGTTTTGTTTTTTTGCTTAAACACAAAATGTCAGACCATGTGTACAATAAGGTCAAAATCTTCTGCTACTTGTTTAATTCTTTTCTGTGGCTGTTGACAGTTTAAAAAATGTTTTTAACCTACTACATAACTTTTATTTTTAAAATTCTAAGGATTTTTTAAATGTCATCTGTGATGGGCTGGGAGATTTTTGCAGAAAGGAGGGAAGGAACATCTTCTTCTTTATTGGTAATTCATTATATAATTACACAGCTTGAATTTCTAGCACTTAATAATTGATTACTTACTGCTAATATATTGTGGATTCTAGGCATGTATTTTTCAGTTGCTGAGCTGAAAAAGAAATGATTTTTTCCCACCTACACTTAACTGGTTTTATAACTTCCATCTTATTTATAGAGCTTTTGTTGCATCTCCCTGTTTTACCAAAATACTCAGAATTCTGCTAACCAACAATTCAACAAAGATTGATTAATTCAATTCAGCAAATATTAAGTAACTTCTATGTGTGAGTTTAGGTGTTGGGGATATAAATATCATAAAATTAATTCCTAGCCTTCAAGAAGCTGACATTCTATCAGTGACATAATATGCTCACAAATAAATAACTACCAAGAAATTTGGAGGGAAGAGAGCACTACCAAGTTATGGCGATGGGGGGATATATTGAGAGGGAAGCCCAATTATTATTGTATACCACAGGAGGAATGATACAGTCTCTTGAGCTCAGATCACTGTACTAGTTGCTAAAGGAGATTTAGAGAAGCTTTCAGTTTAATGGGGGTGAGGGTATAACCCATACATGGATTCATTCATTCATTCAATAAACATTTATTAAATGCAAAGCCCTGGGCTAGATGGTAGAGGAGATACAGAGTTTAACTTTTAGCATGCTGAAAGACCTTTCATTTTCAGAAGGTAAATTACTACTTTTCCTTCCAATAAAAGTTCCAAAGATGTAAATTAGTAAACGGACCCTAGACAATATGAAATTGCTCTTCAGGGCCACTCAAATCTGCAGCAAAGTTTTTAGTCAAGGACCTTTCAGGGAACTCATCATGAGATCTGACCTCCTTTGTGTTCTGGTAAATACCTATGAGATCACTGAGTATTTGACATTAAGAATTAACGCTTTTATATTGCAAAATGATTAGAAGGCTGCTCTGAGTGCCTAAGAAGATGTAGGAATCATGAGGTGATTAGGTACATTGGCCATGGGGCTTCCTTGATATAGAACCCCCTCTCCCAATGTAGGTTGGCAACTTCTCTGTAACTTATGATCTTAAAAAGTCTCTGAGAGCACTGAAAAGTTAATAGACTTGCCCAGGGTCACACAGTCAGTATGTGCCAGAGGTGAGATTTGAACTCAGGTTTTCCTGATTCCAAGAAGAGCTCTATCCGTTGCATCATGGTTGTCTCTCAGAGGTCTTAGCTATAATCATAGCTTACATTTTGTAGCATTTTATGTTATAAATCACTTTTATATATCATTATGTCCCTTTGTACAGACAGTGAAGAAGGTAACGTTAAGTATTATCATCCTTATTTGATAAACAATCGACCTTATTTTATAGGTAAAGTGTTATATTAGGTGACCTTTAAAGTCTCTACCAGCTGAGATTCTATAAGTCTAGGTCATGTTAGAGCCAAGACCTGAACACTCAAGTCTTCTGAACTCTCCACAACTGTTGATTCCATGTATTGATAATGCATTTTTGCTTATTATGAATATAATTTCACTTTTTAATGGGAAGATCTTTAATTAATTAATGAATGGACTTGCCCATTATGGGAAGCTTGATTAGGGGAGGCCCACACCTTTTGTCAATTTTCTAATGAGGCACTGGATCTCAGGGGTTGTAATGCCCTCTGGCTCTGAAAAATGTATAAGTACTCTGAGGTAAGGTTTTACTTTAGGACTTAGTTTTTGGAAGAAAGTTTGTGTGCGAGATAACACTCTGGAAAGCCACTAAGCAACGCCCCAGCTTTGAAAACCCAGATATTGGTATTTCTCTCTCTGGCAACTATGTATGTAATAGTCAAACAGTTGGATTTATCTGTTGCTCTGTGTGTGTATCACTTATGTCAGGCAGCTGGAAGCCCTATCTATTGATTTTTATTTCTCTGAAGTTCTTCTGAAGTTCTCTGAAGTTCAAGTTTAATGCTTGATTAAAGTGATTGTTGACCCCTCAAAAGTGCCTTTCCTTTTAGAAAAGCTGATCAAATAGCCTGTGACAGCAGGCCCTCCTATGTATGTCAGAGTCCTTGCTTTTACATTCCATTTCACCCAACTCATTGATAAAGTCAACTGCTCAGTGGTTGTTAAATTACTATATTGATTCAGATTCTCTCATATGCCTCAATTTTTCTCTGTAAGATGAGTCAACCAATTTTTCTTCTTTTTTTTTAATTTAACTTTTTTTTTGGAGGGGAGGCAATCAAGTTAGCT
Source organism: Bettongia penicillata ogilbyi (assembly GCA_023548195.1). Classification (NCBI taxonomy): domain Eukaryota; kingdom Metazoa; phylum Chordata; class Mammalia; order Diprotodontia; family Potoroidae; genus Bettongia; species Bettongia penicillata. The sequence goes on from JAJHZJ010000318.1 coordinate 12,491,675, forward strand.
GACTTGTCCAAGGCTAGTAAGTGTCTAAAGCCAGCTTTGAACTCAGGTCCTGCTGACTTCAGGGCCAGTGTTCTATGCACTGTACCACCTAGTTCCTCTGTGAGCCACCATTTTGAAGCAACCTTACTATTTATCTCTAGCATAACTGGCCTGTATTTCGAAGGCTACATGATTCAGAAAGATCTTCCATAGTATCTGAAATTCCCAGAATCATTTTTGTTCTTTTCAAGTTAAGGCAACTCTATAAGTCTTCTACTGGGGTATAAATATCTTATTTGGAAGAGGTAACACATCAATGCATGAACCAGTCCATAGTAAATAGATGCTAATTCCTTCACCAACAGAACCACTGAAAGAATGAGCTGTAAAGACAGTGAGTTTTGAATGGGAATGGGGGAGGGGGATGAGAAGAAAGGAAAAGTTTTCTTTAGCAAATGAGATAATCAATGTAAAGCACTTTGCTGATCTCAAAGCACTATATAAATGCCATTATTATAATTATTGCTGTTGTTATTGACCTATAGTTTGGTGATGATTTCATTCCATGAGCCTTCTGAATGCTGTTGCTGATGTTTTAAACCAATACAAGGATGAACTGGGAAATGTTTAACCACCAGACTCTCCAGAAAAACAAGTCTGCACATACACTTTTAAGTTTTGTCTGCTTTCTTCAGTGTAGACAATCAACAACACATCAAGCCTCAACTGGGAGCTGTTGCTGATTTCTGAGATATAGACGCTCATACTGAAAATTTAACAGTGGGTTCTTGCAAACTAGTTGGAGCTGGTTCCAGCACACCCCTGGTTGTAAATGCAACAGGGGAAGGCAAATCTAACTCAAGTTCTACTATAGAGAGACCTAGCGCAACAAGAAAACACATAGTATAAGATTATAGCTAGGTTCTTAGAATAAAGGGTTGTCTGGAAAGTCAGGCATGTTGTTGGGCTCTAAAGATGAAGCTGAACTCCTGCACATGTTGCCTAAGGCTGGCCTTGATTTTGTTTAGTTTCCTAATGATTTTGCCATCTCATGATTTGGACATACCCTTCAAGGAATAGGCTACAAACCATTCACACTTTCTTACCCTGTACTACTCTTGTCTATATCCTTTTGTAAATCCTCTATAGTGGAGGTTGACTCAATGTGCTAGGTATCTGGGGTAGGGTACAACACTATGACCCTGACCCTGAGCAGCTTAAGTTAACTCTCCTCCCAGGTAGATTGACTTGAAATACAAATGGGGGCCTGTTGGTAGGAGCATTATCCTCAGGCCTTACCTCATGAAGCTTAAGCTAACTTTTCTTTAATAGCATTAAAATAGTTCTCCAGATTTAATTAGTTGGTTCAAAGGACTAAGGTTCAGGTCATTGACAGAGTTCCCCAGTGTCCTGAATGCAAAAAATTCAGTGAATGAGGAGGAACATTTTGCTTCTTTGGGCATCTGACAGACAGATGAACACAGAGGCAGGGAAGCTATGTCCTGAATCAATGCTAAATAGCTTTTCCCTGTTATGGGTAAATCAAAGCTAATTTTGATAACTCTTAAACCATCCTATGTATGTTTCACTTCATTCCAATTTTGAACATGACCTCTCAGAGCAACCTGGCCTACCCTGTTCTTCCTGGGGAGTACTTCTCCTAACTATTGGACTCAAGCCTCGACGTTTCAAGCCCAGCAGAATTTGGTGGAGGCAGCTTTTATCTGGGGAGTCACTAAACACATCTTCATGGAGGGCAGAGGGGAAGCCAAGCTCCTTTGTATATCTGCTTACTCTAGTAATTATTTACCTGGTCTTTTAGGTTCCCAATCTTGGGATAAGGTGTTTCTCCAAATGTGATTAACATAACAGTTGGAAAGATTATAGGCACTAGAGAGAATACAACCCACTAAATGTGAGGTATTAGGCTCTATCATGCCCAAGGTCAACTTTATATCTAGGCAAAGAAGACAGCCACCTACATAATAAAATATTTTAGAATCAGAAAACCCACCTGCCTCAAAATAGCTCCCCCTCCCACTAGCCATGCCTGTGAATTCCCACCCTTGGAACTGACAAGAGATTGCTTCTAAAATATATGCCATAGTTAAATTGTTGAGCTGATTTTCCTTTAGATATAAATGCCTGATGTAAATTTCCTTTCTTCCTTTGAGAGCTAGGATTCTGACATTAAGGGGATGGGAGTTTTGACTGGAGCCAGGAAAGAGATATTGGTGGGGAAAATCAATCATTTTAGAAGATTAATAGAGAGATAAATTTGGGTAGATTGCTATAGAAGCAGTATAAGGCCAGCAGGAACAGTGTGGGGAAATAGTTCCTGGGTTTAAAGCTAGAAGAGGCCTCAGAGATCATGTGATCCAATCCCTTCATTTCACAGATGCAGAAAAACTAAGGGAGGTTACACACAGTAAGCTCCATCTGCCTTCATGGTCATTGGAACAAATTGTTCTCATCTGCCCATTCTACCAGGGGAAATCTTCACATACTTGGGGTAGACATCCCCCTAATTCACTGATGGGTTTGAGATCCCTCAGTTACCCTTAACCTGGTTCAGCCCATCTGCGGAAACAGTTTATTGGGGTGTGACCACTGCACATGCTACAGCTTCTTTGAGCCACAGTTGAGAGTTTAATCAGATAGACACCAAAAGTAGAAAGCAGCCCTCACATCAGAGGTACGAGTCTTCCCTGAATATGCCCTACACCCCACAAAGGACTTATAGTCTACTGAGGGATATGATACATGGCATCATGTCAGTGTAATACAAAATAATCCCAAATAAGCATATGAAAGAGGTTGAAAACACTAATCAATATACAATTAAATAAATTTGATAAACCCAAAGATTTGAGTTTTGGGGACAAGAACTAGCTATTTGACAAAAACTTCTGGGAAATCTGGAAATCAGACTGGCAGAAAGTAGGCATAGAGCAAGCCTCACTTGATATACCAAGATAAGATCAAAATGGCTACAAAATTGAGACATAAATGGTCATAAGCAAATTAGAGGAGCACAGAAAAAATTACCTGTCAGATCCATGGATAAGGGAAGAATTTATGATCAAATAAGAGGAAAAACTGATAACAGAAGGTATGGATAATTTTGATTATATGAAATTTAAAAAGTTTTGCACAAACAAAACCAATGCAGCCAAAATTAGAAGGAAAGCAGGAAGGGGAGATTTTTATAGTAAGTTTCTCATTTCTCAAATATACAGAGAACTGAGTCAAATTTATAAAAATAAGGTCCATTCCCCAACTGATAAATAGTTAAAAGACATGAATAATCAGTTTTCAGAACAAGAAATCAAAGCTATCAATTATCATATGAAAAATGCTCTAAATCACTAATAATTAGAGAAATGCTAACTAAAACAATTCTGAAATACCATCTCATACCTATGAGATTAGGTAACATGTGACAGAAAAGGAAAATTACAAATGCTAGGGAGGATGTGAAAAAATAGGAACCCTGATGTATTATTGATAGAGTTGTGAACTGGTCCAACCCTTCTGGGGAATAATTTGGAACTATGATTAAAGGGCTATAAAACTGTGTATACCCGTTGACCCAACAATACCATTACCATAATACCAATAACAGTACATAGGTCTGTATCCTAAAGAGATCAAAGAAAAAGGGAAAGAACCTATATGTACCAAAATATTAATAGCAGCTTTTTTTTGTGGTAGAAAAGAATTGGAAACTGAAGGGATGTCCATCAATTGGAGAATGGTTGCACAAGTTGTGCTATATAATTTCTATATAATCTTGCTACTGTACTCAAAGAAATGATGAGAGGAATGGGTTCAGAAAAACCTGGGAAGACTTACATGAACTGATTCAAAGTGAAACAAACAGAACTAGGAGAATGTTATACACAGTAACAGCATCGTTATACAGTAAAAGCAATGTTGTAATGGTGATCAATTGTGAAAGACCTAGCCACTCTGATCAACACAAAGATCCAAGATAATTTCAGGGGACCCATAAGGAAAAATGCTGTCTACCTCCAGAGAAAGAACTGATGAACTCTGAGATAAGGTAAAAGTATGTTTTTTCCCAATTTATTTTTCTTACTTTTTTTCCCAAAACATGACTAAAATGGAAATGTTCTGCATGACATTGTATGTATACTGAATATCATATTGCTTGTCTTCTCAATGGGTGGGGGAGAGGTCAGAGAGAGGGAGAGAATTTGGAATTCAAAATTTTAAAGCAAATTAAAAAAAACATAAGCAAAGATCCTTCCAACTCTTCAAAAATATTTTTAAAAGTTATTAAATAATTACTAAAACAATAACAACTGTTTTGAGAAACATTGTTTGCATCTCAATCTGAACTTCAATTTTTTACAACCATTATGCATTATGAGGAAAAAATTAGTGAATGAGAAGTCATATATTTATACATTTAAATGTATACATGTGTACATATACACATATGTATGAATGTATGTATACATTACATATGTACATGACATATAATAGTATCAATGATATCTTTTTGTTCCCATGTCCCCATATGTTAGTTTTTCTTGCAGAGCTGCTAGCTGGGGAACCTGCAATCTCAGAGGGCAGCAGGTGGACCTGAGTCATGCATAGATTCTTAGACTGAAATTACCTCAGAGATTGCCTCCTCCAACCACCAAGTGGAACACTTGGTTCATGTGAGGCAACTCAAGAAGTAGCAGAAATATTTTTCTTCTACCTGAAATCTTCTCCCTGGTTCCCTGGCCTTTCAAACCTAAGGTCCTACAAAATTAATTGGCACCAAATTGCTACAGATTATCTATTAACTCCTCCAGCAGTCTCCCAGAAGGTTTCCAACCTACTTCTTAAATGAAAGCAGCAAATAACAATCTGTCTACAATTAAGCTGTAGGACTCCAGTAACACTTTCAAATGATTTATAAATATTTATGTTTGTTTTTGAAAACAGCTAATTCCCTTATTTTGAAGGGTGGACTGGCAGGTGGAGGAGGAGACTGCTCAATGGAGATATGAATTGCCAGTGGGGAAGGTTTATATATCTTTTCCTGTACGCCATGCAAAAGTTTTCTTCCTTGATTTCATTTAGACTTACTGTGAAGTCAAAGATATTTGTGTATAACACAGAGCAAGGTAGCAAGGATTATTAAATAGAGTATCATTCAGGAATGGATAGATTGATGGATAAAAAACTTTCATTAAGCGCTTATTCCAAGTAATGCACAGTACTGAATGCTGGGGATACAAATGGAGAAAGCAACAGTCCCTGCTTTCCAGGAGCTCCTATCTTAATGAGGGTGACAACTCATATAAAAGATTTTAGCTGCAAGTCAGAGGGAAAGATCATATGGTCCTTAGAGTGAAAAGATAAAACAGAAGGCTATGCCTCTTCTTTAATTTCCACGGATAAAATCCTATCAGTTTCTGATCTTGAACCATTTGACAGTTCCAAGGACTATAGAGAGTTCAAGTCGCACTTATTGGAGCACCCACATTTGCTAGAACCATCTTGCCTACTGCTTGCAAAGTATTGTGCTATGCTATAAGGCTTTTGTTCTTCTTCCTTCACTCCTGGAAGAGGACTAAAGATGTCATGAGGGTGATATCTTGACTTGTATGTAAATGAGGCAGAGCTGCGCAAAGTCATCAGCCTCACCCTCTCCTCCAGAGTCATTGAAATCTAGTGTGAGACATGGGTCAGGAGACAAGTGGACCTTGAAGGCAGACTTCTATCTCTAGCGCTTCACACAGTGCTTTGCCCACCAATGTCGCTTTTGCCTGCCTGCTGTACCACATACAATAATTGTCTCATACTTCAAAGCTTTCGTTCCTTGAATTGGCTATTCATTGAGTCAGGGTAGAGGAGGGTTGGGCAGGGTAGACAGAAATATCACAGAAAAATCAGACCTGGAAAAAGATCTTAAGGGTCATCTGGTTCAACTCCTTCATTTTATAGAGGAGAAAATTGAATTGTGTAAGGTATCACCAGCAGTAAAAATCTTTGGGCCTGAATGTTTGGTCTTCTGACTCCAAGTCCAATATTCTTGACAATATACCCAGTATTCAGTAAGATTCTCAACCCACAGGGAGAGTCTAATTCTGTAGAGGGAAATGGCCTTATTCCTCTGCAAGTTTCCTTCCAACTCAGAATTTTAAGTTCCTGTAATTCTGATTCTCTTCTTTCCTTGGATCCCCATGTACAGGACACACACACACACACACACACACACACACACACACACACACACACACCACGTGTGCATGCACACACACAGGTAAGAATTTAGTTGTCTTTCCAGAGAAAAGCTTTAACTTTTCACTGCTTTCCCCTTTTAAGTCTCTTAAATTTGTTCTGTGTTTTGTATTTTAATTAGTAAATTGTTATGCTGTCAGATTGTCTCTTAAGAAATCAGAATCACACTATATTTTAGCTATTAGGCTCATTCATTTAATTTTTGCATCAGGGATTGATGGATATTCTTTAACTGCTCTTTATTACTCACTTTATCACAACTAGAGCAATCTAACTTGTCACCTCAAAGGATTCTAATAAGATAGCCTTGTTGAAAAATTCAGCCTAACCAAATAGAATGCAGAATGAGCACAAATTGTGTTTTGTCCATCTAGAATAGTCTTAAATCTACCTCACAGAAGAATAGATCAGCAATTTAATTCCAATACATTACAACTGAATTTGAGTTGTAGCATTAGAACACTGACAACATGAAAATCCATTTTCTTTTGTTCCCGTCTACATGATAAGGCAATCATCCATCAGTTCAATCAGTGAAATGACAAGAGTTAGTCTGAAGTTGGTTGGCATCACCTGCATCAAATTCACTGATGAACTGGGTTTTTTTCCCCAGTTTTTCAACCTTTTTTAGTGGAGGGTGGGGGCAGGGGATGAAGTAACATGTTGATGAAGCCCAGTTGTGATTTTATAAGTAGTGAACTTATTAGTCATTTGTGACTATGTGATTATGCAGAAAAGACTCATTTTAATCAGTATTTACATGATTAGGACCAGCTGATTTCTCCCATATGTCATAGAGTTTGTTCTGGGAGAGAGGCATGAATTTTATTTTCTTTCCGAAGATCATGGAAACAAGGGAAAAAATAAATCCCCAAACCATTTCCTAATAGTTAAAGATTTGCACCAGCCCCATGCTTAGAACACACTCCCTCCTCACCTTTGCCTCTTAGAATTCTTGTCATTCATCAAGGTTAAATTTAAGCACCTGTTCCACTGAAAAGCTTCCTTCCCCCCCACCTGCCTCCCCCTCTCCCTCCCCCTCCCCCTCCCCCTCTCCCTCCCCCTCCCCCTCCCCCTCTCCCTCCCCCTCCCCCTCTCCCTCTCCCTCTCCCTCCCCCTCTCCCCCTCCCTCTCCCTCTCCCTCTCCCTCCCCCTCTCCCTCTTGCTTTCTCTCTCTCTCTCCCTCTCCCTGTCCCTTTCCCACTCGGTCTCCCTCTTCCTCTCTCTTTTTCTCTTGTCTCTGTTTCTGTCTCTGTCTCTCTTTGTGTCTCTCCTTTCACTCCTAAGATTACCTTGTGGTATATGTCAGTGTACTTATCGTATTCTGTCCCCTTCCTCAGAACTATACATTCTTTGAGGGTAGGAATATTTGTCATGGTATCCCTAGGACATAGCACAGTGACTTGAATATAGAAAATGCTTCCTTAAAGGTAGAAATGTTTCAGTCATGTCTATTTACACATGTCCCAACAACTCAGACTCAGAGTAAATATGTTGAACATTACATTACGTTATCATTACCCCCTCATTATACAAATGAGAAAACTGAGGATCAGGGAAGTAAAGTGACTTGCCCAAGGTTCACTTAACACCAGGTTTATAAGAGGCAAGATATTAAACCCAGGTCCTGTGGCTCCAGAGACAATATCCTTTATGTTGCATACACTACATCCTGCTGCTATATTGACATCAGTTGAAGCCTGCTTCTGTGTGTTGGGTCATATTCAGCACTGGCTACTATAACAAAGTTGATTGAGAAATGTGATTCCTATTATTATAAGGGGGGAAAGGGTTAATCCATTCTGAGCGGTCTCTATCTGTAGCTTCCTCTAAAAGTTGAATAGCGAGGAGTAAGCTGCTTTGTTCTTCACTCAAGCTTTCATCTGTGACAGTAAAACACGTTCTCTCCAGCCTGCATTGGCACCTTCCCCATTCTGCTTCCCACTCTTCTTCAAAACCATTCAGGCAGCTTTAATGTCAGCAGAAACTCAGCAGGGACCAAGAGAAGCAATAGCAGATTTGCCCAATGATGTATCTAGTCTTAGGTTACTTCTACAAGCAGCAGACAGTAACTAATGCTGTACCTTGGGAAGAAATGGCAGAAAAGTGAATAAATATAAAACCTGACCCTTGAAATATGCTAGCAACCAATGGGAACTTTGCAAAAGTGATTCCTGACACTTGAGGTCCAAGGTAGGTCCAGGGAAGGGTATGGACCTGAGAATTACTGGGTGTAGGCAACTCCCAGTAAAGAAATTCCCTTTACCAGTACAGAACAGCAACTGTCCTGCAAACTTACAGGTACTTAGTGAGAATAAGAGCTCTGAACCTTTGGGTTTGGTTTGTTCAGCCGTCTTTTAGTCATGCCTGACTCTTGGTGACCCCATTTAGGATTTTTTGTTTTTGACAAAGCTACTGGAGTAGTTTGCCATTTCCTTTTCCAGTTCATTTTACAGATGAAGAAACTGAGGCAAACAGGGTTAAGTGACTTGACCAGGGTAACACAGCTAGTAAATGTCTGAGGCCAGAGCTGAAGTCACAAAGATGAGTCTTCTTGACTCCACACCTAGCACTCTGTCCATTACGTCACCTAGCTCCCTATGATAGCACCCTCCTATCTTAGTTGGATAGTGGTGAGCCTTGCCACCATCAGTTGACCTGTCAGGATAGTTTTGGAGCCTTCAGGCTTTAGGACTTACTGCTGTCTTGTATTACTGAATTATGTGAGAAAATGTGAAACATGGACAGTCTACCAGCACCATGCCAGGAAACTGAATTGCTTCCACTTGAACTGTCTTAGGAGGATTCTGAGGATCACCAGGATAAGGTACCAGACACTGAAGTCCTTATTCAAGTTGAACTGCCAAGCATTCAAACTATGCTTCAGAGAGCGCAATTGCAATGGGCCGATCATGTTGTTCCAGTGCAAAATGTACACTTGCCAAAAAGACTATTTTTGGAGAACTCACATGGGGCAGTTGATCACATGGTGGTCAGAAGAAGAAATACAAGGACACTCTCAAGATCTCTCCCAAGAACTTTGGATTTGACTTTGCAACATGGGAGACACTGGCACAGGACTGCTCAGCATGGCATGCCCACAGCAGAAAGGGTACTGTGCTCTATGAGCAAAGCAGAATTGAGATAGGACAAAGGAAACATAGGATGCAAAAATTTGGAGTAACCACCCCAAATGTTCATGTGGACTATCTGTGCCCAATCTATGGTAGAGCATTTTGAGCTTGTATTAGTCTGATCAGCCACAGTCAAACACACTGAAATCTGACTTTATCATGGTGATGTCATTTTGGTCCTCTGAGAACAAAGGACAACAACCAATGTGAGAAAATAATGAGGCCCAGAAGTTTTCATCCACTGAACACTCAGGGCTCAACATTACCAAGACTCCTGATGCAACACTTAGACCTCCTTTCACTATCAGTGGACAAAAGGAGGGTGGGGCTCCAAATCTGGTCCTTTTCAGGGAATGGATTTGAAGGATTCCTTACCCTGGAACACTGCCACATGTACAAGGACCTATTCTTTCTAACCTTACTGAACCATCTGAAAAAGCCTGTTAATAGAGACCTCTGACTTCTCACCTAATCCCCAGTCAGTCAACCCATTAACAAGACTTACTATATACCAGGTGCCATATTAAATGCTAAAATATGGGTTTAGTTGGGCCACTGGGGATTTGCTCACCATGGATTTTTCAGCCTAGACTCCCAAATTGACTTTCCTGCTGCCTCTGTTTCCTGATGATTGGAGAGTAATAAGGTGATGCTATCCTCCATTACTTTGGAACTTTTTCTTCGATTTATTTATTTTTAGTTTTCAACATTCATTTCCACAATATTTTGAGTTCCAAATTTTCTCCCCATCTCTCCCCTCCCCCACCCCAAAACACCATGCATTCTGATTACCCCTTCCCCTAATCTACCCTCCCTTCTATCACACCTCTCCCTTCCCTTATCCCCATTTTCTCTCTTTTCTTGTAGCGCAAGATAGATTTCTATACCCCGTTACTGTATTTCTTATTTCCTAGTTACATGCAAAAACAATCTCAATATTCATTCCTAAAACTTTGAGTTTCAACTTCTCTTCATTCCTCCCTCCCCACCCATCCCCACTGAGAAAGCAAGCAATTCAATATAGGCTATATATGTGTAGTTTTGCTAAAGACTTCCACAATAGTCCTGTTGTGAAAGGATAACTATATTTCCCTCCATCCTATCCTGCCTCCCCATTTATTCTATCTTCTCTTTTGAACTTATCCCTCCCCAAAAGTGTTTACCCCTTAATTACTCCCCTCCTCTCATTTGCCCTCCCTTCCATCATCCCCTCCACATTCCACTTACTCCCTTCTCCCCTACTTTCCTGTATTGTAAGATAGATTTTCATACCAAATTGAGTGTGCATGTTATTCCTTCCTTAAGCCAAATGTGATGAGAGCCATCTCACTTCCCCCTTTCCCCCTCCATTGCAAAGGTTTTTTCATGCCTTTTTTATGAGAGATAATTTGTCCCATTCCATTTCTCCCTTTCTCCTCCCATTATATTCCTCTCTTACCCCTTAATTTTATTTTTAGATATCATCCCTTCCTATTCAACTCACTCTGTGCCCTTTGTCTATGTGTGTTTGTATGTGTGTGTGTGTGTGTGTGTGTGTGTGTGTGTGTATAATCCCTCCACCTACCCAAATACTGTCAAAAGTTTCTAGAGTTACAAATATTATCTTTCCATGTAGGAATGTAAGCAGTTCAACTTTAGTAAGTCCCTTATAATTTCTCTTTCTTTTTTATCTTTTCATACTTCTCTTGATTCTTGTGTTTGAAAGTCAAATTTCCTATTCAGTTCTGTTCTTTTCATCATGAATGCTTGAAAGTCCTCTATTTCATTGAATGACCACTTTTTTCCCTTGAAGTATTATACTCAGTTTTGCTGGGTAGGTGATTCTTGGTTTTAACCCTAGTTCCTTTGACTCCTGGAATATCATATTCCAAGCCCTTCGATCCCTTAATGTAGAAGCTGCCAGATCCTGTGTTATCGTGATTGTGTTTCCACAATACTTGAATTGTTTCTTTCTGTCTGTTTACAATATTTTCTCCTTAACCTGGGGACTCTGGAATTTGGCTACAATATTCCTAGTAGTTTTTTGGGGTTTTTTTTGTCTCTTTCAGGAGATGATCAGTGAATTCTTTAAATATTTATTTTACCCTCTAGTTCCAGAGTATCAGGGCAGTTTTCCTTGAAAATTTCATTAAAAATGATGTCTAGGCTCCTTTTTTGATCATGGCTTTCAGGTAGTCTCATAATTTTTAAATTGTCTCTTCTGGATCTATTTTCCAGGTCAGTTGTTTTTCCAGTGAGATATTTCATATTGTCTTCTATTATTTCATTCTTTTGGTTTTGTTTTGTAATTTCTTGGTTTCTCATAAAGTCATTAGCTTCCATCGGTTCCATTCTAATTTTTAAGGAACAATTTCTTCATTGAACTTTTGAACCTTCTTTTCCCTTTGGCTAATTTTGCTTTTTAAAGCATTCTTCTCCTCATTGTCTTTTTGGGCTTCTTTTACCATTTGGGTTAGTCTATTTTTAAAGGTGTTAATTTCTTCAGTATTTTTTTGAGTCTCTTTTAGCAAGCTGTTGACTTGTTTTTCATGATTTTCTTGCATAGCTCTCATTTCTCTTCTCAATTTTTCCTCTACCTTTCTTACTTGATTTTCAAAATACTTTTGAGCTCTTCCATGACCAGAGACCATTGCATATTTATTTTGGAGGTTTTGTATGCAGAAGCCTTGACTTTTAGTTCTTCCTCTGATGGTATGCATTGTTCTTTCTCATCCAAAGGGAGGGAAGAAAATATCTGTTCACCAAGAAAGTAACCTTCTATTGTCTTCTTCTTTTCCCCTTTTTTGGGCATTTCCCAGTCAGTTACTTGACTTTTGAGTTCTTTGTTGAGAGGAGAGGGACCTGTAAGTTCTCAATTCCTTCAAGGTGACACAATGAAGGGAGAGGAGCTACTCCTCTCCTGGCCTGTACTTTGGTCTGGGAGAAATTAAAAGCACTCTTTTCTGCCTAGGATCTGCCAGTAGAATTCCCTTTCCAAAATTGCCTCCAGCTCCACCTTGCCAGCCAGCACTCTTCCTCAACCCAAGAGAGTCACTCAGGGCTGAGATCCAGATCAGCAGATCAGTTCCCCCAGGGTCTTTAGGCCAGGGCTCCAACAATGGAAGCTGCCTCCACCTGGGGTTGGGGTTTGACCACTGTGTTCTCTTTTCATTCAGGTGAAAGAGCTTTCTCAATGACTTGAAGCTGCCTTTGACATTTGTTGGTTGAAGAATCTGCTGCCACTGGTGCCTTGAAACCTGCTCTGGTCCTGTCCCTGCTGTGTGGCCAAGGCCAGGCTATGCTCTGCTCTGTGCCCAGTGCAATAGGCCTTTCTTCTTGGCCTTCCAGGCTGCTTTGGACTAGAAATCTCTTTCACTCTGTCATTTTGTGGCTTCTGCTGCTCTAGAATTTGTTTAGAATCATTTTTTACAGGCATTTTATGGGCTGTGGGCAGAGTTTCTAGAGGTATGTCCTTCTACTCCGCCATCTTAGCTCTGCCTCCTCATTTTGGAACTTTTTCAAATAAATTTATTCTTCCCCTGTTGCTTGAATAGCAAAATCCTATTTCCTCCTCCTCCTTTTCTCTTTGATTTGACAGTACCCTCATCCCGATAGGATGAAATATCTCTCATTTCCTTCCAGATCACCCCTGCCACTTCCAGATCTCTATTTTTCTTTTGTCCCTCCCTTCCATTGAACCATACAAAACTCTGTTCTACTGTAAATTAATTCTTCCTCTACACTAGATTCCTTTCTTTCACTCTTTTCATTTTGAATTCATAGAAACATAGTTGCCTCTTGGAAAGAAAATGGCATCCAAGAAAACTGGGGCTTCCCTCTCTTGGGTCTCCTAATGCACTGAATTAGAGGGCTATGTAATCATATTCCTTTCTCCTCACCGGCACTTTCCAGGCTGAACCCTTGCCATTGTTTCTCAGTAATCTCTGTTCTTTGTAGATTCACTCTATCTGTCTATATCACCTGGTTTAAGTCATGATGCATAGTCACATACCCAATATCAGGTCACCTTCTGTCCTTTCTCCAGGAGTTCAGTACCTGGTTCAGAGTCTTCCCTTCTGCCCCAATACACATGTTGAATTGTTTTCTAACACAGTGACCTCCCCTCCTCAACTCCCAGGACCTGTAGCACCACCACAGGTAGCTTCATCTCTTAGATCTCACCTTTACCCTTAACTATACAATAGTTTTATGATGAACTCTGAAATGTCTACCTCTATGTCTCTCCTCTCCTTTTCTCTCTTCTCCTCTCCTCTCCTCTCTCTCTCTTTGTCTCTGTCTCTCCATCTGTCTCTGTCTCTTCATCTGTCTCTGTCTCTCTCACACACACACTTCTTGACTTCCTGTCCTTCCATCTCTCCTAAATAATTGGATCATTTCCTCAACCTCTTATTTGTACTTGCCACCAGCTTAATCCCTCTATCCTTCACTGTCCTCCCAGTCATTGTCTATAAATATCAGTTTTTTAAGTATAGAACAGGAGAGAAAAGAAGAGGCAGAAATTCTTTCTGTCCTTCATGATTTAACATCTCTGCTGAATGACTTATCTAATCTGTCTCTTTGCCAGTTTAATATTCTTTTCTCTTCACTATCTCTTCTGGGAAGGGAAAGCTACATCTACACTTCAGCTCCTTTTTACCTGTCCAAATCATTAGCTTTTAAAGATCCTCAGAAAAGGAAAGTAATTTCACACTTGTAGGTGCCTATCTTTTATAACCAAGGTAGTGACTTAAGTAGGGCTTCCAATAAAGAAGATGATTTTTACTATGTAATTGTGTGTGTGTGTCTATTCTCTCTTTTTATTTTACAGACTAATTTCAAAGAAATCAAAGTGAGGCAAATGGCTCAGAATTTGTACAGGAGATACAATAGTAGATTAACTCAGTGATTTTCCTCAAAAAAAGTCAAAATGAAGGGACTCAATCTATTGAAAACTAAATTTTCTTATGTCATGTTCTTGCCTTGTGGAAGTGCTTAGTAGCAACTTCTGTGGAGGAGCATCACATAAACACAGTTACTAGATTAAGTCATTTCTATTCAAGATGTCAAAACATGTATATTTAATGACTGAAAAATGAAAATACAGCCCACTCATCTCAGCTAGCTCCCTTCCCCCCCAAATCAATGAATGTTAAAAAGACCAGTCTCTTGGAGGAAAAAAAAAGATTATCTACCTTGGGAAAAATAAGGAGCTATGCTATGCAAATCCTGTATCAAATGATCTTTATTAGTCTTTGTAGCATGTGCATGCTGGTCCTTGGTTCCGGAATCACGGTGACTACATCTTCCCTCACAGTTCTTGGGTTCTGGAGTGGATTGTAGAGTATTTCTTCTCTGCCATTAGCTAAAAGGCCTGCCTGATATGTTTCTCCACACCCAAAGTTAGGGGCTAGGACTAGTACCCCAGTTCTATATAACAACTTAACTCTGAGCGGCTTTGACAAAGCGATGTTTACCTCAAAAATACTGCAAAAATAAACACGTATTTCCCCAATACTTCTGGGATAGCCCTACCTCTTCCTCAGTCTCAGGGGGAATAAACTCACACTTAGCTCAGCTGCTACATCACATTGGTCCCATCAAATTCATGTCCCGAGGTGGTCTGAACAAGTCTCAAGAGATACTCTCAAGATTACTAGTAGCTTTGTAGGGCATTCAAACTGAGCTGGTTGCAACACTCGCTTCCTGACATCATTTCCTGTGGCTCTTTCTTTATGGTTAAAACTCTCTTCTCCTAGAATAGAAAAGAATAAATAAAAAGGGCAACCAGGGCTGTTTTCTCAAGGTCATATAGCCTCAGAAGAAGATGGCCCTGAGGCCTTTCACTTTACCATATAGTCTCTCACTTAGGGAGTAGAGTCACCATGTTCCCCTAGCTTGCTCAGACTCTGACTTTGCAATAAATGGAAAAAGAGTCCCTCCAACCATGGAGTTAATCAAACAAAACCAGGTACCATGTATCTGCCCATGTTTCACAATCTTTCCAAGGCACTTCCTTTACAGACCATCAAAATTCTCCCAGAAGCCATCTCCCTGCACCCCTACCCTCAAGAAGCTTACCTTTCAATGTGAGGAGCATCATGTAAATGGCCAAGATACATGCATACATACGCATGTGTATACATATATATATATATATCGTCACATATGTATATACGATTTATACATGTATATATTTATTCAGAGTATTTGGAAGGTAATCTCAGAAAGAAGGCACAAACAGATGGAATGCTTGAAGCCATTTCTTGCAGAAAGTGGTATTTGAGCTGAGTCTTAGAGAAAGCCAAGGATTTTATAAGATAAAGGTGGGGAAGGAAAATATCCCAGATATAGGGACTAGCCAGTGCAAAGGGACTAAGACAGGAGATGGATCAGTGTGTATGAGGTATGAAGTACATGGGAGGAAGTAATGTATAAGAAAATTAACAAGGTTACAAAGTATAAGAAAATTAACAAGTTTACAAAGAGCCTTAGATGCCAAACAAAGAAGTTTATATTTTATCCTCAAGATAATAGTAAGAAGGATTGCAGTTGAGAAAAGGCTATTAGATTTGGTGATTAAGAGATTTTTGGAGTATTGTAAAGACAAACAACATTGAAAGATTTATGAGCTCTGATCAACAAATGACCAATCATAATTCCAAAGAATTCAAGATGAGACATGCTCCCTACCTCCTGATAGAGATATGATGGACTCAAATGGACTCATGGCCCATGATGGAATTTGTTTTGTTTGACAACCTATGTTTGTAATAGGAATTTTGTTTTTATTGCTTTCTCAGTGATGGCGGGGGTGGGACAGGAAGAGGAAGTGGGAGGGTTGAATGAGGATCTGAAAACAAAATAAAATTGGAATTTTACAAAAGAGATAATTGATAACTTGGGGAGAAGCACTTTCATTTGAATAATGAAGTATGAAGCTAGGCTGCAGAGAGTTTAGAAAAGAGGAAGAGGAAGCACAAATGTATGTGACTTTCTCAAGGAGTTTAATTATGAAGAGGAGAAATAAGATGGTAGCAAAAATGACAGGATAAAATGAGGGGTTTTTTTTTCTTTCACATGGGGGAAATATAGTTATGTTTCTAGGTATCAGTGAAAGAGCCAGTAGTTAGGGAAAGACTGCATTGGATTTTAAAAAGTTGGGTTCAGGAATTCAACAGACTAGGAGGGAAGATTACTTGGAAAGATATTCCAGGGATAGGAGACAGTGTAAACAGAAGTATGGAGGGAGAAATCTGTGGAAACATATACAGAATTACAATATTCCTAGAGGGTACTGGTATAAAATAAGAACAGAGAGACAGAATGGTACCAAATGATGGTGGGCCTTGAATACAAATTTAATGAGTTTGAACTCTGCTTTAGGCATTTAGAGGCCTTTGAACAGAGGTGATGTGGGACTGAAAATCCAAACTAGGGTAAATAGATATAGAAATCATAAGCATAGAAATAATAATTATATCCATGGTATCCCACCAACTGGAATAGTATAGACAGAAAAGAGAAGAGAGCCAAGGACAGAATGAAGTTAGTAGGTACAACAAAGAACTAGCAAAAGAGGCTAAAAGGAGTAATCAAAGAGGCAATTTTTCTTATACACTTTGTTTTTCCAGTGTGGATGCTTAAACTAGTCACCAATATTACCTCAGATTTCATTAAGGAGACCTTGAAGTTTTCTAGGATTTTATCCAGTTACTGCAATATCATCTATGCTCTGATGAAGTACCAGCACTGATAGCGAATGCTTTGGCCAGAATTGCAGGAAAAGAGAGTCACTGTGGTTGCCTGATTCTGCAGTGTTTGATGAGAACCTTGCTCATTTCCTGACTGGAACCACCCTTAGCCATCTCTTCACCTTCAGTTCTACTAACCGAGACCCACCTATTTGAGCAGTAGCCAGCTGCTCCAGCTGTCCTCAGTGGCCACTGCCCCAGCCTCCTCAGCCTCCTCAGTCTCCTCAGTCTTACCACCACCACTCCCTCCTCACTGTAGCCACCTCTACAACTACATCATCCCTCTGGTAAGTGAGATAAAACTGCCAGCAGGACTAGAGGCCACCATCAACCAGCATATCAGACTATAGCTCTGGTCTGTCTACCAGCCTAAGACTAACTGCTTCTACCAGGATGATGTGGCATTAAAGAATTTTGCCAAACATGTTCTACACCAAACACATAAGAATAGGGAATGTGTTCAGAAGCCGATGAAACTGCAAAGCCTAGGAGGTTGTAGAATGGTTCTTCTGGACATCAAGGAATCAGAAGGCAATAACTCAGAAAGTGAGCTGGGTGTATTGAAATGTGCCCTGCCCTGAGGCAGGGAGATGTCAATCTTAGTCAAGAGTCAGAGTTAAACTTAGCAGTGGAAGAATTTGTTCATCACTGAAGATATGTTCATCAAGAAAGGTTTATGGGCAATAACTGAGGCAGAAAGAAAACAACCAAGCTTACAGTTCCAGAGCTGTTAGTTACTATGGACATATGGATTTTTCTTACTTGTATACCTCTATAGCAGATTTCTGTCTGTGTGTGCCTACTTTCTCTCAAATATATTAAGAGTATTGATTGGAGAGTGTGACCCAAATTTATTGTGAACTATGTCAATTGTAAGCTGGCAGCTGTCCAAAGTGACTCCCGTTTATGTGATTTCATTGAAAACTGATACTTAGATGAACAAGTAAAATCTATCAGAGAACTAAATGATCACATAACCAATCTATACAAAATAGGGGCCTGACTTTGGTGTAACAGAATATCTTTTTCACAAGCACACCCTTGCAAACACTAACATTAAAAGATAAACCTTAATCTGATTTCCCTCACAACTGTGAACTGTGGATGTGACTCTACTATTTCAGTGAATGGATGTTTTGTTTCCTTGACCTTTTCATAATCTAGACCCAAAAAATAGCACTATTCACATCACAATAAAGTAATATGGTACAGATGAGGGGAAAATAAGGAATGCTTTCACTGGACTCTGTAAAAGACATCTTCCATGTCATTGGTGAAAACATTAGGTGGACCTTATGATTAGGTTATGTTTTCCTGTTTTATGCCTCAGAAACACATCAAATTTTAGAACTTAGAGTGTTGTATCTCACTTAAGTCAAACCTGACATAGGCCATGACTAGGCAAATACCTACTTGGAACTAAAGGCAACCCCCAGATGGGGTAAAGGAGGCAGAGTCCAAGTTAAAAGACCAATTTTAAACTTAAAAGCTAGACTTGAGTTGTTACCTGTCACTTGTGATGCAGCAAGGTCAGTGATGAAAACAATGAAATCTTGTGTTTTCTACAATACACTATAAGTTTTGTGCCCATAAAGATCTGGCCTGTTGTAGAAAACCATTTACAAAAAGTTTCCATTTTTCCCTCTGATTATTTCATCTAGGCTACTGTTCTGGGTTAGACCTGATTCAGGTCAATTTCTGTAGTTTATATTTAGTATTAAAATAAAATGAGACACTCATAGGTCTTTCAATAGTTCACAAAAGGAAATTTACTTAGCCATAGCAGAAGAATGATATTTGACAAGAATATATATTGAGGACACCTTAGAGGTGATTAAGCTGAGCTGCAATTGCTTATTGTGATAAGCTCATATCTATAGCTCCTTACGGCTATTTTGTACTCAGGTAACCAGGAGATGATGTTAACAGACTGAACCTTTAGGCACTTGATCCAATCAAGTCTTGAGCATTAGTTTCAATATCTTTTAAGGCAAAACTAACTTGCATGCAGGAGGGAGCTTTTTCTCACCACACTCCAGTCCTTGGTGGTAAGGTCTTTAAGGTCTTCTAAAGGACTTTCCACCTTTTAAATAAATGACTTTAGAGCTGTTACTGGTCAATCCTGACCTCCAGCAATCAAGAAACCTGAATAGAAGAAAAGAAAAACTAAATAGAAACATAGCAAAAAACAAACGATATAACATCCTCATGAAGGAGTGACTAAATATGGGAGAATAAAGAAATCCCAGGCTTTGCCTTCCCTCCACCTTTGAAAGGTCTTAATTCCTATGTGAACGATCATTTCCATTTAATAATGCATGATGTCAGGTCTTTGCAGTTCACATAGGTATCTCAATGTAAACAGGGGACCATATGCAGCAACATCAGGACTGCTGCAAAAATGATTCTATTTCCTGCATAGTTGCCAATTCTCATTATAGGTCAGGGAGAATTACCCTGTATCACCCACCTCTTACCTACCAACAAGGACCTTTCTCCTCACTGAGAGCCCCAATAGGGGAGGGGAAGACAGAATCTTTTCCTGTGAGAAGCCTCTAGGGGACTACCCCCTTTCTGTGGTTGATGAGTAGACACTTACACCTCCCTCTTATTGCCAGGAAACAAGTCACCTCCCAATAATGCCACCCTTTGGTCCTCAAAAAGTATTGTATTGGCAGCAATATGGAGGAGATGATCAATTCTAGATTACAGTAAGCAATGGGCTTCAGTTGGCTTGCCTGACCTATTGGTGGTAGTTGGCCAGCAGTGTTAGTAGAGATTGTGTTACCTTTCTTCATGGGGATTGGTTCCCAATGTGAGGGCTCCAAGAGCATGAGTCCATGGATTCTTTGAAGCACCAAAATGAAAGATAATAACTCACACTCGAGTAATTTGTTGGAGTTGTTTTGCACATACATTTTCTTGATTGTAATGGTAACCCTGTGAGGTAGGTCCAATAAGTACTGTCATTCTTATTTTGCAGATAAAGAAAACAATTTCAGAGAGATGAAGTGCCTTGCCCAAACTCATACAACTAACAAAAAAAATCAGCTCAATTAACACATATTTATGAAGTGCTTGTTATGCATTCCAGGGGTGGGGAGCTTGCGGTCTCAAGGTCACACCTTCTAGGTCCTTGGCCTTTCGACAGAGTCCAAATTTTACAGAACAAATTCTTTTATTAAGGGGATTTGTTTTGTGAAACTTTGATTCAGTCAAAGGGCTGCACTTGAGGATCTAGAGAGTCACATGTGGCCTGCAGGCCATAGGATCCCCCACTCCTGTAAAATTTAGGCTATGGGTAGGAATAAAGACAAAAATAAAACAATTCTTTCCCTCAAGGGGCTTACATTCTACTGGAGTGAAATGGAATGTATTCATGTTAGTAAATATGGAGTGTGTGTGTGTGTATGTATGTAAGGTATGTGTATGTAAGGTGCTGTCCCTTTAAGGTATTGACCTTCCATTGGGAGAAGTTTGTTGCTGAGTTAAATCTATTTTTGTTGAGAGTTCTAAAAGAAACAGTTATTTTGTTTCAGAGTTCTGAGATGGTTGTTGCATTTTGAATATGACAGACAGTATTATATTAGAGAACTGGATACCAGAACCGTTCTGCAATGATGGAACAAATGTAATTTCTCTGATTATAGACAAAAGATGAGAATTGCGTTACTTAACCTTAACGTGAGGTGGAATCATTCACAGAGAGGACCCAAAGTATGAATCCAGAAAGATAAAAGGTAGGAGATGTGAAAGGATAGATTTTAGACCTGCATCAACTAAATCTGAAGCTGGAAGTGATAGATACTACAGTTGCAATTAAAGAATTAATCTAGTGAAGCAGAAGAACAAGTTGGAAGCAGAGAATCAGACAAGTCTTACAGTGGAAGAATTGGTTTAGCTGAGACACTGTGCTTAGTAAAGTACGAGTTATGCATAGCGTGGATCAACTTAGCAGTAGAAGAATCTATTCAGCACTGAAGATAAGTCCATCAAGAAGTTTTTGTGGACAATAGCTGAAGCAGAAAGAGGGCAACTAAGCTTAGAGTTCCAGAGTTGTTAGTTAATATGGACACATGGATTTTTCTTGTGTACCTCTATGATAGATTTCTGTGTGTGCCACTTTCAAATATACTAAAAGCATTGATTGGAGAGTGTGATCCAAGTGTATTGTGAACTATGTTAGTAATTCCTGCATTTGTTTTAACATATGAGTGCAGTTAATGTTTTTATTATTCTTTTCCCCTTGTTGTTAAGTAAATAGTTATAATTAAGATCTAGAAGTGTCATTGTTTTTGTGAGTAGCTGACTTTGTAAATGGAAATGCATTAGCTACGGCTTGATGGTTGGGGAAATAGTAATATGTTCCCCCACAACACCTAGGATCCAAGAGAATTTGAGTGGAACTAAATAGTTGTGGTACTTTTCTGGAAACCTAGACCTACTAGTGTGAGAGCAGGTTGGAATAATCTACTTAGACCAGAAAAGTAAGTAGATGTCCACACATCCTGTATGAAAGGAGTGAGATTCTACAACATAGATAGCCATCCCATGCAGGTTAGATATGACAAGTAAGCACAGTATAATATCCAAGCCAAGAGAAAGAGCCCAAACAAAACAGGACTTGTATAGGAAGTAGCACTTCAGCTGAGGTTCAAAAGAAGTTAAGGATTTTAGGAGGCACAATGGAGAAAGAAGGGCACTCTAGCCATAGGAATAACCTATACAAAGGCATGAGGGTAAGAAGTGGGCTACTTTAGGGAGGACATACTTTATGAAACCAGTCTAGAAGGACATAAGAATAATATTGTGAAGTGCTTTAAATGCCAGAGGATTTTATATTTTGTCCTAGAGGAAATAATAAGTTAGGAGAGCGACATGGCCAGATCTGTCCCTTAGGAACAATTGGGAAGATGTATGGAGATTGAGAGGAGGAGGGCACTGAGGGAAGGATAAAAATAGAAGGTTTTTGCAGTTGACTATATAGTAGAGGCAAAAAGGGCCTAAATGAGGGATGGCAGCCATGAGAACAGAAATGGGGGGAGAGTTGTGAAAAGTGTGGTGGAGACTGAATTCATAGGATTTGATTAAGACTATAAAGCAAAGTTCAGAGCATTCCCTACTATGCCATGAAGCACTGGCTTGTGTTCTATTACAGTAATTAAGAATTAAGAATGAAATAAAAGGCAAAAAGTAACTGACAATGCTACTCACCAGATATCCCATAACTGGACTCCTAGTATTATCTCTGTGCTTGTTTCTTTTTCCCTTCTCTGTCCTTTTCACTCTCACATTTGTTTTCTCCTCCCTAACCCACTTGGCCTGCCTCCTATTCTAAGAACAGCTTGCCATTTTTCATCTGTTCATTTTTCCCACCCACCTTTGCATCTCTGCTGACAACGTGTATCTTCCATACAGACTTCTGTGCCTATTTCATCACTCCCATGACGGTTCAAGTTAATTGTTTTCTCAAGATGCACTCTTCTAATGAATGTGACTGAGAATAGGAGCTCACAAGGAAAAGCATTTTGATTCTATTTGTTGACAAGTTTGTTTGAGATTATTACAGCACAGCAGTTGAGGCAGTGGGATAGCCTAAATTACCAAATGCAGACCTTTGAACCCTGTAAAAAAGGCTCCCACCCTATGTATCTACAATGCCTCTCCCTATTTTTCTTTAGGATTTTATCTTGATGGTACCTTTTAGTTTACTTTGCATTAAACTATCTTTCTGTGCATCAAATTATGATTTATATTTCTACATATTAATATTATTTCTGTTTTCCATATGAAGAAACAGAGACTTAGATATATATAATGTGCCCATGACCCAATTCTGCTAGAAGGTCTTAGCTATAGAATTTGAATTCCTGCTATGATGGTGTGATTGTTCAATTGCTTTTAGTTGTGTCCAAGTCTTTGTGACCCCACTGGGGTTTTCTTGGCAGAGGTACTAGAGTGCTTTGCCATTTTTTTCAACCATTTTAAAGATGAAAAAACTGAAACTAACAGAGTTAAGTGAATTGCCCAGGGTCACTTAACTAGTCAGTGTCTAAAGCTAGATCTGAATTCAGGTTTTCCTGACAGGCCTAGCACTCTATCTGCTGTGCCACCTAGCTACCCCTGTGATGTAGTTTTTCTTTAAATGTACTGAATTGAGAATCATGAGACCTGAAATGCTGATGCTTAATATTTACTAGTTTTATGATGCTGAACATGCCACTTTACTTTTCAGAGCCTCAGTTTCCCCAACCATAAAATGAGAACAATAGAACTTGCATGTCCTACCTCATATGGTTGTAAAGAAAGAATTTTTTAAAACTTGGGAATATAATACCCTTTCACCCAGCAATACTACTACTAAGTCTGTGTCCTAAAGCAATCAAAGAAGAGCGGAAAGGACCTATTTGTACAAAAATATTGATAACAGCTATTTTTGTGGTGACAAAAAATTGGAAATCGAGGGGGTGCCCATCAGTTGAGGAATATCTGAACAAGTTGTGGTACATGATTGTGATGGAACACTGTTGTGTTATAGGAAATGATAAGAAGAAAAAAATGCCAAGACCTAGATCAACTGATACAGGGTAAGGTGAACAGAACCAGGAGAATATTGTATATTGTGACAGCAATGTTATAAAGATGACCAACTCTGAAGGTCTTGGCTACTCTAATCAAGGCAATGATCCAAGACAATCCCAAAAGACACAGGATGAAAAATGTTGTCTACCTCCAGAGAGAGAACTGATAAACTCTGAATGCAGATTGAAGCATGCTTTTATTTTTAAAAAACTTTCTTATTTTTTGCTTTATTTTGTTTGTATTTTCTTTTGCAACATGACTAATATAGAAATGTGCTTTGCATGACTTCACATGTACAATTTATATCAAACTGCATGCCATCTCAAGGAGTGGGGAGGAGTAGGAGAGAAGAAAATAATTTGAAATTCAATTTAAAAAAATGATTCTTGGAAAGAATGTATATATAGTTGGGAAATATTTACCTAAATAAAAATAATTTTTAAAAGCTTAGTTGCATAAACTATGCTTCATTAATGCTTCATTAATGCTTCATTAAAATTCTAATTATTGTTGTGAGCACCATGAGGGAAAGAACTGCATCTTTTTACATCTCTGTGTCCACAACACCTATTGTAGGACTTTGCACTTGGTAGATCTTTAATAAATTTCTGTTGAATTTCTGTTAAGAAAAATATCATTCAAGAAAATCCTTACTTTATGAAAAGAAACAATGACAGGTTTGAAAATATTGAGAATTTCTATAGAATTATTTCTCTTGGATTACAACTGAGTCCTTCTCCCCTAGGCCTACCTCAACTTCTGCAAAATAGTTGAAATATGACAATTTCATGGGCTGTTTTGGAGTTTTTTTTGACCAACCTCATTCTATGAGTTTGGTTATTGCTTTCCCTGGAAGAATTACTTAACTGTTGGTCTTGGCTCAGGGAAACTTTTTCATTACATTGAACAGAAAACTTACAGAAAAGCAGCCTGTTTAGTCTTCTGTGAAGCAGATTCTATTTTGAGAATGGCCTTCTTATTTAAGGCTCTAAGATCCAGTACGTCTTCTTTCAGTGGGAGCAGGAGAGCAGCCTCTACTCTACCCACTACAATTCTTGGAACTGGAACCAGGGAAAGAATATTCCACTTCCTGAATTCATTGGAATGCCTTTCAGCAAAGTTGTAGTAACACTGCTACTGTCTAATGAAGGAGGAAATTACAAAGCTATCATTCTCTCAGGGTTGATCTTTCCACAACAAAGAGTTGTTTCTTTCTTTCTTTCTTTTTTAAGAGATGGAGAATATTCTGACAGGCCTCACAAAAATGGCAGACATGAATCACTGCACTGCAAGATTTATATGAACCTTTTAAATGTTCTTCATCACAAGTACTATGCCAATGCTATTGGAAATCTATTGAAACAGCTTGACATGAGAACAACATATACATGACAGATGTCACAGTAGACCATGTATATACTTAGCTCTAATTCCCCATATGAGCTTCAAAGGCTACAAAGAGGAAAATTTTAACCACATGAACATACATTTTTATATCTGTGTGTATCAGAGATATAACATACACACATATGTGCACACTGTACTGACAGTTGAAGTGTGCTTATTCTCACAATATACACACAGAGAGTAGCCTGCTAATAAAAACAGTACCTATGTTACATATATAGAATCATTTGCAACAAATATTTATCAAAATGGTCAAAGGATATGAATAGGCAGTTTTTAGATGAAGACATTAAAGCTGTCTATAATCATATTAAAAAGTGTTCTGAATCACTATTGATCAGAGAAATGCAAATTAAAACAACTCTTACGTGCCACATCAGATCTATCATATTGGCTAGTATGACAAAACAGGAAAATGACAAATGTTGGAGAAGATGTGGAAAAAAATTGGAACACTAATGCATTATTGGTGGAGTTATGAACTGATTCAACCACCCTGGAGAGCAATTTGGAACTATGTCTAAAGGGCTATAAAACTCTGCATACCCTTTGATACAGCAATACAAGTACTATATCCAAAAGAGACCATACAAAAAGGGTAAAGGACTCATATGTACAAAAATATTTATAGCAGCTCTTTTTGTGGGAGCAAAGAATTAGAAATTGAGGGGATGCCACCAATGGGGAATGTCTGAACAAGTTGTGATATAGGAATGTGATGGAATACTATCGTTCCATAAGAAATGATAAGCAGGTGGATTTCAGAAAAAACTGGACTTACATGAACTGTTACTGAGTGAAGTGAGCAGAACCAGGAAAATATTATACACAGTAACAGCAACATTGTGTGATGACCAACTTTGATAGACTTAGCTCTTCCCAGCAATGCAATAATCTAAGGCAACTCCAAAAGACTCATGATGGAAAATGCTATCTACATCCACAAAAAAGAACCATGGAGTCTGAATGCAGATTGAGGCATGCTATTTTCTCTTTGGTTCTGTTTCTCATGCTTTTTTATCTTTTTGTGCTGATTCTTTCACAATATGACTAATATGGAAATATGTGTAATATAACTGTACTTGTATAACCTATATCAGATTGCAGGTCATCTTGGTGGGGGGAGGAAAAGGAAGGGGGGATTTAGAACTCAAAATCTTATAAAAGTGAATGTTGAACACTATAAATAAATAAATACATTTTAAAAAATAAATTTCAAAAAGTAGCAATAAAAAACTGCAAATATTTTTCAACGATATTGTGTCTTTGAAACCATTAGTAACAATACAGTCTGATCTTTAAACTCACTTGTCAACTTACTATCCTATCCTCTGCAGACGCTCTTTCAAATCTTTTCACCTCTCTTCAATCTTCCCATGGCTTCTTCTTTCCTTCCTCTCTCATCTAAAGACCTCTGTGTCATATTTTACAGAAATAAAATTGAAATCATGCCCTATGAGTTCCTTCTGCTCCCTTCTTCCTCATCTCATATCACTTACTTGTCAGAAGTAAGTGATCACTTACTCCCCTTTCACCCGTATCTAACATGATGAAGTGGCCCTACCCCTCACCAAGGCTAATCCCTCTACGTGCTCAAGAGATCCAATTCCATTTGGTCTCCTTCAAGAGATTATCCCTTCTGTTACTCTCACTCTTTTACTTATTTTCCATCTCGCTCTGTCTACTGGCTCACTCTCTACTGCTTCAAAACGTGCCTATGTTTTCCCTATCTCCAAAAAATAAACCCTTCCATCTTTGTTAACTACCATCCTATATCTCTTCTGCCATTTGTAGTTAAACTCCTTGAAAAGTTTGTCTACAACAGGTGCCTACACTTTCTCTCCCCCATTCTTTTCTTAACTCCTTATGATCTGATTCCTGATTTTAACATTCCACTGAAACTGCTATCTCTAAAGTTACCAGTGATCTCTTCATTTCCAAACCCAGTGGCCTTTTCTCAGTCCTCATTATCCCTCACCTCTGTCACCTTTATTACTGCTGATCACTCTTTTCTATTTAATATTCTCTTCTCTCTAGATTTTTAGGACACTGCTCTTCCCTGGTTCTCCAACTCCCTGTCTAATCATGCCTTAGTCTCCTTTGCTGGGTTCTTCTCCAAATTATTCCCTTTAACTGGACTTTACTTTCTTCTTTTTCTATACTATTTCACTAGGTGATCTCATGAGCTTCTATGGATTTAATTATTATCTCTTTGCTGATGGTTCTTACATCTACCTATTCTGCCCCAGTCTCTCTGCTCACCTCCAATCTCAAATCACCAGCTGCCTTTCAGACTTCTCAAACTGGATATCAGTAACATCTCAAATTCATCATGTCCAGAATAAAGTTCATCTTTCTCCCTAAACCCTTCCTTCTTCTGCCTTCTTTATTATGTTATGGTAGACTGAAACATCATCCTCCCAGTTCCTCAGGCTCACAACCTAGGTGTCATCCTTGATTCCTCTCTCTCTCTCTCCCTGTCCTTCCCCTCCCTATCATATCCAACCTGTTGTCAAGACCTGCTGATTTCACCTTTGCAGCATCTCTCAAATATACCTCCTTCTCTCCTTTGACATTGCCATCACTACAATGTTGGGCCTTATCACTTCACACCTTGGCTATTCAATAGCCTCCTTAAGTCAATCCCCAGTGAAATCTATCCTCCATTCAACCACCAAAATGATTTTCCTAAATTTTAGGTCCAACCATGTCACCACCTCTTACTCAATCAACTGCAATGGCTCCCTGTCCCCTCCAGGACCAAATTCAAAATTCTCTGTTTGGTCTTCAAAAACCCTTCATAACCTAGCCCCCTCCTACCATTCCAATCTTCCTACAACTTACTCCCCAGTACATTCTCTCTGATCCAGTGATGCTGGTCTGCTGGATGTTCCATGAACAAAATATTCTATCTTTCAGTTCTGGATGTTTTTTCTGGCTGTTCCCATGGCTATAATGCTCTCCCTCCTCATATCTGCCTACTGAATTTCCTGGCTTCCTTTAAGTCCCAACTAAAATCTCATCTACAGAAAGTCTTTCTCTTAACTCTAGTACCTTGCATTTCTTAATTATTTCCTATGCATCCTATATATAACTATTTTGTACATGTTTGTTTGCTTGTTTTCTCCTCTATTAGACTGGGAGCTCCATGAGGACAGCGACTATCATTTTGAATCCCCAGAGTTTGGCATAGTGCTTGGCACACAGCAGGTGCTTAATACGTGTTTATTAACTGACTGACAGTAAGCTAAGTAGAAGGATATAGGTTGAATGGACCAGGTGGGATTCTAGACTTAAAAGTGAGTCATAATAATAGAGGCAGCACTGAGAAGGAAGCCCTGGACTTAAGAGTTTGAAAGACCTGGGTTCATATTCTGCCTCTGATGCTCACTACCTGTGCCACCTTAGACAAATATCTTAAACTCCCCCATTCTCAGTTTGCTTATCTGTAAAGTATGGTTGTGGGAATATATGGCCTCTAAGGTCCTTTGCAGTTCTAGCCCTATGACCTATGGTCTAGTCAGGTGTAGATGTGCTGCAATATGCGATCATAAGAAAAGTACCCTGTGCTAACTAAATCTCATCTTTGGACTGATAAGAAGAAATATTCAGAAATGTTTAAACCATGGGAACTTAGGGAATTATAAGAGATGTCTTCTTTTCAATTTAGAAATGGAAATTAAAATTCACTGTTAAAGAGATCCACTCAAACAAATTTGGCTCTATCTTTCTATAAAAGTAGGAGGTGATATGTGCACTGTAGTTTCAGGGAGAGAGAGAAGGCTGGCATGCCCTCAGACCTCTCCATTTTTGGAGATATCTGACAGGACATCACACACTTACACACACACATAGAGTCTACTCAGTATGAAATTTCCATCCTTTCAGTAAACAAGAGAGGGACCAGACCTGTAATTCCAATGAAATTAGGAAACTCTCATAAACAACGCAGGCTGTCACCTTCTCTTCAAGGAGTTGCCTAGGACCTGAAGTATTTAAGTGACTTGTCTCAGGTCACACAGTCAGTAAGTATAGAGGGATGTTTTGAAACCAGGTCTTTCTTCCTCCAAGGCCAGTTCTCTATCCACCATCCCATGATGCCTCTCACTTTTTCCAGCAATCAAAAAAAAAAGTACTAACTGGGCATCTATTATATTCTTGGTATGGAACTTAGACATTTCTAAGTTGGTAATTTAACTGAAACTGCTATCTTCAGATCTTTTAATTGCCAAATATAATAGTCATTTCTTAATTCTCTTCTTGATCTCTCTGTGATCTTTGACACTGTAGATCACCTGCTTCTCCTTAAAACTCCCTCCTCTATAAGTTTTCCTGACATTGATCTCTTCTTGCCCTTCTCCTATCTATCTGCTCACTCCTTCTCAGTCTCCACTGCTGGAATTTCATCTAGGACATGAGTGTGCCCTGGGGCCCTGGCGATCCTTGCACCTGGTACTCCATCTCCAATCTCCATGTCTTTGAAGTGTCTGTCCACTGCCTCTTATGTCTGAAATATTCTCACTTCTTCATTCTGCCTTTTAGAATCTTCACGTCTTTTCAAGACAGAGCTCAACTCTCATGTTGCCTTCTGTAGGAGGTCATTTCCAATCTTCCCTGTTGTTAGAGCCCTCTCCTCTAAACTTAACCTAAACCAACTATCTATACTGTATATACTTACATCTTATATCTGTATATATACCTATTTATTTACATACTGTCTCTCCCATTAGAATAAAAGCGCCTTGTGGGTAGTGACTATTTTTGCCTTTCTTTGTATATATATCAAAGAGGATGAATGCATATATATATTTCCTTACTTGACTTTCATCTAAGCAATCACATAGATGACTCAGGGGTTTGTATAGTGTGACGACCAAAAATCTTCTAACTGACTGCAGACTTAGGGACTGCTGAGCCAGAACTGGGTATTCCAGAAAAAACAACCCATAACTTCACTGTTTTCACCTAAATCTTCAAGGAGACAGGACTACTTAGAACTGGCACAGAGAATCAGCCCCTCAATAGAGAGCATAGCCAGCACTCCTCTCCTCCACAAATCTACCTTTCCTTTGATGAGTAGCACTCCCAGATGGATGTGTTGTTTTCCAGTGGTTGAGCTTCTCTGATCTAGGCTGCACTGTCTGCTATTAGTCCATTCTCTCCGATTCTAAACTTAATGTGAGGGAGGAGGGAGTTAGGGAGAGAAACAGACAGGCAGATAGAGATAGAGACACACAGAGAGAGGTAGAGAGACAGAGACAGAGACAAGAGTGAAACAGAGACAGAGAGGAGCCCTATCATTAGCCTCCACTAAGAGTGATTGATTTCCTCTTAGGCACTTACTTGGAATCCCCTAAACTCCAATTCCTTCATCACAAGACTGGTTGACTATTTTTATACATAGCCCCAATAAGTGTGAGTGATCCTCTGAACCAGTAATTTTGCCTTCTTTTCTCACCCAATCCAACAGGTTCACACCTTGTAAAGAGAACATAAAATATTTCATTTATACATCTTAAACTTCACAAATCCCATTCACTGACTAATCCAACTGAAGTAAGAGGCGGAGCCCCACACCCACCTTTGTACCCCAAAGCTGAGCGCAGTGCCCAGTACAACAGTTAATAAAGTCCTGTTGAGTAATTGACTCATAGTTAGGAGTTGTTCTGCTTTAGTCCTGGAGAGCAAATCAGAACCAAATGGGTAGAAAATGTCAAAAAAGCCAATTTAGTTGGTTTTTTAAAGGAAATACTTCCTAACAATTAGAGCATCAAAAATGAGATAGGATGACTAGGTAAGTGGTTCCTTCTCACAGAAGGCATGCAAGCAGAAGCTCGATCATCATTTCACAAGTATTTGGCATAGGGATTTGGGGGGAAGTCTTAGCAGATGACTTCCGAGGTGATCTCTGCTAACTTAGATTCTGTGACTTAATTACAATAATCTGAACACG
Organism: Bettongia penicillata ogilbyi; assembly: GCA_023548195.1. NCBI lineage: Eukaryota > Metazoa > Chordata > Mammalia > Diprotodontia > Potoroidae > Bettongia > Bettongia penicillata. The sequence continues at coordinate 12,522,724 of JAJHZJ010000318.1, forward strand.
TAGTGATGAGGTACTGACTACGGCAATGGAAACGGGGCAAGCAGTGCATTCCAGACATATCTCAAAAGCAAATTTGACAGGGCTTATTGATAAATTGGAAAGGGAGTACAAAGGAGAGGGATCAGTTAAATATGGTTCCTAAAGCTTTCAACTAGGTGACTGGAATAAATGAAGAAGGTTTTTTTTTAAACATGTTGAGTTTGGAGCGATAGAAAAACATCTAAATGGAAATGTACAATTATGACTTGGAGCATTTAAACTCTGGAAATGTTAGGTCTATCAACCTAGGAACTTTTCTACTATTTTTCCATATAAACATGCAGACAAATATTAGAAAATAATATTTAGAATCAGAAAGGATGTAATAGAGATATAATGTAAGTTAGGTGTATATTTTGTGTTTGTGTATGCATACACACATATATGGAAGAAGCAGGGAGAATATGAACTAGAAACTAACAAGGCTCTGATAGGGCTAAATGTAGCGTAATAAAGGATTAACACTTTTGTTGTTGGCAGAAATACATAATTAAGGCAGGACGTGGATGATTGCTTAGTTTTAATCCTTACCTCTAGTTTCATTTGAAGCCAAAGAGGATCTTTGGAAAGCGGAATGCCCCATTTTTACAGGCTCTGTTTAGCTCCTATGCGAGTTTGGGGAAAATTCCCCAAAATAGATTTGAGTTAGAGTCTCATTATTTTGGATTTAATAGGAGTGTAAAGGAGTTGGCACCAGAGGAAGAATGGTCAAAAAGTTAGACAATTTTTATATAGCCTTTATAATTTTATGTAGATTTAGTTTTATTCTGTGAAGTTTGTAGTACACTGTGGGCCCTTAGTAAATGCTATTAATTTTTTGCTGGTTCTTTTTCTGTCTGGATGAATATGAAGACTTTCAGAAGAGTACTGGTTTTGGACACAAGTCCTAGCTTTGATATCATCTACCTATGTGAACTCGGAAAAGTCAGTTCACTCCTCTGTTTTGTCTCCTCATTTATAAAACAAGGAGTTGGACTAAATGATTTCTGAGGGCCATTCCAACTGTAAATCTATAACCCCATCATCCTTAGTTAAGTCGTCAAAACACCAAAGCTCTCCACACGAGGAACTGTATTTTCTCTTTTCTCCTTTGAATAATTATTAGAGAATAGTAGGTACTACAGAAGTAACTAGATAACAGAAACTCAGCAGATAGTAGCAGAAAGCAGCCTTGTGACAGTAAGACCAGGAGATATTATGTAAAAAACAGAGATGCATCATTTAGCAGAGAACAATGAAATGATATAACCAGAGGATACTGGCAGCTCTGTTCCATTAGAAGTATATGTTGCCCTGGCCATGCATGAGCTCTGACTACATGGGTTCTTGATCTCTGTACCCTCCATATACATTCTCCAACTACTAAGGTTTCTTGTGGGCACTCCTCATGTGCTCCTTGGTCATATATTCCCTACATAGTGCCATCCACTTGTGTTCCCTGGTTATTATTGGCACTTCCCCATGGATAGCATGGTAATCTCTGAGGAAATGCACTCAATGTGTAAATGGAGGGAATCATTTCTTGCTATGCTACAATGTTTTCTATGGGATTTTTTTGGTTTTTTTTCCCTCTGATATAATGTTTGATTATACAGTTATAGTTATCCCTTCCACATTGTGGAGATTAGGAGCATGGCACCTCATCTTACCTAACCCCTCACTCCATGATCTAGAAAATCCGCATAAAATTTTTTGGCTCTGCTTTCATAACAGAGAAGAAAAAATTGTGTATATTTATAATATTAAAAGAAAATATGTTGATTTTATACAATACTATACATATATCTTATGCATTTCTGAGTTTTAAACATTTTCTGTGTCATTGGCTGCCTTTCACTTGTCATCTGTGGGTTTCACAAAACTCCCCAAAAATCTCCATTTATTTTTTATACTGACCCATGATATATTGAAGCCACAATGGGGAAAATTGCAATGTGGAAAGGATAACTCTATATCTTTTGCTTATTAACATGTCTTCTGGTTGGTTGGTAAAAAGAAAACATGACGGTGGATTTCATTTGCTGTAGTTTTGACTGGGTCTTGATCCACACAGTGCCTTGAGACTAGGTAGTATTTCTTGCAGCCCACAGACAAGGGAGAACCCTAGATGTTACATATAATTTGTAAAGTATGCTATTTATTTTGTGAAGTTTGTAGTGCACTTTGGACCCTAGTAAATACCATCATAATTAAATTCTCGCACTAACACAGAGATCACACAAGCTTAGTGTTTCTTTCGCAAGTCATTTTACAGTAGAGTAAATGTGTTCAGTGTACGCCAAATATGGTAGAGAATAAACACCTCAAGAAATACCTGCTTTTCTTAAAACTAAAATAATTCTTTTCCTTTTTTCTTCTTCCTTTAAAATTTTTTCTCATGCACTCTCCTCTCACTTTCTAAAATTTTATTCAAAATTTCAGTTAATTTACCTCAAAAAAAGTATTATATATATATAAACAAAGGAATAACTAGAAGTGGAAAGAAACCTTTACTTAAATGGGAATATTTCTCATCTAAATTTTTTTTCATATTTTTAGTTCTATGGCATGCAATATGCAAAACCATTTTTATAGTAGAATAGTAATCTTAGTTTTTGAAATTAATAAAAACAACAGTATAGTCTCCACTTTCTTCAGGGTTTCATTTCAGTAGTAATAATCTCCCCACTACTTATGAATTAAAAGGAAAAAAAGAAATATTATGCTCCTGCTAGGTATGTTCCTAATGTCTCCACAAATGTGTTTATAAAGCTTTGCTATATTTTCTAAAAAAGAAAAAAAATTCTTATATTATCCCTACAGAACACTTCTGATCTGTATTTTATGAAATTGTAAATTCCTTTAGTTTCAGAAGTTGAGGAAGTGCCCTGTGAACACAATATATAACCAAATCAAATTGCTTTAAGGAAACCACTTCCCCAAAATTAGATAACTTCATAACAATAATAATTGCAATATTCCTGACAAATTATCAAACATCCTTCATTTGAAGATGTGATAAAAAGGGGAAACCTATTATTTCTTGTGACAGGTTTAATAGGAGATAATAATAAGGTTTAACTATAGGGAATAATTGTTTTTAAAAGTATTCCCAGTATTCTTTGATTGGTTTCAGGAGTACAATAGAATTGACCACATACAACCTACCTTCCTTATATCTTTGACTAAGGATAAATGAATGTTTTATCTCAAATAAGCTGGAAGGTGACACAGTGGATAAAGTGTCAGTCCTGTAGTTATGAAGACTTATCTTCCTAAGTTCAAATCTGGCTTCAGACATTTATTAGCTGTTTGATCATGTGCAAATCACTTTACCCAGTTTGTCTCAGTTTCCTCATCTGTAAAATGAGTTGGAGAAGGACATGGAAAACTATTCAGTAACTTTGCCAAGAAACCCCCAAATGGGTCATGAAGAATTGGAAATGACTGCATAACAAAATCTTAAAGGAGAGCTCTCGGAGACCTCTAGTAATATATGAGATAACAGTTTTGGATAGGTTACAAATCTCCTTGGAGAAAGCAGAACTGACAGACATATCTAGAGTTATAATGATTATAAATAACATAGAAAAAAACTTATTTTTTTCAAATATGCATAGGCTATATAAGGAAAGAGTAAGGAATATCGATTCATAAAATACTTTTTTCTTTTGGTCTCCCTTCTGAACAGCATTTATCTTTCTGCAAGTCCTGGAATTACTCTTGAACTTATGATCTATTGCATTTCTTTTAAAAAACCTTATTTTCCAGGCTTTATAATGTGGCTAGATTCCAATTTTTCATAAAATTTAAATCTAGCTGCATTTGATTTTTTTCCTGTAAGTGATGGTGAAATGTTTCTCCAATTGCTTTGGCTATTCGAGAATTATTGCAGAGAAACGTTTAAAAGAAAATTCAAAGGGAATTAGATTATTTTGTTTTGCTGACATTGCAACTTGGGGGGGCACTACTCTTGTTTATGGTGGTTTTTATTTTATAATAGTGATAGTTTCAAATTTTATTTTTTCTTTGGGTTTAGGGTTTTTTTTGCTACTTTCAGTTAAGCATTATTTTATATGTTATCAATAAGAATATGAACTATTACCTTTCAAAATGTAAAGTTTTGTTTTTAATAGAGATGTTTGCTCCAAAAACATGAAAATGTTTAAAATATTCAATACAGCACTTATTATGTCTACTATGTCCCAGATACTGTGCTGACAACAAAAACAATAATACAACTTTCCGTGTCCATCTCATACATCATAGTGTGCATGCACACACACACACACACACACACACACACACACACAAACACATGCTCAAAATCATCACCTAATTTCTGACTCCATGGTGATAACCCTTTCCAGACTTCACTGAGCTGGCCTATAATAGCAGAAATAGTCTGCATCGGGTCTATATTCAAATCCTTTTTGGGCTCGTTGAAGCTACAAGAACTTGCATTCCACTGACATAGTCTTTAAGAATCACATGCTTATATGGTGAGCTATCATAGGAAGACATGGGTGGAGTTGAAACATTTCTAAATGGCACTCATAGATAAATTCTCAAGATATCAAAATGAGGGGCAGATTATCAAGTCCAAGATCACAAATGATATCTTTACTAAACAAAAGCAACCAATAAGTTGTCAGTTAATTAGTATGTCAATAAGCATTTATTAAGCACCTATTGTATGTTAGGCTCTGTGCTAAATGCTGTAGATACAAAGAAAGGCAAAAGACCTTTCTCTCAAGACCCCCTCTATCAAGGAACTCATGGTACAATGGGAACAATAACATACAGACAGCTATGTACAAGCAGGATATATACAGGATAAATTGGAAATATTCATAGAGGGAGGGCACTAGCCTCCTTAAATTCAGGGTGACTAGGAAAAGTTTCTTGTAAAAGGAGGGGATTTTAGCCAAGGATTGAAGAAAACTAGGGAAGCAGAGATGAGAAGGCAAAGTGTACAGGCATTGAAAACAGTCTGGAGATGGAGTATCTGGGGCAAGGAACAGCAAGAAGGCAGTGGTCGGATTGCAGCATACATAGGAAGAGTAAAGTATAAGACGACTGGAAAGGTAGGTAGGGCGGGTAAGAAGGGATTTCAAATGCCAAACACAGGATTTGATGTTGAAACTGGAGGTGATAGGAAGGCATTAGAATTTATTGAATGGGAGTTTATTGAAAGGATGTGACAGGATCAGATGATAATTGACTTTTGTACCTACTTTCCCAACTCTATAAAATATTTATGAGAAGAAATCAGTGAATAATCTGAGGGTATACTTGACAAAAACGGAGAAAGGAATAAATTTGTAGACTTTCTACAGGTTTTTCATGCATTTTTTTTAGCTAGTAAACTCAATCACAAAACTCAGAAGTGTACTGGATAAATAATAGTCTGATGTTCATTATTTATTGTCTTTTTAAAACACTTGGCTCAATAAAACAAAACATGACATTTAAGGTTTTCCTAAGATAAGCTATCTTTTATGTATAGTTAAGAATCATACAAGATTATGATTTTGAAGATCCCTTAGTTTAATGAATATTAGTATCAAATGAGACATAAAATAGGGAGTTATACATGCATTAATGGTATTCAGTGATGGCATGGCATTGAAAATTTCCTGTCTGGTGTCCCAACAAAGGGAGGCTTCATTATCAGTAAGTAAAGTTCTGCAAACATTCAGAGCTATAGAAGACATTGTGCTACTTGCTTTGATATCTAATAGACACCCAAGCCTTCTCAGTGAAATGCATGCCAATGTGAAAGGGATACATCAAAGCATTCAATCTGGGAATGTAAAGGAAATAAGGTAAGTAAGAAACTTGTGTTGCTCAGACTGTGGCAGAGAGCTGGAGAGGAAGTTCTCTGAGTTGTTCTGTTAATATGTGTATTTTGACTGAGCACTGAAGATGGATTATGAGCAGAGCACAAAATTTAGAGAATAGGTTAGTTGTAATGAAAAAACTGCAATATTTTCAACAACTCCAATCTTCTCATTGCTGCTAAAGTCCATCTCTTTAACATCAATGTTTTCCTGTAGAAGCTAAATGATGTAAAATAATGGAATATCATTTCCTCAGAAGAATTAAAACTGTGAATCATCCAGAGGGCAATGGATATGATGGCATTTGTAGGTATGTTACCAATGATGAACTTGCAAGTTAAAAGCAATATAAAGATGAAAGACTGTATATGACAGAGGAGGTGAGCCAATTTTGTATCAAGAATGATGGGCAGCAGTTAGATAGCCCTAATGATACATGAGGCAGAAAGAGATTAAGTGACTTATGCAAGGTCACACAGCTAATAAATGTCTGAGTTTGGATTTGAACTCAGATTTTCCTGACTTGAGGCCTATGGCTCTCTTCACCGTACGGTCTAACTGCCCAAGTGACCTGCCTAAAATTGCACAGCTATTAAGTGGGAGAACTGTCCCCAGACCAAACTGCTGCTAGACCCCATATTTCAACATATGAAAATTGAACTTTATAAGCAAATAAATTGATAGATGCTTTACTAAAAATTCTTTTGCTTTAAAACAATGCCCTGTGGTTTCTTTAAATAGCAGGCTTTCCTGATATATTCACATACAATCCCACTTGCATTTTGTATAAGGATAATTTACCTATTTTGTGTGAACTATTGCACACATACACACACACACACACACACATACACACATATAAAATACATCCTAAAGCAATTTAAGTGAACATTTATAGGAGATAAGACACTGTAGTCAGTTCTCTAGGATACAAAGATTAGTATGGTCCTTGCCCTGAAGGAGCTCTAAAGCTGGAAATATAGACAGTCTGTGAACTTAGATTATTTTATGTCTGAGATAATGGAAAAATGCTGGAGGACCCCTTAATTCTCTTGAAAGAAAACTGTACTTTTTAAAATCTATCATCCCACTATCTCAGAAAGTAAATTTAATATCAAAAACAATAATCTTAGAGCCTGACCTTCTGCCATGAACTAAAGGAAATTTTTATTTAGGGCTTTTTACCTGGGGCTTATTTTATCTCTGTCTGGAAATAAGTTGGAGATAGGAATGTCATTATAGGATCAAAATGAATGATTGAGAATGAGTACTAAAGGTCAGCAACAGCCAACCACTTCACCCTGGACTTGAAGTGTTTCATGGTCTTAGGTTGTAGAGGATTTGGGGATTATCCAATCAAAAATAAACCAGAGAAACTAGACAGGCATTCTGTTGGCGTCTAAGAGCAACACACTTATAAAAGTTTTAGAATCATAGAATATGAGAGCTAGAAATTCAATTTCCAATTCAGCAGAAACTAAGTACTAATATTCAAGGCATTGTAACCAGGTGTTAGGAGCACAGTAGATAAAAAAAAAAGAAAAGTGTTCGGTCTTTGTCCTCAAGAAAGTTATTCTCAGCTAGAGCTATAAAAAAATAAAGAAAAAGAAATGGAAGGAATTAGAATAGGCAATGAGGAAACAAAACTATCACTCTTTGCAGATGATATAATGGTATATTTAGAGAATCCTAGAGAATCAACTCAAAATCTACTTGAAATAATTAACAACTTTAGCAAAGTTACAGGATATAAAATAAACCCACATAAATCATCAGCATTTCTATATATACAAAGTCCAGCAGCATGAGATAGAGAGAGAAATTACACTTAAAAACGGTTACATTCTTCTAAGGGACTTCAGAAGTCATCAGATCTAACCCTACTCTCCCACTCCCATTTACAAATGAGTAAACTGAGAGCTTAGAAGGAAAAATTACTTGCCTGAGTTCAATTCAGCTAATGGCAAAGCCAGTAATTCAAATCCAGGACTTGACTCCACTCTTAACAATACACCATGCCCTTGTGAAGAGTCCTTGGCAATTTCTCTCTTCTCTTCTCCTCTCTTCTCCTCTCTTCTCCTCTCTTCTCTTCTCTTCTCTTCTCCTCTCTTCTCCTCTCTTCTCCTCTCTTCTCCTCTCTTCTCCTCTCTTCTCCTCTCTTCTCTTCTCTTCTCTTCTCTTCCCTCCCCTTCTTTAACTTTTTCTCCTCTTCAGAATTAAGTATTTAATAGTTTATAACAAACAGGAAGCTATTAGACTTCTTGTGGCTGTTGTCCTTCATTCTTAAAGAGGACCAAAATGAACTAGGTTAGGGTTGGTGTACAGTATGTCCAACTGTGGTTGATCAGACCAATACAAACTCAGAAGGCTCCATCACAGGTCAGGTACAAATAGTTCATGTGAACATTTGGAGAGGAGATATCTCTAAGTCTGCACATCTCACAGCTCTTTTGAGCTATTGCAATTCTGCTTTGTTCACAGAGTGCAGCACCTTTTTTGATGCAGGTGTGCCATGCTGGGTAGTCCAGTGTCTTCCATGTATCACGATCAATTCCAAAATTCTTCAGAGAGAACTTGAGAGTGTTTTTGTATTGTTTCTTCTGACCTTCAAGTGAACACCTGCCTTGTGTAGATTCTCCATAAAATGTTTTTTCAGGCAAAAGTACGTTTGGCATTCAAACAATGTGGTCAGCCCATCAGAGTTGCCCTCTCTGCAATAGAGTTTGAATACTTGGCAGTTCACCTCTAGAAAAGACCTTAGTGTCTGGTAACTTATCTTGCCAGGTGATCTTCAGAATCTTCCCAAGATACTTGAAATGGAAGTGATTCAGTTTCCTGATATGGCTCTGGTAGACTGTCCAGGTTTCATGAACATACAACAATGAGGCTAATACAATGATGTCACAAACCTTCAGTTTCGTAAGTAACCTAAAACATCTTTTCTCTCATACTTTCCTTCAGTCTCCCAAACACTGACCTCTGTCAATGCATGCATCAACAGCATCATCTATGAAATACCTAGAAAGTATGCTTCCAAGGTAAATGATATTATCCTCAGTATTCAAAATTTTTCCATTTTTAACTGATAGTGCCACCTATGGATGGTGCTGGCTGATGGAGAACTTGTTTTCTTGGTGTTAATTTTTAAACCAAAATTAGTACAAGTGACAGAGAATCAATCCATACTTTGTTTCATCTCAGTCTCAGAAGCTGTACTGAGTGTACAATCATCTGCAAACAGAATGTCACACACCAGCTCTCCCTCCACTTTAGTTTTGGCTTTCTGAGTACTATCAGTGCAGTAGCTGACCTTGGTGATGTTTCTGTCCTCATTGAAGGCATCTGATAATATCACTGAAAACATCATGCTAAAAAAAAAAGCATGAGATTAAGCACACAGTCCTGCTTCATTCTATTGGTGACTGGGAAAGTGCAAGACCATTATCCAGAACCAAGGTAAGCATACTATCATGAAAATCATGTACAATACTGATGAACTTCTCCAGGCAACCAGATTTTGCCATAATTTTCCACAAGCCCTCATGACTGACAATATTAAAGGCCTTTATTAGAATGACAAATTCAAAACCTTTTCTTCAACTGGAAGTTCAGCTACAGAGGAATTGACTTCAACTTGTAGTATATGGTCAATGGTTTCAGCATCGATTGATGACAGTCTGTGGAGAATACTGTAGAAGTGTTAAACCCATCTCTCCAAGATCATGTCTTTATCATTAATCAATGTAGCTCCATCAGGACTGAGTAGTTGAGATGCACCATAGGTCTTTGGCCCATAAATTACCTTCAGGGCCTCATAAAAGTGCTTTGGATGTTACTAACAGCATAAAATGAATTTCATCTGCCTTCTTATTGAACCAGGAATTTTTCATCACTCAAAGTTTCATTTGCGCTTGGAGTTAAATGCTACCTTCTTAGAGACAAATGAACTATCCTGCCGGTAAACCTTGTGGAGTTCTCATTTTTCATTTAGTAACTTCTGAATTTCCCCATCATTTTTGTCCAACCAATATTGATGTTTCCAAGTCTTTTGTCCCAGATGAATAAATGAAAATAAAAAACCAAAAAAACCAGATTTCTCAAAGCTGCCCACTCCTTTTCTATTATACTGCTGCCAACAGTGTATTGGTTTAGCTTTCAATCCAAGTTAGAGACTAACTATTCATGCAAGGAGAAGTGCTCTAATCTGGTGACACCTAGACCAATCCCATATCTTTAAAGATGAGGAATCTGAGAGTCCAAGGATTTAAGAAACTGACTTGGGATCACTCAGGTAGCATGTGGCAGAAGTGGGATTTGAACTCAAATCCTTATGCTGTCTTTTCTATAAGGGGGCAGTGAAAAGTGGGAAAAATTTTATTTCTTTAATAGTCTCATAAGACAACAGCTCATAATAATAATGATAAGAATTTTATGTTTCAAGGATCTGTGAGTTCATTCACACAGAACCTACCTCCACCAAGGCCTCTCTGTGCTTTAGAAAATCTTTTTGAATTTCTATGTTAAAAAAATCACTTAGCAGCAAGCACTCTTGCCATAAACCTCTCTGTTGTCCTCAGACAACAGACATATGGATAGTCTAAAACTAGAAGCCTTTGCACCTTGATTTGAAGCATGTTCCATAGCTTGTGATTCACTGTCAAGATCTTCAAGAGCTCAGGGTTACCTTTATGCTAAGATGATACATTAGATTGGGGCAGCTAGGTGGTGCAGTGGATAGAGCACCAGTGCAGGAGTCAGGAAAACCTGAGTTCAAATCTCACCTCAGACACTTGATGCTCAGTGGCTGTGTGACTTTGGGCAAGTCACTTAGCCCCAATTGCCTCATCCTGAGTCATCTCTTAGTCATCCTGATGAATATGTGGTCACTGGATTCAGATGGCTCTGGAGAAGTGAGGTTGGTGACCTGCACAGCCCTCCTTCACTCAAAACAAAGTCAAGTGCAAGTCAAGTCATCATATCTCTGATGGGATGGTCTTCTTCTGCAACAAAGGACAAACACACACATTAGAATAGGACTTCAGAGGAGAAATCCTTAAAAGGTTTACAAAATACTGTATCAGGAGGACCAAATTTATTGTGATTAAATATAATTTATTCCATGCCAAAAAGACGATTTAATTCTTTGGACAAGTCTTATTGGTCAAACATTCAACAATCAATTAATAAAGCAATTTAAGAATACACCAAATCCCAGAAGTAATCCAACACAGGCTGTTTGATGAACTTAACTGGGCAAATAAGTCAAAATAGTAAAATCCATTTATGTGGGTAGGACAACAGGTATCCCATGATTGCTGATGCCCTTGGGCAACACAGCATTTTGTGTGTGTTTAGGGGTTGAGAGAGAACTGGGGAAGGTCATTCTTATGATTTCACTGGTATAGGAAAATTTCCAGAGAAGAATCTTCCTTTCCTAATGCAGATCAGTAATTGTTCTACAACTTACAATATTAAAGAGTTTCCTGAGAAAATGAGGGGTCATGGTTAGGGGCAAGAAATGTATCTTTATCCCATTTCCTCTACACAAATCTCAATATACTTTTTTGTTTCTTTCTTTCTTTTTACCCAAGCCATGATTTTGAGCTTCAGTGAACTCACCTACTCCAGTCCCCTCATTTTATAACCTCTAAGCAGGTTAAGTCATTTGCGCAAGACTTCCTACATCATCAGTCCTCTTCAAGAATGAAGGAAGAACAACATAGATACTAAGTATCAGGATCAGAATTTGAAACCAGGTCCTTTGACTCCAAGATGGTGTCCCTTTTTCAGTCTACCTCATAAGGGAGCATCTGATGAGACACTTTTTGTACCAGTATAGATGATTAATTCTCTGCAACTTATACAAAATAAACAAACATGGTACTGCTTCTGAGATAAGTCTCCCAAATAGCACCTGATCTCATGATCTGAGGTACCTAGAAAGTTGTTGACATGATTGGGGTGGGAAGAAGAATCCAGAGGGGCTGTGCTTCTAACACTATCATTTCATGAGCCCTCATGGAGTGCTTTCCACAAATAATCAGTTACAAGTAAATGTATTTACTGAGATAGCATAGTAAGAAAAACTAACCCCCAAAATCCCCCTAAAAGCCTGGGACACCCATAAATACACCCAGGTCCATAGGAAGAGTGAACTAAAACTTAGAATAAAACAGCAATGAGGCACACATGTAGTAAACAAATGAGACAGAATAGTAACCTACAACTCAGCATTTTATTTTCTGGAATTCCTTTCTTGAGTCTCTAACTGGTGTTTCAGTATCACTTTGTCCTGTATATCACTACTTCTGGCTGGATATGTTGTCTCCTTTTAGTTACATCTTTCTGATCCTAGTTAGATGTACTATTTGTTCCTGGTCTTGTGTCTCTGATTACACGGCTGAGAAAGGAAAAGGAGAAGAGAGAGAGAGAGACAGACAGAGAGACAGACAGAGAGACAGAGACAGAGAGAGAGAGACAGAGAGAGGAAGAGGCAGAGAGAGAAAGAGAGAGAGAGAGAGAGAGAGAGAGAGAGAGAGAGAGAGAGAGAGAGAGAGAGAGAGACTCCCCAAGAGCAATTCCCTCTCTGGGATTTTGAGCTCTTGAACTTGGAGTCCTTGGGGACTTGATTGGTTCACCACTTGACTGACTCATTTGTATACATAGGTCTAGCTAATTCTTTCAACCAATCACAAGATGTTTCCTGTGTGGCCTTGCTTGCTTTCATCCAATGACTCTAAGCCCTATAATTCTTTCAAATTGATTTTGGGCTTGTTTTGTTATAGTAAAGTTGTGGTTCATTTGAATTGCCCAGAACTTCTGTGATTACATTAATTGTAAAATAAATAGATATGTAGTTATCAACGAAAGAAAGAAGCATATTTTGAAAGTCTTATAGAAAGTTTATGGAAAGAATACTAAGAGTTAGAAAATCTGGTCATATAGTAATGGGAGTTATGCTGTGGCAGCTCAAGTCAGTTCACTCTTTCATGCCTCACATATGCATGTCTGCACAAGAAAGAGATCATATAATGCCAGATTCTCATTATAGATAATTCTGTGAGAATTTTTTCTCTGAGTTACCTTGGTTAAGAATCTATTTCAGTTCACCCAAACTCTCTAACAAGAACAGGGAGTTCACTCTTTCCATTATATTCCACAGTAGTTGAGCACTCATTAAACCCTGGGTCCGGTTCTGGACTCCACAACTTGGACGGGACAGGGAGAACTTGGAATGAGTCTAGAGAAGAGTGGCAAGAATGATTAAAAAGCTGGCAGACAAATCTTGTGAGGAATTGCTAAGGGAACTGGAATTCTTTCCCCTGGAAAAGAGATAAGACAGGCTGTATTCATTACCTACAATGTCTCACATCTCTATTTTTAGTCCTGCAACTCCCATTTTGAAGGCTTGGGAATTTGGAGGATTATTAGGAAGCATTTTCTTTTTACTTTGGATGGCCACTTTCTCATTGATGTTTCCACTTTGTGGACTATGAGGGAAGCATGCCTGGACATGGTTTTATTTCTATAGCCTATTTATTCAATTATTTCCCCATCATGTACATTTTCAAGATCAAAAACTAATCCTATAACAGGGAAAGTAGTCAGTTTCTCCCTTTGCTTCTACCACACACCTAAATTATATTTGAGTTATTTTGAGACTTTATTTGATTGCTGTTTATGCTCAGAGAGAATTCTGGGTGAATTCACAATATAGGAAAGCTGAAACCAGAAATATTTAGTTTGATGTAATAGATATTTTCCTTGAAAAAGTTATAGAAAAATAGAATTTTTGTAAATTGAATTATGTTTTAAATATAGTACAAAAGTTTATTATTTAAAGACAACTTATGGTGAACTATTGTGTTAATCCAATAACTCTTTTGTTTTGAAAATGAATGAATAAATGAATGAAAAAACATTTATTAAGCTTTCACTATGTACCAAGCATAATGATAAGTGTTGGAGATACAAATATAGGAAATGAAGATAGTCCTTGACCTTGAGGAGCTTATATTTTTTAAAAAATTTATTTGTTTTCAACATTCATTTCCACAAAATTTTGAGTTGTAAATTTCTTCCCCATCTCTCCCCTCCCCCCAAAACACTATGCACTCTGATTGCCCCTTCTACCATTATGCCCTCCCTTTTAACATCCCTCCCTTCCCTTATCCCTATCTTCTCTATTGTCCTATAGGGCAAGATAAATTTCAATACCCCATTATCTGCATTTCTTATTTCCCAGTTGTATGCAAAAACAATTCTCAACATTTGTTTCTAAAACTTTGAGTTCCAACTTCTCTTCCTTCCTCCCTTCCCACCCATCCCCACTGAGAAGGTAAGCAATTTAATATAGGCTATATATGTGCAGTTTTGCAAAGGACTTCCATAATAGCTATGTTGTGTAAGACTAACTATATTTCCCTCCATCCTACCCTGTCCCCCATTTCTTCTATTCTCTCTTTTGACCTTGTCCCTCTCCAAGAGTAGACTAGAACCCAGGCCTGTTTACTGTTAGAATTCCTTCCTGACAATTTCTATTGACAGCCTATTTAGCAGAGCTATCCTTAGAGTGGTGAGTGAATTCAGAGGTCAATTAAGTCATCTTAGAAAGTATCAAAGACCACAGGTATCTCTTTAATAAACTCAGAGAGTTAGAAGAAGAAAGTTCTCATTAGTAAAATATGCAAATTTTATGAGAGAAAAAATAAGCTTTAAAGTCAAAACCAGGAGGATTCTGGGAAGGGGAGATTCAGGAAGTCAAGTTAACATTCAGAATGAATCACAAAGGTTCATATTTTAAGTGTAATAGGTAAGTGCAGGGTTAGACTATTACAGAATCCAAAAATTGGAAAGGGCCTCTGAGACCATCCAATCCAATCAATACCCAATTAAGAATCCCTTCTATAATGTCCTTGTCAAATATTCCTCTCTTCTTTGCTTCTTATCTTTCAGTGATAGGAATCCTACAACCTCCTTGAACACAACTAATTCTACTTTAGGATAACTCCAATTGCAAGGCAGGTAGGTGACTTGGTTGATAAAATGGATAGAATTAGAGTCAGAAAGAAATTATTTCTAAGGGCAGCAGTGGATAGAGCGCCAGCCTCGGTGTCAGGTAGGACCTGAGTTCAAATATGACCTCAGGTACTTACTAGCTGTGTGACCCTGGGAAAATCACTTAACTCCAATTATCTCGAAAGAAAAAACTGACTTTAAATCCTGTCTCAGGCACTTGCTAGTTGTGTTGCCCTGAGAAAGTTACTTAACTTGTCTCAGACTCAGTTTCCTTATCTGTAAAATGTGAATCATGGTAGCATATACCTTACTATTAGCTATTGTGGGGAACAAATGAGATATGTAAAGTGTTTTGTAAATCTTAAATTGCTATATAAATGCTTACCTATTATTAAGGAAGTTTTTCCTTCTCTCAGGTTTGAATCTCTCTATAACTTCCACCTGTTCCTTCTAGTTCCCTCTCTGAAACCAAGCAGAACAAAGTTAATTTCTCTCCTACATGACAGCCCTTCAAATTCCTGAATTCCCTTGACCTTCTCTTACACAAGTTAAACATCCCTAATTCCTTTAACAATTGTCCTTGGCATTATGGCAGCTAGATGGTGCAATGGATAGAACACAGGACTTGGAATCAAGAACCTTTCTCTTATTTAGTGCAAATCTGACCTCAGACACTTATTAGCTGTGTGATCCTCAACAAGTCATCTTACTGTTTCCCTTAGTTTCTCATCTGTGAAATGAGGTGGAGAAGGAAATGGCAAACCACTCCAGTGTCTCTGCCAAGAAAGCCCCAAATGGGATCATGAAGAATCAGACATGCCTGAAAAATGACAACTATGGTATGACCTCACCTTGACCCTTTAGCATCCTAGATACTCCATTTTGCATGCACTACAGCTTTTCAAGGTTATTTAAATATGGTATCCAAAACTGAACAAAATATTTCAGAGGGGATTTGTTTAATTAGGGCAAAGAATCACCTCTATGTTCCTGGAGCTATGCCACTTAAGTTTAATCTAAGGATTCATTAGCTTTCTTGGCTTCTGCATTGAAAGAAGGAATCCAGGGCAATCCTGATCACCTTAATGAGTTTCTTCAATATACCTGGCAAAATCATAAAGCATGGGCATCTAAGGGGCATCTCCCTATGGAGGAAAGGCATGTATACAAGTGTCCTGTTGAGATCTTTTCTGATCCCAGTGTTATTGGGAGTTTGGGAGCATGTCCAGATCACCTAAGATCCCACTTATGTGGGAGATTCGTAGGACCTGCTCCTGTGAGACAGGAACACGGGCTCTTTCCTGTGCTGGTATACCACCAGGGAATAGACTCTTTCCACTAGCCACATACCTAGAACTGTGGCTTTTAAATCTACCTGAGTAAAGAACAATCTCTCTCTCTCTCTCTCTCTCTCTCTCTCTCTCTCTCTCTCTCTCTCTCTCTCTCTCTCTCTCTCTCTCTCTCTCTCTCTCTTCCCCTCTTTGTCTGTCTCTGTCTCTCTCTTCCCTTCTCTGTCTCTGTCTCTGTGCATCTCTGTCTCTCTTTTTCTCTCTCTCTGTGTCCCTCTCTCCCTCCAGTGGTTTGTAAGAGTGAAGGACTCATTCACTTACGTCAGATAGTTCATGAACACCATGGAGTAATGGACAAAGGCCTGAGGGTCGTCCGTCTCTTCTTGCAGGCCAAGTGATTCTGAGAAATGGGCTTGGGAATGAGCAGGATGCTATCAGAAAAACCTGGAAAGACTTACATGAGCTGATGCAAAGTGGAATGTATTGTGTACAAAACAATACACTATTGTAAGATGATCAGCTGTAAATTACTTAGCTATTCTCAGCAATACACGACAACTCTGAAGGACTTAGGATGAAAAATGCTATCCATCCCCAGAGAAAGAACTGATGGTGTCTAAATATAGATTGAAGCATACCTTTTTATTTTTACCTTTTGAGTTTTTTGTCTGTGTTTTCTTTCACAGAATGATTAATATGGAAATATTACTCCATGTGTATAACCTATATCGAATTGCTTGCCTTCTCAATAAGGGGAATGGGGAGAAAAGAAGGGAGAGAATTTGAAGCTCAAAGTTTTCAAAATGAATGTTAAAAATTTTTTTTACACGTAATTGGGGAAAAATAAAATACTAAACAAAATTTAACAGAGACATAGACTTGGGGTTCTGACCTTGTTTCATTTCTCCTTTTCAGTTCAGAAGGATATGGAGTTTTTAGATGTGGAAGCTTGAGCCATGGGGACCTTGGAACCCAGGATTCCAGGCTAGATGTTGGAACCAACCCAGTGGGGAAACCCTGAGAAACCAGAGTCCTAGAATGTAAGCCCAAGAGGAACTTTGGATTTGGAACTTGGCAAGAAGAATGCTATACAGAAACTGAGATACATTATGAATGTCATCCCCTTCAATTCCTCAAAGAAGAAGGTGGGCTGAGGCATTTCACCCTGAAGTGCTGGGGATAAATTGTTTATATATTGCTCTTGTTATACCTTTAAAGTAAATATTCCTTTGTAAAAGCTAATTTGATTAAGTGGTAAAATGGAGCTGGGGTGGTTTAACCCTCAAATTGGGGAGAACATAAGCAGTGGGGCTTGAGTCAATGAGAGAAAGAAGATATCTTCCCCCCACCCACAATCCCTTGAATATTTATGGAGAGCCCTGGAAGAGGTGTGAAATACACCTGGCTGACAGTGGGACCAGAGTAATCACTGTTAGACCAGTGGAGGGCAGGGGGGAGTGGAAGCTGTCTCCTGAGCCTCCTGAGTCAAGGGAGAGACTCTTGTCCAAGGGAAACCCCCACTCACCCCTGCCCTTCTTGGTCTATTTAAAGCAATCTGGCACAGGCTCTCACTCTGTTTGGGATTTCCTCTTCACGTTTTCCTTGTATCTTCTTCCAAAATAAAGAAACTGGGTAGAAGGAAATTATATTTATCCTTTCTTCTCCTCCACCTAAGAAGTAACTAATAATGACTTAGAGGTGAGCTGCATGTGACTTAATAGAAGAGTACTTGGCCTTCAAGTTCCTATCTGTCTTCTGGCTATAGATTGTCTTCCCTAAGTGCAAGTTAGAGACTAGAGTTCCTATGAATATGGATAAGGATATGGCAGCAGCCAGGGCATTAGTAAGAGTAACTGCAGAAGCATATGAAGAGGGAGACATGTGCTTGCACAAATCCTGAGAGAAGAGAGACTGAAAGTGAACTTTTCTAGTATTGGTAGTTATCTTTTGAGTGGTCTCAAATTTTTGATTTCCCAAATTTGACAATTTCTAAGCTTGTAAGTTTGGGTTTCAGTCTCCTAGGGAGAAAAAGATTTCCTTGAGCACATGTTTTTTGGATAAAGAAGAGTATCGTCAACATGGTTTCTATAGTTGGAAAATTGGAGCTTTGTCATGGGAGACAAGAATATATGGACCTTGTTGCCTTTACCACTGCTGATGTGAGTTAACTCAGACTGTGCAGGTCTAACAGTAAAGGAATTACTTGTTCAGCAAGACCTCCAAAGTGTATTACTTTCTGTGGGAGGTCTAATGTACTATTTGATCGTCCTATGCTTCTGTATCTTTTTAGGGACTCCTTAAAGTCTTTTGATTCTTAGACATGTGCTGTGGTGGTGAAATAATGGATATCTCATGCAGCCTTAAGGACGTGCAGCTATTGGGATCTCTATTATCCATATTTTGGGAAATCTAGACATGAGTATACAAAGTTGGCCTGGAACACTCCAGGCAAGGATGATAGCCAAAGTGATTCCATTAGACTATGAGCTCCTTGAGAGTAAGGACTATTTTTTTTTTTTTTTTGCTTTCTTTGGATCTCTAGCACTTAGCACCATGTTTAGCACATTGCAGGTCCTTAATAAGTACTTATTGGCTGGCTAACTGTCAGGGATCAACCCCCAGAATCAGACGAGAGGTTACATTTTAATCTTGATTTATACTGAGCTTGAACAATATGAAAATTGTAGAAGATTTTTCAGGTGAACTGCTGTCTAGCCATGCTCCTTTCATCCCATACTTGTGAAGCTGATTTCTTGAACCTAAGCATATAACTTTACATTTATCCCTATTAAATGAGCTGTTGAAGAAAGTGAGTGAGGCAAAGAAATATGCATTCCTTGATCGTGGGAATTTTGCTTCCTTCAAATTGGGATGATTTAAAAATTATGTGCTACGGTCATGTAAAGTTTTCTTGAGAGTAACTTTTTAATAAACAATTTTTTTGATACAAAAACAACTGCAATGATTTATGGTTAATAATGTTCGTTAAAAGAGGAATGGGACATGGCCCTATCACCCAGAAGTAAAGATGATGATGGTAAAGAGAAATTAATATAATGCCTCCACTTTTCTACCAACTCCTAAGATTTATGAAGACTTTCCTGGACTACAATTCTGGACATATTTCCTTTTAGCAGCTATGTTCCTTAACTACCCTTTAACCTCTTTCTCTTTCATTCTTCAATCTTTGTGTCCACTGATAAAGATTAAAAACATAAATCTTTTCATGGTTTGACCAGTGGGTAAGTGGGGCTGAGGGAATTTGATATGTCTATCATTGACCTTATTTGGAAACCCACTGACTACCCAAAACTTTGTATGTCTCTTACGGGTCTTATCATTTCACCCTTTTATTTTAGTTATTTGCATAATTTTCCCTCTCCTTTAATATATTTATTTGTGTGGTTGAAAACTTCTTGAGGGTAGGGATTATATCTTGTTTTTCTCTGTGTGTGCCACAGTACCTGTCACAGTGCTTTGCAGAATACCTGTCTTCAACAAACATTTGCTGAATGAATAAGCAAATTGCTTGGAGAGGCATCATCTTGAATTTTAGAGAAAATAAACACCTTGAATTTTGATCTTATAACCGTCACACACTACTGCCCCTCAGGGGATCGTAGACCTAAAGTAGAGAAGCCAAAGCTAAAATGAAAATCAACTCTTTTAATGTCAAAATTGCAGAGCAAAAATGACAAGGTGACAGCTTTAAGTAGAGTATATTATCATCATGGTGTGTGCTGATTTAATCAATATACAAGATGAAAAACAATGTTTTTCAAGGCAAATACTCTTTAAAGGTTATATTCCATAACTTCATCATCTCTGCAATAAAATATTCTTAACATTTTAAAAATTGATTTCTTCGCTGTTCTACAAAAGTCTCAAATTGGCTCCCAAGAATCAAGTTTTGATAGATTCTGACAATTTTTCAACAGCTATCATCTGTTGTCTCTAATGCCATATTTTGTCTGAGACATTTTTCTTAAGTAAATTAAAATCCACTAAAGCTACACAGAGGATTATTACTGAAGAGAACATTTTCTCTCAATTTTCTTTGCTTTTGAAATCTTGTTTTCTTCTTTTAAGCATCTATCAATCCCATCATTGCCACCAAAGGACTGAACTTAGAACAAAAAGTAATTAGGAAACATAGTGACTGAGTGTGTGATGAGATTTCATTTCAGCATCTGTGTCTCATGAAGAGAAGGGCTTCTTGACTCTTCTACTTACAGTGTTTCCCAACTGGATTGGATGTAATTTTCAAGTAACAAGTGACAAGTATATCACCAGGACGAATTTTTCTTAACTGATTACATTCGCTAGGCATCATATTGTTTTGGTTTCTTTCCCCCCATCTGTAAACCTTAATAAATTTATTGTATATTAGGTAGGAAAGGTAGATAAGAAGGAAATTTGTTGTTTGTCAGGTATGAAGGAAAATAAGACAATTTTGACAAAGAATTTTTAACATCTTCTCCTGAAAATTTTTAGTTTTTAAAATCTCTACCCAAAATTAATCAAAATCCAAATTAAAAAAAATGTTATCTCTAAAAGAATGGACAAAAAAATAACCAATTAACATATAAGTGGCATCCTGGGGATAGAAATATTGGGTTTTGAGTCAGGAAGATCTGAGTTCAAATTCTGCCTCAGGCACTTACTACCTCTGTGACCCTGGGCAAACCACTTTTTTAGCTTGAGTTTCCCCATCTGTAAAATAGAGATAGTAATAGCACCTCCCTCCCAGGCTTGTCATGTGCATCAAACAAGGTAATGCATGTAAGGTGCTTTCTAAACCTTAAAACAGCATGTAAATATTAACTCCTAAATCTGGTCAGTTTCTAAATCTGAGTGTTTCCATTTGTCTTACATCCTTCAATCCACCAATTTTTATTAAACCACTACTGTATACCTGTGTTAGGCACTAGAGATACAGACACAAAAAAATAACTAATCTCCATTCTCTCTCAAGTAGTTTATATTCTATTAGAGTAGCAAGTCGTGTCATTATTTCTCTAGTGTCATGGTCTGTTTCAAAAACAAAGGACGAACACAACTACAAGACAACGTATGTTGTACTATGTATATAGTATGTATATACTATGTATATAGTATATAGTACTATGTATATAGTTACATGAACATATCTACATACAACTACATGTATATGTACATATGTGTATATTTGTAGACATAAGCATGTAATATAATGAGGGACTGGCTGCTGAGGGCATGGTCCTTAAGAGCACGTTCCAATTTGCCTTCCTGGTGCATTATACAGAGTATCCACAGTATTCTCTGTCTACTGACAGTCTAACACATGGAACTTTAGGGAACCATTTTCTGGCCATGAGTAACTGTGGAGCTGTGAGTGAGTATCTGATGATGGAAAGCAAATGAAAACTGGCTGCTGAGCTGGAACTGAATGTGCAAGCAACAGGTGTGGGTAGATGATTCCTCTTTCAAGTGAGAAAACTTCTGTGAGCCCCTGGAAAGGAAAGAGACATCAAGGTCCATAAATGTGGCATTCTGTGTATCCATGGATGTATAGCATCTGTTTATTCTCTCTCTTGTGTTTATTCTTTTCTAATTGTAGGTGACTGAGTATTCAAGGACATAATTGATCAAGTGACAACCTTGTGAACTTCAAAAGGTTGGAAGGGTCACTAGAGATCCAGTAAATGAAGTCAGGAGCCTACTCTGCTGATAACCATAACAGCCAGATCTGGTGAGGATCCTATGCAGCAGCTTGAGTCAGCCCAGCAGTGGGGTAACCCACAACTAAGACTGGCTTGCACAGATGTAATCAAGCCAGATGTACATTTGGTGGGAACTCCAAGAAGAGAGAAAAAGCTTTTCAGGGCCAGGCAGTGCCCCCCAATCACCCTGTTCTCTCTACTGGTGCCCCAATACCTTTGTGCTTCAGACTGGAGCCCACTCTTCTCAGGGACTGAGTGTACAGAGGGGAAGGTTTATCCCAAATATGGGAGGCATTTGGAGCTTTGTGCTGGCTATACCTTCTCAGTAAATATAACTTGGTGAAAACCAATTGATATTAACTCGTTGATATTTATTGATATTGCAGGGAGCACAAAGGATATGTACTCATAAGCAATAATATTAGAACCCACAATCCCTCAGTTTCCCATAAAACCCCATAAGTTCTATGATGCTGAGGGCAACAGTATCAACTCTGGGGGCACAAACTACCTGTGGGAGTAGGAATTAGGAGACTGAGCCCCAAAGGGTGTTTGTTACATGTATGTAACTATTGACCACCTTTGCCTCAAGTGTCTTCTTGCTCCAAGTGTATGTGATTTTTCTTAAGCACAAATATGACCATGTGGCTTCTATCCATACACACATATATGTACATATATCCAAAATTATGCAAGAATTTTACGTATACATAAATAAATACATGTACATACACCTTATAAATATAAAAATAAGATATATATGTGTATATATATATTTATATGTGTATATATATGCATACATACAGACCTTATGTATGTTATGTATGTATATATTCCCATACATGTGACTGTGTATCTATATATGTATGTACTTCCATACATTTTGGATATGTGTGAGTCTGTGTACGTATACACATATGGATATAGAAACACATATATGTATTTATAAATACATATATGCATATGGATGGGAATAACATGACCATATCTAGACTTAAGAAAAATCATTTTGGCAGCTATGCGAAAGGTTCAGTAGAGCAAGGACAGACTTGGGGCAGAGCGCTCAATAACTTAGGGAAAAGGTAACGAGGATCTAAACTAAGATGGTTGCTGTGTGAAGAAAGAAGAAAAAAGGTACAAAAGATGTTGCGGAGGTAGAAACAATAAGGTGTTGTAACTGATTGAATCTATGGGGTGAGGGAAGGTGAAGAGTTGAGAATAACCCTGAGATTAAGGACCTGAGACACTGGACAAATTATGATTCTTCCTGAAGACAGAAGGAAGTGTGAAAAGGGTGGGTTTGGGTGAAGAAATCTGCTTTAGGTTGAGTTTGAGATGTCTCTAGGGTATCCAGTTTGAAATGTC
This sequence comes from Bettongia penicillata ogilbyi, assembly GCA_023548195.1. NCBI lineage: Eukaryota > Metazoa > Chordata > Mammalia > Diprotodontia > Potoroidae > Bettongia > Bettongia penicillata. The sequence goes on from JAJHZJ010000318.1 coordinate 12,545,959, forward strand.
CGATAGGTAGATAGTGAATGTGATCGCAAAGCTCAGGGGAGAGACTGTGTGCGTGTGTGTGCGTGTGTGTGTGTGTGAGCTGTGAATCATCTGCATCCATGTAATAATTAAACCCATAGGAACCGATGAGGGCACCAAGAGAAAGAACATAAAAAGAGAAGAGAGCCCAAGACTCGGAAGAGAGGCTTGGAGAACACCCACCATTAGGTTTATGATATGAATGATGAACAAGCAAAGCAGTCTAGGGGTGTTGGGGCAGGTAGGAGAACTGCTATGAGAGGAATGTCATGAAAACTGAGAGAGAAGAGAGAGTACAGATAGAAAGGTCAACAGCGGGAGGTTCTGAATGATGGGGATTGAAAAAAAGAAACCCACAAGATTTGGTATTTTTGAGAGATCATTGGAAACTTAAGAGTGCCAAGGTCAGAAGCCAGACTGAAAAGTTGAGGAGTAAATTTACTTGGCTTTGCTCTCCCCCTCTTCCTGTTTCTCTACATTCATCATGTTCATCACAGTGGTTATTCCTTCAACAAGGGGCATGTACTTTGACACTAATTACTATCACAAAAAAGTGACACTACATATATTTTTGGTATATATGGAGATTTTTTTCATATCAATAGCTTCCTTGTGGTATAAGCCTGATCAAAGGATATGAACATTTTTTCATTTAATTTACATAATTTCACATTGCTTTCCAAAATAACTCTACTGATTCATAGCTCCACCAGCAATGTACTAGTGTGCCTATCTTCCCAGAACCCCTACAGTATTCATAATTCTCATTTTTGTCATCTTTGACAATTTGCAGAGTATGAGATGAAACATCAGTGTTATTTTGATTTGCCTTTCCCTTATTGTTGATTTGGAGCACTCGTTCAGATTGTTCTTAATAATATACAATTTTTACTTTGATAACTATTTATATTTACATCCTTTGATCTTTTGAGGAATGGCTCTTCTGTATGTGTGCACACATGTGCATGCTTGTGGGTGTGCCAGTACATGTGTGTGCATATAGGTGCACATATAAGCATAAAAATCTTGGCTACTAAACCCTTACTAAGAAAAATTGATGCAAAAAGTTTTCCCCCTTTTGACTACTTCCCTTCTTAGCCTAGGTATAGGAAGTTTGTTTTTGTAGAAGCCAAGTAAACAATATATACGAATGTAACAATATAAATGGAAAATACAATCCTCCCCTCAAAAAATTAGAAGCAAATACTGCATAATTATAAAGAATAGGCATGACTTAAAAAAAGAGAAACGAGAAGATACTCCCAACATCCCACTTTTTAGAGGTGGGAGGTCTACAGGTGTTGAACAATGCATATAATTTCAGATTTTTTGATTTATTGAAGCATTTTTCAGTACAGCCAAATTAGCTTTCAATCCATAAACATTTATTTAGTACCCACTATGTGCCAAGCACTGTGCCAAGTGCTTGAAGCATTGTGTTCCAACAAGACAAGCCATCTCTTTTCTCTATACTTTTGCAAACTCTCCTGTCCTCTGAATGTCCCTGTTATTTTTTAGAGCAAACCAGTCACCCAGGTTTGCAACCTCAGTGTCTCCTTACTCTCATCACATATACATAATCAGTTCCCTACACAAAACCTCTCCCATATCTCCTTTTTTCTTCACTCACAGCTACTACCATTCTTCCCCTTGGCCAGAAATTCCAATGGAATTCCCCCATCTTACTGGTGAGGCCAGGACAGCAGACTGGAGTGTGGTCTGGTGAGTAACCCCTTACCCCAGCAGAGATGGGTTCTTTCAAATTTTTTTTCTACTTGAAATAACATTTATAGTCAAGGAAGATCTCACAGCTTTTGTGACCAGAGGAGACTTTCCACTTAAGAACTTTTTTCATTTAATTATTATTTTATTTTTTTCTCAATTGTATGTATACAAAAATTTTTAATATTTGTAGGGACAGGTTCTCTAAAAAAATTTTCCTACTTAAAATAACATTTATAATCAAGAAAGATCTCACAGCTTTTGTGACCAGAGGAGACCTTTTACATTAGGACTTTACTGTAATTTAATTATTATTCTATTAAAAATTATCTTTACAAGTAATTGGGAAAAATAAAATATTAAAAAATTTTCCCCCCTCAATTAGATGCAAACAAAATTTTTTAACATTTGTTGGACTGGGTCCTAAAGGAATATGTTTCTGGATGTTATTAGTGTTGGTTAGATATGGTTCAAACTGAAAACCCTTAAATAACTGAGTACTAGAGCATTTTTAACTGAAAAGTAAACACTTTGCATAATCAACTATAATAACAGTGATTGAAATGTTATAAGTAAGGTAGAAATAATATAAACATTTACTGTACAACTTCTACTTGTGGAGCATTGAGTTAAATGTTGAGAATATAGCAAACTGTTATGTTAGATACCCTATACTGGAGGACTTACAATCTAGTGGAGAAGACAGAACACATAAAGATTGTTTTTAAAAACTAAGTCACAGAACTAGGAGGGATTATAGAGACCCTCTAGTCCAATGCCTTCATTTTGAAGGAAATTGAAACCCAGAAAGATCTCTTGTCTTGCCCAAGATCACATAGGCAGAAAGCTCCAGAGGCAAGCCTCTACCTAAGAGTATATACTCTTTCCGCTGTATCACAGCTAGGCAGCTAATAAGCAGTGCAGAGAGCAAGTGCTGAAGATTCTAGAAGTCAGGGGTAGGCACTGAGGGCAAGATTATCAGAAAGGGGTTAGGGAGAAGGTAAAATCTGAGCTTTGTAAACGAAGAGAGGAGGTGGGGTGGGACATTTCAGGAAGAACATGAACACTGAACAAATAGGGAGGTAGGAAGGAATTCATTAGATGTATTTGGGGTACAATGAGCAGACTGGTTTCACTAAAGCAGAGGATCCGTTTTATCCGCAAGTGAGGATGGAGAAACAGGTTGTTATTATTCTGTTGTGTCCAACTCGGTTACCCCATTTGAGGTTTTCTTGGCAAAAATACTGGCAGACTTTACCACTTCCTTCTTCAACTCATTTTACAGATGAGGAAACTGAGGCAAACAGGTTAAATGATTTGCTCAGAATAACACAGCTAATGTGTCTCTGAGGCTGGATTTGAACTCAGGTCTTCCTGACTTCAGGCCCTTTGCTCTATTCACTGCTCCAGATTTACATAAACAACAGATCAAACGAAGTCTTCCCAGATCCATAAACCTGAATACCGTAGAAGCTTGATATGATAAAAGAATGGAAAGTTCTCCCAGATCAGGAAACCGTACATTTTCATCTTTTTATTGCCAGAGTCCATCACAGACACTTCATAGCCCTGGGTAAGTCATTTAACCTTTTTTTTTTTCTCAATTTCCTCTTCTATAAAATAGAAATAATAAAAGCACCTACCCCACAAAGTCCTTTGCAAATGACAAAGTGCAATATAAGTTCTAGTTATTAGATATTAAATATTTCTTGAAGTAAATTGCTTAGCCTTAACCAATAACTATCCCCTGCCAGCAGCATCGATGAAAGACAGATATACCTTTTGGCAAAAGATGCTTTTATGGTAGTCCTTACTATATTGTTAAGAGAAAAATAAATCCCAGTTAAGTGGTGTATCAGCAAGGACCCCAACATACACAGGAGGGGCTTCTGTACAGGTTCTTAGATTTGCTTTTCTAAAGGGAAAGCAACTGTTGAGGGGTCAACAATCACTTTAATCAAGCACATATATCATTCACTTTGTTCAGGGGAAAAAGTCAGCACCCTGAAATTCAGAGAAAATACAGAGAAATAAAAATCAACAGACAGATCCAACTGTCTGACCATGCATACATAGTTACCAGACAGAGAAGCACCAACATCTGAGTTTTCAAAGCTGGAGGGCTCCTTAGAGACGCCCAGAGTCTCATCTGGTGAAACAAACACTTCCAATGAGTAAACCCCAAAGTAAAACCTCATCTCAGAGTATTTATACACTTTTCAGAGCCAGAGGGCATCATAACCCCTGAGAACCAGTGTCTCATTAGAAAATTAACAAAAGGTGTGGGTCTCCTCTAATCAAGGTTCCCTTAGTGGGCCAGCCCATCAATGAGTAGAGAAGATATTTAGCTTTCATAATTGTTATTAAAAGTGGCACAATGGATAAAGCCCCATGCCTACAGCAAGGAAACCTGAGTTCAAATCTGGCCTCAGATACTTACTAGCTGTGTGACCCTGGACAAGCCACTTCATTCTGTCTCAGTTTTCTCATCTCTAAAATCAGGTGAAGGAGGAATAGCAAACCACTCCAGTATCTTTCACCAAGAAAATTCCAAAAGGGACCACCAAGAGTTAGACATGACCGGACAACAACTACAAGTCCCCAAATGAATAAAAAATAGTTTTATATGGAACATAGAAATAAGCAATTCAGCTGATTTTAAAACATATTCCATTTAGATGTGTGCCTATTTCCTATAAATAGACTGAATTATTTCCTATAATAATAAACTAGAAAAAATGAATATAATATTTATAAGTAAGAAATTCCTGCAGATAATAAAAAACTTTTCTAGTATATAGTAAATTTAAACTAAATGATAAAGGACTATAGATGAATTCCAGTTCTACTGACTGAATCAAGACTGACCTAATGAAGACACTATTGTAGATGTATGTTATGTAGATTACTCAGGTATACCATTTTGAAAGAATATAGACATCAAAATGAGTGAAGCAATACAGACAGAAGGAATCAGTTATATGAACATGCAATTTGCTTACTTGAGTAAAGATGGGAGCTTGTTAAAATAAGTGTATGATATGACTAAGTTGGGTTGAGAAAAATCCAAAATATGAGCATTGGAACTTGCCCAACAGATAAATCAGTGGCTAATTATTCACATTACAAGGACTTCACCACAGAGTTCCTTTAAATAGTGAGCATTCCTTACCACACTTGAAATATGGTTCAACTTATCAAAATTCAGATTCCACATGGTATTTAAGGAACATATCTGCTTTTTTACTCTTTGCATCGTGTATAAATACAAAGACAAAGCAAAAAGCAATCCTTTTGACTTCCTGAAGAACATGGTAAGCAAACTGGAAGAAATATTAAAGAGACTGTATCTAAATGTTAGTTATATTTCTATTTAGAACTTAAACTGAAGCAGAGAAGTAGAACAACATAGCAAATTTTAGAAACAGCTAGTGCTAGAGAATTTAAATGGGATAAAAGGAAATAAAAGCAAAAGAACAAAAAGAAAATGAAAAAATCCAAAGATAGATTGTATATACCCTGTAGTGCTATACGTTTGTTCTAGCAATAAATAAGAATGACAAAGTAGATGAAAAAAAGAAGCTTCAAAGTAGCCAATGGCAGAAGTGAGTACATGGGAAAGGAGCACAACTTTAGAAATAGGAGATGTTACTTTCTGAAATCTAGAGGCACAAAAATGCTGAGGCCAAGAACTAGGGAAAAAGAAGAATCAGAAAATAGAATCACAGAAAATGAATGTTTTCAAGCATGTTACGTAAGTCACAAGAACTCGGCGAATCAGAGAGGGGCATGGAGATGCCAAGGGTGATTTGCCGACAAAAGTAGAGATTGACAAAAAAAGATTGGCTCTTTTTGCTTCAGCATTTATAGAAGAGAATGGGTGACATGTCAGGGACAGACATCTTTCTCCTGTGAAACAAAAGTAGAGGGGAAAAAACCTAAGATCATACCAGATAGACAGCAAAGAAATATGAGACAGATAGAACTCCAGGAGTAGATAAAATGCCTTCTATCATTCTGAAAGCATTAGACAAAAGTAAAGATGAAACTCTGGTCACTCTGTTTTAAGTCTTGTCTCTTAAGTATTTAGAGAGAAAGCTATTTCCCTAGCCAAAATACAGCAAAAGTAACTGTCTTGGTAGCTAAAATATGCATAACAAAGTGAGGAATGTTGACTAAGTGAGTAGAGAACAGTGTCCTTGCTTCATTAAATTTACCTTCTGTTCTGTTCCATTTTATTTGTATGCTGAGATAGACTGGGGCTTCAGAAAGTCTAACCCTTAATTAGATAGTTTTCTATGTCAAAAGTCTTAGATCTTCACACAGATAGATGGGAAAGAAAAGAAAAAGAATCACTCCTAGGGAATGAAGGGTACTCATAAAACCCAACAAGAAAGATTGTTGTTAGCCTGAGATATTCACAAATTCAGGTTTGGGACTAGAGACCAGATGGTGTGAGGCTGCTGACTGGGGGCCTCCTTTTTTGTCTGATGTTCCATTTGTGAGGCTCCCTCATGAATAGAGGGTTTGTACACACACACACAGAGCCAGTGGACAATGATAGTCAAGTCAAGCTATATATGAGATCAGAATTGTGACTCTAACTATATCTGAAGATGAAGACAGACTGAAATAAAGAAAGCCTTTGTAGAAATGCTAGCCCTCTTAGGTCAGTGACTAGTGAGACAGCTTGGGAGAAAAGAGAGAAGGGATTATCCATGTAAACAAATGGTGTCCATTATCATATCATCGAGTAAGTAATTTGTACTTTGCACCTACTGACAACGTATGTTATTAGGTATTGCATATGACTTGTTTGCTATACAACATATTTTCATTGTCCAATGTCCAAAGTACTATTATGCAAAGTTACATATATATACATATATATGTATATAAACACACACACACACACACACACACACCCCACACACACACCATTACTATGGTGCAGGTTGTATATTTCTTCATGTATTGACGACTGGACCAAATCGGCCTCTAACCTATGGATGGCCAGAGCCAAACAGAGAAGGCTAGAGACAGGAGAGTAAGGATTCAAACAGAAGTTTATTTCAAAGTGAAAGAAATGACTTGCAAGCAAGGAAGCAAATCAGACCCATATGCTGAGGCCCTGAGCTTGGCCGGGGGGACCTACTTTAATGTGGCTGAACCTTGATTTATGTACTTGTGCCAAGACAAAGAGTCAAACAGTGCAGTCTAGCAACAGTGGTGAGACACAACAGCAACACTGAGGCAAGGTAGATCTTGTAGAGGCCCTTGGAAACAATTATTGATTCACAATTGTGAGAAAATTCCTTGCATCCATCCTTGGACCTGAGTTCTGGTCAGTGTCTCTAAACAGCGCATGGAGATGGTCCAGTTTCTTAGCCATGGAGGGCTAGGTTCAAATGATGTTTTCTCATAATTCCCATAATTGCATAATTACATTAAGTAAGGTCATAGTAATGTCATGTTACAGATCAAACTTCTTACAGGTCTCACAATGGACTAATTTCGAGAAGGGAGATTTACATGTTGCCAAGGTAACCAATAAAACTGAAATATAAATCATACAAAGCAATACAATAATTATCACCAATGTTAACTAAAATTTCCTTGTATCCTAGTAACCCATTCACAAAATCCATTCCATCAGCACTTTTTGAGTCCCAGATGTTTCACGTGGTTATCTGATCCATAGACATCTTTTGTTGGGCAATAGGTTTTATTCTCAGGACAGCTCTGCTTCTCTGGTTCCAAATCTAGAGGTTCCTAAATAATTCTGAATTAATATAATTTAGTACAATCACTTAAATTTGGATCTTCAATCTTGAAACTTCAGAGAATTTGTTTATATTACTCTTTGTTGTTTCTATCTTTACCTAAATCCTACACCTAACATAAGAATCTTTTAAAAAGTTATGAGGGTCCAACCACAAAATGAGCTCTTCTTCCTTTCAAAATTATCAGACAGATACTTTAATAATGGGAAAATAACTTCACTTTCTTTATCATTATCCATACAATTTATGTGTAAAACCTTAATCCAGTTTTGAGGATTTATTACTAAAACATATTCAAAGCCTTAATTTCCATGACAGATAAATTTGGAAGTCAATCCTCTACATCTGTATATAGTTCTTAGAGAAAATAGTCTAATCTTGTTGTTTTTCTCAAAATCTACTATTCCATTTAATTAGAAAACTTTTTACTTTCCATCTTCATCTTATTACTTTATCTAGTCATTTCTCCCATAGGAGGGTATCATTCCTATATTATAATTTGACCACAAATACATATGTTCATACTTGCATCCCATTATTGTAATTCAGAGATGTTACAGTATCAATTGATTATTTAATAGTTTTAGTATTGTCTTTTAAAAACTTCTTGATTATATAAATTTGCCACAGAAGAAAAAGGAGGAATATAATTATAATGGGGGGGAACTCCCTTAGCTTTCTTTGACTTCAAGTATGAGTCATATCTGACAGCCAATAATGAAGCCACAGAATTTTAAAAGTGAGGCTTAGGACCATCCAGGTGGGGAAATTTTTTTCAGAAAGGAAATAGCACAAAGGGGAAATAGAGTCATGATGATCATGTCTATGCAAAGCGAAGGTCATGCCTAAAACTTTTCCCAGACACAAACATCCACCTTTAGCAATTCCCAGACTACAGAACAGGCTGTTTTACAATCCCAAGAATTTTACTTTAAATAGCAAACTTTCACTAACCACAACTTAGAGATTGAATATCTTTCCTGATGCTTTCTAACAGTTAACATTTTATTTATCCTTTATTTATAAATTAAAACTACTCATATCCTGGGACTTCAGACATACAGCAAATACCTAATACTTTGCTCATCATTAATATTTTGAAATTGTATCCTTAAACCACCATATATACTTTCATAATGGCCAAAAATTTTCAGATGAAAATTTGCTATTATATATTATTATCTATTTTATAACAAATATACCTCATTAAATATTTAACAATTTTCAAATATCTATTTTTTATCCCATTCTTTTAAAAGTTCAGTTCATGTGTAACAGCATCCAAATCAAAAAGTTGTTTTGTCTAATAGCATTTCTATTACAAAGCTCTCTCAAATTTCACAATATGAGATCATTTAGAAATACAATAATAACATGAATAATATCATGTGTTTAAAACATGAAACAAAATTTCAGATGACATCAATTCGGTCAATTGCATTTCCAAATTATCACACATAAAAATCATTAATCTTATCACCTTTGGCATCTTAAAACCACTTTAGAATTATCAGGTATGAAACAATTACATTCAATTAAAGAAATAATAATATAGTGCTTAGCATATGCCAGTCACTGTGTTAAGCACTTTATAATCATCATAGTATTTTGACTTCACAACAACCCTGGGAAGTGAGTACCGTTAATATTTTTATCTTTACAGATCAGGAAACTGGGGCAAACAGAAATAAGATAACTTGACTAAGATTATGCAGCTAATAAATTTCTGCAACAAGAACGTAATTCAAGTTTCCCTACATTTTTTCAGCATTTTTTAAAATGTGATTTCAGGAAATCTGATCTGAGATGACAGGGGTTAACAGGAAGAGGGAAAGGGTCTCTGACCTGGGGGACTATAATGGTAATTTAAATGGGAAGATCTTTCCCATTCATAAATAGGCCCATGTGACCTGCCTGAGTCACATGGAAGTCTAAGTCACATGGAGCCTGTGGTGGGAGGAGTTTGTTGACTGGGTGGAGCAGGAAGGATGGAATAGGAAGGGTGGAAGAGGTGGAGCTATAGCAGAGCTGGCTATGAATGAGAGAAGGGTATTTTGTTTAAGGGAGCCTCTTCGTGATTTGTTTAATGGAGCTGGTTTGTGGGAAGCCTAGCAAGGGGAAGGCTTGGGGCTGGTGTTGTTCTCTCCATTGTTATTGTGTATAGATTTTTTTGTTGCTATGATGGATTTGGCTTTCTGGTGTTTGAACAAATGTTTTGGTTCTGTCCTCCATGTGGAAAGTCTGTGGTATTTCATGATGCAGAATTACACTGGCATATTAGTGGCTGCCATAGACACTGTATATATGATGTTTGAGATGAGAGGGGTTAACAGGGAGAGGAAGAAGTTCTGTGACCTGGGGGAGTTATAAGAGATCTTTGATTTAAACAGTATTTCCTCTTTTTGTGGTCAGAAATATCAAGGAAGGGTTAAGAAGAGGTTGCTATAAAGTACAAACCATTTACCTATACATCTTTTTCTTTCTTCATTCTGGGATTATTTTTAAAATAACTGCCTTTCTTCATTGCTTTAGAAAAATGAGGTTATTAATCTTGCCATTTACATTTAACTTTTATAAAATTTAATTCTTATTTTTCCTTAAAACAAATTCTATAGAGTGGTACCCTAAAACTTACTAAGATATTTTAGAAGGAAGTGAGTTCTTGGAATTACCCCCCAAAGTCTCAGAAATTCTCCCCTGTGATCTTAAAATGATTAATTCAAACTCCTTAATCTGCTAAGATGTTTTTAATAGTTCTACAAAATTTGATCATCTGACTTTATTTCTATAATTCCAGCATAACCAAAGCTGAAATGACAAGAAAAAAAAGTCTTACAGAGTTTTTCTTATAACCCAATCTCCCAGAGAAAGCCTAGAGTGTGAGTTAGTCCTGCTTACTGGGACAATCACTTCAAGTATAAAATTCATTTATTTTTCCCAGTGTTCTAAACTCTTTGGCTACATCCCTTAAAAAATTTTTTAAGTAACAGAATCTACCAACAACACAAACATGACACAGTCATTTTACATTTTACAAAGACACAAACACAAACCAAATGGCAAGACATATAGATACAGACACAAAAAATTTTGAGTGCACAATTATAATTCTAACTTTACAGAGACACACAATTACTGAAGCATACAGATTAAAAACAGCAGAGGCATGCAGAGAGGCCAATTAACAGAAGGATGCAGTTTAAGAAAAAATATTCTTACCTGAGCAATCTGAGATGAAGTGGTTCACCAGTGGTTCACCTTGGAGTTTTTCTCACAAAGAATAGCAAGCTTGACTAAGGTTTAAATCTTGGAGCAGGGAAAACGGCCCAGGACTCACCAAATGAGGGGGGTTATTCTCTGAAAGAATAAATCTCTGGTGAGACTCCATTTTCACTGGTACTGGAGAGTCCAATGTGCAAGTACCATGTCCAATCCCACTCTTTACACCAATTAATGCCAACTGGACCAAACTGGCTTCTAATCTGTGGCTGGCCAATGCCTAACAGAGCAGACTAGAGACAGGAGAGTCAGGATTCAAACAGAGGTTCAATTTTAAAGTGAGGGAAATGGCTTGCAAGCAAGGAGGCAAATTTACACTGTATTAGAGCCCCACATGTAGTGTTTATACACCTTAATTTATATACTTGTAGCTAGACAAAGAGTCAAACAGTGTAGTATAGCAATAGTAGTGAGACACAACAGCAACATTGAATTTAAGTTGTCTAGTAACGAAAAGTCCATTCATAACATTTTTGGGCCTGTTGGTATTTGCCTGAGCTCAGGGACCATCCATTTTGTGATCTAATTGCAGCAGTTTTCATCTAGAGGGAGAGTGCAAAGGATTGCTGTTATGCCAAGCTCCGGGCATGGCTTGCTTGCTGGGCCATAGAGCTGGAAAATAGGATATTTCCTAATATCCTGATATAATCTAGAGATTTATATCTTTAACTTAGTATACATATGTTTGTCATTTATGTTATTAATTATGTGCCAAGCAATATTTAACTAAATGTGTCTTATCCTAAATAGATATGTGTAAACTTATTGTATATGTTCACGAATATTCAAATATACAAATATATTCAAATTCAAATATGTGCTAGAACCAACTCATAAGGGCTAGTGGCTAAAATTTCAACTTGGACATTTACACCTGGAAAATAGGCAAATGTTACAAATCAAGCCATGATTTATTGTTTCCTTGATTATCTAGATCAAAGAAAATGATGGAGAAAATGAAATAATGTAGATTATACTTTAAAGTGTGTTGTGTATACTTTTTTGTAGGGGAGTTGGTTGTTAAGCACTTAGCAGGGTATCCCAATATGTAGTCCATGTACTTTGCTAAGACTAGAAATCTTTACAGAAAGGAGACTGCAAGGGATTGTTGAGCAAATCAATCATTTAAAGAAGATTATTCAGATGATAGGTATGCATAATAAAGGCAGAAATAGACATGACGTAAATAGAAACTATGCCTCCTTAAATTTGCCTTTTGACTCATTGTTGGCCAAAATATAGTAACAAAGGAGGAATCTTTGCTGCTGAGAAACGTGAATAATAAAAGCAGGTTATGTGAGCTTTTTGATTGGGGGGATATAATGTTTTCTTCTAACCTCTAATGAAGCCTCAAATTCATTTTCTTGTTAAGCTAGAGAGAATCTTGGAAATAACTTAGATAATTGTCTATAATAAAGGATGTTGATCTATATCCAGAGAAAAGTATAGAAAAGAAGAGACTTCTATACCTAGATTACTCTGCCTGATATTTGTAAGCAGTATATATTGGCTATAATTCAAGAACTGAATTCTTGAAGCTGCTGTCAGCCTGAAAGAATTTTTAATTACTATTCCCTATGAGACATGAACTGAGGAAGATGCTGGCTGTTGAGGGTGAGTCTTGCTTGATATATCTGTGAGGTTATCCCCTGGCCCATAAGATTACACCAAATGGAGGAGGGGAGGGGTTACAGGGAAGGGGAGAAGTTTTGCTACTGACAGATATGTATAACAGGATAGGGACAAGACCTGTGATTTCACTGATATCAGGAATTCCTGGAAGAACAAACTTTTTCTACTTTCTCTGTAGCCTTAGCGAATTGCCTAAGCATAGAGAGGTTTAATGACTTTCTCTGGGTCACCAAGTCAGGGTGTGGTTGGGGGGATCTTAAAGTCAGATCTTCCTGACTTTGAGGCCAAGTTTTCTATTCACACCTTGGCAGATAAGAGATGAGATGACTAGTGCCATCTTGCTCACATTCTCTAGCGAATATTACCCCCGTGATAAAATATTATATGGAAGGAAGGGATAGATTTGCAGGATAAAGTTAATAATGAGGGCTCAGTATGGGTAGAACCATGTACTTACCTCCTTAAGGCCCAACTAAAATTCCACCTTCCTTCTACAGGAAGCCTTCCTTAACGTCTCTTAATTCCAGTGCTTACACTCTTTTAATTAGTTCCTATTTATTGTACATGTAACTTATTTTGTACGTAGTTGTTTGCATGTTTTCTCCCCCATTAGACTGTAAGCAGCCTTGAGGGCAGGGTCTGTCTTTTGCCTCTTTTTGTATCCCCAGGACTAAGCACAGTGACTGGCACATAGTAGGCACTTGATAAATGTTTACTGAATTAAATATGATTGGATTTTTCTTCTTTGCATATCCCCAGTGCTAAGCACAGCACCTGGCATTTAGTAGACATTTAATAAGTGTTTATTAATTGGTTGCTTAAGTTTAAATCCCATTTTAGCATTAAGAAGCATGTCATAGAGGAAGGAAAGCTAGCTTAGGTATCAGGAAGATGTGGACCCCAGCCCTGCCTCTGTCACCTGTAGGTTATGTGACTCCAGGTAAGTTACTTAACCTATCCATGCCTCAGGCAAGTCTCCAAGACTGTAAGTGGCAAATTTGCACTGTTTGAACTTCTTTAGAAAAATTTCACTATACTAACAAAATCACAGATCTTGTTCCCACTCCTAAAACAAAGAGTGGGCTCAGATGCCCTTGTCTCCTTATGCTTTGTTTGTTTGTTGTGTTTTGCCAGGCAAAAATTCAGCAACAAAGTCCTAGTTTACTTTTTTGCAAGCCAAAGTATAGCAGCCAAATTCTTGCCTACTTGAACTTAGAGTCTGATTCATTTGTATGCTAATTCAGAGAAGATTTGGGGAATGCCTAACTCTGTATCAGAGAGCTGTTTGTGATAGAGGGCTTTGACCTCGCCCAAGACATAGTAATGGAAGCGCAAGGATTTAATTTCAACTTTGTGGGTACTGTCTGCTGTGTTTTTTTGGTTTTTTTATGAATGTGGTGCTTTTGTCTAAAAAACTGTCAGCTTGTGATGTTCTGTGAGTAGTTTTCACCACTAGTCCCTAGCAGGTCAGAGATGAAAGAATTGGCACCAATTGAATGGCAAGTCTCTGGGGGATTTTATAGCTTAAGTTTTCACTAGATATAATTCTCCTCCTTTGATGCTGATTGATATACATAGTAAAGGCATAGTCAAGGCTGTGGGCTATTTATGCAGAGAATTATTTCCTTGTGTAATTTATCATTTCCCGCACAAAAATTCTGGTGACTTCCTATTTTCCCTTGGATCAATACAAACTGTTTTGTAGGATATTTAAAGCTCTTTACAACCTCGCTCCCACCTCTGTTTGCACTCATACTCCTCTTCATGCAGCCATACCAGGCTTCGTGCCGTTCCTCACACACTAAATTCCATCTCCCATCTCTGAGTCATTGTATGGGCTGCATCACTCACTTTGCATAGTTAGGCTTAGAGCTAGGCTTTGGGGGCATAATTGCAACACAAAAGTTCAGGGTAAACAATGAACATATGCCACAAATGCACAGGGAGTTTTTTACAACAGTAGGGTGAGTAAGACCAGTGAGGCACCTAGCAGAATACCAGCTACTCCACAAACATGCACATCCTACCTCTCACCTTTTTCTCTTCTGCGTATAGCTGCAAATGTGCAGGGTTGCCAACCGAAAGTGAAAATGAGGTTACTTAACAATATTATACTAATACAAATGTGTGAAGTTATGAAAGTTAAACAGGCAAAGATTGAAGATTGGCTGTATTGAACTCAGCATGTCCAGAATTGATATTGTTCTCTTCGTCCCTTACCCCAACCTTCCCTTCTTCCTAATTTCCCTATTACTATTGAGGATACCACCATCTTTCCAGTTACCTAGGCTTACAAACTAATTCCTCACTCTCTCATCTTTCCCATGTCTGATTTATTGCCAAGTCCTTTCAATTTTACCTTCAAAATATGTCTCATATATATATATGTGTGTGTGTGTGTGTGTGTGTGTGTGTGTGCATGTGTCTCACTCATATGACACTGCCACCAAGCCCTCACCACCTCACACCTCACCTAAACTATTGCTATATCCTTCTGATTTATCTTACCACCACAAATCTCTTCCCACTCCAATTCAGAAGATCTGATCATGTCACCCCATCCCCTAGTTAGCTAGATGGTACATCAAATATTGCTGAGCCTAAAGTGAGAAGACAAGATCAAATCCCCTCTCAGTTACTAACTATGTGACAGTAGGGCAGTTTTCTCATTCATAAAATGGAAATAAAATAGCATCTACCTCACAAGGTTGTTGATAGAATCAAATAAGATAGTATTTGTAAAAGCACTTAGCATCGTGCCTAGAACATAGTATGTGCTTAATAAATGCTTATTTCCTTCCTTTCTCTCCCTTTATTAAAAAACCTCTAGTAGTTACCTATTACCTCTAGAATCAAATATATAATCTATTCACCTTTTAAAGTCCTTCAAAACCTGGCCCCTTCCTACCTTTCCAAGTCTTCTTTTACTTTATTCCCTTTCATGTACTCTGTGATGCAGTGATACTTCACTTCTTTCTGCTCTTTGCATATAAAATTCTATCTCTCGATTCCAGGCATTGTCACTGGCTGTCCCCCATATCTGGGGCTTTCTTCTTCTTCATCTCTACCTTCTGGATTCCCTGATTTGATTTAGGTCCCAGCTAAGAACCTACCTTTTATAAGAGGACTTTTCCAATACTATGTAACCTTGGGCTAGGTATTTAATCTCTGTCTGCCTTAGATTTATCAACTCTAAAACAGGAATAATAATAGAACATACCTCTGAGGGTTTATGAGGAATAAATGATATAATATTTGTAAAGCACTTGTATGTGCCTGGCATATAGTGGGCATTTAATTAGTGCTTTTTGAACTTACTTCATTCATACAGTTCCTTCCAATTGCTTAATTCCATCCTAGGTTTCTCTGGACTCCTGTTTTTATAATTCTGTGTTCCTACTCAGATCTTAGCTTCTCATCAAGAATGCTTTAAAAGTCCCCTTAATCATTCAAGGACCATTTTCCCCTATGAATTATATTCAATTTTGCCAGGTAAATTATTCTTGGCTATAATCCTTTATCCCTTTCTTTTGTAATATTATATTCCAAGGTCTCCTTTCATTAATAGTAGAAGTCACAACATCTTGTGTGATCCTTACCATTTTTTCTTTCTTTTTTTTCTTCCTTTCTTTTTTTGGGGGGCAGTGGTATTAAACTGCTTATTTCTAGATTTTTGTAGTATTTATTCTGTGACTTGGAAGCTCTGGATTTTGGCTATGGCATTGTATGAATTTTTCCTCTTGGAATCTCTTTTAGGAAGTGATCATTGGATTCTTTCTATCTTCATTTTGCCCTCTGGTTCTAAGATCTGAACTATTTTCACTTGTGATTTCTTGAAATTTGGTGTCTGGCTTCTTTTTTTTAAATCAAGGTTTTCATGGAGTTCAATGTTTCTTCAAGTATCTCTCCTTGACCTATTTTCCAGGTCACTTGTGTTTGATTGTAGATGTCTTAGATTTTTTCCCCCTTTTTTTTAGTCTTTTGGTTTAATATTTCTTGTTGTCATATGGAATTATTTATTTATGTTTGGTCTATTCTGGTTTTCAAGGGTCTGTCAAGTGAGTCCAGAACCAAATTGAAATGTAATTCAGAAATATTTAACAAAGAAAATAAAAATGCAGTAAAATATATACAACATTACATTTTAAAACAAAATTAATATGTGCCTCATAGGTATCTTTATGTATGAATTAGTGGCCTCCATTTCTATTTGAGTTTGACACCATTGTGACTCATTAAGACTATAAATTACAGAGAAGGTGCTTGAGACCTGCATGGGTAAAGGGAATTCTTCCCCAGGAGACTCCCTACACTAATGAAATAACAGATCCAGTCTTTATCCCCTAAAAATAGATCTAGGATCTGAGATCCAAGTTGTTACTTGCAGTAATTCACTACCCACCATCATATGGCAGTGAACTTCTTGGAATTTAGTTAAACTGGTTTCCTGGCAAAGTTCTCATGAGGGTTCATAGATGCTGGCCCTAAATGTGAAGCCTCTTCAGCATGGTAGGATGTGCTGGAGTCTAGACATTGGCATAGACTTAGGATATCCAGTCATCTCTATAATATAGTCAAGCAATAGAGTTTCTTTTCTGCACTAATTTTATTTCCATCGATGTTTTTTAAAAGTGTACAAAATTTACAGGGTAATGTTCTCTGATGGAGCCCTACCAAAGTAGGACATTGATAGAAGTATAAAAACAATTTGAAAATCATGAATATATATTTTTAGCTATGAAACATTTAAAATCAAACTTCTGATATGAAGACTTGTAAATTGCTATATCTTGAACTAAAAAAATAACTCTCAGATGACAGATATCAGAGACTATAAAAATGAATGCAAGTTAATTTTCCCTGGATTAGAAGACAATTTGACAACATGTATGAAAAATCCAGGACTATTTAATGGTCCCATTTGATAGACCATGAGATCTAATAAACTTTCATTAAGTTATGGTTGATACTCAACTATCAGTATAATGGCATTATTATTCAATAGTGGTAGGAATGTATATTTTCACTTTGTGCTAGGTAACAAACATGCAAATTCTGTTTCATCACCTCAACAATAGGAACATAATGTATATAAAGCATTTACAAACTTCAAAGTGCTATAGAAACATCAGTTATTATTGTAACTGTTGTTATAAAAAGCAGATTTAATTTCCAGTAAATTGTCACATGAAATTGGTTAAATAAGTTAGCATTTTGTTAAGCCTTTGTGAAGTGAATTATTAACACCTATTGTTTTTTGAAGCATTTTAGTGTACCAGATCACCTAAAATAGCATGAGTGCTTTGAAACTGATAGGAAGTGTAAAGCAGGAATCCTTGTCACCCATCTCAAGGAATTAAAAGGAAATCTTTTTTCCCTCAACCAAATTCAGGCTGTTGTTAAGTCTGGATCACAATGGAGACAAGTGGTTGCTATTCACTCAAATTTCTTTCTTTCCATCACTCCTGGAGCCCGGATAAGTGTTAATAGAACAATTGTATCAGCTGGAATTATCTGTATCCAATGGATAAACCTTATCATTATTATTGGGAAGGTCTGTACCAGAAACAATATGTCCAAAATAGAGAGAAATTGGTAAGGAAATAAGCTACATGCAGTCTTCTACCTTTTAGCTTTTCTTTTCCACATCCAGCTGTGAGACCTTGGGTGGTGAGGAATTTGCAACCTGGAAAAACATCTTGCAGTTGTGATTTCAAAATTACTGTTTTCATCTCTGAGGAATCTTGGAGGGCAGAGGAGATGTCAATAGTCTAGCAACCAGTGACTTTTGTTCCATATCACAAAATAATGATTTTAAAAGTGACTTCTGGAAGTAAGTTGAGCTGGATGAACAAATTTCTAGAATGGATTATTTAACAGATGGCTTTGAACATTTGTTGGGGGAAAGTAGAGATTACTAGTTCATAAAGTCATGACAAACTAACATATCGTGATAGGATCACTAGACTGGCAGATTGGGAAAATGCAACAGACACAGTGTAGCATGATTTCAGTGTCTCCTTATATTCTTTTGGAGAAATGCAGGTTGAATAACAGGATAGATAGAATGATAACTTGAGCAGTCAAAAAATTAAATTTTTATTGATGTCTTTTGCTTTTTTATATCACCACAACTTCTTCCAGCATCTTTCTTCCTCCTAGAGAGCTACTTTGTAGAGCAAATAACATTTTTAAGGAAAAAAGAGGAAAAAATTCAGTAAAAATTGATCAGTTCTAAAAAGTCTGTAATTATGTACAATGTACCACACCCATGGACCTCCTACTTCTACAAAGGAGTAGAATGGGAATATCTTCTCATATCTCTTATTTGGGGCTATGTTTTTGTTCTCTACTATTTTGCAACCTTCACTATTTTGTGGCTGTTTTTGCATTTTACATTGCTATAATCACTGTCTACTTTGTTTTCTAAATTCTGCTTACTTCATTATGCATCCAATTGTGCAGATCTTCCCATGCTTCTCTATTTATCAGAGCCACCATTTTCTGCAGAACAGAGCATTCAAAACATGTTAATTAAGGTACTGGAACCAGAATCATCTCTCTAGTGGTGGGTTCTGTCCTTGGCCCTGTGCTATTCAATATTTCTAACAATTTGAGAGCAGTACAACCATGGCATAAGCTCCCTAAGCATGAGCTCCTGTAACTGGAGGTGTTCAGAGGTTGGATCCCTAAACATGTTAGGGGTGTTGTAGAAAGTAGTCCTGCATAACATGAAGTTGGACAAAATTATCTCTAAGGTAACTTTCAACTTTAATATGATTCTATAAAATGAGCCAAAATCCTTTTCAAGGTCCTTATGCCTTTTAGGTCAAGGTTACAGGAAAAACATTTTTTTCCAATTGTCAAAATAAACGATAAAATAATGTACTCAAATACTTTGACCTTTTCAGAGGGAATACACTGTATTTCTCCAAGATATGATTATTGTCACTATCACTGAGATTCACGAGCTTCTAATTCATTATAGCAGCATTGGCCTTCTTGGCCTGGTACACCACAATAAATTTATGGGTGGAAAAGTACTCTCTCAGTGATATGACAAGTGTCTAGACTCTTTCCTTCTGAACTGCCAACAAAATATTCTGCTGTAGATACCCAGTTTTATAAGATTTCTAAGTAGAGTATTTGAAACTACCCTTGGATGCTGAGATAAGTGGCCTGGCTTTCCTTTGAAGTTTCTCAGTTGCCATATTTGCTTTTATGCAAAATATATCAAGGGTATATTGCTATTTGAAGACAGAAAGAAGAGACCTAAGTGGTGGCAATCCATGCCAGGATTTCCAACAGCAGGTGCCCCTTTAGTGGGGTGTATGTGGAGGAATGGGATGGGGAGAGACTGGATGGAAGGGGCGAGGTTTGGACGTTCAGCGGCCCACCTCACTTAGCCCGACTGTGGCGCCACTTAGACTGAGAATAAGCGTGAGAGTGAGTTTCCTAGGGGGCGGAGAGCTCTGAGCGAGAAGCGGACTGCAGGAGCAGGGTTCCCAGTCTCCGGCTCCCCGAGAAACCGCGGGACCCCGTTCTTCCCTGCAGCAGCACCTGTAAGTCCGTCGACCTACTTGCTAGCCTTCGGAGCGAAGTTAGGAAAGTGACCCTTGGCGCCCAGTGGCTCCAACTCCAAGCCAGGGCAGAGGGGAAGGTACAGGGCTGGGGGCGAGGCAGAAAGAGAAGAGAGGGCGGCGGCAGCCCGGGCTGATCCCGAGACTAGAGGAGGGTAGCGGCGGCGGAGGCGGTGGTGGCCTGGCCGTCGCACGGCTCATTCAGCAGTCGTGAGGGCGGAGGTCGGGGGAGATCGGGAGGAGAGCGCTCAGGGGCGCCGGAGCCTCGGGGGGCGCCGCAGCCTCGGGGGGCGCCGCAGCCTCGGGGGGCGCCGGAGCCTCGGGGGGCGCCGCAGCCTCGGGGGGCGCCGCAGCCTCGGGGGGCGCCGCAGCCTCGGGAGGCTCCGCTTCGCCCGTCCCTTCTCTTGTCCAGTTCCCGCAGCTCCCTAAGGAGCCCACTCCCCAGTTGCTGCCGCCGCAGCCCGAGGGGACACTTGGGAAGCGAACTTGCTCTGGTACCCCACGCGTGCAGTCAGCCTGGGGCTGGTCTTTCTTGTCCCTGGGGTCTCCGCTCCGAGAGCCCGCAAGCCCGCCCGCACCGCCTGCAGAGGGCAGAGGCAGGCAGCCTGGACGGAGGCGGAGGCAGCCCGGAGAGAGGCAAGCACCCGCGACCTTCCCCAGGCGCCTCAACAACCCGCTCAGCCCTTGCTCCGCTGCGCTGCGCTCCAGGAGCCCGGACCGGGAGGGGAGGAGAAGCAAGCGGGCGGGAGGTGAGGGGACCCCGCGGAGACCCGAAGGAAAGGAGGAAAGGGACGGGTCCTTGGGGAGGAAAAGTTTCCTTCCCTGCTCAGTCCTGGAGGACTTCAGGCGACAAGGATCTTGGGGTAACGCCCTGGTAGGGATTTGTCGCGTGCATCCCTCGGGGACAGAGCCTTAGTTCGGGGGTCTAGGTGCTTAGATTTAAACTCTCTTTCCGAAGCTTACTACCAGTGTGATCCCGGGCCTCTAAAATAAGAGGGTAGGTCTAGATGGCCCCTGAGGTCCCTACTACGTCCGTGAGCCTTAGGGTCCTTTGCGTGGCTGTGACACACAGGTGGGCTTAATTTCCCTTCCCAGGAATGTAATGCCAGAGTCGGGAATGAGGCACAGAGTGAGGTGAAGGTGCTTGGGCTCTTGCAGGTGGGACATGCGGGGGAGGTATTGGGAAAGCTGATGCTTCCAGCCGGGAGGGAGTCCGAGCTGTCTAGCAAAGGGAGCCAGGGTCCTCTAGCTCCTCTCCTCCTTCGAACATGGTAAGGGAATACGCACCCCGTGGGTTGATTCATCCCACCTTGCATGATTTGCCTTGGGTTTTGATGTAGGTGTTGTGTCTACACAAACCCTCCCTCACTTCCAAGATCACCAAGTGAGTGGGGCGGGCGCTAAATTGACTGCTCCTCGTTCCCCTTCATCCTCAGCCCACATTTCCACCTTCTTCACTCTGCTGGGTTCAGCCATCCCTTGGCCTCTCTGCCAGTCCTTAGCCTTTTCTCCTGGAGGTAAAGAAGGCTACTAGCTAGCCATCTACGGGCTGGGAGCTGGGCTGGGAGCTGCCCTGGAGGCTGGACGAAACTTCAAGCAAAGTGGCTAGAACTCTAATTTGCTCTCCGTGGTCCTTTGGCCCGAGGACTGAGAGGTGGCTTGTCCGGGAAAATGGGCTAGAACCAAGAGAGATTGACACCAGGATATGAATTTTAAATTAATTCAGCTGGGTGCAGGGTGAGAGCGAGGGCATGCTTCTTGATTAAAGAGAATAAAAATCCTGCCTCTGGCCGAGTATTTCACTTCAATTACACCACTGGGATCTGGGGTTGGCTCTGATGGAAGGGAGCTCTGGACTTCCTCCTTTCCATATCCTCTGCCTTGCCTTTCACGTTAGCACAAGAGTCCGAGGGGCATAGGGCTAAAGAAAGGTCTGCTAGAGTTGTGGGCTTTGATTTGAGTTTCTTTTGGTTTGTTGTAGTGAGCCCCAACCATCCCATTTCCTTTGTCACTGTAGTCTGGACGTACTTTAAGTGAAGACGAATCAGAAGAAGCTGTGAATGAGTTTGGGGATTCCAGTCAGGGCTTTTCCCCTTTGCTGTTTTTTCCGGGAACCAAGAGGACCACCACAATGGTGACACCACATCTGGTGATCACCTAGGGTCTATCTTTTCCCCCTTGCATGTTTCTTGCACATAGGCCCTCTACCTTCTCCACCTCCGTCTTTAAGACGTTCTTTTAATAACAATGTTTAAATTCTGACGGTTTCAGTTCAGACTTCCTGCTGCTCCTTCTAGCTCTAGTAGCTGCACATGGTGATGTTTATACAAGGAAAGCATCAGATGTGATTTAAAACTGGTAGCTTAATGTTTAACTCTCCCTTTATTTCCCACCCCTCTTCCTCATCCTACCTTCCCAAACAGAAAAGAAACACTGATCTCTGGCATTTTGTGACTGAGGCTTGCTCTGCTAATGTATAGTACTTATGTGGATAGTGTGGATTTTAGGAAGTCTTTTCTCCTTCCTCTTTTAAAAAGCCTCTCTCTCCCTCCCCTTTCCCTTTTCCATTTGCTCCAAGGACCCCCATTTCTCTAAGGCTATAAAGCTCTCTTGCTCAGATCTAATTTTATGATCAAGTGGCATGCTGTGAATAATGGATTTTGACATTGTTAGGAAAACTTGGGTTGGTTACGTTGTGATATGATCCCTATGGAACTGTTTAAGTGCAAGACTGGATTAACTCTTCAATGTTCTGACTTTTTTCAAAAAGCAAATGTTTAAAATATTCAGGTTATAGAGTATATATGCTTCAATTAATGTAAATTGTCCTACAATGTAGTCAGAACAGTGGGGTTTTCATTTCTTCTGTAAAATGCAGACATTGGTACCTGACTAAGTAGAAACATTCTTTCAAATGAGGGATATTTCTGTTCTGCTTTTCATCTACTTATCAATATTTATAAATAATAATCAGACTAGGAGCTGAATATAAGGATTTTAACTTATTAATAATAGCTAGGAAGTCAATGGGGATATTCTATTGTTGGGGCACTTGGATCATAGTATAATGGCATATACTGGACTCTGCATTTTGAAAGCATATTTTGGGTAATTCAGTTCCCTAGGTTTTGGACCTCTTATTGTATGTCTACTAAACACATCAAGAAGTGTACAGTAATTGTTTTTTTTAAAGATCTACTTTTTTTGTAGCTCAGTAGGACAGCAATTATAAAAGAAAAGACTGAAAACAACCTTCAGATTTTCTTTTTCAAGGTCAAAGGCAAAATAGCATTTGATTTCTTCTCTTTTTCAGTTTTCATGTTCTACTGTGTAAAAGTTTCTTTTTAATCATCTGAAACTCTATTTTTTAAAAAAGCTGCATTTTGGTGGGTATGAGAATACAAAGGAAAGAAACATAGCCAGGATAAGTGAGGTAAAATGCTTTAGCAGAACTAGTCTTCTTTCTTTCAGGGTTCAGCATAGTGACCTGTGTATGTTAGATGCTCAATAAATGAACTGTTTTTAAGTCCAAGATTCTGACGATTTTGGCCTAGAGTTTGGGACACTGGAGTTATCCTTGCCCCTTACTTTCCCTCGTTCAGCTAGTTTTGCTCATTTTACCATCTACAACATTTCTTGAATCCAGTCCCTTCTCTCCACTCACAGACATCTTCCTAATTCACTAGCTTGTCTAGATGAGTGCTATAGCCTCCTACTCAGCCTCTCTCACTCTAGTCTGTCCCTTTTCCCATCCTCCACACCACTGGTGTCATACAGGAATAGAAACACCCCCACAGAGCACACATTGACTTAGAAAACCTCAAGTTAACATTATTTATGTTGCATTATAGTTTTATTTATTTTGTTAAACATTTTCTAATTATGCTTTGTTCCAATTTGGTCAATTCAAATTGGATACTTTTGCTCCACACAATTTCACAAGTGATATTCAAAAACATAGGTCTGGCAGACTCCAAAGGCTCCCTATAACCTCTAGGGTTAAATACGAAATCTCCTGTTTGGCAGTCTGGCTCAAACCTGTCTTGTCTTATTCCCCTTTCCGTAACCTCTTCAGCAGAGCTACCTCGGTCACCTTAGTGTTCCTCACCTCTTTGTATCTTTGGACAGGCTGACCCCTCTATCTGAAATACACTTCCTTCTTACGTCTGCTTCTTAGAATCCATAGGTTTCTTCAAGCTTCAGCTCAAATGTCATCACATGGGGCCTTCTCTGACTATCCTCCCCACCCCCAGCAACTATTGTCTCCCCCTCAAAATTAACATATTTATTTTGAATATATTTATATCTGTACTTGATGTCTCCTCTTATCCAATGTAAATTCCTCAAGGGCAGGGAATGTTTCATTTTGTTTTTTCATCAGCAGTACCTAGTATAGTTCTGGGCATATAGGAGGTACCTAATAAGCAATTATTGATTGATTACTACAGATACTGTTTATGAGTAAATAATATGGAGCATATCAAGTCACAATTCTCTCTATATATATACATATATGTAATATATAATATATGTATATGTGTATATATGTTTATAAAATTCCACACAACTTAATGCAGTAGGTAGAGCCAATATTATGATGTTCATTTTATAGATAGGGAAACTGAGGTTCAAAGAGGTTGTGACTTGCCTAGGGTTATACAGCTACTAAGTCTGATAATCTGGTCTTCTGATCCAAATTTCAGGACTTCTTCTACTATACAACAATACCCAAATATAGGAATTTTTAAAAATCTATAATTTTGTCCATGAGAGTACTGTTTCCTCCCAACAGACTTTGACATCTTGACAGTTTCATGAATTGCTGTGAAACCCTCCTCCCCTCAAAAAGTCATTACTTTTAAACCACTGTTCTGATAATGAACATTTCTGAATTGAACCTGACTGATCCCTGGACAGTAGACAAGGCATCCAATGATGTCCCCTACTTGAAGACTGTCTTCCTTGCTAGGGCTTGCCAGCTAAAGTTTGTCTTCCACTGGTATGGCTTTCAAGTCCCCATGATGACTGCCCTACTGTGATGAGACATTTAAGCAGCACTTCAATGGAAGAATTAAAGTAACACAAACTTTATAGCCCTAACAGTTCTTAGACATCATTTAATTTACTTCCTTTCATTTTACAGAGGAAGAAACTGAAGCCTCAAGTGGTTAAGTTATAGGCTACAGTCATAAAACTAATATGAGGAAGTTTGGGAATTCAAAATTCAAATCATCTTACAGAGGAGGAAACTGAAGGCTCAAGTAGTTAAGTTATAAACTACAGTCATAAAACTGATATGAGGAAATATGGAAATTCAAAATTCAGTACCCCTTTGACAAAACTTCTAAAAGAAATGGAGGGCATCTGTAACGCCTGCCAGACACATGAGGATGGGACAGAGTTTAGGAGGAAGTCACATGTTCTTATGATGCATTGTCTCTTTGAGGTCATTTTCCTCGTAATGATGGTTTCTGTATAGGTTTTCGTGAAGTAGATCTTTTTTGAGATATTAAAAAGAGGGCAGGAAGAGTCAGAGGGTTGTATAGGGAGTGGGAGGTTGTTCCAGGCTTGTGTGCCAGTGTGAAAGGATTGTGGAGGTGGAAATAAGAAAAGGGGAACATATGGGGCCAGAATTAAGATGTGATTGTACTGAAGGGGGATGAGTAAATGAATGACAGGATGTGA
The DNA here is from genome assembly GCA_023548195.1 of Bettongia penicillata ogilbyi. Lineage (NCBI taxonomy): Eukaryota > Metazoa > Chordata > Mammalia > Diprotodontia > Potoroidae > Bettongia > Bettongia penicillata. The sequence continues at coordinate 12,571,658 of JAJHZJ010000318.1, forward strand.
AGGGATCAAAGCGGAATGAAATGAAAAATTAAGGATAATGTGCTGGACCTCTGGAGAACTCTTATCTCACTCACTTGGATGTGGTGCTGAAGAAAAGTAGTGGAGATATTATTATTTGCAAATGGGGTATCTCATATTTGGTAGACCCCCTTTTTATACTATGATCATAACACTCCAATGGCATAAAGTGTGGAGGTTGTTTCATATAGTGAAAAGAACACTAGACTAGGAGCCAGGAAAGAACTTGGGCTTAGTTCTAGCACTGCCACTAATTAGTACCAAGGGCAGGTCATTAATCTTTTTCCTAATCTATAAAGAATGGTGGAATAGCTTGTCCTAAGGCCCTTTCCAACTCTGTTAGGTCTTTACTTGTGTGAATGCATATGTGTGTGTTTTTCTGGATATGTGATTTTATTTTGAAGGAAATTCATGGTGAGGAACTTTTTTCCAACAAGCTAATCAATCAGCCCCTTCTCTTTAACTTAGAGTCTTAGAAAGTTGCCTAAAGCACTGAAAGGTTAAAGCCTTGCCTTGGTCACACAGCCACTATTTTTGTGGGAGATGGGGCTTGAACAAATGTCTTCCTGCCTCCAAGACCAGCTTTCCATACACTATACCACCCTACCTCATTTTTTCTTCTGCACCATCAGTGACTCCAAGTTCATTGTTTTAAAAAGTGTCATTAGCAGGATGGTTTATATTAGAGAAATGCTTCAAATGTTCATGATTTTTAAAAAATTTGTCTTCACTTAATAAGCTAGTATTTATTAAGTACCTACCCATGTGTCAGGCATGGGGATACAAAGAAAGACAAAAAAATACCCCTTACTTTCAGGAAGTGTATAGTCTAATGTGAGGGAGGGGGGTAGTTAAAATGAAAAAAAAAATAGACTAGTTTTAAAAATGAACTTTTAAGAACTTAAATTACGTACCTCATATTATGTACTGAGGGTACTTTGGGGAGGGGAGTGTCCATGAACTGATTTAAATTTTTTTATATAATTGTATTTCAATGTAATTGATTTCTTTTGTAATCCTATGTATTTGATTTTATTGATTTAAAAAGTTTATCCTGAGAAGAGGTCTAGACTTCACTGACCTGAGTCTGAAGGGACCCAGAGCAGATAAAAAGGTTAAGGATACTTGCTTTGGGAAATAGATACCCAATCTTTTCTAAGTCTTAGCCTTCAAAACAATTATTGGATAAAGCTATTTAAAAGATAAAATACTTCTACCAGACCATTTAGTCATGGGGATGGGATACAAGATAATCTGTTTCACTTGTCTAAAGAGCAGTCAAAAACTGTGAATTGGAGGAGAAACATGTCATTAGAGATGTAATGAAGACTATATTCACAAAAGAATATTCTTATAGGTTGAAAGATTTTCTCTAGGACAAATAATGAACGAAATTAAACATAGTACAAAATTCAATGGAGTAAATATTAAGTGCTTTGTATGTTCTGCTGCCTGTGCTAAGGTAAAAGGCAAAAAATGACACACAGTCAGAGGAGAGAGAAATCTGAAAATAAGAAGTTAAGCATATATAACTTCTCATAACCTCCAGTGTCTCCTCAGTCTCCAAAGATGAGCCCACAAACTTAGCCTGTTTCGTTACCTGTTCCTTCTAAGCCATTGAAATGGAGCTATGCTTTGGGATGTAGTTTAAAAACGTAGCATTTCTTAGCTTTTAACAGCATCTTTGTTTTTCTTATGGCTCATTACCAGAGCCATGTTAACAAAGTGTACCCTATTCCAGATGGTAGACATCTGTTTCTTCTCTCTAGCAGATCAGGAAAGGACTTCTTTAGGATAACCTGAACCCTTGCTAAAAATTTTCATCATTAAGGCAAAGTATGTTTTAGATATAGCTGGTAATCTTTGGAGATTAAACTGTCACAATTTAATTTACTCTTCTAGATGTTTAAAATTGTCAAGTCTCAATTTTAGGCTAGATTTCTATAATGTAAAATCAAAAGGCTAGAGTTATCAGGACCCACAGTAGCCTGAGAACCCCTCAGGCTAATCTGAAGAAGGTTCCTCACTAAATCTGGCAGTAAATCGTGCTAAATTATAGTTTAAAGGACCTAATTAGATTTTTGTTTCTGGTATGTGGGGAGGGGGGTAATGGTGGGTTTTGTTATATTTTTTCTTTCAGATTACCATAATGGAAAAATATTATATAAGAGATTTCAAATCAGAACATTATATTTAAGAACATAGCAATTAATGCAATTAAGTCAACACATGACAGAAAAGTAAAATTCATTAAAACTAATAGCAGTTGTACAGATTAGCTGCATGGGCAAAGGAAGGATGAAAGTGTTGCTTTTCAGTGTTTTTCATGAGATATTAGTAAATTCTGAGGAGGCTGGGATTCTTCTATATAAATCACTTGAGGAAGGAAAAGAAGGAAGGAGAATGATGCTGTCCCAGGACTGGCCACTTAATAGATGTATTAGCTGGCACAAGTCCTTTCATCTCTGAAATGGGGATAATACTTACACTATTTCCCTCAAAAAGTTGCTATGAGGTTAAGTGAGGTAAAGCATTGACATACTTTTTGGTCTGCATTTTGTGTTTCTAAAGCATTACATTAATGCCAAAATAGCCATAGCACATTAATAAGGGTAATATATTTTGTTTTTTCCAAGAAGAAAAATCTCCTTTTGGAGGAGGTGGAAAAATTATATGAAGATAGTATCATTGGTGTGTTTGATACTAACAACCAGGAAAGAGAGAAAATTAAATGAGGTGTCTCAGAAGTGTTAGTGCAATTTTAAGCTATTAAAGTTTAAGACCTCCTGCTCCAAGGCCTTCTCCAGGACAAGCAAGATGCCTTGGCCTTTGAGTGGGCTCTCATGCCTCCTCCTGTTCTTGCCTTCTTTGAGAAGGTGATCCTTGAGACTTATAAGGTACATGTCCATTTCCCATGAAGCTAAACCTCAGGGGAGGACCTTGAATTGTCTAAGCCCATTCTGCCTGCAAAGACTTTCTCTCCAACTGGTGATGCTCAGCTTGGACTCACTGCTCAATGTTTAACACTGTACTCACCCCATACCAGAATAATTCCAAATCCCCTGCTGCTGATATACAATCTCTATTTTCCTATTCTTATCATTATTTATAATACTCAATATATCTTCATCATTACTACTTCTAGACCTTCTCTTGACCAATTCACTAAGCAACATCATCTTTAAAATTCATGTTAACCAAATTTATCACCCAATGCAGATTGGGTGGTTGCCACCTACGGACACACACCCCTTCCAAGTCCCCAGGATGTATTCTCCTTCTTTCATCAAGTTCATTATCTAGTTCACAGTCTTTCTCTCCTCCCCATGTCTTCCTGCACACTAAAGGACTTCAACATATTGACACCCCCTCAAATACTTTAACTTCCCAGTTCCTCAGTCTATTCATTTCCAGTGACCTTCCACTTTATCTCAGCTTCCCACAGATAGTCAAATCATTGCTCTTGGTGTTAATTGCAAATGTTCCATGTTCATGAACTCCAAAATTCCTTTACCTGATCATAGTCTTTTATTATTCCATGTTTCCCTAAATTTTGTGACCCCCCCATCCTATTCTTCATTATCACTATGTCTTCCATTCCCTCCACAATTAAGTTCTTTTTCCTTCTCCTTCCTTTTCCCATCCCAACTCCATAATATTTTCCAACCTTGCACCTTTTGTCCTATAGTAGATCACACCTTTGCAAGCCCAAACCCTGGATTGTCCACCATCCACTTGCACTCCTATTCATGTACCCCTGAACAGAGCTAGAGGAAATCATGAAACTGCTCTAAGTGGTGCCACCATGAATTTCTGTTATCTAATATCAACTGGGTCCACGTAGAAGCAAGACAGTCGTTCTGTTCTCCCAAATGGATTTGCTGTCCCACTCTCCGTACTTTCTTTTTCAAGCTTTCCATTAGCTCTTTTACCCCTATTCTCTCAGGTTAGGATTTTGTCTCATATTCATTGAGAAAACATTCAGATGATTCACGTCACTCAGACATCTCCCTCCTTTATTCTTGTCTCACATAAAGAAATGGCCCTTCTCTTTGCCAAGGCCAGACACTCTATATGTGTCCTTGATTCCTTTCTCTCCTGATGTATCCTGCAGATTGCCCCCAGTATCATCTCCACTCTCTCTTTTATTTTCATCCTCTCCCTTTCTACTGTCTCTTCTCTGATGCCTACAACTATGTCCACGTTTTCCCTCATCCTTCTTGGCATCAAGGTACCTAGGAGGCACAGTGGCTAGAGAGAGCCTGAGTCTAGAGTTAAGTTCCAATCTGGCCTCAGTCACTTAAGAGCTGTGTATCTGTGGGCAAGCTCTTTACTCTTTCCATACTTCAATTTCTTCCACTATAAAATGGGAATAATAACAGCTCCTACTTTGCAGGATTGTTGTGGGGACCAAATGAGATAGTATCTGTAAAGTGCTTAGCACAGTAACTGACTCATAGCAGATGCTATATAAATGCATATTCTCTTTCCCTTTCCCCCTTTAAAAAACATACTTGATCCAACCCTTCCTACTAGTTATTTTTCTCTTCCCCTTCATGGCTAAACAACTTGAGAAAGTAGCTTCGACTTCTTCCTCTTCTAAACCTGTCAAATTTAATGTCCTTTTAAAAAGATCATTCTCTTAGACTTTGATACTGTCGATAATCCTCTCTCTCCCTTTGGATACTCTCCTCACTCTAGGATGTGTGACATTGTCCTCTGGTTCTCTTCTTGCTAGTCCTTACTCTCCTCAATCTTTTTTTTTTTTTGCTGCTTTTTCTATGTCACACCCACTAACCTGGGTTATCCCCATAGTCCCTGGGCAGCGCTCCCTTTTCTTTTCATTTTATGCTCTATTAGTTGGTAACGTTATCAGTTACCATCTCTATGAAGATGGTTACCAGACCATCTAACCCTAGCCTGTCTGCTGAACAACAGTCATAAATCTCCAACTATCTCTTGAACTTCTTAGATTGGATGTCCTGTAGGTATCTCAAACTCAATATATCTAGAACAGAACTCATTATCTCTCCCCCTCAACATGCTTCCTCCTCCAGACTTTCCTATTTTCCATAAAGGGTATCTCCATTCTCCCAATCACCCAGGCTCACAACTTCAGTATCATTTTCAACCACTGAGTCTCCCTCATCCTATAGCTCTAATCCACTGCTGAATCTCGTTGGTTTCTTCCTTTAGCTACATCCCATTTCTTTCTACTTATACAGCCACTACTCTGTTCAGGTCTTTAACTCTTCTTGCTTGGACTATTATTTAGTGAATGAATGATGAACTATGACTAGAAGGGATAAATAAATTATGAGAGGATCTTGCTGAGAACAAGAACATAGAGAGAAAAAAAAAACCAATGCCTACTTTAAGGATGAAGAAGAGGAAGATGAGTCTGAGTGAAAAATTAGTTGGACACTTTTATATCTTTAATGACAAGGGAGGAGAAAATGTTTGGAGGCAGGAGAATGGTCAAATAACAGTAGTGTCAAATGCTTCAAAGGAGTCAAAGAGGATGAAGACTGAATATGAGGCCACTTAATTTGGTGATTGTGAAGTCATTGGTGACCTCTGAGAGCAGCTGAGCAAAGTGATAGGGATAAAAGTCAAATTGAAAGGAGAAAGAAAATGATAGTATCAGCTATGGACAGTTTAAAAAACAAATTTCATTCTTTTTAATTATCAAGCATTTATTTTTCCCTCCTCCCTTTACCTATCTGGGAAAAAAAAGAAAAAGAAAACCCTTGTAACAAAAGCATAGTCAAGCCAAACAAATTCCCATATTGGCCATGTTCAAAAATGTACATCTCATTATGCATATTAGTCAATCATTTTGTAGTCCTGGAACCATGATTGCTCACTGCATTGAGAGCTGTGGATAGCAAAACTTCCCTGTAAAAAAAAAAGAAGAAGAAAAGAATATGGTAAAAGGGATAGAAGGGTCCGCAGAATACTGTTTAGGATTGTGAAAATCTATGCTTGTTTATAGATAGATGGGAAGGGGCCACTGGAGAAGATAGTACTGAAGAACACAGGATTTAAGTTTGGAAGGGATCTTGGATGAACAGGAGAAAAGAAATGGCTGCTAAAGTAGAGACATGGAAGAGGAAGGAGAGGACGGGATCAAAGGCGCAGCCTTACTGAGTATAGGGATACTTCTTTGAGACAGCTTGGAAGGAAGAGAAGGTGGGTGGTGATATTACCCCCCATGGAGTGGAGGTAAAAAGCTGAGGGAGCTCCCTCTGAATGGGTATCATTTCCTCTATGTTATAATTATGTTTCACTTTGAAGCTCCTAGATAAATCTGCCTGACCTACCAGTATTAAAATGTATAGCTTTTAAGTTTGTTTCACCACCATGTCCCAAGCCCCCCTGGTGCTTAGCTGTGGTTTTTCCTCTCTTACACCAATTGCTTTAGTTAATGATTCTGGATTCAGGGTGAAAAGTGGAGCAAATATTTCCCAAGCATTTAAGATGCTCAACATCTTAAAATATTTCTATTCAGGAGTTTGTTCTAGCAATTTATTGAATTATGTGATATGGAAGAGATTAAAGCACAGTCTGAGAATTTAGAATTAGTTTGGCTGTTGCTGTGGTTAGTCATGGTGGATCACTAGTGTCTGAGTTTAAATATTTTCCTCTTTGAACCCATCATAATCGGATTTTTGGTGTAGAATCCTGCTGTCCACTGACCCCATGCCTACTGATGTAGACAGTTTCATCATTTTCTTCCTTATCACTGCCTTTCATAGTTCAAGATAAAAGATTCCATCAATTCATAAGAAATTCTACAGCTCTGCTGAAAAATCTATGTCTGACTGACCCTTTGATTAAGTTCATGTGTTGCCCAGCATATGCTTTTGAAGACATAGATATATGATATGTTAGCACTTTCAACTTGTAAAATAGCATATTTAGTGCATGTAGGCTATCAGATGCACAATACTTATTCAAAGGTACTGATGATGGGGAGTAGGGACAGACAAGGGAACAAGCATTTGTTAAGTTCCTACTATGTTCCAGGTACTGTGCTTAGCACTTTACAAATAACTCATCTGATATTCACAACAATCTTGTGAGGTAGGTGCTATTATTATCCCCATTTCACAGATGAGGAAACTGAGACAGACAAGAGTTAAGTGATTTGCCTAGGGAAACAGCTATTAACGAAATGTCTGAAGGTGAATTTGAATTAACATGGTCCTGACTTGAGGCCCAGTGCTCTCACTGTTCCATCTAACTGCTGAGAGAAAGAAAAAAACAGAAGGAAGGAAGGAAAGAAGGAAGGGAGGGAGGGAGAGTAAGTAGGGTAATCTGCTTTGGCATGAAAACAGTAAATCATTTCAGATTTTGTATGTGGGCCCACTTATTACTTTTTACTTATGGTATGCTCTTACTGGTTTTTATTTAAGGTATGGTCTTCAGATGAAATTGTTGAATTATGAGATAATACCATAATGCATCATGCTTGTATAAATTTTCAAACAAATTTTATACAAGTTTTAACTCTAAATTAGGACATTCCTTCAATAAGTGCAGATTAGCAAATGCCCTAAACCTTCTGGTCTTAAAGAGTTTTCAGGGAGTAGTGAGCAGGTTAGTGAATTGCTCAGGGTTGTGTAACCAATATTTGTTAGAGAGGGGACTTGAGCCCTGGTATTCCTGAGCGTCCTGCCTGTGACACCATAATGCCTCCAATTATTTACCTTTTACGGAGAATTTTCCTCAGCCAACTCTATGAGGTAAGCCATGAAAATATTATCAACCCCCCTGTTTTACAAATGCATAAGCTACGACCAAACAGCTTGTAAGGGCTGACTAGCCTTTGTCCTTTCTCAGCTTTCTTCCAAACCCGAATGGTTTCAGAAAGCAAACGTTCTGTCGGTGAAGACTAAACCCCAGACAGGAATCGTGAGCTTTAAACCATGATTTTCCACATGACTTTTCCTTACTCTCATTGATTCTGCAGCTAGCAACTAAGCTGTAGTGAAAACCATACTTTCCATACTTTGTACATGGATATCAATCATTTCAGGTATATGAATCAAATGGCAAGAAATTGCATATGGACTTAAAATTTTGCTCATGAGTCCAAGACATTGCTACTGACACAATGAAAATGTTCTCTAGCAACCCTTGCTTTAACTAATGATTGCTTCTTTCAATGAGGACTTGGCACAGGCTTAAAGGGAAAGAATTAAGTACAAGAACAATTTATCATTTCATTAGGGGCAGCCAAGACCGTTGTTCCCAAAGCACATATTCTTGGTCTACTGTCAGACTGTAGGTTGTCCAAGCACTAGACTAGCCAGATTCAGAAAGGTTCATCATCACCATAAGGCTATAGGGAGAGAAGAAAGAGAAGAGAAGAGAACAGAAAAAAGAAAAGAAAGGGAATAAGGCTTTATATAGCAGCTGCTACATGCTAGGCACTATGCTAAGTGCTTTTACAAATATTCTCATTTGATCCTTACAACTACCCTTCGAGGTAGGTGCTGCTATTCTACAGTTGAAGAAACACAGACAAAGAGAGTTAATTAAATGACTTACCCAGGGTCACACAGCTAGTAATTTGTGTGAGGCCTGATTTGAACTGGAGTGTTTCTGACTCAAGGTCCCTTACTTCAGGACCCTCCAGGTCCACTGTGTCACCTTACTGTTTCTAAAATTTTTCCACCACAGTAACTCTCGAACACCATCTACTAAATCATAGAGGAATTTTAATTTGTGCTGGCAGTTGTAGTACCCACATAAGGATTGAATAATAGGTTTGTTAAGTATTTTGAGGTATATCCCCTAAGGAAGGTGACAATCAAAAACAGCCTACTGGTTTGCCAGTGGTGTAGTTTGTTGATCATTACCTAACTTTAGCCTAGTGTTGGGTCTCTGTTCACTAAGAGCCATGCTGACTTCTTCTAGGAAGATAGAAAGGTCAAAAGAAGGTCTTCACTGATAGCATGTCCTAGCCAGGTTATTTCTCAAATTCTATTTTTATGTGTGTGCTCATCCTTTGATGCCAAAGAAGACCATGCCATCAGAGAAATAATGACATGACTTGCACTTGACTTTGTTTTGGGTGACGGAGGGCTGTGCAGGTCACCAGCCTCACTTCTCCTCCAGAGCCATCTGAATCCAGTGACCAGATATTCATCATGATGACTGGAGATGACCCAGGATGAGGTGATTGGGGTTAAGTGACTTGCCCAAGGTCACATAGCTATGGAATATCAAGTGTCTGAGATAAGATTTGAACTCAGGTCCTCCTGACTCCTGTACTGTTGCTCTATCCACTGCACCACCTAGCTGCCCCTATTTTTATTTCTTTTATTTTTGTAAAAATAGAGGGAAGGGTAGAATAAATATTATAGCAGCAAAGGCTCTTTTGCTGGCCTTCTAGTTTTTTCTGAAATTGCCCACCTGAGCTACTGTTTTTTAAGTTGTCTTTGGTTCTTAAAAGATGATAAAGAGTAAAACAGTCACATTTGGCATCCATGGGGGGAGTTTGAACATTAATGAAGCTAGAGATTCTGCCCTTAGATTATAGCAACCCCATTTCAGGCTGAAATCAGAAACACTGATTTAAAAGAATCCTTTATAGGAACATGGTGTGCAAACTCCTTAAAAAGAAAAAGGATGTTCTTTCCTTTTCATGCCAAGGCCAACCAATTTTACTAACATTTAGTCAATCCAAGCACAAGACAGTGAGAAAATGAGGGGGGGAAATTATTTCCTTTCCTTGTCTCTCCTGCCTGCCTCTGACACTTCTTCATTTAACTCATTTAGTTTTCAGATGCCTCATAGAGAAGGCGCTCCTCTACCTTCTTTTCATGATTTAAATTGTTAAATGTAGCTTGCTAATGTAGGCTATTATGATGATGCCAATTACAGAATCACAGAGTGTGAGAGCTGGAAAGGAACTCAGAAGTCATCTTGTCCAACATGTTTGTCTTAAAGAGGAAGAAACTCAGGTTAAATGACTTCTAATGATAAGCGGCAAAAAGACTAAAACATATTTCTCTTGACTCCTAACCTAACCTTTACTGCACTGTAATATGTTGCCTGAAAGAGTCTGGTCCTGTTCATACAGCAAGTCCTATATATACCAGCATGCTTTTTACTGGCATGGAATTTTCTGACACACACACACACACACACACACACACACACATACACACATGCACTTGCACAGCATGTATGTAAATTTTTTTTATACATGGAACATCTTAAAACTCCATCTCGATAGTGTAGAACAGAAGGTAAGAAGATATAGTAGAAATATATTCAAACAGACTTTAATCAAATTTACAGATTTCTCTCTTTCTATGGTTAGCTTACTGCATAGAAACCCCCCTTGTTAGCTTTTTCCCCGGCTTTCTTTAAAAAAAAAAGTTTCTAGCTCTATCCATTATGAAGACTCAGCTTTCCCAGGGTTAATGAGGGATGTTAAACTGTTCTTCAATTATATACTTATTCTGCATTCAGGGTTGCCCTGCAACTGAGCCAAGGCCCTGGCTAAAAGAATACACTGATATTCTCCACACAGTTGACCATGCAGATGTAGTGGTTCCCTTTGGGCTTTGTCTTTCTGATTTTAAAGGTTTATGCAGAGGGAGACAAGTATAAACCTGTTGTCGCATGAGGGGTGCCATTTGAAAGGATGTCAACTAGAAAAGCAGCAGGCATGTCTTTGTAACTTGCCATGCAAAAAAAAAATAAATAAAGACACAACATTTCTACTCTCTGGCAAAATCCAGATAGAAGAAGAGAGGGAGGAGGAGGAGGAATGTGAAAATAGGGACTGCGGAAAAAATACCCAAAATGAAATTTAATTTCCACTCTTCCTGTAAGGTTTGCTTCAAATACTATTTCCTCCAATAGGTCTTCCCTGCCAAGTCTTTCATTCCTTTCTGAGGAGAATTTGTGACTTCTTTATATGTTTGGTTTCAGTTACAGTAAGAATGGCGATGTGGTTGTGGATCACAGAATGCCATTCTCTAGACCTGCTCTTTCAAGCCTTCCAAGACCTCCTCTACTGTGTTCTCTCGGCTTAGGACTTTACCCCATATTCATTGAAAAAAAATTGAGACAATATCACTTGGGTATCTCCCTTTATTCTTTCCTCCTTTATGTTAGTCTCAGATGAAAAAAGGAATGAGGAAAAGAAAGTCAGTCTGACCACACTCACTAGCTGTGTGACCCTAAACAAGTCACTTAGCCCTGTTTGTCTTATTTTCCTTATCTGTAAGATGAGCTGAAAAAGGAAATGGCAAACTAGAAAGCCCCAAATGGGGTCCTGAAGAGTTGGATATGATTGAACAACAGATTTACCAGGCACTGTACCAAGTACTGGGGATACAAATATGAAAAAGATTGATGGAGCTTACAATATAATGGAAGAAGTAAACATACAAAAGAAAGCTGGAAAGGGAGAAGGAGGAGGGGAAAGAAAAGGGATATGCTGGGCAGGAGCATGGTGGAGAAGTCAAAGTAGTCCAAAATGACTATAGGTAAGTAAGAAATGAGGAGATAGCTGTGCTGTGCCCCTTCCTTTAAATGGAAGTTGAGCGCTCCACCCTCCATTCAGAGGGTACTGATGAGGAGTGAGTACCAAGGCTGCTACTTCTTTAGTACAAGAGCTGAATTTGTAGCATCTTCTGAAGCAAGGCAATTCCCTTCTGCCCACAATATCTTTCACACTGGTGAATGGTTGACCTTTTGTCTGGCCATTCATCTCTTACCTCCTTTGACCTTTTGTAGGTATAGTCTTTATGTTGCAACCTATGTTGAATCCCAGCTTCTTTTTTCCATTTTTTTGTTGTACTCTAGAGGAGAAATTGGACACATTTCATAAAAATCAGTCTGTTGGCATGGCATTGGTGATATGAAGTCATTCCAGTTCATTGTTTGATGTCTCAGATGTATGTTGTACTTTCCTTTTTACATACCCATTTCGCAACTCAACCCTGTGAAGTAATGTTTCTCTTGTTAAAATGATCCATGGGCTTCCTTTAGATTTGCTTAAAAGAGTATTGTCACCTATCTGTTTAAAAAAACATGCATAGTAAGAAGTTTGCTTTCTCTCCTGAGTTTTAAAATTACTAGAGTAAAAAAAAATTCTTTTACATTTCTTTTTCTTTTCTGATCTGTTCCTTTCTCTTCAAATCAACAAATATTTATTAATCTTCTGACATTTGCAAGTTATTCTGATTGGATTTATTTTTCCTTTTTCCCCACTTGATTGGTGAAAGCAGGAAACACTTATAACAAATTGCATAGTCAAGAAAAAAATCCCATGTTGGCCGTGTCCAAAAATATATGCTCATTCTGTCCATTTAGGCCATCACCTCTCTGTCAGGAAGTTAGACATTCTTAATCATCAGTCCTGTTGATAATTGAATAGATCACAATTCTTAAGTCTTTCGTAGTTATTATTTTTCCCAGTATTGTTATTATATTCATTGTTGCTTTGATTCTTCTTACTTCTCTTTGTTCACGTAAATCTTCGTAGGTTTCTCTAATAGTGGTCCCTTTTTGTCATTTCTTAGGGCACACTAGTATTAGATTACATTAATATACCATAATTTCTTCAACATTTCCCCAGTTGATGGATACCTCCTTAATTTTCAGCTTTTTGACATTGCAATAAGAACTACTGTAAACATTTTTGTATTTTTCTACTTTGATTTTTGTCATAAAGGTCCAATAGTGGTATCATTTTGGGGGCTGTTGGAGTAGACCTGATGATAATAGAATCCATTAGTTCAGATTCCATCTTGGGACCAAAGGAGACACTCTCAGATACAGTTAACCAAAGATGTTGACTTAACTATAGCACAATGCTTAGCACATAGTAGGTGCTTACTAAATGCTCAACAAGCATATATATGTATATGAATATGTACTGCATATGTATGTATATGTGTGTATGTACATATGTGTGTACGTACATATCACCGAGGATATAGTAGCACTTAGCTCCAGCTTTGGCAGATACAGCTTACTTTGCCTCTTTAAAAAGCATGTCTGATCTGCACAGTAGGGTCTCAAAGGCCTGGACCCCACAGAGATGGGACTTCCTATGCACTTAGGGGACCAGAAAGTTGGGACAAGGTAGCCAAGAGCCAATCAGGACCCAGAGACAGTTTGTAGGGAAAACTGCTGGGTGGATGTTGAGGGAGAAGGCAAGGAATAGGCTTAGCTTATGTGGTGGGGAAGTGCTGGTTAAATATTAGTCCTATTGCATAGGCATAGGTCTAAACTGGTTTCCAGAATAGCTGGACAATATACAGCTCCATCAATAGTGTATTAATCTTTCTGCTTTCCTGTCAGCCCACAAACATTTGTCATTTTCATCTTTTCCAATCTGATGGCTGTGAGGTGGAACTTTAGTTGCTTTAACTGGCATTTCTCTAATTATTAGTGATTTGCAGCATATTTTATACAGATTTAGATAGGTTGGATATCTTCCCTTGAAAACTCTTCATATCCTGTCACTATTTATCAATTGGAAAATGGCTCTTATTCTTACAAATTTGAATCAGTTCTCTATAAGTAGTGAATAACATCCTTATTCAAGAAATGTGCTGCAAAGATCTTTTTTCCCCAGGTATATCTCCCTTCTAATTAAAGCTGCATTGGGTTTGTTTATGCAAAGAAATATTTTAAATTTCATATGATCAAAATTACCTATTTTATCTTCTGTGATCCTCTCCATCATTTGTTTGGTCATAAACTGATCTGAAAGGTAATTTCTTTCTTTTGAAAAGGATTTTGCTAGAATGTGCAGCTATAAGGATGAAAAATGGCACAATCCTTACTTTCAATGAAATTTACATGCTAGAGGGAAGATAAGATGGTTTGCAAATGATAATCAAAATTAGCGCCAAAGTGAATAGAAGTGGAAGTAATATAAGAAATTCTCTTAAGAAAGAATCACTTTAATCTGGGGGTTATAGTGAGAGGAGAAGTATATCCAGGGAAGATTTCATGGAGGATGTGGCATGTACTTTGAAAGAAAAGGATTATTAATAATGTTGGAAGAGGAGACTTTTCTGGTCATGGAGATACCGTGTCCAACTTTACAACAATAGGAAGAAAGGATAAAATTGGGGAAGGGTGTCAAAAATAGTCCAGTTTAGCTAAAATGTAAAGTACATGAGAGAAGTATGAGATAAGTCTGGAAAGGTAGGTTGGCACCAGCTTGTGAAGAGCTTTGAATGCCAAACTAAGGATTTTAATTTTTATTCAATAGGCAATGAGGAGCCATACAAGGTTTTCTATTATGTGCACAATGCGATGATATCTGTACATTAAGGAAATTACTCAAGCTGTGTTGTGAAGGATGACTTAGAAAAAAGGATAAACTGAAGGCAAGAAGATTTCTTCGGTGCCTATTACAATTGTCCAAGCAAGAGGCATTGACAGCCTACACTATGATGGTGACAATAAGATTGAAGAGAAGGGGAAAGATAAGAAGGAATCCATGAAGGTCAACTCACTGGTATTTGGAAACTGGATGAATGGGTAAGGTACAGGAAAGAGTCTGGGTAACAGAGAAAGATGATGGTGCTAGCAAGAGAAGTCAAAAAGTTGATAGGGCCACATATCAAGGGAAGAGGATGTTTTAGTCATGTTGAGTTTTTAAAATCATTAGGATATACCCAGAGGCAGAAATATTCTATAGTCAATCTCTATTTTTCTGCTATGGAATCTTTGAAATCAAACAGAAAATGTTTGTATAGTTGTATAGTTTGTTGTAACTTCTCTACTCCAAGAGTATATTATTTCAAAAGCATAACAAGTTATCCTTTTCCCCTAAAATATATTCTCTGCTTCCTTACGAATGCCAGAAATTTGCCCTAGGACAAGAGTTCTTAATCTGGGATTAGATTCCCTTTGGAAATCATAAATAGTTTCCAGGGGATCTCTGGGTGGGAAAAAAATACATCTTTATTCAAATATTGGTTTTCTTTGTAATTATGTATATTTTTATACATTTAAAAACATTATTATGTTCACCAGATTGTCAAAGAGGGTCTCTGACACAAAAAAAGTCAACTCGACCTATGAATAGGTCAATTCAATCATTTATCTTAAGGCATTTATTCCTGATAAAATGCAGATCCCCTTGTGATAGTACTTTAAGTTGTCATCGATGTCTTTTACAATTTTTAGAATCAAAGACATTTAGACTTTGAAGAGACCCTGGAAATGATTTAGTTGAAACCTCTCATTTCACTTTTTTCTGTTACCATATTTTGTTTCAGCATATCATCTAGAATTGATATATACTCAGAACTGACCCCTGCATAACATACAATCCTTCCCTCTCCACCAAAAGTTAAACGAAATGGCATGTAAGCCTGACTACGATTAGGTTCAACCATAGAATTTAGTAGAATAAAGGACAAGAACATACTTTATGAGTTAGTACCAATGTTTCATATTGTTTTGGGCTGGAATTTTGTTCCTTTTTTAGAAGTTGTCTTCATTTTTAATAATCATATAATGTCCACCATTCTTTTGGGTCTTTTATCTTAACTTTGCATCATTTCAATAGGCATTTTCATATATTCTTTAATTTGTCTGTTCAATATCACTTAAAGCAGAGAGGCTTATTATTAGGATGACTTCAGGGTGATGTATTTTTCAACGACCATTCACTAAGTTGTGATAAGGGTTGCAATCTGTGTTGGGGAGGTAGTACCTCATGGAATTTAAAATATTGATTGTTCAAGTATTGAAATAATTAAAAAAGAAACTGGTTGGACTAAGAACAGCATATTACTATAACTATTGATGAAAACTCTTTACTTTTGGACCCTTAGCTGTTCTAGTAATGTTACTTTTTTTTAATACGGTAAATTCAAAATAGGGCATAATATAAAATTGGTTATTCCCCAACCAATAGAATTTCCTATTGCTCTTTAAAAAGAGTATTGACTCTTCTGAAGTTGGTTAATTCAAAACCAATGAGTTGTTATTGGTTTTTTTCCACCTTTCTGGTCCCATGGAATTAGAATTAATGAAGTATTACTGTACTGTTAAATTATTTGTATAGTGGTGGAGTCCAGAAGTCTCTGAACTTCATTTCTCTGCATTTTTCCAGCCTTCCCACATAACCACCACTGACAACCATTTTTAAATGAGCAATTCTCGCCCACCCCCTTAAGCTGGGAGGCAAAGATTTAGCATCCTAAGTATTCTTAAATTGTACAACTTTTTGGCTGAAATGAAATGGCATCTGATATGAAAAATTGAAGCAAATACTACTTAAGCCAGACTGCATCAGTGCTCACTGGGATAAAAATGATGTTTTGCTAGCACAGCATAATTAAGAGTACTTTTAGATTTGGTTGGGGGTATAAGTAAGCTATTTTGAGAGAGGTTCTGACATAGTCACATTTTTTCTATAAAGGTTTGTCTCTGTCACTGTAGGTTCTCTTAAATATATGGGTACATTTATATACATTTATACACAGGAATATACACATATATGTTTTATTAATGTCTTTTTTTATATCACCATAATTTCCTCCAGTAGCCCAGCCCTCGCTTCCCAGAGAGCCATCCCATATTAAAAATATATGATTTTAAAACAAAAAAAAAAAAGAGGAAAAAAAACAGCGTAATTAATCAACGCATTGAAAAAGTCTGAATACATGTGCAGAGTACAACATTTGAAAACCTTCTACCTCTGCAAAGGAATGGAACACCATAGGTTGTTAAATAATAAATATTTATCTTTGATACAAGCAATATTTCTTTCTCCTTTTTCTTTCCCTTCCAACTATGTCTCCGGTTTTGTTGAATGATTCCTTCTTTACAAATTGGCAAATGTGTATTGAGTTCCTAAGATAGGCAAGGCACTATGCTTGTGGCAAAAAAAAAAAAAAAAAGACTGCTGAGAAGTGCATTTACTTCCTTGAAGAAAGGGATTCCATTAGGACAGAGGAGAAAGGAAATCTTTTACAGCCTCTTCTTGTCCTCCTGCACAATGTGTAATAATGTATGCATCCAAAGTGTATAGTGATGTAGGGCAAATCTCATATAGTTGGTGTGGGCTTGTTTAAAATCTAAGAGGGAGAAAGTGTTAGGAAAGAAAATAGAATTTTGGAAAAATATGGACAAAGGAAAAAATTTTATATGAATTGGCAGCCAGCAGGTATGAAATGCAGCCAGTTAAAATCCTTTTGTTTTACCCTACTATTTTTAGCATTTTGTAAATGCCTCACATTTCAGAGAATACACAGAGTACTTTATCATGGATCCTAATAATGTTTATTAAAAAAGAAAAAGAAAAAACTTCCAGGGTGGGATAATTGCAAGCACTGAGGCTTATTCAGATGTGGGCTTTAAAGGATAAACCATTAGTGTTCATTTTATACAAATAAAGCCTTCTTGTCATGGTAATTTTTTTTCATCAGAGCCCTCTCCACTCTCCTGGGATTGACTTTTTGGGGCTATGTTATAGGACTATAGGATTTAGAGTTGGAAGGGACCTTAAAGGTTGATGATGATGATGATGGTAATAGCAATTAACATTTATATCGTCCTTGCTATGTGTCAGGCACTGTCCTGAGTGCTTCACAATTACTGTCTCATTTTATCCTCACAACAATCCTGGGAGATAGGTGCTACTGTTATCTCTATTTTAGAGATGAAGGGACTTAGGCAACTTAAGGAGAAGGAACGTAAGTGACTTGCTCAAGGTCAGCCAACTAATAAATGTGTGAAGCTGGATTTGAACTTGGGTCTTCCTGACTTCAGACTGAGTGCTCTATCAAGATACCCACCTAGCTACCATCTAGTCTAACCACTTGATTATTTAAGTGAAAACATTCAGACTCAGAAGTTTAGTGATTAAAATGACGCAGGAGGAAGCACAAGCATGTCATTCCAGTTGATAAGGACTTTTGTCTCAGTTCTTTTATTCATTAAGTAAAACCAATAATCTAAGGCAATATCAATCTATTCTTCTAGTTCATGGTCTAAATCTACAAAATATCTGTCTAGATTCATGTTATTCTACTGTCTTCTAATACTTCCGAAAACCTTTGTATGCTTGGTATCATCACACATTTCAATCCTCATGGTTTCTTCCCCTTGCAAAGCTGCCATAAACCAGTGATTACATGCTTAATGGGATTTTGATGCCTGCCTGCCTGCCTGCTTCGGAATGAGCAGAACTTTTACACACCTTTTCATTGCTGAACACTTTCTGAGGCATAGCTCATAAAATACAGACTGGCTCTCCATGGACTTCCACAATGGTAGACCCTCCAACTTGCCACTTCAGCCTTTTCTCATCTTGTTCTCCTTCTGCTACTGTAGCTGCTTCTATTCCCTTCTCTCTACTCTCTGCTTTTTGTAGATATCATCCCAACTCCATAAGATTTTGTTAATTATTCACATGTATAATTGCTATTATATTGTTTGCATTTTCCAAGAGTGAGGGAGGGGCTGGAGGAAGAGAATTTGGAACTCAAAATTTTAAAAAGTGGGTGTTAAAATTAATATAGTTGAGGTGGAAAGGAGGGAAAAAAATTATTGCCTACTAGTCACAATCTAATGGGGGGAAACATACAAACAACTATATGTAGACAAGATACACATAAGATAAATTGGAAGCCATCAACAGAGGGAAGACACTAGCTTTAAGGGACAGGGACAGGCTTGTTGAAGAAGGTGGAGTTTTAGCTGGGACTTGAAAGAAGCCAAGAAATTGAGATGAGGAAGGAGAAAATTCCAGACACAGGAGGGATCCCGTGAAAATGGACAGCCGGGAGATGGCGCGACATGCTCTTGGAATGGCAAGGAGGTTCGTTAGTGTCACTGGATTACCGAGTATGTGGGGGTGAATAACATGTAACAAGACTGGAAAGGTGTGGAGGTGGAGGAAGTTTTGAAGGGCTTTGAATACAAAATAGGGAATTTTATATTTGATTCATTCTAACTTAAATTATAGTTATTTCTACGTCTTCCCCTCCCTACAATAATATGGCTTCTACTAGGAAGGACTCTGGGACTATTTTTTAAAGTTTTATTATTTCCAGGGCCTGTCACAGTGGTACTTAATAAATGTTTACCGGATGAACGGTATTCATTTGAGTGAGAAAGAGTACAAAAAGGTCTTCCGGATTTTTACATTGCTGGCAGGAAGTTTCATTTCTTCTTCAACCTGAAAGTCACCTCCAGTATGCCAGAACACAAATTAAAGTTTATGAGAGTCTCATTAGCAATTCCTAATTATGCTTTAGAATATAGAATGCATTTTCAAACTTATTCTGTGCCTCACTGGAGGTTTCAGTTGTGAAGCAATTAAATGAGACATTTACATCTATGAGACGTAGTTAGATATCTTTATGAATGTGATGGGGGAAATCAGTGTGGTAGGTATATAATATGCTACCACACACCTGCCAGGAAGTTTTTCAACACCAAAGAGCTCAGAAAAGAACATTCCAAAAGAAATGTTAGGTTGGATCATTTAAAAGAAATTTCTTTGAAGGTAGGTCATAGCAGCTTAGTGATTTATACTTGAACCATCTCTGTACAGTAACGCCTTATTTGGAGGTTAAATTTCTAGCAACCCTAAACATTGTTCAGGAATTTTTTTTCGTCTTTGAGAGTAGAGCAGCAACTTGTGTGAATTTCGAAGCAGAAACTAACTGAAAATTATGATATGTTGTCAGTCACCCATTCTTGATACATTATCCCTCTGTAATTGTCTAACACTTCTGCCTCCTCCTTCTCTTCCTATCACCTCTTCTCTAGCTCTCCCTTCTCTGTCACCTTTGCTGCTTCCTTTGCTTTTGCATTATCACTAATATCCCCCAGGGTTCTTATATTACCTTCCTTTTCTCTGTACATTTTTTAAAATTTTATTATGTCATCTATTCCCATAACTTCAGTAAGTGATATGAGGTAGTGATAAAAGCACTGGTTTTAGAATCAGCTGAGATTTTTATAATACTTTAAGGCTTACAAAAAGACGGACATCCACAAGGCCCTGTTCTGATGGCTCCATGTGGTACTCTATTTCACCCTGGGTTCTTGAAAGTTATATCCATGTAGTCTAAGCCCTGCAAGGTCTACCATGGTGGGAAATTGGTTAGCACAATACTGACAACAGACCTAGTTTTCTGAGCACTATCATAGCTAGTAGAGGTAAGTTTATCAGTAGACTGGCCACTTGTTGATAAACTCTTTGGCCATGGCAACAGTGGAAACAAAAGGAAATGCAAAATGGTCCTCAGTCCTGTGTGGCCCTCTTCTGCTTCTGCAGTCAGTTAGTATGGCACACATAGTTTTTAATTTGACTAGTAATACTCTAAATAGGAGATCCTTATCTAGTGCCCAGTGAGTAGACATGCTAATACAATGAAATCCTATCCCTCTTAACATTTCCACTATACATCAGATTAGAATAAAGAAATTATAGCTGAATGGAAAAATGTTTCACCTTCAATCCTTGGAGAAAATAAGAAAGGAATTGGAGTTGATTTTATTGTGAGTTCAAAGGCAAGAAGTATCATTTGCAATGGGACATTTGACTGTCTCATATTGCAGTGCTCATGATAAATATCTGCAAAAAGATGACAATGAAAAGTATCACATCTTATTCACTAACATATTAAAGGATCGAGAGGTTGATAAATTCTACAAAGAAATTCAATAAGACCCTTGAAATTAAATCAATATCTACTTTGCTTCTCAGTGATTTTAATGGAAAGTTGAGAATCTATGAGGATGGTAAGAAATATATTGGAAGCTTAGGAGTCTATGAGAAGAATAAGATAAATAGGAATAAACATTGAGAATACTTTGAGGGGAAAAACTAACATTTGTATAATGATTTAAAGCTTGCAGAACACTTGACGTCTATTAACTCATTTGATCCTCATCACTACCCCATCAGGAAGACAGTATTATTCTCTCCATTTTAGGATTAAGAAATAGAGACTGAGATAGGTGAAATGATTTACCCAGAATCACACAGCTAGTGAGTCTTTGAGCCAGGATTTTAAATTAAGTCTTTCTGATTCCAAGTTCAGTAGTGTGTCCACTATCACCCGCTCCCCCACTCACCCAAACAGTTGTATGGAACATCATGAGCACTGAACAACATCACACACACACAGAGAAGGTGATTTGGATTTAGCAGATAGAAAACAGCTTATTATTGATATGGGAATCATTCCTGAATTAGTGGTCTGTGTACATTCATACAGTGGGGAAGGGGGGGTGGTCACACACTTACATATCTACATGTACACATATATTTATAATAGTATTCAATGGTTAAAGAAAAGATTAGTGCAAAGTGAGAAAAAAATGAAATGATATGGTAGCACTTGAAGGACCTCAAACGACCTGTTTAAGTAAGTTAATTTTTTAAAATGGATAATGGATGGAGGAAAGGACATAGACACAGATTATAATAATTTCATACAGAAATATAATTGATGTAATTCAATTGCGGAAACCAAAAGAGGTTTAGTTAGCTAACACTTGACCGGCTTGCCAAGTAAAGAAACAGAGAAACCAAAGACAATACAATTTTAACAAATAAGTTTCTTTGATCTTCTCCATAAGATTTTTTTCATTTCTTCCTTTTATTTTTGTTACATTAATACATATTTGTGGAATAAAACAAGTGTTTCCTTAACATAGCATAATAAAAAGATAACTATATAAAACTGCAACTCTACTAAGCATAACTTGATATTCCTTTCAAATATACAACAAAGTTATTATATAAATTTCATTTTTCCTTTTTTTCTACCCTCACCCTTACCCCACCCTATAGATGGCCACCATTAGACACAAATAGGTACATATGTGTGTGTGGATATATATAATATATAATATACATATACATATATACGTATGTATGTATATAATTATTCTGTACCTACTTTTATTTATCAGTTCTTTCTCTGGATGTAGACAGTGTCTTTCATATGTCCTTCATAGCTCATTTAGGTATTTATAATAGTCAAAATAACTTATTCACTCAAAGTCATTCTTAAAAAAACATTGCTGTTACTGAATACCATGTTCTCTTGCTTCTGCCCTTTTTGCTCTTCCTTATTTCATTCAAGTCTTTCCATGTCTTTCTAAGATCAGTGAGTTCAAAATTTCTTATAAAACTGTAGCATTCCATCACTGTCATAGACCACAACTTGTTCAGCCATTCTGCAATTGATGGGCAGCTCTGAAATTTCCAGTTCTTTGCCACCACAAAGAGAGTTGCTATAGATATTGTAGTACATATAGCTTCTTTTCCTTTTTCCCTAATCATCTTTGGAAATAGACCTTGTAGTGGTGTGTTCGTCTTTAAATGATGACATGACTTGCACTTGACCTTGTTTTGAGTGATGGAGCTCTGTGCAGGTCACCAGCCTCACTTCTCCTCCAGAGCCATCTGAATCTACTGACCAGATATTCATCAGGATGACTGGAGATGACCCAGGATGAGGCAAATGGGGTTAAGTGACTTAAGTGTCACAGAGCTAGTGAGTGTCAAGTGTCTGAGGTAAGATTTCAACTCAGGTCCTCCTGACTCCTGCACTGGTGCTCTATCCACTGCACCACCTAGCTGCCCAAGATCCTTACTTAGGTTGCTGGTTCATTTCCAGCTCAAAGGACCTTGTAGTGGTATCGATGGGTCAAAGGATATACACAGTTTTATAACTCCTTAGGTAAAATTCCAGATTGCTCTCCAAAATGATTGGATCAGTTCACAATTCCACCAACAATGAATTAGTGTCCCAATTTTTCCACATCCCTTCCATGTCACTTTCCCCTTCAATCATTTTAGCCAGTCTGATGGATAAGATTTTACAGTCAGTTGTGGTGGGGATTGGATTGGTGAACACAACCATGGAGCAGGTATGGGAATGGATCTGAAGAGGCCATCCCATGTAACATGAGTAGAAGTCCTCTGGCAACTTCAGGGGATGTGACTCATTGTTAAATGGATTGGCATTTTTGGATGACACAGCAAACACTGGATTGTCCCTTAGCATTAGCACTCTTTAATTCTCTACTCTCTACATACCGTAGCATCAGTACCATAGGACATGCTTCAGTTTAAAAAGGAAAGAGCTTCTTCTTTCTTTTTTTTTCTTTAGAGTGAGTTGCATATAAAACCATGTCTCTGAGATTTCCTCTGACACTTTTCCCCACTCTATCCAATGGGGCAGTTGTGAGACATGATAGAATATATAAATCTTTCCTAGATGACCCCAAGCCTAAACCTTGAGCACTGGCTGCATTTTTTGCTTTGAGTTCATTTTTCTCAGCATAGTGATTGTGAGACATATGCTTCCAGCTTTGGAAGCAGCCTTGAGAGTTCAGGAAGCTGGGAGCTTCCGGGTCTGCAATTAGTGTTGCACTTCGAAGGATCTTCCAGCAAGTTGTTATTTTTCAGTCATTTCTGTCATGCCTGATTCTTTGTGTCCCCATTTGGGACTTTCTTGGCAAAGATACCTGAGTGGTTTGCCATTTCCTTCTCCAGCTCATTTTATAGAAGAGGAAACTGAGGTGAACCACATGAAGTGACTTGCCCAGGGTCACACGGCTAGTATGTTTCTAAATTCAAATTTGAATTTGGATCTTCCTGACACTAGGCCTGGCACACTCTATCCACTATGCACTTCCAACAAATACCAAAGCACTTCTTGGAGAAATATTCCATTAGCAAGAGAACTTAATGAGCCTAACTTCTGGCTTGGTTGACTAAAAGACACCTAGACCTGGAGAGAATTGTGACCGCTTTAGTTTCCATGATTGTGTTATATTTTCTCTTAGAAAATATGTTTGACTATGTTATCTTTACTCCTAGAAAATAATCTCTAAAAATTCCAATCTTGGTTACCAAATATGTTGTAAGATTAAATTGTTCATGGGATTCAGTGCCATGTGAATACATGTGCTATAGCTCCAAAGTGTGTTACACTTGGAAAGAGCTGAAAGTGAAGATATACAGTGCAAGGGAACCCAAGGGAGAAAGAGAACTGTGATAAATGAAAACCACTAGAGCCAAAGTTTCTGGGGAATTAATAATCAATTAGGTTAGCCAGCAATCAATCAATTGATGGTCAGTGGGAAACAAAAAATGCCAGGGGAGACCCTGAAATGCCTTAAAACCCTTCTGAAAGGGGACTCCCCTGACAAGTGAAAAATCAACCCTAACTGGTGGACATTTAATGAGGATATGGGATAAAAGTCTTAAGCTGCTGCTGCTGAGAAAAAGGCTTGATCATGAGACTCAGCAGCCTTAGGGCATCTGGACAAGGGGAAGCCATCTCCATCATACATCTTTAGCTGGTTTTTTCCTTCACTAGCTGGGTCAGCCTAAACTCTAATAGGAGAGAGCAAGGACAGGGGTTCCTTTCTTCAAGGTAAGGGCTTGCTCAGGCTGGATTCTATTTATACTCAAATTGAAATTAGGTCTCCTAGTTGAATGGGATACCCACACAAAATTGACAAGCATGTGTCTTGAGGGTTAGGAGCAATCTCATCAGTCAGCCATGCCCTTCAGAGACTAATTGATCTTAACAGGAACAGAGTTTAAACAGAAATAGAAGAAAAGGGATGGAACACAAATAAATAGTTATTTATGTAATAGTATAGAATATTAGTTTCTCTCAGAACCTTAAATTTGGGGTCCTTCCTCATCCAGGAGATTTTCTTTTTCTTGACATAATAAATCATGGAACACATATAGTAAAACTTTACTTTTAAAATATCCAGCAATTTGTCATCTGTGAATATTTTTACATTTATTTGCAGAGATTCCCAGAGTAGGGGGTGTCCATGAACTTAAAAATTTTTTTGATGACTTTCAGTAAAATTAGTTTTCTTTGTAATCCTGTATGTTCTATTTTATTCATTTAAAAACATTCTGAAAATGGTCCTTTACCAGGTGGCCAAAGGAGTTCATGACACAAAAAATAGTTAAGAAGTCTGGTTTATAAGATTCATAAATAAAGGATCCATAAAAAAGTCAATGAATAGTGTGTATGTATGTATATGTATGTGTGTGAGTGTGCATGTGTGCTGTGTGTTTACATATATGTGTATAAACTTCTTAGGAGAACAGACTTTCCATATATTTTACAGTCATTCACTTATATACAAATAGTACTGTAAGATCTTTCTTATATATTCATTAAAGTGAACTTTTGCATATCAAAGAGAATTGTGCCTGAAAGTAAACTTTTGAACACCTCCTCCAAATCCTTTTCAGAAGTGGAAAGTCTACAGGTGAGGAATATTGCATATGATGTCAGCTTTTTCCCCACATAATGATTAGCTTTCCTGAATTATTTTTTCTTCTCCTTTTAAAAAAAACATTTATTATAAGGGATAGTTTGATGCAAGAGAGAGAGAGAGGGCTATGTTAAGGGGAATTTAGATGATGTATAAAGAAAAGATACTAATAAAAATTAATTTTAAAAATTAAAACACTCTCAAAGGAATGGGTATCTGCTGGGAGTGAAGAGGGCAGTTTCCTAATGGGGAAGGAGGGAGGAAGGAAAAAAGGAAGGAAGAAAGGAACAAGCCTAGGAAATTTTGTCTTCTTAAAAAATATATTTATTAAGTAACATTTATGTATTAAGAATTGGTGCAGGCACTCTTGATTATTAGAACAATTAAAAAAATATTGTCGCCTGGGAATTTATATTCTGGGAATTTATATTCTACTGGAGTTGAGAGTGGAAAACATATAGGCTGCTAAATGTAACACAAAGTAGGTAATTACTTGGGCAAGAGATGAAACCAAAATGCTCTTAGAAAATTTGAGCTAGAAAACACTTTTACCTAGGGATGAGGAATCAAACGGTGGAATAGGTAACCCCTGACCTGGCGTTTGAGAGAAGAAAAGGATTCTGAAAGGAAGAGTTGAGAAAGACACAAATTCCATTTATGAGGCATAGCCTGGGTGAATGCAGAGGCTAGAAATGGCAAATTGAACTTGGCGAAATGTTAGTAGTACTTTTTGACTAGAAGTTCACGAGGGGAAATAACATGAAATAAGACTGAAATATTATTCACATAACATTAGTAGAAAGTCTCGGATGCCAGACTGAATTTTTTTGTTTTTATTCTGAAGGGAGTTGAAAGCTACTAAAGTGTATTTTAAACAAAACAACACATTCCCTCTGATTCTTTTTTTAAACTTATTTTTTATTATGAATTTAAATACATCCAAATAA
This sequence comes from Bettongia penicillata ogilbyi, assembly GCA_023548195.1. Classification (NCBI taxonomy): domain Eukaryota; kingdom Metazoa; phylum Chordata; class Mammalia; order Diprotodontia; family Potoroidae; genus Bettongia; species Bettongia penicillata. The sequence continues at coordinate 12,597,910 of JAJHZJ010000318.1, forward strand.
AATGGGCATTTCTACATAGATAGTAGAACAGATCAAGAATATTGTATGTAAAACTGTGGATCTCTATAATGTAAAGCTTGATTTTCTTTACACAGATGTAATAAATCCAACATGCAGCTGTCATAGCTATTCTATTTGCCTGTGATTCTTTCTGTCCTTTTCTATGCATTAAAAAATGATGCTTCGATGATGCTCTTTTTTTCTACCCTATCTCATCTCTCTCATTCCTATTACCCATTCCCAGTACCTATTGGGAAAAAAACAAAAACAAAGCCCTTGTAACCAACATACATAGAACAGAAAAAACCAAATTCCCACATTTGCTCTATCTAAAAGTATGTTATATCGTGTATCTGAGTACATCTCTTTCAAAAAATAGGTAACATGCTTCATCATCAGTTCTTTGAAATCCTGTTTGATGATTGTATTGATTGGAGTTCAAAATTGTCTGTTTTTACAGTCTTGTTATAATAGATTATTCTTCTGGTACTATTTACTTCACTCTCTGACAGTCTTCCCAGTTTTCTATGAAATTGTCCCTTCTGTCATTTAATGTGGTATAGTAGCATTATATTCATATGCCATAATTCATTTAGCCATTCCCAAACTTATAGCTGCCTCTTTACTTTCCAGTTACTTACTACACAAAAGAACTACAACAAATATTTTTGTATATATGGATCCTTTTCATCTTTGATCTCTTTGGGGTATAAAACATTAACCCTATATTGTCAGATCAAAGAGTATGCACAGATAGTTCCAAACTGATGTACAGAATGGGTGTGACAAGTGCATTTAGTGTGCCTGTTTTCCGATCTCCCTTCCAACATTTGTCATTTTCCTTTTTTGACATCTTTGCCAATCTGTTGGGTATAAAGTGGAACTTCAGAGTTCCTTTAATTTGTATTTCTCTAATCGTTAGTGTTTTATAGCATTTTTTTTCATATAGCTAGTCAGAGCTTGGATTCCTTCCTTTGAAAATAGCTTCTCAATATCCTTTGACTACTGGAGAATGACTTTTTTTCTAATCAGTTTGAGTCAATTCCTTATATATCTTGGAAATGAGACTTTCATAAGAGAAACAGGTTATTTCAAAGGTTTTCTTCTGTTTCCTATTTCCCTTCTAATTTTTAACTGTATTCTAGTTTTCTTGTATAATTTTTTTGAATTTGTGTAAACAAAATTGTTCTTCTTCTTTGATCCTCTGTATCCTTTATTTGGTCATGAATTCCTTTCCATCCATAAATCCAAAAAGCAATTTCTTCCTTATTCCTCTGATTTGTTTATGATATCAATATGTTTGTTTATGATATTTTATGTCTTATGCATTCATTTGGAATTTATCTTAGTATATGGTGTGAGATGCTGATCTATAGCTAGTTTCTACCATACTGTTTTCCGTTTTCTCCAGTGGTTTTTGTCAGATACTGAATTCTTAATCAGTGACTGGGCTCTTTTTAAGTTGAGCACTATAGGTTTACTTCCATATGTTGTAAAGATAGTTTTCTTCACTGCTCAAGTATTCTGTTTTTTAATCAGTACCACATCATTTGGATAATTATTTCTTTAGAATATAGTTTGAAAATTGTCATTGTTAGGCATTCTCTTTTTTCGTTATTTCTCTTTTTAATCTTGAACCTTTATTCCTCTAGGTGAATTTTGTTATTATTTTGTCTATTTCAATGAAGTAATCATTTTTGGTAGTTTGGTTAGTATTGCATTGTTAGTAAATCAATTTAGGTAGAGTTGTCTTTTTTATTATATTTCCTTGACTTGTCTCTGAGTAATTAATATTTCTCCAGTTAAGTCTGTCATTATTTCTGTGAATCACTTTTTAGTTGTATTCCTACTTATCATTGTTCAGTTGTTTTCAGTCATGTCTGACTCTTCATCATCCCATCTGGGGTTTTCTTGGCAAAGATGCTTGTATAATTTGCTATTTTCTTTTCCAGTTCATTTTACAGATAAGGAAACTGAGACACACAGGGTTAAGTGACTTGCCCAGAGTCACACATCTTCTAGTAAGTGAAGTCAGATTTGAACTTATGACTTTTCCTGATTCCAGGTCTAGGGCTCTATCCACTGTACCCCACAGCACCTCTGTTTTCCTATATATTCCTATAGTTCCTAGCAATATTTTGGTAGATTAACTCTCAAATATTCTATAAACTTCTTGGTAATTTTGAATGGATTTCTCTATGTCTTCCTGCTGGGATTTATTGTTAATATACAGAAATTCTGGTGATTTAAGTGGATTTATTGTACCCTATGGTTTCATTGAAATTATTTTTTCTTTCAGGTATTTTTAGCTGATTCTTTTGGGTTCTCTCTATGGACCATCATATTGCCTGCAAAAGATTGTTTAGGAATAAAGGATTTCAGAAAAAAAAACAAAAAGATTTGCTTGTTTCCCTGTGTTTATTCCCTCGATTTCTTTTCATCTCTTATTAGTACCTTTCCTCTGACATTCTCTCCAATTCATCCTGTATTAATCCATCTTATTTATACTTGGTTTTAATTTTTGTTTCCTCCATCAGACTTGAGAACACTGACTTTTTTTTTGCCTTTCTTTTTATTCCCTAGTTCTTAGCATAGTGCCAGGAACATAGTAAGAATTTTATAAGTGCTTGTTAACTAGACTTATTGCTGTAGTAAGCATTTCTAACACTATATTAAGTAATAGTGATAGTAATAAATGCTTGTAACATTTCTCCATTATATTACCTAACACCTTTAAGGAAAATCTATTTATTCCTATGCTTTTTGGTCTTTTTAAGGGCAAGGTTTTAGATTTTGTCAAAAGTCTTTTTAGTATACATTGATATAATTCATGACTTTTTATTATTTTTGTTATTAATACAGCCAATTGTGTTGAAAGTTTTCCATAAATTTTTGTATAAGTGTGACTTAAGCATAAGTTATAATCTTTTTAATAGGTGGTATAGCCTCTTTTTTAATATGCTATTTATTTTTTATGCCAATGTTCATTAGGAATATCAACCTCTGTTTGGAAGAATATCTTTTTTTATTTTTGTAAAGTCTATGTCATGTTGGTATTAATTTATTCTTTGAATATTTGATAGAATTTCCTTGCAAACCTATCTGTTTCTGGAGTGTTTTTTCCTCTAGAATTTTTAATTGCTTATTCAATTTATTTTTCTTATGTTTGATTATTTAAATAATCTATTTCTCATATTGTTCTATATATGTACATATGTCTATACATATACACATGAATATATATACATATATGTCAGTATTAATTTTCTTTAGGATATCAGTTGGCACATTTACCGTTAATTGTCCAAAATTAATTTTGATAGTTTATTTTTTCTTTCCCTAGATTTATCTTTAATAGTTGAGAATGCTTCTTTTTCATTTTTTGAAACAATTTGGTTTTCTTCTTTTTGTGATTAGGTTAGCAAGTTATTTTATTAAGCATTTTTTTCACCTAACTTCTCATTTGTTGTTTCTCATTGTTGTATTTGTTGTTCAATTTTTTTGTTTCAAGTTTTGTTTATTCTTCAGTTTTCAAAATTTCCCCTTTAATGTTTCGTTAGTGGTTTTTGATTTGCAGCTTATCTTGTTTTTTCTTAATTCCATGCCCAATCATTGGTCCATTATATCTCTATTTTGTTGATGAAAGCATTTAAAGATATAAAATGGCCCCTCAAGGTTGAATTACAAAAGTTTTAGTGTGTTGTAACATTATTCTGTTTGTTTATTGAACAACCAATTCTTTATGATTGTCATTAAGTGAACATTTGTGATTGTTTCTTCAAAGGCTCTTTATTGAATATAATTTTTATTGCATCAGGATCAGTAAAGGATATGTTTAGTATTTCTATTTTTCTGTATTTGTATTTGAGGATTTATGCCTTAATGCATGTTCAATTTTTGTAAATATGAAATACATGGTTAAGAAATATAGAAACTCCTTTCTGTTCCCATTTGATTATCACTAGAGAGTTATTATATACATTTAAAAAAATTCCATACGTGTCCATTTTATCTTTTTTGATCCTCTGTATCCTTTCTTTGGTCATGAATTCCTTCCCATTCATAAATCCAAAAAGCAATTTCTTCCTTATTCCTCCAATTTGTTTATGATATATGTTTATATATATGCTGAAGTGTCACTATTATAGTTTTGTGGTCTATTTCTCATTTCAATTTGATGAATTTTAAAATATTTTAAAAATAATTTTATTGATGTTTTACATCACTATAATTTTCCCCCAGACCCTACTATCTCTCTTTCACCCTTCCCTTTACTCCCAGAAAGCCATCCTATGTAACAAAGAAGAGTTTTTAAAGATAAAGAAAAAAGTTAGAATAGCTGTTCAATACATTGAAGAGGTCTGAAACATTGTGCCATTTACACTTGGGGATCTCCTACTTATGCAAAAGGGTAGGTGTCTTCTCATATCTCTTCTTTCAAGCCATGCTTGTTCTTTATAATTTTTGCAACATTCACTTTTGAATTGTGATTCTTTACATTTGTTGTAGTCAGTGCATATATTGTTTTCTTGGCTTTACTTAAGTTCACTCTGCATCAGTTCATGCAGACTCATTCATGTTTCTTGAACTGCAATTTGTTTAGTCATTTACCAGTTGATGTACATCTACTTTTGTTTCCAATTTCTGGCTATCACAAAAATTACTACTATAAATATTCTGGTTCATGCCAAGACTTTCTTCTTATCAATGACCTTCTTGGGTTATAAACCTAATCAGCCTTGGGTAATACAACTTTAAGGGGAAGGATATGAACATTTTAGCAGTTTTATTTTAAATTCCAAATTACTTTCCAAAAGTTTGTACTGATTCACAGCTCTCCTAACAATGTGCCAGTATGCCTATTTTTCTACAGCCATTCCAGCATGGATTATTGTCATCTTTGTCAGTTTGCAGAGAATGAGGTGAAACCTCAGGGTTGTTTTGACTTTCATTTCTTTTATTATTGTTTTGGAACATTCTTTCATATGGTGGTTAATAGTTTGCAGTTCTTCTAAAATTTGAACGTTTTTATCCTTTGGCCATTTATTGGGAATGACATTTGGTCTTATCTATGTCTCTATCTTTATCTGTAAATATAGATATATCAGTTAATTGATTATGTCTTGGACATCAAAGCCTTAGAGAGGTTTGATTTTTTTCCCCTCATTTAAGCTCTCCCCTTCTTACCCTAAGTGCAGTAATACCTGTGCAAAAATTTTTTGTTTATGTAATCAAAGTAATCTATTTTATCTACTACAATTGCCTCCATCCTTTTCATGGTTAAAAATATCCTATCCATAGCTATCCATAACTCTAAGAAGTATAGGATTTGTTCTCATTTTTTAAAGTATTCCTTTTCTTTTGTTTTCTTAGTTTTTGTAGCATCTGTGCATAGTAGGTTCTGATCATTTTGTTTTAATTCTTCTGATGTTTTAATTTCACTTTTTTTACTATTATGTTGGTTTTATTTTCTGTCTTTTTTAAAATCATATTGACTAAATTTTTATCAGTTTTATTAGCCTTTTCAAAGAACCAGCTTTTAGTTTTATTTACCTTTTCTATGGTTTTTCCAATTTATCTATTTTTCCTCGGATTTCTAATATCTCTTCTTTATGCTTCTTTTGGGGTTTTGTATTAGTTACCTTTCTTATGTTTTAAATGCATATTCAATTCATTAATCCTTTTTCTATTTTGCTAATAATGCATGTTTTTAGAAAAATGATTTTTCCCCTGAGAAAGAACTTTACCTGCGTTATCATTTTCTTTCACATAATTACTATTTCTATGATTTGTTCTGTGACCGAGCAATCATTATTTAGGATTTCATTGTTAAGGTTCTATTTGGCTCTATGTCTTTTGTGCTCACTGAACTGCTTACTATTTTTGTTGCACTATTGTCTATGAAGGATGTGTTTGTTATTACTGCCCTTTTTAAGCATTTCTTTGCCGTATTTCTGCGTCTTATTAAATAGTCAGTTTCTGTAGAGGTTCCATGTGGTGCTAAGAAAGACATATTCTTTAGTGTTCCATTTAAAAGATGTCATAAAACTTTTAACTCTAGTTTCTACAGCAATTTGTTCAGCTGATAAACTTTTAAGACCTTAAATGCTATGCCATTCATTGCATTTATATAAAATATTGATATTGATTCATTATCTCTTGTACCTTTAAGCATAATGTAGTTTGCCTACTTATCCCTTTTCATTGTGCCTATTTTTATTTTATCCTTGCTATTCCTGCTTTTTTTTTTGGTTCACCTGAAGTTTATTAGATTTTCCTGCAACCCCTCCTTTTTACTGTACATAGATATTTATGTATGTTTCAGATGTGCTTCTGACAACCAGCATATTGTTGGATTGTATTTTTCTAATCCATTTTGCCATCTTACTCTGTTTTATGGGTGACTTTATCCCATTCATATTTATAGTTATGATGGTCATGTATTTTCCTCTTTTTTGTCCTCTTGTACTTTTTCCTCCTTGCCCCCACCTCCTAAAGAAGGTGATGAGAGTTTGCCTAACACTTGTGCTATATAATTGCAGCAATCTGTTTCAAAACCCCAACTTCTTTTCCCCTTTTCTTGATCCCAGATGACAAGTGTTTACGCTTTCTTCAGTGCCTATTCCTGTCTATCCTTAGGCATTCTCATTCGTTTTGCTTATGACTACCCTCTTATCTTGTTCTCCCTTTTATTACTGTTCTCCTCTGTCCCTCTTTCTGCCTATTTCCATGTTGTGTGTGTGTTTGCGTGTGTCATGGTTGTGTAAATATATGTGTTCCTTTGTAAGCATGTGAGTTCAGATGAAAGTGCAGTTCATGGGATACCTGTTTCACTCTCTCCTTCTGCTATGTTTGTATATTCTTCATCTCACACTCCCATATTATGTGAAATAGTTATTTCCCTCCTCTTCTTCCTCCTTTATTTCTTGGTATAGTCTTTTTTCTCTCCTTTTTTGTCATTTCCTAAGACCATCAAATCAACACTAAACAAACTACCCCCAGGTCCGCTGCCTGTCTTATTTGTATTTCTTTATGATTCTTGAAGACATTAGAGTTCTTGGGGGGGACAATTGTTTCTTCTCCTCTGGAGTAAACAATCATCACACAATATCTTCCAAATGATTCAAAGTGTGTATATTTCTCTTGATTTTTATTTTCATTTTAAAGTGTCTATTTAGTATTTGCCTTTTTATCTGGAATCCTTGGAAGTCTTCTATTTCATTAAAGATCCATTTTTCGCTTTTTGGATTGTATTTTGTTTCACCAAATAAATAATCTTGTTGGTAACGCTTTTTTTTAACCTTCTAGAATATTATATTCTAAGTTCTCCTCTTCTTTTAAGGGACAGCTGCTAAGTTCTTGTGTGATTCTGATTGTGAATCCTTCATACTTGAACACTTTCTTTTTGCCTGCTTGTAGTATTTTTTTCTTTGTTTGTTTGATCTGAGAACTCTGGGTTTGGGCTATTCCTGGGAGTTTTTGTTTCCTGATTTCATTCAGAAAATAACTAATAGATTTTTTTCTATTTTTACTTTATCCTCTGTTTCTATTTCATATATAATTTCTTGAAATATGGTATCCAAGTTTGTGATGATTTTCAAGTATTTGATGTTTCTTAGATAATCTCTTCTCTACTTGTTTTCCCTGTCCATTTTTTTCACATTTTCTTTTTTCTTAATTACATATAAAGAAATATTTTTCATTATTTTTAAAGTTTGAGTTCCAAATTCTCTTCCTCCTTTATCCCTCCTCTCCCTCCTCTTTGGGGAGTTAAAGAATCTGATGTAGACTATATCTGTGCAGTCATGTCAGGCAAAAAATTTCTGTATTAACTATGTAGCAAAAGAGAATGCACATCAAAGCAAGAACAGAAGTAAAAAAAAGTATGCTTCTATCTGCATTCAGACTCTGAACTGTCTCAGATAATTGTATTGTTGAAAATAGCTGTCATTGTCTATGTCCATTTTTGATAGTATACACCTTATATTTTCTTCTGTTTCCTTTTCATTGTCTTCATTTTATTTAACTATTTTCTCTTGCCTTGTAGAGTTGTTGTTTTCATTTTTGACACATGATTTTCAAAGAGTTTAGTTCCTAGGTAAGATTTACCACCGTATGTTCTAAGCTCTTAATTCTTGTCATTCTTTCCTCAGTAGATGTGGTTTCTTTTAACTTTATGTTTTATAGCTCCTTTCATTTCTTCCAAGTGCTCTTGTAGTCCTTGTGACCAAGGTATTCTTTTCTCACACTTTATGTGAAGTTATTCTGGTGTCTTAGGTTCACTCCCTTGGGCTTCTCTTAGTTCAGGGTATTTCTTCTTTGCATTTGACACATTTCTTAGTACTCACACCTCCAGCCTGATTTTCTGGATTGGGGTTTTGTGTTTGTGAACAATCTCTGTTCCCTCTCCTACTTTTCTTAAATGGAATAGCTAAGACAAGACCCGTAGGAGTTGTAAGCAGAAACAGAAAGCACCATTGAGTTTGGAGATAAAGGGATCATCAGTTGTCTTGGAGAGAGCAGTTTCAGTTGAGTGGTAGAAGTGGATGCCAACTACAAAGGTTGAGTGAGGACTTAGTGGGTGATAAAGATACGAAGGCAACCAAAAATGATGCCATTTTAAATGTTTCACATCTAGATGTTGCAAATGAGGGCAGTCAATGCAATCACAATTTGTGTTTGATTTGTACTCAAAACTATCAATTAGAGAATCTTGCATACATTTCCCACCCCTGGATAGTACCCATACTCCAGAAGAAGAAAATGCTGAAGCTGCACAGAATTGCCACCCCTCTGCTTTCTCTTGGCTGAGAAGGCAATGTAAATGACAATACTGAGCAGGTAACAGGAACCCTTTGAACAGGGAAATATTTATGGCCACAGTTGTTGGTGAATGAGTATGCAACAGTGATATTCAGGGTACAAGTCTGCTTACAGCCTATGCAGAAAGAGGCATCTTTTTTACATTGACTCCCATGGATTCAGGCATTTTAAAAGCTCATGGTTAAATTATTTTTTCTCTTGATATAGGTGTAAGTTAAAGCTTCTTGATCCCCTCTTAAGCAACATCAGATCTAAGACTAGAGAGGGAAAGTGGCTGACAAAACTCCTGAGTAAGGCCAGAACCAGATTAAAATGCAATTGGGAAATGTTTGACAAAATATTATAAACATACAATACAGCAAAGATAATGTCCTGTCTTGAACTGTACTTTGCATTTCCTATAAAAATTAGGGTCCATTCACAATATGCTCAGTGCTAAGTGCTCTTGCATTTTCTTGGATCTCACCTTCTCTTTAAAATCTGAAGGTATTTGGGGTTCTTTGTTGTGGGAGTATATCAGTATTGTAAGCTGGTGTAAGTCAGCAACACACTTGAGTGGGTGGTTTTGGCATGTGCGGTGAATTTGGAAGCAGGTTGTATAATACATAGCTCACTGTGCATATTGGTCAGAAGAAATTCAAGTTTATGGGAGAAAAAAATCCCAGAGAGATTTGCACACAATTCTAAGGCTTTATTATGTCTCAAAGACTACTCCCAAAGAATTCTTTGTGGAATAATTATTTATTCATGAATTAGAATTTGGAAATGATAGATGCTCAGATAATCACCCACCATTAAGTGAAGCCCTTGGCTTGAGGGCAGTTGGAGTAAGAATCTGACAATCAGGGTAAAGTGTGTCTACAGAATTCTCCAGAATTAAGGAAAAATATGTGTTAAGCCTGACTATATAAAGAGAACTCTTCTTCAGCTTATAATGTATGCTGGACAGCCTCCACAACAGTGGAAGATACCTTTGGCAAGCATATGTTTCCATGTTTTCTGCCTTGTTTGATATTAATAATCCAGTGGGTTGTTGAGCAGTTATTTTTGCTGTGTTCTTTCGGGAATCTTGTATGATTTTGATATGTCTTGTTGGGAAACATCTTGTTGGGAAAAAAAGCTTTTAAGGTAATAATGTGTTTATTTTGAGATAATTCTTTTTACTAATCATAAATAATAACCATCGTGGGATCCTCTGTTTTTTGTATCTCCCCCGTTCAATGTTGTTCTTGGCTAATACCTCTTGACAGTTGGCAGGGTGTGAAGTGTTTGTGAGCCTCTTGAGGACAGGAAGTACTTTTATCTTTATTTGTTCATAGCACTGAGCACAATCCCTGGCAAATAATAAGTGTTATATAAATGCTTATTTCCTTTCCTTTCCCCTTCTTTTTTCTATTTCCATTTCTAAAATATCAGCCCAAGTAGAGGAGATTGGAGTTAGCTCAAGTTGAATATGTTATCTTCTTATTTTTATTATTTTTTTCTAATTTAATATTGGTTCAAATCTGTTGTTTAATATTAGTGGGCTGGCTCTGCACAGATGGCTCATATGGAAATAACTCTTACATTATTAGCCAGTTGTTTCCTGTCTGTTAAAACACAGTCAGTCCCACTTTTTGGATATTATTCTGTCCTTGCCTTGACAAGTGTCTGCTAATACTTCCTGAAGGAAGTATTCACAATATTATGTGTGAAACTTTTATATCAACTGCAAGTGTTTAATTTTCTTCTTATTCTTGAACCAGCTCTGGGCCTGGAATTAGTAAGACCCCCAACGCAAATCCTCCCTCTTCAGGCTCCTACTACCTGCATGACCCTAGGCAAGTCACTAGCCTCTCTCTGCTTCAGGTTCCTCCCAGGGCTTTTGTGAGAATCAAAGGAGATAGTATCAGTACAATGTTTAGTACAGTACCTGGCACAAAGTGGGGGTTTAATAAATGCTTGTTTCCTTCTGTGTGAGATAGCATGCCACTCCCCGCCTCCCCCCGGCCACCCACCCCTTACTCAAATTGACTGCTTAGAGGCCTCTCCAAGTAAAAACAGAAAATCTCCTTTACTCGGTTCTTGCGGGAAGCGGGTGGTCCCTTCACCAGTAAAGCTGGAGCAGGAGGCGCCTTACAGAAGCAGAGTGGCAATTTATATAGACCCTGACTCGGAAATCCCCTTCCCACAGCTGACCATTATTCTCTTTGGCTGAGAAGCACGGTCTTACATTCTAGGCACGAAGTCTAACCAATCCCTTTTGGAACCTGGTTCAAATTTCTCACTCCCACACTGTGAGTGCCAGCTAAAATACAGGTCATCAAACGCAAATTAGGCATTGGAACCACATGCAAATGAAGCAATGACGACTCATGAAATTGGGCGTTGAGAATTTATGCAAATCAGGCAGACCAGAGTGAGGGCTGCAGACTGAATGCGCACATGTGAATTAGGTATTGAGGAGTTAGTGAACCATAGCTAATCATTGATCTTAATGCACGGTGTATCCTTATATGGAAATCACATGACCCTGGAGGACTCGAAATATGGGCTTAAGGTCTCTTCTACTCTAGGGAAGAGTCTCATGCCCTTGAGAAGTCTTCACTGAATCTGTGCCCATTCACTTCCTTCCCGAATGTTTTTTCCCAGTATCGTTAACATCTTTCTCTATAGCTACCTTTGCATACAAGACTCCAGATGTAAAATATATGGCACTTTGGAGGCTCTCAGCAAGTTCCCTGCAGATTTTTTTTCCTTCATCTCTTGCAACAGATGTTAGTACATAAGCTGTAATCATTTTGATGATATTCTCTTGTAAATATTCATCATAAACACTACAATAGATGACCAAGTATCCAATGAAATTCTTTTTCTATTTTTGATGAATGATAAAAAAAAAAAAAGCAACTCCACTGTTTCCTTTATTTGCTTCTCTAAGTAGAACTTGTGAGTCATCCTTTTATTTAGCAGCAACTTTCTTTTTGTTTTTCTGGTTTCCTTTGTAGTGAGAATGTCAAGATGGATGTGATCAAATTCTTCCAGTAGTATTATCCATTTTCGGTGACTGGAAAAGAATCTCACATTGACAGTACCAATAGCTACATTAATGCTTATAAATAGTATGATTTATCTAAAAATTATCCAAATTTATCTAAAAATCATACAATCTAAAAATTATATGATTCTTAGCACTCTCTGTCTCCTTTTCCCGTTATTCTGTCACCATCATTGCAAGTGTGGGAGGGGATCATACAGAACTGAAGACCCTTTTCTCTTTTCTTCATAGTTTGTTGGTTGGTTTCTCCATAGTTGTTGGTCAAAGAATTCATCATCAAGTGTCTGGCCTGTTAGTGATGAGCTACCTCATAGATAGCTTTGACTAGTTCTCAGAAAGCATGGTAATCTCTTGCCAGGGCCACATACAAAGCCTTTCCAACTTGGTAGAACCTTCCAATGCTTACTAATAGAAACTCAAGGACCCAGGATCACCTCCATGCCATGATGAGGTATCATTGTCTACAATGGTACATTCTACTAATGAACTCTCTTAATTTAGTACAAGATTGCATTCTTTTGAAACATGGTTTCTGGCCTTGAGGAACTTACAATTTATTTTGGGAAATAAGACATACGCAGAAGTTAAAAATAATACAAGACAATATTATCAAGTACTAGATTTTGTAGTGTAGACTTAAAGTGGAATGAAAGAGTAAACAGTTGTCATGGTGTGATAGGAAGAATTCTGGCTGGACTTGGAATCAGAAAACAGGTTCTAGGTCCAGCTCTGCCACTTACTGTGTGGCCATTTGGCAAGACCCCTTCCCTTCCTGGGTCTCTATCTTCATCTGAAAAATTAGGAAACTTGGATTAAATGATCTGCAAGGTCCTATCTAGCCTTTAACAGTCTGAGTTTAATGAGGACAAGAACAGTCATGGAAAGGTTCATGGAGGAAGTAGGATTTGAAAAAGAAGACCTCAGTTGTTCAGGAAGAAAATAATGTCAACAAAGATAGAAATTGGCCTAGTCCAGGGACAGGGGATCAAAGGAAGGACTGCATGTGGAGGCTGGCCTGGCTTAGAGAGCTTGTGTTAAGACCTAGTAGGAGATTGAGCTGTGCAGACACAGTCATTGTCATTCTTTCATGCCTTTCTCTCTCTCTTTCTCTCTCTCTCTCCCTCTCTCTCTTTCTGTCTCTCTCTGTCTCTCTCTTTGTCTCTCTCTCTCTCTCTCTCTGTCTCTCTGTCTCTCTCCCTCTCTCTTCATCTCCCCATCTCTCTCTCTCTCTCTCTCTCTCTCTCTCTCTCTCTCTCTCTCTCTCTCTCTCCCCCCTTCCTCTCTCCCTCTCTCCCTCCTGCCTCTCCATCTCTGTCTCTCTCTCTCTCTCTCTGTCTCTCTCCATCTCTCTGTCTCTCTCTCTGTCTCTGTCTCTCTCATCTTAGTCCCTTTGAGTAAACTTTATAGGCCACTTTCTCTGTAGCAGTGACTTTAGGTGGCACTGAAACAGATTTGAATTTTGCATGTACTCCAGGATGATCAGTCACAATGCCAGGGAGAATCTGCTACCCACAAAAAGAAAAGCTAATGACTTGGAGTATGAATAAGCAGTTGGTGGCTATGGTTTGTTGATTCACTAGACAGCTATACAGAATGAATTTCAGAGCTTTCTATTTTCATGGTGTTTTTCTAAGGCACTTAAAATCTGTGTGGTGAAGCTGTATGACTATTCTCTTGAAGCTTTTTGACTCAGCTTTTTTACTCTCTCTTCATCTATGTCTCTCTCTTTGAAAATGTAACCTAAAGAATTCCAAGGCTGACAGAACAGTGGTCTTAAATCCGTTATCCCGTGTTTGACAGTGGTTATTGTCAGATGCTTCAGAGAAAGATCGAATAAAACCTGCAGCTCATTATGAACAGTGACAAAAAATAAAGTGAGAAAGAGGATAGGTAAGTCTTTCAAGTCAATCTCTTACTAAGGATATATTAAATATTGAAGTACAAGGTTTCAAAAGCATTGCAGTTAATAACCAAGCTTATTTCATCATGAATGTCCATATTTTCTGAATAAAATAATAGAAGTCATGGGTTTGGTTTGATGAGGACACCTTCATTTCATTATGTTACTGATAAAAGTGTCAAATCGTCCTGAGCCAAACACTAGATGATCTCTCACACCTCTCTTAGCTCTAAATCTGGCATCGTAAGCACTGACCCCTGGCAGAGTTCCATAGGTTGACAGTAAAGCACCTGATAAGTATTCTTGAAAGTGGCAAATTTCAGGAGCTGACTTGGAGATGGGGCTTTGGCTTAACCTCTTTTCTGGGACTCTGGTTTCTTAGGGATTCCAGAATTAGATAGTATAGAGATCACTGGAGATATCTGCTAAAGTTCTCAGCAAAGATTAGAGAGGAGCAAATGGAGTTTTTGCTGCAGGAATTTGAAGAAATATGAAACAATCTAATGATGTCAGATCATCTCAGGAGTGAGTTTGGAGTTTTGTAGTTTGGTTCTCCTGAATGAATATTCTTTTACTAAGGGCGAGAAGAAGAATCATGAAGGAAACAAAGTGATTGATTGGTCAAAAATCCAACCTTGTGTTTTTGTTGCTAGCCATGTCATGGAGGAGCAAAGCTGTTGTTGGAGAGAAAGCTTCCATCTGATACCCATCCAATATACAGTAGGTGCTAGGAATGACAGTTTTTAGACTATCTATAAACATTAATTTAACTGCAGGCACTCTAATTGGGAGTTATTGGTCCAAAGAGTGACAAGTCAAGGCACTAGTGCAGCAACTGAATTGCACCCACATTGATATTTGTATCACATGTATAAATGAGGTTAGGAGACACAAAGAAGTTACAGCTAAATGGAAAGATGTTGGTGCCCAACTTCTCAGCGAGGCAAAGAAAGGAGTTGGCAGAATTGATTTTATTTTATCCTCAAAGACAGAAGAAAAACATTTCTTGGAACATTTAGTCATTTTGACTTTTATTGCTCATGATGAGCCAAAAGGCCACCATGAAGATAACAGGTGCTTATGGACCAGTATTTGTCCCAGTGAATGAAGCAGCAGAGAATTTCTATGAAGAATTGTAAAAGAAGATGGAATAGAGAAATTCCATCAAGACCCTCACAGTATTTCTAAACCAAAACAATATATGCCTTGACATTCTTTGGTGTCAGTGCAAAAGTAGGCACAGGTATTGGTAGCAGGAAGTGAAGGTGAAAAATATGTTGGAAAATATAGTTGAGGACTAAATAAAATGCCAACTTCAGTAGCTCTACATGAATGTGGGCAACCTTGAAACTCTGCTATATTAAAAAAATAGCAGAGGTAAGAATCTTGTTTAATACTCAGAATCATCCAACTTGCATATCATAAATACTTTCTTCAAAGGGCATGAGACACAGTGAATGTCACTCAACCTCAACAAATGCAGTTGGTGCCTGGCACATAATGAGCACTTAATAAATGCATGTTGCCTGCCCTCCTGTTGGTTGAGTGCACCATAGACGCATAACGATATGGACTCAGAATTGAATAAAAGGAAAAAAGACTAGATTGCATCCAGAAAATTGTACAACCCTTTTATCCCAGGAAGTTTTCTGACATCAAAAACCTTTCTCTTCAATAGGAATATTCTTCAGGCAATCCTCTGTGACTAAAAATTATAGAGCCATGATCTTCAAAGAATGAAAACATGACCCAAAGGACAATGAAAAAAAGTACAGGGTAGAACTATATACACTGCATCTTATTACCAATGATTATGACTTCTACACAAGAAATAATGTAAAAGATGACATTTAGAATGTAAATAACTAAGGAAGGAGCTGGGTCAACAAAAGAATGTACCACCAAGTACTCCATTAGTGTCCACAAAATATTAAAAGACCCAGAGAAAAACCTAGGGAAGTAGGACCTAGGAAAGATCTAGAGGAAAGCCTGGTGAGGAGGGGCCTAGGGAAACCTCCCCCCTAGAGAAGAGGAACCTAGACCCTCTGAAAGATTTATGGAAAAACATGGACAAGCTTTACATAGCATAAGATTTGGTTGGATTGTGAAGAGTGCACTTAACTTCAGAAGGTCACAAATTCATCGCAGAACAGAAGTGGATCTCATAATCTAGTGAAATTGGTAAGTAGAGTAAATGGGAGACTTTCTTTTCCAAAGAGAAAGAGTTAAAGTTATCAGTTCATAAGGAGCTGATAAAATGTTACAAAATCCTGATAAGATAATATAACATTAGCATGAAAATGCTCAACTTGGATGAAATACCTCTTGGGAAAAGTGATTGAAGCCATCGAAGTTAAATAGTAACTGTCCAGACAAAAGAAAGAACTGAACAGTTTTTTTAGCGTTATCTTACCACTTGAAGTGTGTGTGTTAGATATATAAAACTGAAGCCATATTTATTTTGTTAGTATTTTGGATAAACAGTTAGTAGTGTTTAAAATGTGAATGAGAAATGAGACTTCTGGGAAATAAGCAGGAAAATTTGTTGTTATAAAATTGTGAAAATTAGGGCATTCAGCACTTCGCTAACAATCCTGCAGAATGACTCCCTTGTCTTTATTCAGGAGTGCTTTGTGTGGTTGAACTCGAGGTAGAAGTCCTATTAGAAAAGACTGCTAAATGCTGATTGTTGAAAGCATTTGAAGTTTCAGGAGTGAGGAAGGAATGATTTTTTTTTAAAGATGCTTCAGAAATGACAAGTCTAAATGTATTCCACATCTGCTCTCCAGTCCCTGCCCCCATCCACCACATACTTATGAACTCTTAAATTCAAATAAATATGTAAATTTCCTCTTACTTCCGAGGAAAACTTTTAAAATTCACTAATAATCTTTAGCAGCAAGTCAACAAACAGGGCATTTGATATCCTCTGTATCCTGTCTTCTGCTAAGTAAATCTTTGTGTTCATTCACTTTCCTTATCTGGAAAAGGGGATAGGCCCAGGAGTCTGGAATCATAGGAAAGGAAGGAAATTTGAAAGGTTATCAATGTATTATAATCAGTGTGCTATGTCTAGACCAAGAGTTCATAACCTTTTTTGTATCATGGACCCCTGTGGCAGACTGATGAAATATGTGGACTCCTCATCAAAATAATGTTTTCAAATGCATAAAATTCATAGGGTTATAAGAGAAGCTAAATTATATAGAGTTAATTAAAATACTTTAAAAAAAAATCCATAGAACCTAGGTTAAGAACTCCTGATCTACACCAAAATCCCCAAGATATAACTAGTATATACCTGTAGGACTTGTGAACAGTTCCCAAATCCAAAATAATGTTAGAAAGGGCTATTTGAGATTTAACATATTCTGTGGGTTCATATTCCCTAATCAATATGTTTATCTTTAATAGTCAGCTAAAATAATTGGATCAAAGCAAATGTATTTTGGGGAAATACAAAGAAAAGTAGCATCAAAACATTTTTCCCATAAATCTGAAGTCTACCATTCCAGAAATGCACATAATACCCAATTGGAAATATAGGCACACATGGGGAACACATGAAGCCAAACAATACACAAGGATTGGAAGTAATATCTTCTAGGGACATCATCATACTGTTCCTGTCAGACTTTTTCCTACCGGACATCATCCCTGCTGGTGATCCAGATGTGTAGTCTCCATTGCAGAGGTTGCCAGATGTTGCTATAAGATGCTATTCCACTAGACTTATTGACATCAGTGGACAGTGATTTACAAGATGTCACTCTTCTGGATACATTTTCAACTTCAATGTAACTAAACTCCTTGACTATCTCCTTAAAGAAAGGATAAGTGCTTCCCTGAATTTAAAGGGATGTGGGCTTTCTCCAGCTCTTTAAGAAAGAGTAGAAACTTTTGACCAAGAATTAGGAAAAAAAGCCCTTCCTGCCTTTTCCCCTCAGGATCTTAGCTAGTGAGTTTTTTCATTTCTAGCAGAAGAGTCTCTGCCCCAGGTGCCAAGATCCTTAGAATAAAGAGCACAATACCCTTTGACTCAGCAATACCACTACTGGGTCTATATCCCAAAGAAATCAAAGAAAAGGCAAAAGGACCTATATGCAAAAAATATTTGTAGCAACTCTTTTTTTTTTGTGGTGGCCAAGAATTGGAAATTGGAGAGATACCCATCAATTGGGGAATAGGTGAACAGGGTATGGTATATGATTGTGATGGAATACCAGTGAGTTATAAGAAATGATGAGGATGATGGTTTCAGAAAAACCTGAGAAGACTTACATAAGCTGATGCAAAGTGAAGTGAACAGAACCAGTGGAATATTGTATACAGTAACCACAATATTGTAATGATGATCAACTATGAAAGATTTAGCTACTCTGATCAATACATTAATCCAAGACAATTCCATGAAGGAAAATGTTATCCACTTTCAAGAACTGATAACTTCTGAGAGCAAATTAAAGCATACTTTCCCCCCTTTGTGTTTCTTGCTTTATATTTTGTTTGTTTTTGCAATATGACTAATATAGGAGAAAGGGGGAATAACAAATTGCACAGTTCTCCTCAGCCCTGAACATTTTCTTTAGATGCCTCTTCCAGATACAATGTTTTAGGTTCCTTTGACAGAGACCCCACCCTGCCTTATTGATGAGCATTCCATATGATTAATGATTCCATATTCCAATTAATAATTATGAGAGACATGTTATCTTGTTGATGTCACTTGTTTTTCTCACTGTCATGTGCTCCCATGAGCTATATTTTTCATTGACTGATATTTATGTAGAAAGTTTGGCATCTATAGTTTTTTAAAAAATATATGCAAAAAAATAGGCTGAAGTAATATGAGCAGTCCAGTTGTTAATTGTCATTCATTAGAGAAGGTGTGAGCAACGTGGGGAAGGGGTGCTTTGTGTGTATTTTAGATGGTGCTAATTTCAAAAAGAAAAAGGGAGCCACATGCCATACTGAACTGAGATGGAAAGGAGCCTGAGTTCAGTGTCCATGGTCCTGGTGCATTCCTGTGTAGCAAAAGACAGAAGACTCTGAGCTGAAGCAGAGCTGCCAGAGCGAGAGAGAAACCAGAGTAGAGAGCGAGAGCCAAGGTTCAGGGAGATGGAAGACCAAGTGGAATCCTGATGACCTGGAGCCAGATCTCATAGCTTCAGTCTAAGTTCTAGACTGCCCCAATCAGGGGTAGGGAACCTGCAGCCTCAAGGCCACACATGGCCCCAGTGCAGTCCTTTGACTGAATCCAAACTTCACAGAACATATGCCCTTAATGAAAAGATTTGTTCTGTAAAACCTGGACCCAGTCCAAAGGCTACACATAAGAACCTAGGAGCCACATGTGGCCTCGGGGCTGAAGGTTCTCCACCCCTGGCATTAGTGAATCTCTGCGCTGGCCACTGACAGTGTGCTAATAGGGAACAGAAGACCAATTGAGAGTTTCCTCCACCTGACCCTCATGCTAAAAACCCTCAAAAGTGTAGGAAATCACTGTTACTTTTAACCTGATAAAAAATATTTATCTAAAACCAAAAGTTAGCATTATTTGCATTGGGGAATACTTGACATTTCCCAAGAAGTTGAGGAGTAAATTAAGTAAATTTTCCCACTGTTATTTGACATTGCTATAAAAATGGTAAAGATAGCAATACCGGAAAAAATTAAAAACATAAACAATCAAAGAGAATAAAAATTAGGCCCATTTGCTGGCAAGATGGCTTACTTAATTTCCTCAACAGATCTGTCCTGTGACTAAACAGCTTCTCTACCCTGATATAAGTTTCCCCTAGAGGTTGATATCCCATTCCCTGAATCTGAGTGACTATAAGAGACCACCTCCATTTGTGTATAGGTGCAGGAAGTGACTGCTATCTGATTACTTGCCATGCAGCTTTCACTGTTTTTTGTGTACAATACAGAATTGCTCTCTTGAGTGGTCTGTTTAGAGAGAATGTCCTACTGGATAGGGGCTTAGACTATGTTTGCATGATTGTTTACTTAAGAAAAGCCACACTGAACCTGGGAAAAGTAGCAAGAGGCTCCAAGACAGAATTCTCCAAGTCTTCAGGGGCCCCATCTAACACTATCATAAAAGAACATACCAGTCTTTCCACCTTACTTCTGTTTCCGAATCTGTTCTTTTGGGTACTGGTCAGTTCCTTTGGGAGAATATATATTTGCTACAATTGATGACTGGTTATACAGAGGTAGAGAAATTTATGTAAAGCCTGCTTTAACGAGAGCTGTTAGGTTAAGGAAAAAGTCGATTTCTATTCTCCATTATGATAGTACAACAAAAAGGTCTTAATTGAATACACTGAAAGCTACTGATTGTTTTATATAAATTTCTTATTTGTGTGGATACAGAAAATGTTACCTTCATTAAAATAATGGTCTACTTAGGATAAAAAGCAAAACAAAAGCAAGTCATTCTGAATGAAATTATATGCTAAAGAACATTTTGTAGCTTTTTTAATGTGACAAATATAGTTTTTAAAATGGAATTAAGTATATCCAAATTATAAGTGATATCAGCCTGCATCTAAAATACATCTGAATTGAATTCCAGACCTTTTAAAGTGCACTAGTTGATGATGTCTCATATTGACCTTTCCTAAAGAGCTTAATAAAGAATTTTTCCAATTAAGAGCTATCACACCTAACCATTCAATTAAGCCCCAAACCCAGAAAACTTTGTAGAATTTAACAAATAACAACCTCCTTTCAAAAAAGATGACATTAATTGGGAGAACTTTATAACCAAAACACTCTGATGATGGCTTTAAAAAGAAAATGTAAGATGTTTCAGTAATTTGTGATTTAAAACAAAATTAGATTTTTTAAAAAGGTTCTACTTTTTCCTGGAATAGTAATAGAAATGAGTGACAAGGGGCAGTGTTGTGTAGTGCATAGAGAACTGGCTTTAAAACCCAAAGCCCTGCCTCTGATAGATACTGATTATGTGAACCAGAGCTAGTCACTTAACTTCTCAATGTTCTAACTAAATTGCTATAAATTGCTGACAAGGTGATGACCTAAATTAATAGAGGGAATTTCCTGATATGGTAAGGAAGACCTTTCCCAATGAATTCACATCTCTAGTTCCTATACTAGTAATAGTAACAATAGTAATCCTAACTCATATTTAGGGTTAATAACTTTTCCCCCACAACCATCCTGTGAGGCAGTTAACGTAAATATTTCTATTCCCATTTTGCAGATGAGGAAACAGATTCAGAGAGATGAAGTGACTTGTCCACCAATCAGTCAGAAAATAAACATTTATTAAGCTCCTACTATGAGTTTACATACCATTCTAAGCCCCAGGAATATAAAAAAGAGGCAAAAAGAGTCTCTACCTTCAAGAAACTCACAGTCTAATGAGGGAGATCAGCTAGCAAAGACCTATGTACAAACAAGCTATACAGAGGATAAATGGGAAATAATTGACAGGGAAGGCATTGGAATCAAGACGGGTTGGGAAAGGCTTCTTGTAGAAGATGGAATTTTAATTGGTCCTTAGAGAAAGACAGTATTTGGATATGAGGAGAGAGAACATTCCAGGCATGGGGACAAGCAGGAAAAATTCAGAGACAGAGGAATGTCTTGTTCTTGGAACATCATGGAGGCCAGTGTCACTGAATTGAAGAGTATGGGCAGAGAGTAAAGTGTAAAAGTAGGAGGGAACCAAGTTATGAAGGACTTTGATGCCAAACACAGGATTTATATTGGATCTACAAGGTAGGTGATAGAGAGGCATTGACACATTGGATTTGAACTCAGGTTTTTGTCTCTGAGTCCAAATAAAAAGTGAATTAAGATTCTTTTTCTCACTCCTCTCCCCCAATTTATTCAGTAATTATCAAGTAGTTATTATGTATACTGCATTGTAGTCTTAAGTAAAAATTAGCATGGACATAGCACTTAAATCATAAAGTACTTTCTTTACAACAGCCTTTTAATAAAAATGCAGGTATTATCACCGTTTTCCCAGAGAAAACTGAGGCTTCAAGAAGTTAACTTGCCAATGATCCTGCAGCTAGCATTAGATTTAGACCCTGACCTCAGACCTAATTGCTACTCCAATGCTCTTTCCACTGTGTCATTCAGCCTGCCAGAATTGTAGAATGGAAATGTTGGTTGACTATTTCTGAGGACACATATGTAAAGTAGATTTTGTGACTTCCCACTGACTTCAGTTTTTAAACAAATCTTTCTTTTTAAAATTGTTTTTGGAATAAGTTTAAAACAAGTGGCTCCAGTCTTCCTAGGATGACTCAGGCATACAACTCCCACTAATCTTTAAAAAAAAAAGTGTTACTCATTTGCATTCATTGCAGATCCTGAGGTTAGCATCAGGACTCCAAGCTTACTGCAGCAGGAAGCTTCTCATCACACAAATAGCTTCAAAAACTTGAACCAAGCACTGGCTCCACACTCTTGAAAAAAATACTATTATGCAAGTTCTTGAAGTTCAGTAACACCTCACAAATTTGGACTTTCTGCATTTAGAATCTGTGGTCTTGGGTTGAGTCAAAACTTACCTCTATGTCTAAGAAGGAGGGAATCACATAATTGTAGGATGTTAAATTGAAAGGAAACTTTAGAAGCTAATTAGTGCAAACTGTATAAACAAACAAGCCAAAGAATTAGTTAGTTAAACCAATTAATATCACAAATAAGTGGTAATTTAATCTAAGATAAAGATTTTAACTCCTTATGCAGGTCCTATCCACGACAAGTATTATCTAGCCATGGCAGGTATCATAGCTCCTTCTCACCACTGTTACTGTCCTCCTCTCTGCTCTTTGGCTATGATACAGCAGATGATTCTATCCACTCCTCTAGGTCCTGATCTAGAATAGTTGACCCATTTAGCATTTAATCTTTCCTTCACATGAGACATTGAATGTAGCCTATTTAAGTCAGTCCTTTTACATTCAGATCCCGTATGCCCACCCTCTATACAATGGACCTCTTGAGGTTCTTAAAGGAATGCCTGTTTCATGGACCACTCAGATGAATCTCTTGCTTTGAACTAGCTCACGGTCAGTTTCTAGCCTCCCTTCCTAGAACATGGGTAGTAACTAACCTGTTTGTATTAGCTCTTGCCACTGAGTATTTCTGAGTTCAGATTGCCGTTCTTCATTTCTAATTATTCTTGCTCAATGAATCTTTCTCCAGGGCAGCTGAGCTAGGCTATGTAAATTAGTTTGAGTTCCTTTTAAGAGATCTCCAGATGTGAAGGAGACAAGAGGAACTCATGGTTGCTCCAAGCACAAGCACCTGTGAACCAGTAACGAAGGGGCAACTTTTTCTTTGAAACTTTCAAAATAATAATGACAATAATAACTAATTGCATTTATAGTATGCCTTAAGGGTTTAAAAATACTTCATAGTAATATATCACAAAGTTTACTTTATATGATTGTAAAGAACCCCCTCCAACTAATTTAAATTGAAAATGAGTATGTATACCCATGTATACCCAATGAAGTCAAAATTCAAAATCTGATATGTATACCAGTATGTTTCCCACATGAAGGGAAGAGTGAGATGCTGTCAGAGTAAATGCTAAATGGGCCAACTATTCTAGATCAGGACCTAGAGAAGAAGTAAATAGAATCATCTGCTACATCATAGCCAAAGAGCAGAGAGGAGAACAGCAACCGTGGTGAGAAGGAGCTATGATACCTGCCATGGCTAGATAATACTTGTAATGGGTAGGACCTGCATAAGGAGATAAAATCTTTATCTTAGATTAAACGGCAGCAGGGTGGAATAGTGTATAGATTGTCCAGCTGAGAGTAAGGAAGACCTGAGTTCCGATCCTGTTTCAGACACTTATTAGCTGTGTGACTCTGGGGAAGTCATTTAATATCTTCCAGCCTCAGTTTCCTTATCTGTAAAGTGAGAGCATTGTACACATTAACATTCAAGGCTTGTAAACTCTTAATTCCTGTGGTCATTATGTTGTGTCAAACCTCTCTTCTTTTCATGATAACTTTTCTGGGCAGTCATTCAAAAAACCTATTTTAGTGCCTAAGCTTTTCATTAAAAAATTAAATTAACCTAATTTTTTAAGTTGAAAAATAAAATAACTTTTTATGTGTTTTTTAAAAATATATATATTTTATATATATCATATTAATTTCCAGATCCCCCTGCTCCTTATACAGTGACCCAGACCATGTAGCAAAGTTTTAAAATGAAAGATAGAAGTTCAGCAAAACCAACCAACATATGGTCTATCTGACAATATGTACCCATAGTCCTTCACCTCTGTAATGAGGAAAAGAAAACACATTTTCTTAATTCTTCTCCAGGACAAAGCTCCATTATTAAAATTACTAAGTGTTCAGCTTTTTCCTTGTTCTTTCTCTTCACACTGTTGAAGTCATTGTCTATACTGTTTTCCCTATTCTACTTCTTCCTGTATCGGTTCATATGTCTCCCCATTTTCTTTGACTTCTTCATATTTGTTTCTTACAGAGACAGTTAGAGTCTGTTACATTTATATACCACAATTTGTTTAGCTATTCCCCAGTTGATGATGCATAAGTTTTTTTAAAAACAAATGCATTATAAAATATAAGACCTGTTGATGACTAGAAATGAAGACCTGTTGAAAACTAGAAACATGGTATAATTTAGTTTGCATCAATATGTGCATACGAGTCTTGCTATACTATTGGAATTTTTGGAAAGGTTTCTCCATTTCAAGTCCTTCTGACTTAACAGTATGCTAAAGCTGACTCAATATAAATTGAATTAAGGTAGGTGATTTCATTAAAGTCATTACTTATTTCAGACTGTTTCTAGGTCCTAAAACCTATAATTCATTTATAGTCGGTTCAACTACATCTAAATGAAAAAATGAAGCGATTCAGTTTTATCTTGTATACTTTGTTGTCCTTTGGGGAGAGGGGAGCTCACAAAAGGTTTTTAAAAAGAAAAGAAAGAGAAAAATCACAGTGAGTAGTGGGAACAAAAGTAGGTTCGGAAAATTTCGAGGACTTAACTCAGATACTCCTCCGAGACATTTTATGTCAAGTTCTCATGGTGGGAGAATAAAAGATCGAGTACTAGGGACTTAAGTTCTGAGTGGTTGTTAGGGAACTAGGTAATTTTGGAGGGTGTAATAGATCATTTTGTGTAATAATCATTCCATAAAATCATTAAAAAGTATCATTAAGAAAAGAATGGTGTTTGGAAGGTAACAGACCTGCCATTCTGCCCTAATCAGATGACATCTAGATTATTGTGTTTAATTCTAGATGCCCTGTTATAGGAAAAAATGTTGCTAACTGTAGAGAATTCAAAACAAGGAAGTTAGAATAAGGGAGGGCCTCCAGATCCTTCCATAGTGGGATGGGTTGAAGGAGGTGAGGTTATTTGCATGAAGAAGATATTGGAAAGGGTATTTTGTGAAATCTATTTTAAAGTATTTGAAAGGTCATTGTATAGAAAAGCAACATTGCAGAAGGACAGATATTAACTAAATGTCAAGAAAAAGAGTGTAACAAGTAGAGTGGTCCAAAAGCAGAATGACTTGCTTCAGGTTGGTTACCTGTGTAATGATGGCCAGGTATTTGTTGGACTACATGGACTGTGAGGTCCCTTTGGATGGGAAAATCTGGTGAAGAGAGTAGATCATCTACCTAGGAAATGCCCTTTGAGATCACAAGTGAGGTAAGTGTGAATACAGTCAGTCAACAAACATTTATTAAGTGCTTAATATGCCAAGCCCAGAGTTACTTTCTGGGGATACAAAGAAAGGCAAAAACTGACCCTGCCCTGAAGGTGCTTACATTCTAATGGGCAAGACAATATGTAAGTAACTAACTACATATAAATCTATCCAGGGCATGAAAACCATTCTGAGAGGGGAAAGTATTAGCAGGTGGGGAAATTTTGGCTTCATATAGAGAATGAAATTTGAACTAAGTCTTAAAGGAAGTCAGGAAAATGAAAAGGTGGAATTCCAGCCATGAGGACAGCCAGCAAAAAGGCATGCAGACTGCAGAAGGAATATAATGTTCAGTGTGATTGGATCACAGAGTATGTGGAATGGAGGAAAAGGCAAGAATACTGTTAAAGTAAGAAGAGGCCAGTTTATAAAGAATTTTATTTTTATATTAATTTTCTATTTTTTCAATCAATGGATATCTGCCTTTCCCCCCCTCTCATTTCCTTCTTCCCTTCCCCATCCTTATTGAGAAAGAAGAAAAATAAAATCACTTACAAACATGCATAATCAAGCAAAGCAAATCCCCTCATTGGCCAAATTTCCCCATTCCATTCACCGCTTCCCAAATGTTTCTGTCTGCACTGTCACCTGTCTGGCAGGAGGTGGGTAGCATGTTTATGAAGAATTTTAAATGTTTAACAAAGGGGTTTCTGTTTGATGCTGGAAATAGTAGAAAACTACTAGAGTTTATTTAACAGGGGGGAGGGGTAGCATGATCTACATTTTGGAGAAATTATCTTGACAACTCAGTGGAAGATAGACTGGAATAGCGACAGGCTTGGGACTAGTTAAAAGAGTATGGCAGTTGTCCAGACAACAGGTAATGGGATTCTTAACTAAGTTTGTGTCTGTGTGGGTGGAGAGGAGAGGACATAAAAGAGAAATGTTGCAAAGGCAGAAATGACAAGATTAGGCCGTACATTATGTGTGGGATAAGAGAAGGGAAGGAGGAGCTTATGAGATTGGGAAGACGATGCTTGGAACAAGTGAGGGTTTGGGAACAAAACTAATAAGGAGCACTTTGAACATAATTGATGCCTATGAAGTACTCACTTTGAAATGTCCAAAAGACAATGAGATTGATTTCCTTGTGTGACCCAAAAACTTTCTCTAAAGACAATTCCCCTCAAATAAGTGACTGAAACAACTAGGGAATTTTCAGAGAAAATTTTAAGCAATGACATTATTAGATATCATTTAGGCTATTATATAGCCTCCAGAACTATTTGGAAAAGCAACACTCATCTGGATACATTAATTCTAGTATAGTTTTATTTGACTTCTTTTTAAAGTCATTACTCTTTATTTTTTTGTCATGGACCTATCATTCATGAGGTACAGAATTCGCAACTGATCAACTTTTTATACCAAAGTAATACAAAGCCTTCTGCACAACTTCATTTTAGAGAGTTGCTTGGGACACTTAGAGGTTAAGTTGACTTGTCTAAAGTCATTAGTATGCCTACTTTAGTATGTCTAAAGTCAACTAGTATGAATCAAGAGACAGGACACAGACTTAGGTCTTCCTTACTCTGAAACCAGCTCTCAATCCACTATATTTGTTGGTTGTTTCAGTTGTGTCTGACTTTTCATAACCCCATTTGGGGCTTTTTTGCAATGATACTGGAGTAGTTTGCCATTTCCTTCCCTAGCTCATTTTTTACATGTGAGAAAACTTAGCCAAACAGGGTTAAGTGACCTGCCCAGGGTCACATACCTACTAAGTGGCTGAGGCCACATTTGCACTCAGGTCTTCCTGACTCCAGAACTTTTGCTTTATCCACTGTACCACCTAACTGCTCTTCAATTCATATTTTGGCCATCCAAATTTACCCTCCTTTGGAGAAGAGAAGGAAGGGGAGGGGAAGGCAGACAGGAGACGAGGAGCTGAGTCACCCAGTTAGCTGCGTCTCCATTCAGTCAGCTGCATCTACTCACAGGACTGTGTTTGTCTTTTGTTGCTGAAGAAGACCATGCCACCAGAGAAATGATGACATGACTTGCACTTGACTTTGTCTTGAGAGAGGGAGGGAGGGCTGTGCAGGTCGCCGGCCTCACTTCTCCTCCCAATGCGATAAACAGCAATACAGTAAAACATAGATAATATTATTATATGGCTTTCTAAGTCAGTATGCAGTGCACAAGAATCCCTACATATGGTTTAGCGGCCCCCATTTCTTTCTGAGTTTGACAACACTGCACTATTCTACATTGTCTCTTATTATGTTGTAAGGTTATTGTATCTGTGCTTGAAAATAACAAAACTACATTTCTGTAAAAAGTTCTATAATTCAGGATATTTAACAAGTCAAATAGTCTTTCTCTCAGTTAGCATGAATTAATGTTTATATATATATATATATATATAAATATATAATGATTATAAGGACAGTGAAGAGAGAGTCAGGCCTGAAGTCAGGATGTTTCATTTTCCTGAGGCCAAATCTAGCCTCAGACACTTACAAGCGGTGTGACCCTGGGTGAGTCACTTAACCCTGTTTGCCTCAATTTCCTTATGTGTAAAAATGAGCTGGAGAAGGAAATGGCAAATGACTCTAATATCTTTGACAAGAATGTGATCCCAAATGGCATAACAAAGAATCGGACACAACTGAAAAACGACTGAACAGCAATGTTATTAGTGGAATGGTGTACTTGCCTGTGATTACCTGAAATATTTTCTAAAAAATGATCTCAGGGAACAATACAATGATTTGAAATAGAACATCTAACAATCCAGGAGTGAAATGAGTGCAAAAGCTTCTGAAAAATAACTTTAAAATATAATACTATTGAGGAAAACTTTAGTATCAATATTGCTATGTTTGGTTAAGGTTGTCCCTGCAAACATAAAAAATTTAATAAGGTGTAGATTGTATTCAGATGATATGACCTGGCCTACTTATTTGAGATAAAATATCCCATCACTATTGGATAACGGTCTTGTCATTTTTCTCAAAAATAAGGATATTTATGTCATAAACAGCAAAAACTATAAGTTTTAGGAGAAAAAAGAAAATAAATCTGGGGCACTCCTGAGACTAGCTTTATTGGCGCTAACAGAAACTTGGCTTAGTTCCACCTATTGTACCTTATTATTTCGGGTTATTATCAGAATTATCTCCCTGAACTTATTTAACTGCAATAAATTTTCCCCTAAGAAATGGTTAAGCTGTAAAAGGCCTTTACAAGCATATATCTTTTTCCTGCTAATTTTATGTTTCCACAAAATTGGGAGAGGCAAGAGCCCCAAAGGGATTTTAAAGAATGGGAAAATATGCCTCCTCTTTTGAGCTAATTACTGTGTTGAAATGTGTGATAGGTACTTTTTAGTTGATCTGTATACATTTCTGGTAGGGGCTTAAGATAAGGAGTGAGTGTGAATCATGATATTTAATTGGAAACAAGCAAGGCTTCCTCTTAGTGGCACTATTTCAAGGTAGGCATTGTATTGCTGTACATAAATGTCATGCCCTTAAAAAAAGAATTATGTAGATGTTGTTGGTTACAATGATGTATCATTAATCTCCAACAGTGCAGAAAGACTCTTTGTTTGAACTCTTCTAATTCCCTGGGATACAGTTTGCATTCAACCTAATCTATGTTTTATGTCTCATATTTCAAATCATATCATAACAGCTAGTTCCCTTGCAAATTTCATTTCATTTTACACATGATATTTAAATGTTAATTACTGAAATAATGTTTGTATTTGTTTGCAGCAAGGCACCAAAATATTTCATATTTTATGGGCATGGTACCCAAAGGGAGGATGCTTGTCCTAGGTCAAATGGTTAATAAGTGGTGTAGCCAGGAATTGATCAGTTCAGAAATGCTTTTGGTAGCTTCCTCTGGCATAACTTCAGTCATCAGAGTAAACAGACCTTAAAATTTTTGCCACAGTTCAGGTCATATTGTGTATTATTCTTGCCTCCTGGAATTACTATAGAATCTAGACTGCTACAGTCAAAGGGGAACTTAGATCTCATGTAGCCCAACTCCCTCACTTATCACTTAGACTAAGGTCTAAAATAGCTGTTATCTGCCTGAGGTTGAACATCTAGCTAATGGTAGAAATAGGATTAAAATGTGGGTCTTTGTAAATTACATCACACTGCTTCCCTAAGTTACTGGAGTTTAAAATTGTGCTTTTGTGTCTCCTAGTATTTCTTCTAGAGGGGGTTACTTTGTGTTACCGTGCAGTTATTACCTGAATATCCTCTATCATTCATTTTCTTCTCAGGTACAATCCAGCCAAGTTATGTTATGACAAAAACCTCATTTATTTGCTAACATTTATTTGCTTCATTCATTGTCAGTCATTTAATCTCATCCTGTGATTTAATAGGAAGTTCAATTTATAAGTGATACTAGTGAAAGTCCAGGTTACGACATCTATCTGAATCTTAAAGCTGTAAGGAAAACTGAACACAGCCACACCTCTAGAAAATCAGGGGCTACTTGAAACTCAAGCGTATGGAATCAACGAAATGTGACTCTAACTGACTTAGGCCAAAAAGCCCTTTTGTGGAAGCAGGTGTCGATAGAATTTGAATGCCCAAGGGTGGAGTAAAGTGTGTAAAGAAATTTAATCTCTCAGTATAACTATTGCCTCTGGAATCAAATATAAAATTGTTTGGTTTTTAAAGACCAAGTGGCACTGGCTCCTTACTTCTCCTTACACTACAAACATTCTACCTTCCAACTCTAGCCATTTTCACTTGCTGTCCCCCATGTATGGACTTCGTATTTATGTCTCCTAATTTGCCTAACTTCCTTCGGGTCTTATCTAAAATCTCACCTTCTGCAAGAAGTGTTTTCCAATAGCCAGTCTTTTTTTCTGTTGATTATCTCCAATTATATAGTTGTTTAGGTACTATCTTCCCCACTAGATTGTAAGCACCTTGAAAGCAGGTACTATCTTATACCTTTCTTTGTATCACTAGTGCTCAGCCCAATGCCTGTAACACCGTATGCCCTTAATAATGTCTTGTTGACTGATAGACTAACTGACGTATTAACTCTCTGGCACAATGTCTCTAAAGTGTGAATATGACTCAGTCCTTATTACCATTTGTGAGGAATTCCTGATAAGTTAGTAATTCTATTACAGGGATCTTAATATACTTTATGGGCAGCCAGATGTTGTGGCAGATAGAGCACAGAGATTGGAATCAGGAAGACTCATCTTCTTGAGTTCAAATCCAGCCTGAGACACTTAATAGCTGTGTGACCTTAGGCAAGTCACTTAACCCTGTTTGTCTGAGTTTCCTCATCTATAAAATAAGCTGGAGGAGGAAATGGCAAACCATTCCAGTATCTTTGCCAAGAAAACCCCAAATGGGATCATGAAGAGTTGGATACAGCTGAAATGACTCAACAACATAAAATAATATGCTTTCCAACATGATGAATGAGGTTTTTGTGAAGCTTTTCTCTCTCCTCCCTGTGGATCAAGAATCGAGCTTTTTCAAAAGAGGGTAGCCAAGATTCAGGGGTATAGACTCTGTCTCTCAAATGTCTAGCATACTTTGTGATCAAAGAATGATATGCACTGTACTTGAATAAATACTGTTGAATGAATATTTTATTAAGTTTGATGAAGCTGGTCTTACAATCAGTCATTTCAGATGGATGCTGCTGAGATTTTTGAGGAGGTCATGGAGCAACTTGAAAAGCTTTTTCTTTATGCTTACAGTTCCCCCAGAAGGCTGCTGGGTTTTCAGAGATATCCATATCCACTCCATCTTTAAGAAGCCTTCTGCTCTACTGGTTGATTGGGCTCTTTGAAGCATACCCACAGGCCTGTTTTGAACTGGAAGGAACCTGAGAGAAAAGTTGGAAGATTAGAGGCCACTCTGTAAAACTGGGACAGCATTATCATTGGCATCAGGAAATGCTTTTCATTAAGCCCCTACTTGTGCATGAACTGATAAGCCCAAAGACCAACATATTCCATACTAACCATATCAAGAAATTGCAGAGAGCCATAGATGTCCATCACTAATTCAAAGTTCAAGAGCTGCCGCTGAATCCTGACATCTGGGCAGCACGTCATACAATGATGTGCCAGTTAGAACTGGGTGGAGTGTGGCACAAACAACCTCGAGGTGAGTGTAGAAGTAGGCTCACTCTAGGTTTTGAACTACATAAAACCCTTTTCAGTGAATAATCTGGTGCTACTTTTTAGGTAACAGCAATAAGCTTTTTAATTAATTTTGTTAATGTTATTGGAGTTATTGGAAAGTGATATAGTCTAGTACTCACCCAAATGAGCTGAAGCACATAACCTTTTAATTAATCACATTGTCAAGAATTTTATGGAAATAAGTATTTTATTGTCACCATATTGCTTTCTGTCCATGAACTTGGGCAAGATGATAAGGAAATGTGACTAATGATCTTGACCATAAAAGAACCCAAAATGATTTTTGTGATTCCTTCCATGGAAAGTTAGGCATTAAAACAAATACCTGACACTGTTGGGTCGGTTCAGTCATGTCCAACTCTTTGTGACCCCATTTCAGGGTTTTCTTGGCAAAGATATTGGAATGGTTTGCCACTTCTTTCTCCAGCTCATTTTACATATGAAGATCTGTGACTTTCTCAGGGGTGACACATCTAGTAATTGTCTGAGGTCACATTTGAACTCATGAAGATGAGTCTTACTGATTCCAGGCCCAGTGCTCTATCCACTGCACCACCTAGCTGCCCTGATACCAAACTAGTGCCACTAAGTATTTTCTTATCAGCAGTAAGCAGCAAAGATTACAGGCTTAAATTAAACTCTATTGATGACACATGCTTATCACATCAACAGTGGATATTAGTATGTTCCTATTTCCAATAATGTTGGAGATGAAGAGAGCCTTCTCCTTAGCTTACTGATCAGCTACCTGCTTATTGAATTTGTTACCTAAATCCAACCATCCTACAAATGTTCAGAATTTGTGAAAATATACAACACCCTGAGGAAATACAAACTTTCTTTTTCTGACCAACTGAAAATAAGGGACTTTTTTTAAAGGCTTAAAACTCAGTTCATCTCAATGGAAATCTGGGATTGTTTTCCCCTTTCACAAACAAAGAGCTTTCTCCCAAATAAAAAAAAAATATTTTATGGAAGAAAAAAATCCTTTCCCTTATTTTGTTGAAATCCATAAATAATGGTCTACTAAAGAAATCTTTGGCCAGCTCCAGTTAATCTTTTATTTGATCCTGACTACAAAATGGTCAATTCAGCTCAGAGATAATTAACTACAGATTCATTTTCTAATCTTTAAAAAACCCATTGTCTTTTTCCTCCTTTTCATTTTCTTTCCTTTTCCCTGGATAATGGAACCTCTAGTCTTATACACACTCTCCACACATGCTTGCAAAGTGTGTTAGCTCCAGCAGTTCCTCAAGAGAGTTTCTCTTTAATTTGTTCCTTCACACATTCCAAGCTGGTTTGCTTTCCCTGAGCCTGCTTGGAGTATGCCAGTGGCGCTGCCTCCAGTAATCAGACGTTTATAAATAAATGGGTTCAGGTTCTCCAGGGACCTCAGTGGTATGGCCAACTAGGAAACAGGCAGTAGGAAGTTGCAGCATGGCTACAGGAGGAAAGAAGTATGTGTGTTCTCTTACTTCTGAGGGTTTGCCCACTAGGGAAAAGAGACTCAAGACTTCGGGCCTTCTGTTACAAATGAAGTCAAACGTCAGGTAGTGGAGTTCCAATTATCAAATCTTCCAAGTAATTTAATGTAAAAATAGCATGACAAAAATTGAAAATACTGGTTAATTTTATGTCTAACAGTATGCTTTAAATGTCTGAGGATTGTGATACTTAGAGGGTTTCTTTGAATTTGTCATTCATTTATGTGTTTCCTCCAAAAATAAGAAAAACTATATATATATTTCATCATCCAGTTTTGATTTCTTAATGTATTCAAGGTACTTTGAGCCCTAGATGATTGAAACTCTGCTAAATTTCTCTAAGCCACCAGTTTACAGAAGACTTCGTTAAAAGAGTACTGGACTTAAAGCCGGAAGTCCTTAATTCAAATCATTATCCGACTTTTACTGTCAATGGCAAATCACTCACCTCAATTCCCACATTTATAAAATGGGAAAATACGGGTACTTCCTCCCTCATAGGGTAGTTGTGAGGAAAGTATTTTGTAAGCATTAAACACAAAATATATTTTATTTCATATGGACAATTTAAATATAAATATTAGCTCAGTTTACAAATTGCATTCTTCATGACAGTGCTATGAAGCAAATAGTGTATATGCATATGTTCCTATAACATAGAGGAATGGAAGGAAATACACACATATAGCACTGACTGTGTAGCAGACACTATGCTTTACATAGTTTCCCTATTCCTTTCCCTAACTCTGGTCTCTCAAAAGTCCTCCTTGTAATAAACATAGTCCAGCAAAATAAATCCACACGTTGGCCGTGTCTGAAAACACAAGCCTCACCCTGCACCTCTAGGAAGAGGCTGAAAGCATCCTTCCTCACTAGTCTTCTGGATTTGTGCTTAGTCACTGCTTTAATCAGAATTCTTAAGTCTTTCAAAGATGCTCTTCTTTACCATATTGTAACCCTACAGTTTGTGTTCTACTCACTTCATTCTGTTTCGTTTTCTACAAGTCTTCCCAGGTTTTGCTATATCTATTTCCTTTGTCATTTCTTATGGCTCAATAATATTGCAATACATGGATACATCATAATTTGTTCAGCAGTTTCTCCATAGATGGGCACCTCTTTACTTTCCAGTTATTTGGGTCAGGTTGGTGGGTACAGTAGATTGAGCGTAGGGCCTGGAGTCAGGAAGACTCAAGTTCAAGTCTGGCCTCAATCAGTTACTAGCTGTGATCTTGGGCATTTAACCTCTCTTTGTCTCAGGTTCCTCATTTATAAAATAGGGATCATATTACTGTGAGTTAGTATATGAGGATGAGGTTTATTTTTTTGAGAATCAAATGAGCTTATAGTGCCTAGCATATGATGCTTATTAATAAATGCTTATTTCCTTCCTCTCTCCCTATTACTTTCTCTCCCTCTTTTGTTCCCTTCATCCCTCCCTCTTTCTTTCTCTCTACCTCCTTCATTTCCTCTCTTTCTCCTTCCCTCCTTTCCTTCCTTCCTTCCTTCCTTCCTTCCTTCCTTCCTTCCTTCCTTCCTTCCTTCCTTCCTTCCTTCCTTCCTTCCTTCCTTCCTTCCTTCCTTCCTTCCTTCCTTCCTTCCTTCTTTCCTTCCTCTCCCCACTTGCTGAGAAAATAGAAACTAGAATTCACTCAGCTCCAAGCCTCTAATAGTGACTGCTATAGTCTGGAACAAGTGCTTTGTCAGAAAGAGAAATAATAGGCTGAAGGATAGAAATGGGAACTAAGCAAGGAATGAATGACTTGGGGAGAGGGTTTCATAGGGTTGAAGGATAAGGAAAATCTTCTATCACTATATTCGCTCAGAAACGTTTCTCAGTCATGACCATCTCATGTCATCACTTTTCTTCTACTGGTCTCAGAGGTTGACCTACCTGCTTACTTCTTGTTTGTATCTGAAATGTGTCTCCTGAGGCTATTTGGATTCTAGGTTTTAGTAGGGGCCATATTACATGGCATGGAAAGAGCAGAAAGCTGTTCCATGAAAGAATCCATATTTTTGTCCTAAAAATAAATTATCTCCCACTATGTTCTCATGTTGCATATCCCAAATTGTAATCTAGTTGTGTGCATATGGTGTGTACAAATGCCCCCACTGCAAACAACTGCATTCCGGGGACCCAGGGGAAAAATTGCATAATAATAAATTATATTTTTGTATTTAAGTTTTGCAAAGTGCTTTCCATATATTAGCTCATTTCATCCTCACAGCACCTCTATGAGATGTTATTATCCCCGTTTTACAGGGTTAGGTGGTATAGTGGTTAAAGTTCTATACTTGAAGTCAAGAAGACCAGAGTTTGAAACCTGCCTCAGATGAGTAACATAATCTCTCAGCCTCAGTTTCCTCATCTGTTAAAAGTTCTTTGCAAATCACTAAATGAATGCTAGCTATTTTTATTGCTGTTGTTATTTACTTTTGAGGAAGCTAAGACTCAGAGAAGATTAATATCTTGCCTACCATCACAAAACTATTAAGTGTCAGATGTCACATTTTAACCCTGATGTCTTCTAACTCAAAGTCAGGATTAATAGTAACTAAAGATTTCTAGTACTCTTTCTATTACCTCTCTACCACATCAAAAATGGCTGTAGTATCCCTCCTTTCATCCCTCCTTTATCCTTCTCCTTTTCTTCCAAATGCCACCCCAGTCCCTGCATTAACTCAGAGTTTTGCTAATGATTTTTTTTTCACATTAGGAACTTAATTCCACTGTGTTTGGGAGGGTGGAGGGGTAAGGGATCTAATCAGAATATACATCACTGCAAATTGTTTTCCAGTACATATGTTTTCTATATATGTAATCACTCTATGAGTGTGTATTATTTCATGTTCTCCTTTTTTCATTTAATGTACTTTTTATTTACATTGCATACGTGCCTGTGCACATCCCCAAGGGTCTGTGCAGCAGTATTCTTGTCATTTTATTTAGTTATCATGAACATCAACATATCAGTGTTTGCTTACTCATCTTCCTGTTATGGGCATTTGAGCTGTTTACAGTATTTAGATATTATTCATGGTGCTTTTATGAATTTCTGAGTACAAATCACTTATTTTTCCTTTGCTGTTATTTCCTGGGGATATAATCTCAGAAGTATAATTACTAGGTCAAAAGGTCTGAATAATTTTGTAGCTCTTCCCGATATTACCATCCAGAAAGATTAAGATAATTTCCGATATCAATAGCAATGTTCAAATACATCTATTTCTTCTCAGCTTAGTCAATGCTGGATTTTTGTCAGTTTTATTCTTGCCAGTAAAT
The DNA here is from genome assembly GCA_023548195.1 of Bettongia penicillata ogilbyi. Lineage (NCBI taxonomy): Eukaryota > Metazoa > Chordata > Mammalia > Diprotodontia > Potoroidae > Bettongia > Bettongia penicillata. Next base: position 12,634,352 of record JAJHZJ010000318.1, read on the forward strand.
GGTACCTTAAAAGTGGGTTTTTAAAAAAAAGCTATTGAATTTAAATTGCTATTTTTTTCCATGTGATGACTTAATTTCTGTCTCTAGCATCACAGGATTTAGAACTAAATGTCACCTCAGAGATTATTTAGCCCAACCCTATCATTTCATACATGAGGCAACTGAATCTGAGGTAGATACAATGACTTGCCTAAGGTAACATAGTTTTAAAGTTGAGCAAAAACAGACTAACCCAGGTCTTCTGATTTCAAAACCAGTTTTCTTTCTGCTGTCTAGCATACAAACCATTGGAATCTGGATATTGACTATATGTCTCCATATAAATTCTTTATCAATTTTGAATAATATGCTCATCAATTATTTGATATATATATTTCAGTTGGTTTCCTTTTTATATTCTATTGAATTGCCTTGTGCAAAACATTTATTTTAATCTTTTCAAATATGCCCATAATATCTCAGGTAAAGATCATCTTCCTTAGTCAGAAATTTATCTTTCCACCCTAACTGGAAAACGAGTGCTATTACATTCTCTTCTAGTTTTTAAAATAGATTTTTTGAAAATGTTAACTCCATGATCTACCCATAATTTATTATAGTATATGGTATGAGAAACAGATCCAAGTTAATTCTTCTTCCTTAGGTTGCCCCCCCCACCAAAAAAATTATTAAATAGTGATTTATTTCTTCTTTAATATGTTACTTCTATTTTTCATTTATTAAGCTCTTTTAATAGTTTGGATATATATCCTGTTTCACTGGTCATTTTTTCTGCCTGTATGATTTGATTTGGTTATCTCATTTTGTTACATATTTTAAAATATCATAGGTTAAGTCTGTCACCATTTAAAATATATGCATGCATATGTTTTTGGTCCAGACTTGTGATTTCAGCATTATGGGGAATGCCCAGTGTGGGAACTCTGTCTACATATATATATATATATATGCAAAATATGTGTGTATATATAAACACTATAACTATACATCTATAACTTATGTGTATATATATAATTATATATATATATATATATATACTATAACTATACAATCATCTGTAACATAGGCTTAGAAAGTTGTGTTAAAAATTAAATAGCTTGCCTGTGGTCATAGAACTTATACATGTTGGAGGCAGGGCTTGAATGCTTATGTCTTCTGGACTCCAAAGCAAACTTCCTCAATACAATGCCACAGTGTTTCTTACGCATACATGTATGTACATATGGATGCTTTCATCTGCCTACTAATTTCTCAGATTCTTGGTAGTAACCAATTTATATATTTATCTTTCTTCCTTTCACTGCTATGATTCTGAAAATATATGCCAGTGGAAACTTTTTAAATTTCTTTTACAAAAACAAGCAAGTATTTATTTTCTTTCCTTCTCAGCCTAACCCACTGGAGGAACAAAAGAAATACAAAACCCAAGTAATCAATATGCACAGTCAAGTTAAACAAACTCCCCCATTGATCATGTCCAAAAATATCAGTCCAATTTTGCAACTTGAGTCCATCACCTCTCTATCAGTATGTGCATAGAACAGGTTCTCATTAATTCTCTAAAATGATGGTTGGTCAAAATGGGAACATGATTTAGACATAAAGGGTGATATCATAAACAAATTAGGAGAGCAAGGAATAGTTTACCAGTCAGATCTATGGAGAAGGGAAGAATTTATGACCATACAAGATAGAGAACATTATGAAGTACAAAAAAAGATAATTTTGATGACATTCAATTTAAAAGGTTTTGCACAAAGTCAATGCAACCAAGATTAGAAAAGAAGCAGAAAGCTGGGAAACAATTATATCTCTGATAAAGGCCTCATTTCTAAAATATAAAGAGAAGTGAGTCGAATTTATGAGAAAAGAAGTCATACCCCAATTGATAAATGATCAAAAGGTATAAACAGGTAGTTTTCAGATGAAGAAATTAAAGCCATCTATAGTCATATAAAAATGCTCTAAATGACTTGATTATAGAAATACAAATTAAAACCACTCTGAGTACCATCTCATACCTATCAGACTGGCAAATATGACAAAAAAGGAAATGATAAATGTTAGAGAAGATGTGAGAAAATTGGAACATTAATGCATCGTTGGTAGAACTACGTCCAAAGAGCTATAGAACTGTGTATACCCTTTGCTCCAAAAACACCATTACTAGGTCTATATCCTATTAAAAAAAAAAAAGGTAAAAGGATCCACAAGTACAAAAATATTTATAGCAGTTCTTTTTGTGATGGCAAAGAACTGGAAAATGAGGGAATGCCCATCAGTTGGGGAATGGCCAAAGAAGTTGTAGTATATGAATGTAAAGGAATACTATTGTTCTATAAGAAATGATGAGCAGGTGGATTTCAGAAAAGCTTGGAAAGACTTACATGAACTGCTGCTGAGTGAAGTGAGCAGAACCAGGAAAACATTGTACACACGAACAACAACGTTGTGTGATGACCAGCTTTGGGAGATTGTCTTAGCTCTTCTCAGCAGTACAATGATCTAAGACAATTCCAAAAGACTCATGATGGAAAATACTGTCCACATCCAGAGAAAAACTATAAAGGCTGAATTCAGATCGAAACATACTGTTTTTCTCTCTTTTCTTTCTTGTGGTTTTTCTCTTTTGTTCTGCTTCTTTCACAGCATGACTAATGTACAAATGCTTTTAATATGATCGCACATGTATAGCTTGCATTGTATTGCATGCCATCTTGGGAGGGGGAGATGGGAGGGAGGGGGAAATATCTGAAACTCAAAATCTTGTAAAGGTGAATGTTGGAAACTATTTTTGCATGTACTTGGAGAAAATAAAATACTGTTAAGTGGAAAAAAATAAAATGGTGATTGGTCGTAGCTTCAGATTTCTTAAGTCTCTCAAAGTTTTTTTTTTCTTTTTAATGTTGTTGGTATTGTATAGATGAGCAGGAAGACTCATATTCCTGAGTTCAAATCTGGTCTCAACCACTTCCTAGCTGTGTGACCTTGGGCAAGTCACTTACCCTGGTTTGCCTCAGTTTCATGTTCTCTACAATGAGCAGGAGAAGGAAATGGAAGATCCAGCTCTTTACCAAGAACACCCCAATGGGGTCGGGAAGAGTCAGAGACAATTGGAAAATAACTGAACAACCACAATTCTATAAATTTTTCTCCTGGTTCTATTCCCTTTACAATGTACCAGTTCATACAAGTCTTCCAGGTTTCTCTAAAATCATCTTTTTGTCATTCCTTAGAGTATAGTAGCATTTCAGTGTATTCGTATACCATCATTTTTTCAGCCATTCCCCAGGAGGTGGGCAGCCCTTAGTTTCCATTTCTTTGACACTATAAAAAGAGCTGTTCCGAATAATTTTGTACACATAGATCCTTTTCCCCCTCTATCTCTTTGGAACTATAGGCCTAGAAGAGATAGCTCCACCAAGGATACATTAACGATGCCAATGAAAATCTAGTGGTTTTCATTCATTGGACCAGGTTTGATTGAAGAGGTAGAAATTATTTCTGGGGAATTACTGTAGGAAATAAATTAGGAGCAGGTAAGTAGACAAGGCAGAAAGGATTTTGTCTTCTACTCTGCCAGGACAAACCACACCAGTGGGCACTCAAGAAGAAATCACCTACCATGTGATATTGCTAATAAGCTGCTATATAGCTTTGTCTCAGCGACATCATTTCCAAACTACAGACACAGTGTACTAAAAGGGAATGTTTCAGCACTAGCAAATTAGCTTGTTATGTTTATTCCCTGGCTATAAAAGTTAAAATGAGAAGATTCTGAACTGCACCAAAGTGAATTAGTCTCATTAACATGTCATCTAAAACAGCCTTTTTAAAGTGTGTTGACTAAGCTAAAAGTATTTAACAAGTCTGAGATGCCGGGCTGAGTGTGCTAGAAGTGTACATTCATTAAAGATAAACATAGTATTTCTACCTTCTGCTTGTCTCATTTATTTCCTAAAATAAAATGAAGTTAGTTCAGTAAAAATGTATCCTAAGAAACCCATTCCAAGCTTTACCTTTTAACAGACAGCTACTCCTGAAGAGGCATCCCATAGTCAAAATGCCAAATGTACTACAAGTTAGTAAGTGGGTGGTATACGCGTACCAGGGAAGTTTCCATCATTGTACATCCTTCCCTGTTGATTCATAGCTGGACACCTGCCCATCAGCACAGGTATCACAAAAGTCCAAAGGGTACTACGAAAAATTCATCAGAAACAGTCATTCATACTTGCAATGGAATTCCCTTTAGGAGCTGTTTTGAATATATTTCTGGCTTTATTATTGCAGAACTAATTGTGTGTGTGTGTGTGTGTGTGTTCATAGTCATGACTCTTCAATGCCACAACTTTGTCTTGTGGCCCGGGTGTGGTGTTTAGTCAGACACTGATATCTATTCTCAATTATAATACATGTGACTATTATCCAAAGCATTGGAAATACTTCTGAAGATATTTTGCATTTTTAAAAAGTAATCTTTGCCACAAGGTAAATTTTAATTTTCTTGTCTTGAAACAGTTACCCTAAACACTAAAAAGAGGGTGAGTGACTGATTAGCTTTTGAAGAAAAGTCCCTCTTTTAGCGTTTGGGATACTTGCGGTGGACCTTGAGAAACTTTTTTCCCTAAGCTATAAAATTTCCTGTTTGTAGATTATCTATTTTTTACTTTTTATTTTCTTTCTATTTTCTTTATTTACTTTTTATTTTACTATTTGTACTTTTTATTTGCACTGCTTACTTAACTTATGCCATTGTCAACTTTTTATTACTTCTGTTCTCCTTGGGGGAAAGAAAACGAAGGGAAATAAAGCTAAATTACTCAGTTTAAGTGACTCTGGTAGGAGGTTTGATGGGGTTAAAAGGCTTGGCCAAGATGAGAGTTTTATATTATTTATTTCCATCACATTAAATTTGGGAGTTAGAATTTTAGATTTATAAAATGGCGGATCTGGGAGGGATCTAACAGATTTATTCAGTCATAGGAAACTGAGGCCTGAGGGAAGGGTAGGGGAGATATTTACATTGTACCTACTATGTGCCAGGTACTGTGCAAAGAAAGAACTTTACAAAGACTATTTCATTTGGTCCTCACAGCAACCCTGTGAGATAGGTGCTATTATTATCCCTATTTTACTGTTGAGGAAACTGAATGCTCACAAAGATTAAGTGGCTTACCCAGGGTCACACAGCTAGTAAGTGTCTGAGAAGGGATTTGAACTTAAGTTTTCCTGAGTCTAGGCACAGGGCTCTATTCACTGAACTCCCTACCTGTCAAGAGAGATAAAGTGACTTGTCTATTGTGACTGAATAATTTTAATAATTGGTTAGAAGGAGGAGTGATTAAAGTTTAGGGCAAAACTACATTCCCTAGGTGATCTATCTTTGCCCAAAACTGTGAACACCTATGTGTTGGGAGGCAAAAGAAGGAGTTAATAGTCATTGAAAAGTCTATCAAGCAAATATTTTAATTTTTTTCATTACTTTAATATTGCATTTTTTGTTGGGTATCTTTTTTTGTGCAGACACTGCTCCCCCACAGCCATCCATTTCTCTCATTCTTCTCTGGATCTAAGCCTTTCACCTCAGAGAGGGCTGAACACCTCCATGATCACAACCAATGTATCAGGAAATGGCTCTGCTCTCTGGGAACCCCGACCCCAACTTCACCCCCTACTCTTACAATGGCTTCGAGAAGCTTTACAAGGTGCAGGGTAAGAAGGGTTTATTCTACAAGAAAGCCAGGCTCTTGCATCCTGGAGAAGACTCCTGTTGCCCCACTTATTGTGAGGACTGGCCCCAGCATGTCATCATCAATGTGGGTGGCATCAAGTACAGACTCCCATGGACTACCCTTGAGAACTGCCCACTGACCCGACTGGAGCGGCTGAAGTCCTGTCACAACCATGATGAGATCATGAGCGTCTGTGACGACTACGACGTCAGCAGCAATGAATTCTTCTTCGACCGCAACCCTTGTGCCTTTAAGACCATTATGAATTTCCTTACTGCAGGGAAACTGAGGCTCCTTCGAGAGATGTGCGCCCTCTCCTTCCAGGATGAGCTGGCCTATTGGGGGATTGAGGAGGACTGTCTGGAGTGGTGCTGCCTTAGGAGGCTTCGGCATAAAGAAGAAGAGGTTGCAGAGGCCCAGTTTTATGAGGCTGAGCTGATGGTGAATGAGTCTCCGCCTTGTGCCTTCCAGGAGGGCAGTCAGCTGGCTCAGTGCATGAGACAGCTCAGGGACATGGTAGAAAATCCTCACTCTGGGATTCCAGGGAAGATGTTTGCCTGCATCTCTGTCTCCTTTGTGGTCATCACTGCAGTCAGCCTCTGCATGAGCACTATGCCAGACATTCGAGCCGAGGAGGATCGGGTGAGTGTGTCTGCAGGTGCAGGCTTTGAACTTAGTACTTTAGGGGATTAAACTGCTGTCCACACACCAACAAAGCAATCAAACTCTTGATGATATCTGGAGTGTTCAGAGACGGGTGTGCGTCTACATATCTACTCTGCATAGATACATTTGTACCATTCGGTGACAAGTGTTATTCATGGCTCTAACACATAGTAACTATAACTTTAAGTGATTAACAAAGTGATAATATTCCATCAATAATCTTCAGTACTGCTAGGTGGCACTGAGCCTGGAATCAGGAAGACTTGAGTTCAAATCCCTCCTTGGACACTTAGGTAGCTCTGTGATCCTGTACAAATCCCTTAACCTCTGACTGCCTCAGCTTCCTCAACTGTAAAATGGGGGTCATTAAGTATCACCTACCTCTCAGGATTGTTATGAGGATCCAGTTAGATAATATTTATAAACACTTATCATAGTACCTGGCACATATTAGGTACTTAATGATACTAATCCCCTTTCCCTTCCCTCCCGTATCCTCCACAGGTCTCACCTTTTGATTACAACTTGAAGGTAAAAGATCCTGATCCTCAAGGAGCTATGAACACATCCAGATTTAGATCCAAACCCATTCAGCTCCAATCATGCAGTTCTATTTGTTCCCTTTCTTCTTCAAGAAGTCAAGCATCAGCTTCCAAATTAGTTTTACCTGGAGAGGGGCTAGCGTAGAGCTAGTGGGGATATGTGTATGTGTATGCATACGTGCATGTGTGAAGGGCTTGTTTCACACAATGCCAACCAATTAACACATGAATTAATCCAGTTGACACGTTTTATGGGGCTAGAGATATGAGTTAAATAGGCACCTCCTTTGCTCCTCTCTCCTCACCCCACTTCACCCATACTCCAAGCATCTGTGACACTGAGTGCTTCACCAGCAACTAGGGAAACACAGAAGTCACTGCTTGGATGATTTTAAGACATTTATCACAAGAGAACAAGGACTCAGCCACTCTGCCAAAGTCTTTAAAATGTCAGGAATTTATGACACACGATCAGCTTCTTAGAATCCAAGAACCAAATCGTTATTAAAGAACAGATAGATAAGCGGATGGAAAATAGCCTGTCCTTGCATCCTCTTGGAACATCCTCAGTCAAAGCTCTTGCAAGAGAGAAGGCTTCAGCTTTGGCTGTTATTTGCACTTTAATTTAAATTTAAAGAAATTGGTTTGGCCTCATTCATTGTTTAGGTACCTGATTACTGAACTGCCATTTCCAAGAACATTGACTGAGTCCAAGTTTCTGATTCTGCTGCTAAAAAGACACTTTATGTATTTGTATTTTCAAAGTCATAGATTAATTCCTTCATATAACCATTTCCATAGAAGTCCTAGAGAGGAATTGAGACTGCCTTGGGCACCAGAGCCCAGAAGCAAGTCTTATGGGTCTTTCTCCAGCCTAGCTCATTCTAAGCATTCTCATTAACTTCCAGTTGTTCACATATAGCATGTGTAAGTTCCATCTTTAAGCTCTTCCATACTTTCCACCCTTCATGAATCACTACTTTCCCCCATAATTTTATAAACTCAGAGTTAGAGCATAAAACATCAAGAAAACTCATGAAAGCATTTCTTTTTCTGTAGAATAGCCCTTGTGAACAACTGCTTATGATTTCTCCCCTATCTTCCAGTGCCATGGGACAAACACCTTTACTCTTCCACATAGTTTGTTCCAGGTGCAAAAGACTCCCTCCCCTCACTTTTGCTTCTCGGAACGTCTTAGTCCTTTCAAGACCCAGCTCAAGTGCTACTTCCTTCAACAAATCTTTTCTGATTCTCTAGATTGTTAGTGAAACTCCTTTGACAAATCGTTGTGTTTCTATTGTAGATATCTTGTATTGACTTATGGTAGATGTGTTATATGTCCAATTCCCCACCCCTGGAACATAAGCAGGAATGTCTCACATTTGTATCCTCTGAGAACAGCAGTGCCTGTCATATGGTGGGTACTTAATAAATGCTTGTTGATTGAGTATAGCAACCTCTTCCAACCTAGTGGGCCTTTTAATATGAGTGTTTGGGAACAACTGATGCCTTCAACATCTCAACTACTTCAATATTTTAAAAATCAAGATACCCTAAAGGGAAGGTTTTCTAAAAAACTCATCTCTTTATACATATTCTTCCTAGCCATCTGCTAGCAACCTGTGATCATCACTCTGAGGTAAAGCTTACAGTGATTATTCTCCAAGATTATACCCATATATACACAGGTATGCTAAAAATATATAATATATGACGTGTATAAACATATATACATATGCCTACATATACTGTAAAATATATGTGCATATATATGTGTATGGGCAGCTATGTGGTACAATAGATAGTGTGCCATGCCTGAAGTCAGGAAGACTCATCTTCCTGAGTTCAAATTCAGTCTCAGACACTTTCTAGTTGTGTTACCAGTTGACCCTGGGCAAATCACTTAACTTTATTTGCCTCAGTTTCCTCATCTGTAAAATGAGCAAATCACTTCTTCATATCTCTGCCAAGAAAACTCCAAATGGGGTCATGAAAGTCAGACATGATTGAAACGACTGAACCACAAGTGTGCATGTGTGTGTGTGTGTGTGTGTGTGTGTGTGTGTGTGTGTGTAGATATAAACACCTACACATGTGTGATTCAGTCTGTACTCTGAGTCCATCACCTCTCTATCTGGAGAAGGGTAAAGTGTCCTTATGAGTCCTCACGATGGACAATTAGTCAGTATGTTGATCCATGTTCTTAAGTCTTTCAAAGATGAATTGTCTTTGCAATATTAGGGTGGCTAGATGGTGCAGTGGAATAGAGTACCAGTGCAGGAGTCAGGAGGACCTGAGTTCAAATCTCACCTCAGACACTTGACACTCATTAGCTGTGTGACCTTGGGCAAGTCACTTAACCCTAATTGCCTCATCCTGGGTCATCTCCAGTCATCCTGATGAGTATCTGGTCATTGGATCCAGATGGCTGTGGTGCAGAAGTGAGGCTGGTGACCTGCACAGCCCTCCCTCACACAAAACAAAGTAAAATGCAAGTCATGTCATCATTTCTCTGATGACATGGTCTTCTTTGGCAACAAAGGACGAACACACAAACTTTACAATATTATTGTAATTGTATAAATTGTTCTTCTGGTTCTGCTTACTTCACTTTGTATCAGTGCATAAAACCTCCTCAGATTTCTCTAACGTCATCTCCTTCCTCATTCCTTACAGCCCAATAGTGTCCCATCACATTCATATGCCATAACGCATTCAACCATTCTGTAATTGTTGGTTACTCTCTCAGTTTACGATTCTTTGCAGCCACAAAAAACCAGCCCTTCATAATTGTGTACATGTGATTCATCTTCCTTTCTTAGATCTATTTGGGCTATAGAACTAGTAGCAGTATGGCTGAGTCAAAGGGAATGCATATGCACTAAGCTTTTCAGTTACTCTGTGTAGTTAGCTGGAGATTTCTTTGGTCATTAAAAGAAACAATTTAGACTTGTCCAAAACTACTTTGTCAATAAAAGAAAATAGATTTTATATTAAAAAAAATTTGCAAGTAGGAAATGGGAGCAGGGTAGGGAAACTCTTAAACCTTTTAGTATTTTGTTTTGCTTTTTTTCTTTTCCATTTGAACTCAACACCTTATAAACTATGAGACTTAAATATTTTCTAAATGTGAATCCATTAAGAAAATAAACTGGCTAAACAAATCACTTTTTGGCTTTTTAAAAACAGTACTGGTTGCTGCCAGCTACTTGCCTTCCACAGTGAGTCACTGAAGCTGCATGGCATGTGACAGGCTCCTTAGAAGTCTCTCTGAAGTTCATGTGCCTTGAACAGTGACAGGCACTAATGGAGCTCCTTAATTTGTATCCACATTAAAGTTGACATCCTAATTAAGCCTACCCAATTGATTTTTTTAAGAATCTAAAAGAAGGGGAAAGGTGCCTTTTCTTAACAAATAGAATTGCCTTAATGCAGTTATAAAAAAAAGTTTCCCCCTTTTGACGATCTGTAACTAGTGATAGTTTGCTTTCATCTTTGCAGCATCTGTATTGATCATTATTTTCATAAACCAAGGCAGAAAAGCTTGGAGAGAAAGATCATTATCCCCACTTAGTAAGACAATTGGAACAATGTAACTTTTGCTGTTCTAATGATGTTGATGCATAAAAACTGATCCCCTCCAAAAGGAAATTCTTCTTGGAAGCCCCAGTTTCTTTGTGCCTTTTCCTAGAAAATGTGACATAAAAGTTTCTCTCATCAAAGTTTTACCCAGTGGCAGCTGTGGCAGCCTGATTCACCCAGGCTCATGCATCATGAGATGCAATGAGCAAGGTGAAGGTCAGTAATGGTGGTTATCCTTTTTCTTCCTTTCTTCATATACTGAGTCTGTGGAATAAAGCTAGAGCCCAAGGACTCCTTTTTATTTTTTGTTTCTGCAAAACCTTTTTATTTTTAAAATGTATTTATTTTTAGTTTACAACATTCAGTTCTACAAGCTTTTGAGTTCCAAATTTTCTCCCCTTCTCTCCCCCTCTCCCTTCCCTAAGATGGCATGCAATCTGATATAGGCTTTGCATATACATTCACATTAAACATATTTTCACATTAGTTGTGTTGCAAAGAAGAATTATAACCAATGCAATGAACCATGACAAAGAAAAAACAAAACAGAACAGAACAAGAAAGAGAGAGAGCAAATAGTGTGCTTCAATCTGTGTTCAGTTCCTTAATTCTTTCTCTGGATGCGAGGCCAAGGATTCTTGTCAGTTACTTTTTGGACAAGAGCAGTTGGGAAGCCTGCCCTTATTGGTAGACACTGTCATATTTGTCTTAAGATCCATCTCATTTGCCTGACAAGGTGCATTACACAAAGTAGAAACTAAGAGGTACTTGTAGAATCTATCACCTCCCTCCCAGAGGGGCTGGTTCTGACTTGACCTAGCACAATTCCATTGAAGGTTCAGTTCAACTCCTTTGGGATTTCTACCTTTTCTAAAATCTCCCTGCTATGACTCATCCCATCACACAAGTGACCCTGGATTCTTGAAGACCATGTCTTTGGAGGGCAAGTTTTGATAGGTCCAAGCAAACTGTACAGAGAACTGGCTTTTGAGTTAAGGACCTGGATACAAATCTTACCTCTGTTACAGGCTGTGTGACCTTAGGAAAGTGATTTAACCTCTCTCCATCAGTTTTTCACTTTAAAAAAATGAGTTTGAACTAAATGGCTTGTAAGGGACCTTCCAACTGAAAACATGCTTTTATGGGTATACATCAGCAGTTCCTTGTCATGGGCCTCTATGGTATGCTCTAACAAATCAAATTCCATTCCTCAGTATGATGACTTCTAGTCCTATGTGTGTAATATGGCCAGGGGAAAAGTCATCATTACTTCACTGAGTTTCCTTTTATTCACCCGTAAAATGGTGGTGTACACCTCTTCAGGATATTCTAAGAAAAACACTATTCAAATGGTAAAGATTGAATAAAGAGGAATAATAAAATAGGATGGGACAACGGAAAGATTGTTAGTTGGAATCACCTTACCCTTCAAGCCTGGTTTGCAATCTTGTCTCTGCCACTTATCAAATAGGTAGCATTAGGTAAATTACTTAGAGTCTCTAAGCCTCAGTTTCCTATCTATAAAAGTGGTGAACTAAATGATCTCTGAGATCCTTTCCAGCTCTAAATTTGTGAATAGAGAAAGAGGATTAATCTCACTCAGCTACTAGAGTGCCTTGAAAGTATTAATTCACCCTGGGAATTACTTCGTATTACTTCGGACTTAGTATTAGTAGCAAGACCCAACTCAACAGAATTTGCATATAAACATTGCCCTCATCTTTTTAAACTAAGTGATATCTACTTTATTGCTTCCCTCCTCACAAAACAGAAACACTATTCATAGGAAAAGTTAATTTTAAAAATATGCTTATGGGATTTTTAAAAGCATAATATAGAGAGGAGAAAGTTAACTTCTGTAGCTTTTAAAATAGGAAACACTTACCAGAGATATGCTTAAGATGGAATATTGAGCTTGAATAATAGCCAGCTCTTTCATTGGCCCATGGCTGCATTATGTAAAGAAAATATTTCAGTTATGTTGAGGAATATTGAAGTACTGGCAGTTCAGTGAGACCTAGCAGAGTTTGTCAACCATGGGTATGCCTTTGAGAAATCAGGGTCACCTCCATTACTGTTCTCCTGCTTTGTGTATGTTTCAGTATTGTGATCAAGGTATAAATTTGTTGACTATCTCCTGGGGAAAAACAGAAGGTAAAATGCTTTAAAATTCAAATACCATATAATGATATTATAATTAATTCTTACAACTTCTTCCCTACCTGAAAAAAAATCACTCTCATCATTCTTGTTTCTCATTTTAATTTAAATGACTTAAATAATTTGCCCAAGTTCAGTCAGAAGCATTATCTCGTAATTGAGATGTGCTTGGTTCAGATTATTGGGTGATAATCCAATCCTTTCTCCCCCACAAAGAAATGAAGTAGCTCTCACACACAACATTTCTTCCATCTATTCCTCAATTCTAAAATGAGGGATTTGGATAGATGATCTTTAAGATTCCATAGAACTCTAATGCTAAGATCCTATGATCTTATGAACTTTCCCAGTCTTTCCTCTTTATTTGCACTGTCATCACCTTTAGTGTATTTCATCATTCCTACCCTTGATGACTACAATAGATAGATTCCCCCAAATTTTTCTAGTTTCAACACTGTTTAATCCCTCAAATTATTCTTTTATGTAGATACCAGAGTAATTTTTCTTAACAAAGAGATATATTTGTGGGACTTCTCTGCTCAGAAATCTTCACTGGTTTCTCAGTTTGAAGTCAGAAAGGCCTGAGTTCAAATCTAGTCCCAGAACAACCATGAACAAGTAACTCAACTTCACTATGCCTCAATTTCCTCATCTGTCAAATGGTGATAATAATGCCATCTACCTCCCAGGGTTGTTGTGGGCATAGAAGGAGATACTGTATGTAAAATATTTCATAAACTGGAAGGATATAAATTCTAATTATTGTTACTGTTTAAAGGGAGTTCAGAAACTAGAACAAGAAATTGGGATAAAAGAGAACTGTAGAATTTTAGACCTGTGTATCTCTAACACTAGCACTCTCTTAGTTTAGCTTCGATATTGGGGTGAAAGGAGGCACTCATAAGTCTTCAAACATCTCACAAAGAAGATTACCTTAGTGCTAATATAAAAAATGTGCAACGAGGATACATTAGCACTTAGCTCCTCTGCATTTAGTCACTTTTGTATCCATCTGAATATACTATGTGTCTGGTCAGTAGATTATCGGGGTATTTTGACTCCTTTGGTCCACCATGTCTGAGAGTCTAGACTCTATGTGGCTAAGGACCTTTTATTGCCCTAGATAACCAGGGAGCTATGTCTTGAGCCTACTCTATTTTGGCTGAGTGTTGAGGAGAAAGAAAGCAACACCTTTTATGGGACTTGTAATAATTTAACTATAGATTCTTACTTTGTTGCTTTCTAGTTATTTGAAAGGAGGCCATAATAAGAACCCTTTCTCTTCAGCTCCAGTTAGGACAAGTAATATCATGTAGCTGTCACAGTACTTGGCACATGATAGGTACTTAATATATTGTATTGAATGAATAAACCATTTTTGAGATTTATTTGACCTTATTTTTGAAACTTACTTTCTTGTTCAGTTGAAATGTTTGTATTTGATTAGATTCACGATAAAATTAAACAAGATTGTGTAAGAAACTGAATTTCTGTTAGTATACTTAAAAAAGAAATATATATGATATATGCACGTAGATTTATCTAGTGATCTATAGGTAGATATATTAAGGAGAGAGAGAGAGAGAGAGAGGAGTTAGTGAACATGGAAGACTAAAAAAATGTGAATGGAATTTCATATTTAAACAAAAAAACTTATATCAAAGTTAATCTAATACATACTAATATTATGATAATTGTTATTATGATTCGGGGTAATTAGGAGAAATGGTAAGCAGTTTACAAGAAGTACTATAGTTTTATATAACCAAATGAAACATTTCTGGAGTCAGCGGGGGAACTGAGAGGAGAAAAAAAGAGCTGGGATCATCCTCAGTCTGCTTAACTTCTCCAATCTTTGCCCAAGAGAATCTAGGCATCCAGTCACTCTTGTGTCTTTGGTAGGATGTGCCCAAAACTGAAGTATTTTAGAAGCCCCTGACTAAAGTATTTGAAGCTCCAAGTATTTTGAGCTGTAATGGGGTGAGCCCTAGGGTTATGTGACATGTTTGATTTAACACAGAGAAGTGGCTCCCTCTTTGATGTGGCATTTGGACTTCTTCCATTGAAAGCATTCCCATTCAGGAAGCTGGTCGAGCAGGCAGGGGAGTTATGCTTTCTTGGAAGAAGGTGGGAATTAAGGACCACAAATTCTCATTTCACCTTTTTCTTTGTAGAACTACTTATTCTGCTGGGTGAAAATGAGAGGGATCTTTGAAGGGTAAAGAAGGAAAGCTACGTGGCCTCTCCTATCTCAGCTAGACGAAGGAGCCTGAGGCCTATATGTTACATGTCCCTCTTTCTTCCCACTCACCATCTACTTTCTCTCTCTCTCTCTCTCCTCTCTCTCCCTTTCTCTCCCTCTCCCTCTTTCCCGTTCTCCCTCTCCTCCCACGCATATACACACACACACACATTGCCAGAGCCCCTACAGGCTAGGAATTAGAGTGGTTTCATATAATATAAATTAAAGATTCATTTTCAGTTGACTAGGCAAACAGTATATTTAAAGAAATAGGAATTGAGGGGAGGGATCGATGAAAGAAAATGTACCCGTCATTCACACTTTGGTGTGGATTAGTTTAGAGAGCAGAAATGCACTATACTGAGAAAATGGGAAGTGTTTTGGTTTTAGGGGTTAGGAGGAACAGAGGTATTTGGGAGGTGTGGAGTAACTCAACGGAAGGACAAACCTAAATTAAACATGGAGGATTTCAGTTCAATTCACATTGGGGCTTTGGATAATGAAAGGTAGCCATGAGTGTGCTGGACCTCCACTTAAATAGCTGTAGTAATTCCAGAGATTACACATACCGATAGATGCCAATGCATCTCTAACAGACTATTTGGATATCTGTGAGAGTGTGTGTCAAGATATAAAAGAATCCTGAAAGATATCAATGGAGATGATGTTGGGCTGAATCTACTAAGGAGTAAATGTAAGGTCATATTTGGATTCCAAAAAAGTCACTTTAACAGTATAGGACAGGCAACATGTATCTGGACACATCAAGTTCATTTGAAAAAGATCTGGGGTTTTTAGTAGACTACAAGCTCAATATAATATATTGTTATAATATGGTAGCCAATAAAGTTAATGTGTTCTTTAGCTATATTAAGAGTGACCTGGTGTTCAAGAAGAGAGAGTCGATAAGTCCTACTGTTATCTTCCTTGGTCAAACCACATCTGGGATTCTGTAGAGTTTGGGGCACCACATTTTGGGAGAGACAATAATGAACTAGAATCCAGGGCAGAGGGAGTAGGATGGTGAAGGATACTGAGAATGTGCTATAGAAGGATCAGGTGAAATAACTGGTTATATTTGGCCTGGAGAAGAAAAGATTTGGAGTGGAGCATGATAGCTATCTTCAGCTACTTAAAGGACCGTCGTGAGAAAGAAGAATTCAATTTTTTTTCTGCTTGGTCCTAAGAGTAATAATAATAACATCTAGCATTTATATAACACTTACCATGTGCCAGGCATTGTGCTAAGTGCTTTATGAGCAATGTGTGGAAGTTTCAGAGATAGATTTAAGCTGAATGGAATGAAGAACTTTCCCCAAAATAAAGTGGGCAGCCTCAGGAAGCAATAGATTCCCCATCCCTGGAAGTCTTCAAATGAAAGTTGGGTGACTACTTGTTGGACATCACAAAAGGGCTACTAGTTCAGGTAACAGTTAGACTTGATGGCCTCTGCAGTATCTTCCAACTATGAGATTCTGTGATGGGTTTAAAGACAAACTACCCTAGAAACAGAACCAGCTTCCCTGTCTAGTAGAGGCCAAGCAAGGCTGTCATTTAACTCACCATTTCTCCTTCATTGCCTTGTCTGGAGCTTGGAAGGAAGGATCTTACATAACTGGAGCTATTTGAGGTCAGGGACTCAGACTTATCTAAGTGCTTCCTTCCCATGTGGGACCCTCAGAAAAGTCATGCCAGACTCAACATATTCTGTGAGTCTAGGTATGTTCAAAGCCATAGCTTACAAGGCCCTATCAAAGTACTTACCAGCCAGCCAAGAGTCACAATTAGTTCAAAGTAAAGACATTTAATGAAACTGCGTTGCAAGAAAAGTAGTAAGAGAACATTCCATTCCCCACCCCATAAAACCTGGGGAACCCTCTTAAACAAATGTACAAAGCACCTGGGAAGAGCTGGCACACTTAGTGAAAGTATGTAGAGGGGCCCACTTGGCACCCTGGTGAAAGAGTAGCTCCTACCTTTGACCCTTATGCTAATGTCCTTGAGATCTTACTGAGTCTGCTCCCTGCTAGCCTCATGAAGAATGTAGTGTTTATCAGGCATTGTTTTCCTGGTCTTGAGTTTCTCTACCTATGGCTAAATCTGTTTATTGTTCTAGGCAATTATTTGATTTAGGGTTAGAAATTCCTTGTACTTCCCACTTAATTTCTTTATAGAGTTCCTGTGTCTGAGGTTCCTCAGTTTTTCCTGAGATTCTTTAGCCTCCTATGCAAATGGAATGGAAGGTGAAAACAATCTTTTTGCCCTAAATTACTGCTTTTATTATGTGTATGTAGGTATATTATGTATATGTCAATATTTTTAGGCTTTGAATCATTCTGTATAAATCATAGTACTCTAGAAATTAATATTTGTTGATTGCCTGAAGGGAATGGTTGATGATATAATTAGGAGCTAGAGGAATGGTGGAGAGACAGTTTGGTACAGCGGAAAGAGGACTGGACCCAGAGAATCTCAATCTAAATTCTTGTTCTACTTCTTTATACCTAAATGACCTTAAAAAAGTTATTTTATCTCTGTGCTTCACTTTTCTCATTTGTAAGATGGAGAGGTCGTTTTAGATATTCTCTAAAGTTTCTTGCTACTCTAGTTCTGTGACCCTATCATCCTTCTAGTTTAGACTCATTTGACCCTTTGATAGCCACAGTGTGCTGGCCCTATGGTAAAAAGGCACTGAAACCTGGAAAGTATTTCTCAAGGAGGACCCTACACCTAGTTTTGTAGATCATTCTTAATGTATTGCAGAAGTGGAGTTTGATGTGGTTTATCTCACATGTTCACAAATTAGTTAAGTATCACTGCCTGTCAATACCATAGTGCTGCAATAATGTATTACTTTTTTTAGTGTAAGAAGAATTTTGAGGATGATAAACCTTTCTCCCAGTCTCTGTTAGTGTATTGAAGTTTCTCAGTGCAATAACATGAAGCCCCCAGTGGGACTTTGCCCATAGGGATTCATCCTTTCCTCATTCTAGTTCGGAGCTCTGAGATTGCTTTTGGCCATGATAATCTACACTTAAGTTACTTCACCATTATAGAATCATTGACCTATTTCTATCTTAGCTGTGTTATCGTTAATCAGTTTGGACATCCTAGCACAAATAGTTCTGGTCAATGTGGATAGATTGGGTTTCCTCATTTCCTGATGTCTTAGCTCTGGTACTGCTGAGGGTAGAGAGTTAGACTGTATAGCCTGAGAAACACCTCCCCCAAAATAAAAACAACAAAATTCTCTCATCAGGCTAAATCTGGCATTGGTAAGTGGCTGAGTACTGGCTGAATGGAACATACATAAAGAATATCTACCACTCTGTAGGATGCCTCTTATTTGATGCCCTAGAAATAGGAGCCATATTCTTGAATGGAAGAATTTGTCAAAGGTGGCATGATCAGAGTGCCAGAACTGGAAGCATGACAGAAGAGAGAGTTGGCTGTGTTGCCTGGTTCTGGGCACAACACCTGCCCATTTTGGATTTACATGTCTTTAATTGATGAAGTCCTCTCAGCTCCTTCTGGGTCTATGGAAATGTGAAATGTTGTTCTTATGGAATAGCATATTGGTTTAGGGTTTTTTATATAATTTTCTTTTTTTATTTCTAACACCCAACAACAAAATGGAGCTAAGAGATGTTTCCTATGAGAATTCTCTTCTTGCGCCTGGTGTGTTGTGGGATGAGGGCATTTATCCAAAAGTCATAACCCTGTGTTGGTGACATCAAACTGGGTCATTGTGGAAGATGGTTGTAATATCACAAGAGAGGGATTATGATTTTATTTGGAAAAGAAGCAGCAGAAAGAGATAAAACACTTTAGTAACAAAAGCCCTTGCTATTGTCAAATACATGTGGCTCATAGAGATGCTAAGGCACAAGAGAAAAATGAAGCTGCTTTGTAGCTTTCCAAGAGCTTTCCACAAGCCTACATTTTCCTTGTGTCAGCAACTACTCTGTCAAATACTCCCAATAATGCCAAATGCCTCAATCCCAGGCCAGTTTTTCAGATTCCTTTGCTACAATAAAGTATCCTAGGGTCTGCCACCAAAAGCTACCCACTGCTTCTGCAGCTTGGTAGACATTACAACAGTAGAACTAAAATGTTTTGATCCATCAGTGATGACTGGTGTAGTTCATAGTTCAGTCCCATATTTCCAAAATGGAACCTAAATAACCAAAGGTTCAACCTACTCCTGATTTAGCCTGACCTTAAGATTTTATTAGTGTACAGATTCCATGTGTGGAAACCCCTTTCACTAATAAAGATCAGCAACATATCTGTAGTGCTTATAGTTGCCTAGGGCACTGAGTATGCCCATGGTCACCCAGTGATGGTGTGTCAGAGGCAGTACTCCAACCCAAGTCTTGCTGCCTCCAATACCAGTTCTCTATCCACTATGTCATATTGCCTGATGGTTATAAAGTGCTTATAAAGCACTTTCTTATTTCAAGCTAATGACAATTCTATGAGACATACTTCAGTGCTTTTAAAAAAATTCTGATTTCATCAATGTGGTTATTCTGTTTACTAATTCAGATCACAACCCCTCCATACCTTAGTAAATACTTTTCAAGAATTTCTGTGACCCAAGATATTGATAACTTGGTGAGCATTTTTTTGGGCATTGGATCTTCCCTGAACTTAACTAGGTTGGTTATCATACCATAGACCATAGACACGACATGCTCCTTCCATAGGACCATGAGTGAGGCTTTCCCTGGCTGGCATAGGATGTGCGAGAGTTTGTGGTCTAGTGGCATGGTCTTTGAGAACCCAGGGTGACTGCCAACCATGATGAGATGCCTAAATAGAAATTTAGTGCAAGGTGGGACAAGTGGTACAAGAAGTGGAAAGGCAGAAAATTTAAATAATTTGCTCACTCACTAAGAATCAGCTAATAAATGTCATCACCATGGTCTCCTGCTTCCAAGTCCAAGGTTCTTCTGATGCTATTACCCAGTATTTCTCAGTCTTATGTACCACATCAACTCATACAGATTTACCTTGGTGACATATTAGACTAACTCCATTCAGCAAGCCATGCATGTTTCCTGTATTCCACTTTGCTAAGTAGAGCCTCTGGGCACGTGGAATGAGTTAAGTCTCTGGTGGAAGCATTTTTTTTCTAAAAATGGCACTGTCCAAAGTGAAAATGCATTAGAGATAGAGCAGCTATTATGAAGCAGGAGGCTGGATGTTGCAGTATATAAAGTATCAGAGTTGAGTCAGGAAAGCCTGACTTCATGCCTTGCTTTATATATTTAATAGCTGTGTGACCCTAGACAAGTCCCTTAACTTCTCTTTGCTTCAGTTACCTCATCTATAAATTGGGAATAATAACAGCATCTACCTTCCAATGTTGTTGTGAAGGTAAAATGTCATAACATATGTTATGCCAAAACTTTGCAACCTTTAGAATGCCTTAGAAATGTTAACAGTTTTGTAAATGTTGAAAAATACAAAATAAAATCAGATAGTGCTTTAGAATCTACAAAGCACTTTTCATATATTCTCATTTGAACCCTACAACAGCTCTGTGAGGTAGGTGCTACTATTGTCTCCATTTCATAGATGAGGAAACTGAGACTGAGAGAGATTAACTGATTTGCCCAGAATCATACTGCTAGTAAGTTTCTGAAGTAGGATTCAAACAGGTCTTCCTAGCTCCAAAACCAGTTACTTGGCAACTTCAGGCTGGTACTCACAGTGTTTTCCTCTATCTTTCCATTTGTCATGTGTAGAAAAATGAAGGGCAGCTAGGGGATGCAGTGAATAGAGTGTGGAACTTGAAGTTCAGAAGACTCATCTTCCAAAGTTCAAATCTGACCTCAGATACTTGCTAATTGTGTGACCTTGGGCAAGTCACTTAACCCTGTTTGCCTCTGTTTCCTTACCTGTAAAATGAGTCAGAGAAGGAAATGGCAAACCACTCCAGTATCTTTGCCAAGAAAACCCCAAATAGGGTCACAAAGAGTTGGATCTGACTATGGAACAATTATTTGAAAGTCATCAGGGATAAGAAATGGAGAAAAAGCTACTTTGTTACTCACTAGACCTGAAACTTCAGCTAATACTGAACTGACATTTGTTCAAAAGGAGAAGCAAGAGGTGTTCTATGGACTTCCTTAGACTTCATATGATCATAGACACAGAGATGGAAAGGACCTTCGAGGGTCATATAATCCATCCTCTTCATTTTACAGCTGAGGACAGCTGAGGTCCCCAGAGTAGAAGTGAGTTTAGGTGATTTGCTCAATTTCACATGGGCAGAGTGAGTCCAAATCCAGTTTCCACTGCACAACACTACCTCCCATTTGGTTATACTGTGAGTCTGGAAAAAGGATAAAAAGAATATGTATTCATCTATCTCCACCCCCAAATCCCAGGTGTCATGATAAAATACCACATAGGTAACTATCTTAGTAAACTAAATTTATTAAGTTTACATTCTAATAGAAGGCAATACATAAAAAAAAGTTGAAGGTGGAAGGAGGTGGTGTAAAACAGAGGTACCCAGGTGGGCATATGGTAGAACAAGAGCCAGTGAAATGTCTTATTCACCAGAGGAGCCTAATTTTCAGATAATATTCTGGAAGAGACTATTGCTTTTGTTTTAAAATGGTGACTAGTGCAATTAAAAGGTAATGTTAACAAAACTATATGTTATCAATGCCTTAAAGAGCTCTTGATATTCTAAGTAAAATCCTAGGCAGAGTGGAAATGTTTATTTCCATAGGAGGACAGGTTGATCCAGGGTGAACATTTTATTGTGACAGCTTCATTCTTAAGTTCTTTGATGCATTGGTAAGAGGTTCTTCAGAACTATTAGGAGAGAGATGGACAGATATTTTTATTTCAGCAAATAACTAATTCATTCTTTTTATCTGGTGATTATTGCTGTGTTGCTTGGAGACAGCATTGTCACAGAAAATTGTTGAATACCTGCCTATATTCTGACTGGTAATGGGAACAGATTGTGTGTGTGTGTGTGTGTGTGTGTGTGTGTGTGTGTGTGTGTGTGTGTATGCCTCTCAGAGAACAATTTGTCTTCATTGAGGTCCTGTGAGGTGGGGTTTGGTTTTTGTTGTTCAAAAATCACCATTTCCTTTTACATTTAGATGGAACTTTGACTAGCTATGTGAATTGATTATTTTAAAAATTCACATGATTAAGTCAAGACCAGCAGAAATTAGCTATAGATTTCATGGCATGGATTTCAACTGCAAAATTCATTAGAAACACTTCAGCAATGTGTGAGAAGCTAGAGGCAAAAAATGTTTGAAATATTTGAGTTGGTGCTGAAATTCTGCAAGAGCAAAGCCCTGATTAATTACCTTTCCTTTTGACCACTGCTGTCAGGTCATCATCACTCTAATAATCCCTATAGTTTGGGGGTTGCTTTGTTGGCTGACAGCATCATTGTAACTGGAAGGTATTTCCCAACATCAGCAGGAATCTCTCCTATTCTGTATTTTTAAAAAGCCTATTCTTCCAATGATATATATAGAGGGTTCATCTAGATAAGCCTCATTAGTGCCAATGGCAGTTATCTGCATAAAATATTATACTAGACTCTTAAAGAAGGTGAGCTATCACTCATTTCTCAAGACAGCACATAACCTAAAATAAGACTTGTCTCAGATCAGGGAATTTAGAGCTGAACAGGACCCTGGAGAGCATGTAGTCCTTCTCCTCCCTTCCCTTTACACTCCACTGTGCAAATGAGGAAATGAGTGCCCATCAAAAGGTAATGACTTGCCCAATGTTATATAGCTAATAAGAGATAACCAAGAATCAAACTCAGGTCTTCTGGCTCTAAATCTAATGTAGTTTTCATTATATTATACTGTATCTGAACATCAAGGGCCGCTAAGTGGTGCAGTGGAGAGAATAGTGGGCCTGGATTCAGGAAGATCTGAGTTCAAATTCAGCCTCAGATACTTAGTAGCTGCGTGACCCTGGGCAAGTCATTTAACCCTGTTTGCCTCAGTTTCCTCATCTGTAAAATGAACTGGAGAAGGAAATGGCAAACCACTCTAATATCTTTCCCAAATGGGGTCATGAAGAATCAGACAGGAGTGAAAATGAGTAAACAACACCACATCTCATCACCAAACTGGCTGGGAGTTTACTTGCACAAAGGGTACATTTTGTTTTGGATCCAGAAGATGCTCTGAGGGACGCATGATGGAAGACCCAAGGTTGTTATTGTTGTCATTAGCTTGCTCACTGGGATTTTCTTTATGATTTGGTTTATGATCAGCTCTATAGTTAATACTCAATGGCTGTCCAAAGCCTTGTCTCACTTTATCCCATCTCTTCTCCACTGGGGAGGGTCCACAAAGCAAAGTCACCATTGCACTTGCGCATCATGGGTGGGGTCAGCCGCTTGAAGTATATGGAAAAAATAATCTATCCAGGCATAAAATTTAGTGACCATGTGGGCCCAGTTGGCTGATCCTTACTAGGGAAAATGGAATGCATTTGGATTTTACATAATATGGAGACTCCTCCTAAGTAGGCGGAAGTCTTACATCCAAAATGATCTCTGGAATCACCTATGTAACAAAACAACTTTTATTTCTTGTCAAAGAACCTCTAGATGAGAAGTGGCAACCTATTGCATACATGCATAAGACAATGCAAGGACCAGTTTTCATTGTGATGTACCCTAGTCAACCTGTAATAGTTGCTGCTAATTTCCTCACAATCCCTTGTTAGCAATTCATTGGAGTTGACACTAATGAGCAAGTCATTTAATCCCCATAGGACTTAATCTCCTCATCTGTAAAATGAGAGAGTCAGACTAGATGGTGTCTAATAATCATTTCTAGTTCCACAGCTATAATCCTGTGATGGTAGTATGTTCATCCTGCATGTATTAAGGGCTTACTGTATGCCAAGAACTGTGTTAAATGCTGGAATACAAATTTAAAAAAAAGCTAACTAGTTTCTGCTCCCAAGGATCTCACACTCTAAATGGGGGAGACAATGCATTAAAGAAAGTTCAGTTACAAGGATTATGGAAAAGCTGGATATACTAAGGGTCCCTGACAAGGTCCAGGGATCCACGGGTTCTATTAGTAAGTCAGATGAAAGCACCAAGGGTCTTCAGAGTGAAAGGCATGACACAGTAGATGGTTCACATTTCCATGATGTCTAGTAGGGATGTAAGAGCAGGCATATCTCCCATCAAAGAGGGGATATGCCTACTGGCACTGCCTATGTTGTAGTGTCAGAGGGCAAGGTACTTTGGAGTCCTGTGCCATTGCCTTTCATTATACCACAAAGAAATTGATGCAGTGTGGTTAGGTCAGCCCTTTTGCCTATGGGGGAGATGGACATGTAGATAGAGACCTCAGGAGTGACATATGAATATGAATGTTTAGCCTTATCTAACCTCAAATTTGTGCCTTTGGCACCTTCTATTATCTGACTTGTAGGAGACTCTGGGTGTGGGATGTTGCATCAGTTGTCAGATGCAGCTCACATATTGTTTGGTTTTACTGAATTATTTTCTTTGTCACCATGGAAAGCTCACTGTGGGGAGTAGGATATTGGAAAATGACTGTGATTGCAAAATGAAAGGCATAGATAGGATAGTGGAAAACAATGCCTTAGAGCTTTGAAGAAAAACAAGTTTAGTGCATTTATAACAGGTTCCCCATTCCCCTTGTCTAACTTAGCTCAGAGAACATGGGAGTCATCTGGCGGTCAGATATTATCTTCTGAGCTGACTCAAGAGCTGACCTCAGGACAGTTATATGTGTACCTTCATTTCTCTGAACCAGATAAAGGTGGGGGCACAGTACAGGACAATGGGCTCGAGGCCAACAATATACATTTGTCTTCTTAGATGTCCTACATATGAGAGATGTATCTGCTTAGCACTGATGTATAGATCAACTAACCTAAGGGCACATTAACTGCACCTTGGCAGAAATGGAATAATGTGTAATAATATGTAAGTTAAATAAAGTGTAAAATTAAATAATGTGTAATAATGGCTCACCTTCACATCACACTTTGGTACCAGAGCACCTTCCTCACAATAATCCTAGAAGGCACTGGGATGTGGAATTATCCACCAACAGAGGGAGAGAGGAAAAGCAGAGGGAGATGGATGGGGAGCAGGGAAACTTGGTTGGTAAAGGAAACTTCTGGTAAGAAAATTTCCTCTACTGCTGCAGATTGGCAACTTCTCTGCCACTTACAGTCTGAAGAGTGACTTGACTGTGGGTCATTTTTTTACTTCAAGGCCCGCTCTCTGAGCCACTGTCCCTCATTCGTCTTGTATATAGAATGAATAAACTTAGAAAAAAATAAATGGTTTTCCCATGGTCCTAAGAGGTATCATGATGCAATGGAAACCACTCTAGATTTACAGTTAGATGACCTGACTTCAGAAATTACAGCTCTTTCACTTGTTGCCAGTAGAACTTTGAAGTGGTCATTTCATCTCATAGGTCTCATTGTCTTCATTTCTAAAATGAGGAGGTTGGGTTAAATTATCTCTAAAATCTAAATCTATGAATATCAGTCAGTAAATATCATAGTATCATAGACTTAGAGTTAAAAAGGACATTGGAGGTCATTGAGTCCAACCCCTTCATTTTACAGATGAGGAAACTGAGACACACTGAGGTTGAGTCACACAGCTAGTGTCCTAGTAAAACCCAGGACTTCTAATTCCTAAGCCCAGTATATTTTCTACTATACCACCTGATCTCTCATTTTTCTTTCTTTTAATTCAATTCAGTTAAATTTGGCAAATATTATGAAGTATATATTATATGTAAGGTATAATGTAGTTGATCTGGCAGAAGAGAATTGTAATTATCTCTGCACATGCATACATACAAATTTCTTTGCAGAGGTGAGGAGCTATGGTTGTCATATTCTGCTTATACCAATGGCTTTTATGTGAAAATATTGGTTAGAAGATAGGTTTAACATGAATGTATAAGTAGAGCCTACATCAGATTGCGTGCCATTGTGAGGAGGGGAGAGGAGAAGGAGGGAGAGAAAATTCAAAACTCAAAATCTAATGGAAGTGAATGTTTAAAATGAAAACGAAATTAATTCATTATATATTTATATATAATATAAATACATAATATAATATATATTATATATAAATGTATATTAAATATAATATATATTTTAAAATACCGGTTAGTTATGCTGAACTGGTTTTCCCCCTCTTTTTAAAATTCTTTGTTATAATAGATGGCTATCTGAAAGACAAAAGGGATAAGGTGAGAAATGCTTGGTTCTAAAAAAACCAAAATCAATACATAAGTTTTATCAATAAAATTGGGGGAGGGGAGAGAAAAGAGAATTGAGATTAGAAGGAGTAGCTTACTATACAGACCCTTACTATCACTTTAAAATTTTTGCTGGAAACATCCTCTTAGCCAAGCCTGTAAGTTTTACAATTTATTTAGTCTGGAGAAAGACATGTTCAAGGGCCAGGGTGGGGAAAAGTCAAAAGACATAATTTTAACCCTCATCTTTGTGAGAGATTTGGTCAGAGCCCTTAACTTCTCTACCATCATTTCCTAAGTGTAACATAGAGATAATAAGATAACACTACTAGGTGGGCAGTTGTAATGAGTTAATTCTTAGTGAGTACAGAATATATTTGAAAAGTATTGGACTATTGAAGTTGAAGTGAGGAGGGGAATTCTTCAGTGACCAAGACTGTCAATCTAAACGTTTTATACTATCGTGCATTTTTTTCCCCAAAAGCTGGTTTCTGTAAATAACACATAGGGAGTTGGTGAAATGCAAAGTTCTACAGGAATAACATGAAGAAAAACTGATCAGAATAGATACATAAGAAGTGAGGTAATCAAAGTTATTTCCAGGAATAAGCAATCATCTTGACATACTATGAACACAGCTGGTACCCAGGTTTTAAAAGTGAAATAAATATGTTAAACAGTTAAGTGAAATCTCTGCAGTTCAATGTGACTGCATTGTATCACATGTGACAGTTTCCTAGATATTTGAAAATGCTGATAGCTGCCTGTGGGAGGGAGTATAGCCAAAATGACACCCATCTTCCACCCACCCCCACAAAAGCCTTATTTTTTGCTTTGACATAATTAGAGAGCCTGGCTTTTGTTTTTTTGGCAGCTGCCTTGTAACTTTTTGGTCTTTCTGATGTCCTTGTTTTTAAAGGTTGAAGTTGTTTTTAGTGACTCTGCTGAATATTTTTAATTTTTTAAAACAGAAGAGATAACTGAGGTTCAGATAAACAAATGACCTAAGGCTCAACAGAATCAAATTGATGTGCAGTTATTCAGTCATTTCCAATCATGTCCAACTTTTAGTGGCACCATTTGGGATTTTCTTGGGAAAAATACTGGAATAGTTTACCATTTCCTTCTCCAGATCATTTTATATATGAGGAAACTGAGGCAAATAAAGTCAAATGACTTACCCAGGATCTAGTGTCTAGTATCTGAGGCTACATTTGAACTTAGTAAGATGAGTCTTCCTGACTCCAAGACTGAAACTCTGTGCCCCCTCGCTTCCCCATCAGTATCAGAACCAGAAACTCATGTTGCCTGAATCCTGGTTCCAGTGTACCTACAATTGTACCATTTAGCCTCATATTTAGCAGACTTCCTTTACAGATAATCTTGATAAAATTGATCCTAGAGCAGAGGCCTGAATCAGGTCCAGGTCTAGCAGTGATTTAGGTATTTGGACTAATGCTACTCTGTCATGCAGTATTCAAACAACTTTATAAATTAACAATTATTAATACAGAAAATGAGAATGGGTGGGAAAGTCTTAAACTTGCACCTAAACTAGCTTTTGGAGATCATTTACTGTAAGAGAAATACTCTATAACAGGTCTGATCCTCAAAGTACAACCTCTAAAATCTGGTTCTCACCTCCTTTTTCAGTCTTATTTCTCCTTTCTGTACTCTGTGCTCCATTCTTATTGGCTTAGTGCTGTTCCTAAACTCAACATCACATCTCCCATCTTGATACCTTGGCAAAGTGTCCCTCAACCTATAATGTACCCCTTCCTCACCCTTTTAAAATTCCTTGCCACTTCTAAGGCACAGCCAAGGTGGTGCATCTTATAGGAGCTTATATTGCTCCTACCAGTTAGTGTTCCCTTTTCTTCAAAATATCTTGTGCTTACTTCTTTGCTGATATGTGGTCCCCTTTCTTCACTTAAGTAAACTTGAGGAAAGGGAATATACATTATGTTTTTGCATCTTCAGCACTTAGGACAGCGACTTGCTAACATGTTTGCTGAATTGAGTCATCTGATTACTTCACTTTTGATGTGTTCTTACTGATCCAGGTTAACCAAAGGCATTGAGAAGATAGTTGCTGTAACTTCCTCTCCCTCTCCCCACACCATCATTTTTGAGAGCAATTTTATAGGCCTTCCAAGCATTTTTAGTGCATTCTGACTCTGAAATACTTTGTTTGGAAATGTCATATATTGCATTGCACCTATGTTAATAAAAAGTTGTGTTTATGTTGGACTTTCCTTCAGAGAGCTTAAAGTACTTTAGAGATGTTTGCTAGTTAAACTTCCCAGAATCCTCTGGAGAGATAGCCAGACTAGTATTGACCTCTTTGTGCAGAGGGTGAAACAGACAAATTCAGAGGATAGACCTAATACTGTTTCAGTGGCAGATTTAAACTGATGATTCAGAGTTTTCCAGTTGTATCTCCAAAAAGTTATCTTATATAAAGGGACTTGAAGGTTAGAGATCTTGAAGTACTTTGGGTTCTGTAAGCTCTGTCCGAGCCAGCAGTTTACATGGCAGCCCAGAAAACAAAAGTCATCTTAAGCTGCTTTCAGACACATAGCATCCAGAATGAAGGAAGTGATGAGTAGTTCTGCTGTACTCTGTTCTGATCAGACACATCTGCAATATGATGTTGCATTCTGGGAGTCACATTTCTGGAAGGTCATACATAATGAATGGCTCCCACGTTTACCAGGGATTTCTTAATTGTTAAGTCCAATGACCTAATCTCAGTCCTGACCTTTCTTAAACCTCTATAACATTTGACACCATTGACTTCTTCTTCTGATACTCTCTCCTCTTTGAATTTTTAAAAACCATTCATTCTTATTATGAACTAAATTATCACCCAATGCAAATATTTAAATATTTTAAAACCCCAGAATATGAACTACCTTTATATGGCATTTTTGAGAAAGTTTGTATTAAGTTTAATAAAGTAGCATACATTTGGAACTTACAATCTTATAAAAAAATGAATGTTGAAAATCATGTTTACATGTAAAGACAAAAATAAAAACTATTTTAAAACAAAAATAATATTCTAAAAATACCATTTACAAAGTTTAAAAAACATTACCACTAAAAAAAAAAGACTGCATAAGCCTACACCTTATGGAGACCAGAGGAAGAGCCCTATTGCTTGAACACCATTATTATCTGGGATTTGTTCTGACAAGATCCTATGTGGGTATGAAATTGTAACTATTTCTTTCTCCAATGAAGTCCATTATCTGACTAATTTTAGTCCTAAATAGAAGTTTACAGGAGAGAAAAAAGCCTATGTTCCTAAATGGAGGAATTTCTGAATAAGGGATCTTAAGAGTTGGGGAACCTGGAAACTGGATGGGTTATAGACTCTGGGGACTGACATACGATGAGGCTGTAACCTTAGGTAGGATATAAACCAACTTTCACAACTGGACCCCAAAGCTAGTTGCACTGGAGATTTTGTTGGTTGCTGTTCACAGAAATTGCATCTTAACAGTTGTTGGGGTGCTGATTCCTTCTGTCTCTTTCTTGCTGCCACCAGTTTTTGCCTGAAGTCTTTTCTTTGCATGTGGTCTTTAAGCCTCTTCAGCTAATTAAACCTGTGACGAAACTCAAATACTACTTTACTCAGTAGGAAAGCAGAAACTTTATAGAAGTCATTAACCTCACAAGATGGTACCAAATGAAAATACATAAAAGCCCCAGAAGGATTCTTGGATTACAGGCTGATCCCTACCAGTACAATAAGATAAGCTGGGAATACTTAGGGGATTCCTTCCTTGTGATATTTCTAAATATGCCCTTTTAGAAGTCTTGCATTACCAAACCTGAACCTCTGACTTTACCGTTTCATTTAGTTTTACTATCCAAGGGTACAAGTGCTGCTGTCAGAGGTGTGATCAGGGGCTGAGTGAATTCCCTGTGAATCTGATCTATTATAATTGTGGCAGAAAGACGATTGTGCTTGGAGTCAGGACATCACAGTTTGAGTCTTGACTGATCATGGTGAGGGACCTGGAAAGTTGTTTGTTCCTCATTTTGTTCATTTGTTCCTCATTCCTCCACTTCCCTGCCATCCCTCTACTCCCATCACTTGGCAGCCTTTAAGGTTACCACTATTTGAATTTATCACCCATTTTAGATCTTTTTATCTGTCAACACTCAGAGCGTTCGCCTCCCTTCCTACCTCAAAAAATTCAGTGCCTGGGTCACAGTCTTTATCTCCCAACTCCTGTCTTCATATTAGGAAATTTCTGTATACACAATGAAACTCCCTGAAACACCACTGTCTCCCAGTTCTTTAGTCTACTCTGTTCCCATGACCTACTCCTCCATTCCAACCACAGAGGACAAAAAGATGATGCTCTTGAGTGACATCACTCACAAGTATTCTATTTCCATGTTCACACACTCAGAAATTCCTTATGTGATCATAATCTTGAATCATTCTGTTTTTCCTTCTGTCTTATCACCTCCCCAAACCTATTTTTCATTTTCACCATGACTCCCAATCCCTTCACTCCTTAGATCTTTCCAGGCTGTCATCCCTACATTGGCTGAACTCTCCTCCATTCCCTATCTCAATGCTTTGTTGAATCAGTTCAGCTTTGCACTATTTTTCTATGTTCAAATCCCTTGTCCCTCATCATTTAATTATATGAATTACTCCCATCATTGGTTGCCTTCGCTCCTATTTACATGCTACTGAATAGTTATAAGGAATTACAACACCATGCTGACTGGATCTAGTACAAATTTATGTTACATAATCTGAACTGATTGCAATGATGCAATTTTTTTGCACCTTGCTGATTGATTCACTCTCTCTCACTATAGTAGCTATTTTTACCTTTTCATTCCTCCTCAAACCTTCCATGGAACTCCTTATACCCATCCTCTCATATGAGAACCTCAACGCATACTTCACTTAAAAGTGGAGGCCATTCACCAAGAGCTCCCTCTTCTCCTCTCTTCCTCATTTCACACCACTGGCATGTGTCTCCCCACCTCACTCTCTGTGTCATCATCTTTGTCCCTCTTGAAGAGGTGGCCCTTTCCTTGCCAAAGCAAACTCCTCTCCATGAGTCTGATCCAATCTCTTCCCATCTTCTCCAAAAGAATGCTGCCTCTGTCATTCCCACTGTAATCTTTAATTTCTCCCTCTCTACTGGCTTCCTTCCTACTGCCTATAAACATGCCTTGGTGTCCTCCATCCCTTAGCCTATCCTTTCTATCATCCTACTCTTTGATGAAGCCATCTATACCTGGTACCTCCATTTCCTCTTCTCTCACTCAATACTAAACCTTCTTCAGTCCGACTTCTTTTCTGATTTGACTGATACTGCTCTCTCCAAAGTCACTCACTAGTCACTTCTTAATAGCCAAATATAATGGCCTTTTCTCACTATTTAGCCTTCTGGTCTACTCTGCATCCTTTGTTAATCACCATCTTCTCCTAGCTACTCTTTCCTCTCTAAGTTTTCCTGACCTTCCTCTCTACTTGTCTGACCATTCCTTTTCAGTTTCCTTTGCTTATTTGTTATCTAGGTCATGCCCATTAACCATGGATGTCCCCCAAAGTTATGTCCTGGGCCCTCTTCTCTTTTTCCTCAATACTGCGTGTATCAGCAAGGACCCCGACATATGCAGAAAGGCCTACTGTACAGGCTCTTAGATCTGCTTTTCTAAAAGGAAAGCAACTTTTGAAGGGTTAACAATCATTTTAATCAAGCATGTACATCATTCACTTAGTTCAGGGGTAAAATTCAGCACCCTGAACTTTAGAGAAAGTACACAAGAAATAAACATCAACAGACAGGACCTGGCCAAACAAACACTTCCAATGAGTAAACCCCAAAACAAAACCTCACCTTAGAGTATTTATACACTTTTCAGAGCCAGAGAGCATCACAACCCCTGTGAACCAGTGCCTCATTAGAAATTTTAAAAGGTGTGGGCCTCCCCTAATCAAGCTTCCCTTAATGGGCAAGCCTATTAATGGGTGGGGAAGATCTTTAACTCTCATTAGCATTACACTATTGCTTGATAATCCCTTGAGCTCCCAGTGAGTTCAGTTTTCATTGATCTCTATGCAGCTGATTCATAGATCTATATGTCTAGATTTATACTGCCTCCTGATCATCAGTTTCCCATCACCAGCTCCCTCTTGGATAGCTCAGCTGGATATTTACTAGGCATCTCAAACATAATACATCGAAAACAGAACTCATTAACTTCTTCCCTTTCCTCCTGAAACTTTTCTATTACTATTGAGGGCAATACCATCCTTACAGCATCAAAAACTCAGTGTCATCCTCAACGTCTCTCTCAAATTCACTCCATATTATGTGTGTGCATGTGTGCACATGTGTGTATATGATAGGATGCCAAATTGTAAAATATTTACCTTTATAATATCTCTAGTATATGTCCCCTTCTCTCTTTTCCCACAGTCACCACCAGGTGCAGACTCCTATCATCTCACACCTGGAGTATTACAATAGCCTTCTAGTTGTCTCCCTGCCTCCAATCTCTCCCCATCAAATCTATATTCTACTCAGCTGCCAAAATAATTTGCCTAAATGCAAGCCTGACTATGTCAACCTCCCCCACCTCCAATCTTACTCAGTAAATTCCAGTGATTCCCTATTACCTCTAGAATCAAATCTAAGGGTGCTCCATTTAGTATTTAAAGCCCTTCACAGTTCCAAACGTGTGCATTAACTGATCCTCATGCCTACAGTGTTCTCCCTCTTCAGCTTTACCTGTCGTTGTCTCTAGCTTCCTTCAAGACTCAGATCGAATCCCAGCCTTCTATATGAGGACTGTCCCAGGTCTTTCTCAGTTACATACACACACACACACTTAGTGCTTTCCTTATGAGATCCTTTCCATCTGCTCTGTATATATCTTGTACGTACATAGCTGTTTGCCTTTTTTCTCCTCTGTTAGAATGTGTTAGATTGCTCCTTGAGTGCAGGGACCATTTTTTTTTTTTTGCCTTGTTTTACAACCCCTGTACTTCTCACACTGTCTGGTACCTGATAAGTACTTAATAAATGTTCATTGATTGCTTCTTCCTAGCTGTATAACTAAGCACAAGTCATTTGTAACACTTTTAGCCTCAGTTTCTCCCTATCTAAATTGGCATTAATAGCATTTGTACTATGTGCCTCACACAGTGGTTGTTGTGAGGAAGATACTTTGTAATTTAAAATGTGATCATATATGTGCTTCATGTTATTTTGGTGATAGAAGTCATAGTAATTTTCAGTATCATTCTTTGTGCTCACTTTGAGGTCTGGCAAGCTGACCATTTATAAATCCATCTGACTGTATTATCACCTATTCCACATCTCACTGTCTTCTCCACAAAAATAATATTATCTACTTTATCAAAAACCTTGCAAGAATCTAAGTTAACTGTTTTCACACAATTTCTCTGGTTCACTGGTTTAAAAATCCAGTGTAACATGACCCGTTCTTAGTGAAGTCTTGCTAGCTGTTTGTAATCAAGGCTTCCCTTCCTAGATGTGAGAACCTACATTCCAATCTTGATTTTACTGCTTCTTATCTAGGACCGTTGGCAAGACACTAAAAACCTCTCTGAGCCTTAGTTTCTTCTTCTGGTAAATGGGGATAATTATAACTGCAGTGCTTGTTTCACAAGATTGTTCTAAGTTCTAAGTAAAATAACATGTGGCAAGTGCTTTGTAAAGTCTAAAGTGTTATTCTAAATTTAACTTATTATTAAATGACAACCTATATCATACCTGCAGTTATATAGCAGAGGCAGAATACAAAACCAACATGCTTTGACTCCAAATCCATTATGTTTAGTGGACAGAACACTGGACCTAGAGTTAGAACAGCCCGAGTTCTAATCCCACCTTAGACACTTATTAGCTGTATGACCCTGGGCAAGTCACTTAACCCTATTTGCTTCAGTTTCCTCATCTGTAAAAGAGGGAAAATAATAACACCTATTTCCCAGAGATGTTGTGAGAATACAATGAGGTAATATTTGTACTGTACTTAGCGCAGAGCCTGGCCCATAGTATAAACTTCATAAATGTCCCTCTTGTCCCTTCCCAAATCCCTTCTTTCCTTTGCTCCTGATGGCCTCTTCTTTCATTTATTATTACATAATAGCCTCATATGTATCCCTACTAGACTATAAACTCAATGAGGGTAGAAATTCTATCTTGTTTAGTCATTGTATCTCTACCCATCTACTCATGTTTGAATTGAATAGAAGAGAGTAAAAATATCTAGTTATGGTTTAAGACCTTCTCTTTCCTTTCTCAAATCCATAGCTTGTCCTTTTGGGCTGCCCAGTGCCTGATGTCAGATCTCCACCTCTGGCTCTCCCTAGCCTGATCTGGGCCTGTTTTTCTTGCCCTCCAATCAACAGAGACACCAGGAGTGGAACACCAAAGCCCTTTCATTGAAGAGCTATTTACTCCCCTACATTAACAGTGGCCCTGTGCTCTATTAGCAAGCTTTTTAGATTTCTTCTGGGTTCAGTCTCATAGGATATTTATATGGGTAATTTGCTCTTTCATTGGACCTCAGGAAAGTGACTAAATAACCTATAGGGGGAAAAAGATAATTCTTTTGCAGGAATTTGTTAATCTTCATTAATAACAATTTTTAACTCATGAAACATTTGCATTCATATGCTCTATTTTTAAAAAGCTGTACTTCACAACTGAAAACATGATCTAGAAAACAATTGAGCATATCCATCTAAACAGGCTTCTGTCTGTTTAAACCCTTAGCCCTCTTCAGCTTCCTCTTCCTCTGTACAGGCCAATGCAAGTACTTTATGCTATATCTGCATGTTCCCTTTTGGTTTTCTAATAGAATTTCACTTGAATTCCTAAATATGACAAGTCAAGTGATATTGTGGCCCAAGATATTGTTTTTCATTATCTGAGCAGACATTTTAATTAGATTTGACACAAACATGGCAAATTTAAATATAATATATTCCATATATTATAAAGGCAGTATTCCACCCCTCCCTAGTTCCACCCCGCCAAGTGCTGACTGCCACATATATACCAGGTTGCAATATGATTCTTCCCTCCAAGGGAAGAAACAGAATAGGAGAAGAGGATGGCACAGTAGCAGCTAATTCCTAAGTCTTTTTTTAATCAGATGTACAAATTACTTATTTTGGCAAAGCATATTCTGTCTCTGCTTATTCATCTGTGAAATTAGTATGCTGCTGTTACTACTTCATAGAAAATATTAGCAAACTATAGACTGAGAGCTGGAACAGACCAAAGGTCATCTAGTCCAACTGTGACCTGCCTCATGAGCCTCTGCTAGAATAGACCCCACAAGTGATCACCTTGCTTCCACTTGAGTTCTTCCTACGACAGAAGTCTTCATCCCCGAAGCACACCATTTTACTTTGAGATGGCTCTAATTGGTATTGGTATATCTATTCTGATCTAAAATCTGGTCTTTCTCCTCCTTCCCTCTCTTTCCCCCTGTAACTTATAGATCATAGTTTCAGAGCTAGAGGGAACCTCAGACTTCATCTAATCCAAGTCCCTAATTTTCAAAATGAGAAAACAGGACCAGAAAGGTTAAGTCATTTGGCTAAAGTCTCACAGTTAATATGTGGTCAAGTCAGAATTTGAACTCTAGTCTTCTAACAACAGAGTGTTGGACTTGAAGATACCAAGAAAAGGGGGGAAAGGGAATAAGCATTTATTAAATACCTTCTCTGTGCCAGACATTCTGCTACATGCTTTACAAATATCAAATCACAGCAACCCTGAGAGGTATGTGTTATCCCCATTTTATAGTCGAAAAAACTAAGGCAAACAAAGGTCAAGTCACTTGCCTGGAGTTTCACAGCTAGTAACTGTCTGGGGCTGGATTTGAACTTGGGTCTTCCTGATTCCAGGTCCTGTATTCTATCCACTGTACCACCTAGCTGCCCCTCAGCAATGGGCAACTTTGAATCAAGATCTACGTTTAAATCCCATCTCTTACGTATACTAGCCCTGGGACCCTGGGCAACTTGCTTAACCTCTGTGTGTCTCAAACAATTCTCTAAAATTTATATAATTCAATTTCAATCTGTGTTGGTGGAGGTAGTTTTCACACCTCACAACTCACTTCACTTCTCACACCTAGAATTTCCTTCACTGTCAAAAATCACAGATCCTTCTCATATTCAAGCATATTTTGTATTTACTTCTTTCTGTATACATTGTATCCCCCTAGAAAACAACTTCCACTAATTGGTGTTAATTCTGTTTTTAGCTGCCAAAAACATAAAATCTAATTTTATTTTACATGACAACCTTTCAGATATTTGAAAACTGCTATGATGTTCCCTGTTAACTCTACCTTACTCAAGTCTGAATATTTCCAGTCTCTTCAACTAATCCTTGTATGTCCCCAGGACTCTCACCACCGTGATCATCCTTCTCTGGATACATTCTAGCTTGTCAGTGTCTCACCATCACATTACAGCTGTTGTTTGAATAGGGAAGAGAGACCATGATTATCTTGCAAAATGAAAGATGATATATTAAGTTGTTCTTGCTTGTAGGGTGGCAAAGAGAGAACATGGTAAAACACAGATGAGGCAGGGAGACATCAGTAACCTTTATAAACATGAATCAAATCAGCCTAAATCCTACTGATTCCTGAGACCAAATTCTTGTTGTAGTAAAATAGTAGTTTACAAATCAGGACTTTCTCTTCCTGCTGGTAACTATGATGTTTATTGATGAACTCCAGGGAATGTACTTGATTCATGGCTTAAGAAAAGATGGCAAATCTGAAAAGGAACTGAGAAAACGCTCTTTTCTCCCTTCATTGTAGAGGTGGGGAACCATGGGTGTCGAATATTGCCTGAATTATCAGACAGGGTACATGTATTTGGTTGGTTTTGTAGAACTGCTTTCTTTTTATCTTAAAAAAATGTTTGAAGCCAAGATGGTATGGGGCAGGGGAATATATTCAGAAATAAATGTGATGATACAGCAAGAACAAAAAACAATAAAAACAAAAATTTAAGAAACATTTTTTCACAAAGGTAGTAAATCATCACTATCCCAGCATGCTTTGGGATGCCATTTTCCTTTCTGTTTGGCTCTGATGCCTGTGAATAGAGCTCTAAACAGCCATAGCACCCAGTCGAAATGGCACAAAGCCCCATTTTCACAAAGATTGGCAAAGATGCCACGTAGTTTAACCAGCCAGCCAGGAAGATTAGAAGACAAAAGGTCCATCCAGCAAAATCCCATCAAATTACTCCTCTCCCTGTATCTGGTCCTATCTGGCCCATCATGAGAGACCCTACTTTTCGATACTAAAATATGTGCTGGTAGAGGAGTCAGCTTGGAAGAGCTTCAGGTGGCTGGTATCCATAAAAAGTGGCCCAGACCACTGGTGGAGCCTTGTCACAGAAATAAGTCTATAGAGTCTCTCCAGGGAAATGTGCAGCAGCTGAAAGAGTATCATTCCAAACTGATCCTCTACCCAAGGAAACCATCTGTACCCAAGAAGGGAGATGGCTTTGCTGAAAAACGCAAGTCATCAGCCCAGCTTTCAGGACCAGTTATTCGCATCAGAAACGTCTACAAGGAAGAGAGAGCTCACATCATTACTGAAGATGAGAAGAATTTCAAGGTGTTTGCCAGTCTTTCGATGGTCTGGGCCAGTGCCTGTCTTTTTGGAATCTGGGCAACACCAACCAGGGAAACTGTAGAACAGGATGCAGAGAGGAAAAAGTAAACAGCTTCTGAGAATTTTTAATAAAAACAAAACAAAATTTAAATAAGAAAAGGTGGCAAAATCACTCTTTTTTTTTTTAACTCAGACAACAGAAATTTCTCAGTTACACAGCCCAAGTCTTGAATTTAAATCTGGACTGAGTGATCAACATTTGTCAACTGATTTCCCAGCAAATGCTGAGCTTTTGCTATGGTGGAATATAGTGCCTCTTTTAACTGTAGCTGGATTATGCATCATTCTCCATGGGACATTCAGCTGAAAATTTGCCCCTTTCAGGGTAAAAAATTACTTTTTGTTTTCCCTCCATGATGCTTTCCTCCTGGAAACAAAAATGCTAGTTTAACTCCATTTGTTCAAATGGGAGGAAACAAGAAATTTGTTATCTCTTTAATGTAGCTGTCAATATCCAAATAATTGATTCTGTTCTATAGCAATACAAAACACTATGAGCACCACTATAGTCCTGCCCTCAGAGAGCTTATAGTCTACTGAGTCAAATTGTCTCTCTTCTTCCACCTCACCTACAATATCCAAAAACCAAACACCTGAGGATTGCATCCATTTTAAAAAATAAACAATAAGAAAATACAGTATATTTTATTAATTTTACTCTGCCTTTGCCATATTATACCACACTCTACTATATGGTAATCCAACTGATTCTTCTGTGTTGCTTAAGAAACTATTCTGTTTCATACTCTCATCTCAGATTCTTCGATTTCCTCCTTTGTAAAACAGACTAGGCAAGGTGTGGTTGTGATAATTATCTTTTTCCTATAGTTTTATTTTTTTTTGTCTTTGTCTAAACACAACTATGTGACTTTGTTGCCAACAACATAAAAATGAATAAATGGTTTATTTGCTGCATGGCAACTGGTGATACTTTGTTATGTTTTGTTTACCAAGCAATAATGGCCCACTTCTTTCAGGAAGGAGGAAATGATTAGGTCTCCTCAGCCAGTTTGACTATTAAGGGACACTGGCTGTATTAGGAAATTCAAACACTAATAGCTTTGCTGCACCATTGTTTTATAGTGGCATCAATTGCCTTTCTTGGTATAGTAGGTGTTTCCAGGAAGCAAGGGTGCTAGAGCTCCTGGTGGGAAATGGTGAGTAACTTAGACTAGAACAGTGCTCTGGTTTCTCTGGCAGAGACTAACCTGACAAGGGAAAGGTGCCAAGCTGCACTTCCTTAGCAAAATACAATTGTTTAGGTTGCTTTTGTTCACTTGGCAAAGCAGCTCCCTTCTATTAAAGCTCTGAATTCAATGGAGTAGGTACATGAATGAAATGGTGGAGTGTCCTCCTGCCCTGCTTTTTTGCCCCAATATTTGGATAGGAACTGTGGTCATAGCTAACAGTCTAGAACAGAGAGAAGTCTCATTGCCAAGGTAATGTGCTAAATTGATATGTTCAATGCACAACTAGATAGATAGATGCACACATAGAAGCAGCAAATATTTATTAAGTATTTACTATGGGCTGTGCACCATAATAAGCACTAGGGTTTCAAATACAATCCAGCAAGATGCTGCTGCCCTGCCCTCAAGATGCTCATATTCTAATAGGAGCAACAACATAAAAGGGAGCTAGTGGGAGATATTGCCATGGAAGATGGTGGCCAGGAAGTGAAACAAAGACTTGGTTTCAAACAACATAAAGTAAAAGCTAATTTAACCAAGCTCAGGGTAGTAGTATGAAGAGGTATAGTTGATGACTAGGGTAGAAGCAGCATCATTTAGCCTAGTAGACAAGAAGAAGTGACATTTATATAGCATTTTTTTTATTTACTTTGTCCCACAAAAATCCTGTGAGATAAATACCATGGGGAGTATTGTCTGCATTGTACAAATGAAGAAAGTAAGGCTTAGGGTACAGCCAAGATGGTGGATTAGAGGCGCAACTCAGCTGAATTCTCTGAACACTCACCTCCAAACAACTTTAAAATAATGCCTCAACCCAGAAATTGGAGTGACAGAGTCAACAAAAGGTCAAGATAGACATTTTTCCAGCCTAAAAAAACTTAGGAGGTTGTCAGGAGAGGTCTGCAAAACTATGATGGAGGCCTGTCCAGAGTGCAGACACTTGGTGACAGCAACAGTGGCCACAGCAGCAGTAGCAACTTCAGGAGCTCTTAGCCCAGAGACAGTAAGGAAGTCAGATTACTGATCAAAATAGATTATAGGGAACCTTTTGCTGGCACTAGGTGCAGGTGACACTAATTGGCAGCTCTATTGTCCATATGCAGTTCTGGGTAGCAGTTCCAGGATAGAAAGGAGTCCTTATGGTAGGTCACATAGGAGCAGGGGCCATGGTCACAGTTCTAGGGCCAAGAAGAGCAGCAGTGCTTGCACTGGCAGGGAAACAGAGAACCTGGTCACAGTAGTAAGGCCAAGAGGAATTCTAGTGCTTGTAGATGCAGGGTAGCAAAGGCCCATCTCAGAGCACAGACCAAGAGACCAGTGATCACACCTCCCTGGATCACACCACCTTGGAAGCACCCAAAACTTATAGGTCCCCAGAACTAGTTCTGAAAACAGTGGCATGAAAAAGCCTGAAACTTGGGACAGTTCCTTTCTACCCTTCAGATAAGCATCCCTCAACTTAAACATGACGTTCAAAGTCAAGAAATAGGCTGGAAAAATGAACAAATAATAAAAAGAGTACTTGACCAGAAAAAGCTACTAAGAATAAGACACAAACTCAGAATACAATAAAGTGAAAACATCTATAAGCAAAGCTTATAAAGAAGGAAAGAAAAATGCTAACTGAACCAAAGCCCAACAGGAATTCTTGGAAGAGTTAAAGAAAGAGATAAATGATAGAAGAAAAATTTGGAAAAGAAATGAAAGTGATGCAAGAAAATTGTGGAAAGAGAAATGTTATTGCTTATCCTTCATTTTCAAAGAGGACCAATGACATCATGGAGTGATATCTTGACTGGAACATGAACTGGATTTAAGTGAGGTAGAGTTACACAAAATTATCAGCCTCATTCTCTCTTCCAGAGTCAGCCAAGTCAGTGGCAAAACACAAGTCAAGATGACTGATGATGACCCGGGCTGCAGTGGATGACCTTGGTATCTTCTATATCTGATCAAGCTCTAAGTTCTTCATGGCACCTTCTCCAGCCACTTTCATAGTCATTGGAACAAATTGTTCTCATCTACTCACTCTATGAAGGAAGGTCTTCATATGCTTCAGGCAGACATCCCCCTAACTCACCAACAGATTTCAGGCTTGTCGGTTACCCTCAACCTGGTTTAGACAATCTGCTGAGATGATTTTGCCAGGTTGCAGCTGCTACATATGCTGTGACTTCTTGGAGCCACAGGTGAAAGTTGGGTGAGAGGGAGAGACCAAAGGTAGATGAAAAGCCTTGGAAAGGGCTCAACAAGCCCTTACAAGTCCTCCCTGAACACAGATTAATAAAAGAGGCACAAAAAAATTGAAGAAAATCATACCTTGAAAAACAGAATTGATCTACTATAAAAGAGACATAAAAATAAACTAAAAACAGTCTTTAAAACATAAACTTAAAACACAATATTCCAGGTGGAAAGAGAGGTACAAAAATTCACTGAAGAAA
The DNA here is from genome assembly GCA_023548195.1 of Bettongia penicillata ogilbyi. Lineage (NCBI taxonomy): Eukaryota > Metazoa > Chordata > Mammalia > Diprotodontia > Potoroidae > Bettongia > Bettongia penicillata. The sequence continues at coordinate 12,675,925 of JAJHZJ010000318.1, forward strand.
ATAATTCCTTAAAAATTAGAATTGGACAACTGGAAGCTAATGACTCCACAAGACACCAAGAAACAATAAAACAAAGTCAAAAGAATGAAAAGGTAGAAGAAAATGTGACATATCTCATTGGAAACTGATCTGGAAAATAGATCCAGGAGAGATAATTTTAAAATTATTGTGCTATAAGAATTATGATTTTAAAAAGGATCCTAAACATCATGTTTCAAGAAATTACGAAGGAAAACTAGTCTGATATATTCAATCCAGAGAGTAAAATAAAAATTGAATGAATACATCAATATGACTGAAAGAGATCTGAAAATGAAAACTCCCAGAAATAGTATAAACCAAATTCCAGAGCTCCCAGGTCAAACAGCAAATATTACCAGCAGTCAGAAAGAAACAATTCAAATATCATGGAGATACAGTCAGGATCACAAAAGGTTTGATGGCTTTCACATTAAAGGAGCAGAGGGTTTGGAATAGTCTTTCAGAAGGCAAAGAAACTAGGATTAAAACCAAGAATCACCTGCCCAGCAAAACTGAGTAGAATCCTTTAGTGGAAAAAATGGATGTCTAATGATATAGAGGACTTTCAAGCATTCCTGATAGAAAATTTGACGTTCAAACATAAGACTCAAGAGAAGCATAACAAAGAAAACATGAAAGAGAAATCATAAGGGACTCAGTAAGGTTAAAGTGTTTACATTTCTATATGGGAAGATTATTTATGTAATTCCTAAGAACTTTATCATTATTGTCATTAGTCATTTCAGTCACATCGAATTCTTTATGACCTCATCTGTGATTTTCTTGGCAAAGATACTGGAAAGATTTGTCATTTCCTTCTCCAGCTCATTTACAGATAAGGAACATGAGGCAGACAGGGTCAAGCAACTTGCCTAGGTTATGTATCTGAGGCCATATTTGAACTTCTGAAGATTAGTCTTCCTGACTGCAAACCTGGTATTCTATCCATAGCACAACCTAGGGCAGCTAATAGGAGTTTATATAGACAAAGTTAGCATATCTGTGAGTCAATTATGTTGGAATGTTCTAAAAAAAAAAATGAAGGAGTGAGAGAGCGATACATTGGAAGGAGGGAATTGAGATGTAGAATGGAAAAAATCTTTTCATATAAGCATGGTACACAAAGAGAAGCTTTTAGAGTGAAGGGGTATTGGGGGATGATGGGAAACACTTAAACTTCACTCTCATTGGAAATGATTCAAAGGAGAAAGAATATATATATATATATATACACTCAGTTGTATATGGAAATCTATCTTGCCCAATATGGAAAAAGGAGGGGAAAGGGATAAGAGAAAGGGGAAAGATGATAGAAGGAAAGCTGGATTAAAGGAAACTATGGTCAGAAGCAAAATAGACCATTGAGGAGAGAAATACGCAGTTATCAATCATAATTGTGACTGTGAATAGAAACTCACCCATAAAATAGAAGCAGATAGCAGAATGGTTTAAAAACCAGAATCCAACAATATGTGGTTTATAAAGAGATCCACCTGGAACAGAAAAACACAGTTAAAATAAAGGACTAGAACAGAATCTAACATGCTTTAGCTAAAGTAAAAAAGGCAGAGTTAGCAATCATGATCTCAGACAAAGCAAAAGCAGACCTAATTAAAAGAGATAATCAGGGAAACTACATTTTGTTAAAAGGTATCCTAGTCAATGAAGTAATGAAAAATTTTTTGCAGCAAGTTTCTCAGATAAAGACTTCATTTGTCAAATACAAAAAGAGTTGAGTCAAATTTATAAAAATAAGAGCCATTCACCAATTGATAATGGTCAAAGGATATGAATAATCAAGTTTCCAGAAGAAGAAACCAAAGTTATGTATAGTCATAAGAAAAAATGCTCTAAATCAGTCTTGATTAGAGAAATACAAATTAAAACAACTCTGAGATACCACCAATCAGAAATTACAAATGCTGGAGGGGATGAGAGAAAATAGTAATGAATTGTTGGTGGAGTAGTGAACTGGTCCAACCAAGCAGGAGAACAATTTGGAGCTATGCTCCAGAGACTATGCAAACCTTTTGATCCAGCAATACCACTACTACATCCATATCCCAAAGAGATCAAAGAAAAAGGAAAAGGGCCTATATGTACAAAAATATTTATATCTGCTCTTTCTGTGGTGACAAAGAATTGGAAATTGAAGGAATATTCATCAATTGGAAATGGCTCAACAAGTTATGGCATATAATTGTGCAGTACTATCATACTATAAGAAATGATGAGGGTAGTCGTTTCAGAAAAACATGACAAGACCTATATGAACTGCTGCAGACTGAAGAAAAGAGAACTGGGTGATCATTATGCACAGTAACAGCAATGTTATAATGGTCATCAACTGTGAAAGACTTGGTTACTCTGATCAGTACAATGATCCAAGACAATACCAAAGGACTTGTGATGAAAAAAAATGCTATCTACTTCCATAGAGAAACCTGATGAATTTTGAGGGCAATTGAAGTGTAATTTTCTCATTTTATTTTATTTTTTGCCTTTTGTTTTATATTTCTACATAATTTCAATGTATAATTGATATTATATTGCTTATTTCCTCAATGGGGGCAGGAGGAGGCAGGAAAGAGGGAAAGAATTTGGAACTCAAACTTTAAAAGACAAGAATGTTTAAAAACAAAAAATTTTTTGAAGAAAAAAAAAGCAAGTGCGGCTCAGGTTGGTTAGGTGACTTACCTACATGACATACCTAGGAATTATCAAAGGTTGGGTTCAAATCCAGGTTTCTTCTATTGTTATGTCCAGTACTTTTCCCATAGTACTGCCCATTAATCTGGAAGTTCAGAAATAAGGAAAAGAGACAAATATTGAAAAAGGCCAAACTGATAATAGAACCAAAGGGCAAAATTTTCTCACTAATTTTACCTGCTAGCGAAGTTCCAAAGGAAAGTATGCATCAGAATTGTGAATTCAAAGCCAGAGACATGCAAAGAGCTTATAAAGGCAACAGGGAACCATGATTTATAGGAAAAGACAGACTGGTTAATTTCACCTTTGGGCTCTTCCATCTCTCTCTGCTTCTAAGATCCACCAAAATGCTTACAAGAAAGATAAGCAGTGAGTTAATTATAATAACCAAACTTAGCATGAGAGAAGAGATTTAAAAAGGCACTTCCTTACTTTACTTTCCAACTAGTACAATGGAATGTCAGAAATGTCATCAAATGTAGACAGTGTATTGATGGGTTTTACGAGTGGTTTGGCTGAACTGTGATTAGAACAAGTATTTTGTTCTTGGAAAGAATCACTGGGCATTACAGACTTATTCCTCAATTACATCATTGTAATTAGGAACACTGAATTTCTTTGTTTTTTACCTGCACTAGTTCTGCAAAGGTACTTTTATATAAACTAGCTTATAAGGTAAGACTGAAAAACATTAAATAGATTTCTAAGAGGCTTGGAACGTGGAAAAATGATCCAATTCTTTTGGTCAGTTAAGCCTCTCTAATGGTTTTCATAGTGCTACATTTAGGAACAGATCCATGACAATACTCAAGCAATTTGACTTTGGCTTTCAATTCATCCAAAGGCATTATAACTTTTTGTGACAGACTTTCACAGTTGCTCTCCATGTATCTATCTAAACTCAGTAGTTTTCTCATGACAGACACAATTTTCTAAGTCTCTTGTTCCAATTGTTTTCAATTTCTGGTAATCATTGAGTCTAGGAGTGGTTAAAGTGAAGCTATTTTTCCCTGCTCTTCTTTTGTATCCAAGAAGTGCAGGCAGCATCAATACAAGTGCACATTTTTTCTCTTGTTAGCTGGGAGAATCAATATATTGTCCTCTACACACATTTTCATACCCTCATTGAAAAGAGACTGAAAATATTCTAGGCCACTTCTCTTTGAAGCCAAAGAGTTTCATAAGTTCTTCATCCAGGTTGACATAAATAAGTTGAGATCTGAGCTTGAAGTGTCTTATTCATTTTTATTACCATCTATAAAACAGGGTATGTCATGTAAAGGTCAAAGATGAATTTAAAAGAATTTAGTTTACAGCTAGGACCCCTGGCTTTTATTTTAACTTCAGCAAAGTAAGTTGTTTCAGCTTTGTCTTGTAAAATGTATAGGTGATGGGGTAGTTTCATAACAGCTACTGCTTCTGCTCTATGTTCCCAGTTTCGTGTTTGATCATCCCTTCAAAGTATTCAACTGACACATTCTTGTTAAGTCTTTTCCATTACTGTATGTCCCATAGAACTCTCCTCCATGACTAAAGGGGCTAAGTAAGACCAAAGAAATCAAAGACAATTATATGTTTGCTTAAGATGTATTTCTCCATTAGGATAAGGGTCAAATGATATTCGTAAAAGGAAACTGAATACTTCTTTATGTTTTATTTGAACGCTTAAAGTTCACCCAGAAATAGTACATATATCATCAAAACAGGCAGATATCACTGATGAACAGTCAGTTTTAAGGATGTCAAGGGGGTCATTCAGTCAGTCAAATGTCAACTGAGTATCAGTTGTTAATGACCTCTGAACAGTCACAAAATATTCAATTGTAGTATGGTTTTCATTATTAAAATATTATACCACAATGAACATCTATTCCTGATAGTCAACAGTACTAAAATCAGCAATTATTGAGAACATTTTTCCATTTAGGGAAGACATGGTACTTTATTGCACAACATTGTAAAAATCTGCAATTAAATCATTATGGATTTAGTTTTTCAGGTAGCATTTCAAGGAGATTGTAACATATGCTTTGCCATTACAGGATTGCATTTTTGAAATATATAGACCAGGTTTAGAAGTTAACTTTCCTGACAAATGTCAGCTTTTGCATTGTGACTCCTGAGCAGTCTCCCACTTTTTGTCAAATAAATAATGACGCCAATCAGTCACTCTATTCCTCTTTGGTTATGCTACCATACTTGTTTAAGCAGGTAAACCTGTTCTTATTCTTATATAACAATACCTCAATGAGTTTCCCTTCATCAAGGCTTGATTATGAAGACAGCCCAACACATGAAATTTTGACAGTTGGTGCTTATTAGTCCTAGGTCACTTTTTGAACACTTTTATCAGTAAATGCTAGATCTATGCATCCTTTATTTGCTTCATCATTACAGAAGAAACTTCAGTAAAAGCAACATACTTAGACTTTTGGCACATATTTTAAGCAGATATACTATTCATGTCAGTCAGACCAAATGCTTTGTTCATAGCCTACTTTAATTCTAGGTGATAGGGTCAACCTAGGCCAGCGATTCCTAACTTGGGGTCCAGGAGCTTGGTTTGTTTGTTTTTAATATTTTGATTACTATATTTCAACACAATTAGTTTCCTTTGCAATTCTACTTTTGTGCATTTGAAGACATTTTGAGAAGAGGGCCACAGGCTTCACCAGACCACCAAACAAAAAAGTCAAGAACCCCTAATCTGGACTGATAATACTCTCTAGATCATCAAGATTGGCATTCTAATCTAATTTTTGAAATATCACAGGTTAGTCATCAAATGGAATGTTTGATGACTTTGAATAGGAACTGCATGAAGAGATAAAATCTTTTTCTATTGGTCATTTTTTATTTTATTGTGTGAACTGGACTTGATGGCATAGTTATCCTCGAGTAAGTTCTTAAGCAAGGAGTCCAAGGTATTTTCACTACTATAATCTTATTCATTATAAATTCATTCTTTGCCCCGTTTCTTAATAATAAAGCTTTTTGTATTTTTTTAATTAAAAGGTTGTAGCATATGATTAAAGAAAAGCATTATTACTTGGGCTTATTGGGTTGTCTCAATAAAGAACATGTGACAAAGATTATAAATCCCATACTATGCTGGGGAGCAGGATAATCTGATTCAATTAAAGTCAGAATTTTAGACTATTTTTAAAAGTGATAAAAGTTTCTGTTGGACTAGAATCAGGAGACTGAGTCCAAGTCCTGGTACTACTACTAGCAAAAAGTGAAACTTTTAGTGATTTATTTAATTTCTCTGAGCCACAGTTTCTTCATCTGCAAAGCCAGGGTATTGGTTGGATGGACTTCTGAGCTCCATTCATGAATATCATTCATGAATTCACAGAATATTATTCCGTATTCAAAGACACACAAAATGATCGATAGTAGTGTTGGCAAGTTGACAGCTAAGGTCTTACCTTGAAAAATGATCATTTTAAATAGGCACATAGATTGTTTATATATAAATTTAGAACAGTTCTCTTAAAAAGGTTACATGTCCCTTTCTCTGCCTGCATTCTTGTATGCACTAATTTGCATAATCCAGCTCTTTTTTTCTAAACTAACACAAATAAATATGCCTGAACAAATATTACAAATTCTGAATTAATGAACTTTTGTTACATGTTTGTAGGGAGCTAATGATTAAATGCTAACAAATTAATTAACATAGAGTTTTCTTGATTATTCCTGATAATAGAACTGTGACTATTTGTAATTCACATGTAGTGCTCCCTTTGGGTCACTCCTCCAACCTGCATTCCTGTTTTAGTTCCCTACAAGATGTGCTACTTCAGGTATTTCAGGTTGCAGATACCCAGTCCTCTATCTATAGCTTGAAAGCCTCCACCACCACTGACTTATTAATTAGCAATAAGCCAGTAGTACCTATTAGATATTTCTTAGTAAAAGCATTTAGTAAAATTACATTATAAAAACAGTAATTATAAAATCCCCCCCCAAAAAAACCCTAGGGTATTCTCTCCCTTTAATAAATCCAGAATCTTTGAAAGAAGAGGCACAGATTTATAGTATGATCACAGTGTAAGGTACACACACAGAACACTTATGAACAAGGTAGCACAACTTCTCAAAGGTCCTAATGGCCTTTCTGTCCTTTAAAATCCTCAAAAACTCCTCACTAGGTATAACATCTCTGCTGGCCTGCTTAATCAACTGACTTTTCAGTTTCTGCACCAGTGCTTGTGCTAGGCACTAGTAATACAAAGACAAAAATTAGACTGCTCCTCCCTTCAAGAAGCTTACATTTTATCAAAGGATAAAACATGTACACATATAAACATATGCATAACACATACAAAAAAAACCTAATTTTTGAGGGGCGATACTTAGAGCTAGGAGGTCAGGAAAGGCTTCAATGTAGGAGGTAGCATTTGGACTGGACTTTGAAAAAAATAGGAAATCTGGGAAACAATTTTACAGGAAGTATCTCTGAGAAAGGCCTCATTTCTCAAATATATAGAGAACTGAGTTAAATTTATAGTAATACAAGTCATTTCCCAGTTGATAAATGATCAAAGCATATCAACAGGCAGTTTTCAGATGAAGTCAAAGCTGTCTATAGTCATGTGAAAAAATTCTCTAAATCACTGTTGATTACAGAAATGCAAATTAAAACAACTCTGAGGTACCACCTATCAGATTAACTAATATGACAAAAAAGGAAAATGATAAATGTTGGAGGAGATGTGGGAAAATTGGAACACAAATACATTATTGGGGGAGTTGTGACCTGATCCAACCATCCTGGAGGGCAATCTTGAACTATGGCCAAAGGGAAATCAAACAATGCATACCCTTTGATCCAGCTACACCACTACTAGTTCTGTATTCCAAAGAGATTAAAAAGGGAGTGGGGGTGGGGAGGGAAGGGGAAGGACCTACTTGTACAAAAATATTTATAACAGTTCTTTTTGTAGTGATGAAGAATTGGAAATTGAGGGGATGCCCATCAACTGGGGAATGGCTGAACAAATTGTGGTATATGAATGTAATAGAATACTATTGTGCCATAAGAAGTGATTGCCAGGTGGTTTTCAGAAAAAAACTTGGAGATTTACATGCACTAATGCAGAATGAAGTGATCAGAATCAGGAGACATTGTATACAGTAAAATCAACATTGTACAGTAATCAAGTATAACTTATATAGTTTTACATATATATGTATATATATACACATAATGTAATTTATATAACTATAACTTACTTAGCTATGTTCAGCTATGTACAATGATCCAAGACAAATCAAAGAATTCATGATGAAAAATGTTATTCACATCTAGAAAAAGAACTGATGGAGTCAGATCGAAGCATCCTATTTTCACTTTATTTTTTCACATTTTTTTCTTTTGATTTGTTTTTTCTTTCACAACTTGACTAATATGGAAATGTTTTACATGATTGCACATGTATAATCTATACAAAATGTTTGCCATCTTAGGGAGGGGGCAGGAGAGGGAAAGAGGGAAAAAATTTGGAACTCAAAAAAAATTTTAAATGAATGTTAAAAATTGTCTTTACATGTAACTGGAAAAAATACTATTAAAAATTTTAAATGTAATATAAAAAAAGAGAAAAACTAGAAAATCTGATAGGTAGAATTGAGGAGGCAGTGAATGAAGGACACTCTCTGCAAGGACTAAAACAGAGATGACTGCAGAATGTCATGCATAAGTAAAAGCCTGAAAGCCAAATGGGCTTTATTCTAGAGTAAGTAACGGAGAGTAATCTGTGATAAACTTTTAAACTCCTAATAACTTGGAATAATCTATAACAAAGATTTAAAGATTAAGATCTATAACAATCTATAACAAAGATTCCAAAGATTACTTGGAAAAGTAGGTTCAAGCCAGGTTATAAAGGGAATTAAACATCAAGCAGAGGAGATTGTATTTAATCCTAAAGGTGGTAGGGAGCCACAGGAGTTTACTGAGCAGGGGAGTGACATGGTCAGGCTCATACTTTAGCAATGTCACTTTGTTATCTTTGTGGAGAATGGATTGGGGAGGGAAGGAACTTAAGGCGGTCAGAAATATGTTTTTCTTCTGATCTGACAAAGTACTTTACACTTCTCTTTTGCTCTTACTATTATATTCTGCATTGTCATTGTCAAAAATATATTGCTGTTGAGTTGTTTCAGTCATATCCGACTCTTTGTGACCTCACTTAGAATTTTCTTGGCAAAGATACTGGAGTGGTTTGCTTTTTCCTTCTCCAGGTCCTTTTACAGATAAAGAAACTGAGGCAAACAGGATTAAGTGACTTGCCCAGGGTCACACATAAGTAAGTGTCTGAGGTCAGATCTGAACTCAGGAAGATGAGTCTTCCTGATTCCAGGCCCAGTCTTTTGTCCACTGAGCCATCTAGCTGCCCATAGGTATCGCATATTACTGTATTTTTCTGTATATGTTTTGTTACCTGTATTAGACTATGAGCTTCACATAGTCAGGGTCACATCTTCATTATATTTGTATCTCCCCCACTGAGTATGTGAACAAAGCACAGTGCTTTGTTCATATGAATTGCTTAATAATGTTTGTCAAATGGATAAAAAATGAACGGATGGATGGACGAATAGATGCTTATAGAGACCTTGGGAACAAGAGACTGAAATACATAATGGGTAATAATTACAATCTCGCACAAAAATCCCACAAACTAAATAAACAATAGCAAAGACATAAATCCCTAGCAAAAGCCTTAATGATTTTACAACTTGAGTTTTACTGTCCATCTGTTATTGCTTTGCTTTATCATTTGGGGTAAAATGTATTCTGTGGGGCCTCTGAATTGTAAGTTTTTATTGAATGAATGAATACCCACACCACATCCCTGGACACAGATGGATTTACTTCCAAGTCATTACTGAAGACTAAATTAGATTTTATTTCACCCACTAATTCACATTTAAATGTTGCATTTTTTAATTTGGTCTACTTAGTGTAGTAGTAAATACTTCACTAAGACCCATGGATGTGGCAGATGGTGCTCGATTCTTGATAAATAGTAAAATGCCCAAGTCAGAGAGTCTAAAAACCTTGAAAAGGAAAAAGAAGTATTGGCCTTATTGTTTGCAGTGCAACGTATTGGAAACTCTTCTTGGGAATGAAGCTTTTCAGAGTTCACATACTTGGATGCCTGCCTCTTTTTTTTTATTGCATAGGTGTGTATATATAGTCAATGCTTACTTAATTTACCTTCTCTCTATAAATATATGACCTGTACCAGATAGGATGAAAACCAAGAGAAAGCCATATCATGAAAAACTAGAGAGGAGAGAGTATGCCAGAGGAGAAGGTAGTCAGCAGTGACAAAAGCTGCAGAAATGACAAAAATGATGCAGACTTAGAAAATCCCATTAGGTTTGGCCATTAAGAGATCATTGGCAAGATATGAAATTATCTAGTCAAACTCCCTCAATGTGTGATTAATACAAAGTATGTGGCAATAGCTGGGGTTTATTTATTGGGGGTTTTGCTTGTTTTGTTGTATTTTTTGTCTTTTTCTCTCTAGAACTTTGCACATAGAGGCAATTAATAATTTTGGTTGAATAGAGTGAAAAAACTTGAGACCCAGAGAAGTTATCGTTATGTGGCTAGTTAGTAGTAAGACCAGAAGCTGGGGCCATGTTACCTGATTCCTAGAACAGCACCTTGTTCTCCCCACAACTTAGTGGACATCAAAGAGAGAAGTGACATTGGCTGGCCTTTCTCCTCTCAGTCTTTGGGTGAGCTCTTGGGTCAGTTCCCAGTCCTCTGTAGTTCCCAGTCACAGGCACCATGGATGTATTTTTCTATCACCCTAAAGCACAAGTCTTTCAGTTCTAAGCCAAGTATATAACCAGCTCCATTGTTCCTGTTACACCACAATGGAACCCAACCCAGAATCCTTCTGTTCTCTATACAGGCTCTGACCTTGGGCAAGATCCTCAGTTCTCTAAGCCTTATTTTGTTTTGTTTTTATTTCTAAAAGGAAGGTGTTAGATTAGATATTCTATAAGGTTACTTTTCTATTACATACTTTGCACAGTATCTTATACATAGAAGATTAATATTTATTGAATTAATGATGTTATGGTTCTAATGGGTCATTAGATGAAGTGATTAAGACTGGCACAGTACTTTGATTCAATTTGGCAAATATTTATTTAGTACCTACTATGGCACTGTGCTAGGTGTCTTGCCACACATCACCCACAAGAGATCTTAGTTATCTTGACTGGAATTCGGACCCTTTCACCATGGTTTATAGTAAGAGACCATTTTCAAAGCTCATGATAAACAGTAACAACTTAAGCTGACCATGTCAAAATCCAGTGCATGCCACTGCTTATGTGCCTGCACCCTAGAGACTCTCCTTTTCTGCTCTCAGGCTGACATGCTTTCCAATGCCTGCATCTAACGGGGAAGACAAAATAGTAATTATGAAACCCTGTGCCAGTCCACTGAGTCAAAACCTCCTCACCTATACTTAAATAATTTCTTGAAGAAAATATTGATAAGATGTCATTGGTTGTCTCTAATAGATGCCACGGTTAGTCCTATTACATCCAGAGCCTATGACACAGCAACAGTAGAGGCACATACTTATCAATCCATAAGTATGTACTAAGCATCTCCCACGTGCTAGGAACATTGCTAGGTTCTAAGAATACAATAAGCAGAAATGAAATAATCCCTCCCCTCAAGGATCTTACAGTTTCTTAGGAACAAACAGAAATGTATGTACACATAAAATTACATACAATGTATCCAGAGTAACCATGAGACAATTTCTAGAGAGAAACACATGTATAGATATAACTGTCGCTAATTTAATGTGTGATTTTCGACAAGTATAAGCATCTCCAAGTCTCAGTTTTTTCCTCTCTGTGAAATGGGTTGATACCAAAGGTCCTTCCTAACTCTGAAAGTTAATTCTTCTATGAAGTCTAAGACTAGGTGTCTTCACTAAAGTCTTTTTCTGTTGCTTCCTCATGTTGTGGAAGTGATTCTGGGTTCTTGATGTCTTACTTGTAGGGCTCAAATTCTAACAGGTTCAACTACTTAGAATGACTTTGTGTATGGACCTAGAAGTGAACATCCAGAGAAGCCAATCACCGGAAAGCTGACCACCAGGTGATGATTTGCTTTTTAGTCACAGCAACTCATGAACCTCTCTACCAAAGATGTAAACAGATTAAGCCCTTATTGAAAGCAATAACACTAATAAAATCAAGAATCCTTGAAGTATGAGATAGTCACTAAAATTTTTAGCTATAATTCTATGACCTATGAACTTTGTTACAATTTAATTACATCTTCCTTGATTCTATCCTTTTCCTCTAGAAATGTCCAATGATTTCAAGATCCACTTTACCAGTTAAAGGTAGTGAACGCTGAAATTTCTCAACATCTCTTAGTTCAGCCCAAATTGATACATGTAAAGAAACATCTCTAGGGCTATGTGAATATAACTTCTATAATTTCTCTGCCTTGAATCTTTTCCCAGACCAGCTAGACTTATTGGCACACATATACACAGAGTGAACTCAGGAAGTGTTTTTAAATTTTTAAAAATCAGAGACATTAAAAAAAAATCAGAAGTAGAGCTGATTGATTTCAAGTTCAGTTGGAATCCATAGTTCATTTGTAAATGGGACAGCAGTAGAAATAGACTGGGACATGAATCAGTTGTTTCCCTTGCTAGAGAAGTACCCTGGATGGTTTTTTTTTTCCAGACCTGTTCACCCTTCATACAAACTGAGAGATTAGACATGGGATGTCAGGCTTTTATCACTAATCTTTGGGATTGGTAATCTCTAGGATATTAATGGTAATATTGAGACTATTTTCCAGTGGTAGTTCTGAAATCAGAGGAGTATTAAATTAAATAATGCCCAGATAATGACTGAATGCAAAATACCTCTCAATATGGTACCAATTCCCTTCCCTCTTTTAGGAGACCACTATTACTGATTGTGATTAGATCCTAATTGTGTAATCCTGGAAGAGTTGCTGAACCTCTGTTTGCCTCAGTTTCCTCATCTGTTCAAATGGGGATAATAAAGGCATCTACCACCAAGAGTTGTGAGGATAAAGTAAAATAATTATAAAGTGCTTAGCACAATGCCTAGCATATAGTAAATGCTATATAAATGTTCTTATTAGTAGTATTATTTACTTCAAAAAGGAGAGTGTTAACATACTGTTAAGGGCCCTTTCCATCTCTAAGATTCATTTCACAGAATTTGAATATTCTTGCCTTCAGAGCTGTAACTTGAGCTAGGTGATAAGGACTTTGTCCTAGGAGGCTGAAATTTAGAGGGCTTTGATAGCACTTATACTCCTTTGGCAGAAAGAAATGACTGAGTATAGCAGCAAGATAACAAGAATGAGATAAAACAGGAAGCTGCCAGATGGCCAGTTTTCTTCTCCCTCTCTGCCACTGCCTCCTCAGCTCTCTGACCACAAGTAGCAGCCTTAGGGGGTTCCCAAAGTCTCCAACTTCCCCCCACAGGGGAGTAGTACCCCGAAGTCTCCCCCTACCACAAACTGTTGTGTCCCAAGGCTTCTCCCTCTTACTAATGAATTAACCTTAAATAATTGAGGAAGCCTCTCATGCTTCTTGGCAGAGGCAGATTTTGTGGCACTTGTCTTGGATGCTAGATACAGTATTAGATTTAAGCCTTGATGATGCTCTGTCTTCTGCTGCTATTGAGGCTGAGATAAGAATTTATTAAAGATGTGAACAGCAAATATATTTACATAGATCATTTCCCTTTCCTCCTCCTCCTGGGCCTCCTCACAAGAGGTGGCAGGGAAACAAAATGATTGAAACTGTTTTCTTGCCTGGCTAGAAACTTTCTGTACCGTGATCTCCGTTTTTGAAACTTCCATGAATTCTAAGCCAAGGAATGGCTATTTTTGAGGCTGAGGTATGGTGTGTCATATGCTTCACACTAAAGGGACCAGAAACCCTCATAATATTCACCTTATATGGTATTAGAAAAAAGCAAGTCCTGGAGGGTCATGGTCACTTTCTTTCAGGGAATAATTGCCTTTATTTTTGTCCTTAGAATTGTAACATTTTGCCCTTGCTAAAATGTGCTAGTAAATACCTCCTTTCTCTCTTCTGTTTTGAAATGGAGATGTTGCTAAAATGTATTCACTCACTACCTTAGGTCACTTTGTTATGAGGAGGGAAAAGTTTCAGGGCAGCTTTTCCTCCTTTGTCTGAGCTGCAGGTAATTTAGGTATGCTTAGTTCTCTTAAACCAGGAACAAAACAAATTAAAGGAGAAATAACACTGATCTCATGTCATAAACCTAGGACATTTAGGATTGCTGCTCAATAGGAATTTGTAATTAGGTTTCAAAAGGAACTGTTTGACCCAAGTTAGTATCTCGAAATGATGCCACACAGTGAAACAAGCAGGTAATAAATAAATGGTTTTTAAAACCTTTGTTATATATTGTATACTATATGTCAGTCTTTGGGTCTAAGGAAGCAGCCTCATTTTTGTAACAATAATTTCAGTTAAAAATGGCATCAAAGATATCACCATGTAAGCTGGAAAAAGGAACTAGGGGAAGGAGAGTAAAAGGAGAATTCTTCCCAGTTTTTCCTCCACCTGTCTAACTTGCTTTTCAAAATCCTTTTTGAGCTCTTCCAAGGCCTGAGCCCACCCGATATCCCCCTGGGATGTCTGGGGTACTGAGGCCCCGCCCTCCACGTCTTTCCCTGATGGCAAGAATACGTCCTCATCATCAGATCCGAATGTTGGGATCATTTGCATTTGTTGGAAAAAACTCTCTATAGTCTTATTTTTCTTCCCTTTTCTAGGCATTTTCCCAGCCAGTTACTTGACTTCTGAGATTCCTGTCCACCCCCACCTAGATCCGCCCAGCTAGTGCTTGGGGTCTGAGATTCAAATGGGCTTTCCGCGGCAGGCATGGCTGCTATTCAATGTGAGCTTTAGTTCTGGCGCTGGGGTGGGGGCAGGGCCGCCTCCCAGGCTCAGTTCCCTCAGGGGCTTTATGCAGAGACTTTCAGGAATGGAGCGGGGGGGGGGGGGCCACCTCCCAGGCTCAGTTCCCTCAGGGGCTTTATACAGAGGCCTTCAGTAATAGAGCGGGGTGGGGGCAAGGGCCGTCTCCCAGGCTCAGCTCCGTCAGGTTTTATGCAGAAACCTTCCGTAATGAAGATCCTGCCTGCTGCTGGGGGATTCCTGAGTCCCGGGCCGCTGCCCCTCAGCTGCCGCCCACCCCTCTGCCTCCGCCGCTTCCTGCCCCCGTCTCTGCCACCGCCACTTCCTCCCGAGGGGGCCCGAGTCACGGAGACGCTCTGCTCCCCTCCTCCAGCCCGGCCTTCTCTCTCACTGACCTGTAGCTTCTGTGAGCGGAGGGACTTTCCTGGCTGCCGGAGCTTCCGTCTCTGAAGCCTGCTCGGGTCAGCTTCTCTGGGGCCGCGGCCAGGGCAGTGCTGGGGTGGGGTCTGCTTTCCGGGGCACGATGGACCCTGGGGACAGGTCTCCAGGGCTCCCTGGAACAGAAATCTCTTCCACTCCGTTTCTGCACACCTTGTATTGACCCAGAAGTTATGGGGGTCTCTTTTTACATTAATTCTATGGGCTTTGGTTTCGGAGCTCGTAAACGTGCATCCTTCTACTCCGCCATCTTGGCTCCGCCCTCCAGGAGAAGGATAATTCAAGGGTAAATAAAATATAGGGTGTCCCCAAAATCCTAGTGTCATTTTAAGCTAAGAAAAGCTTTAAAATAATAAATAAAATAATAAAGCCAATAAAACTTAAAATGGCACTAAGACTTTTGGGACACCCTGCATTATGAAACTCACAGAAGGACCTTCAGTGCAGAGTATGGAATGATTCTGGGAACCTCCTTGAACTCTCCTTGACTCTTCCCACTTAATCTGGATTTTCATACCCAAATCTGTTGCCCTTAACCTAGCTTGGCCCTCCATTATCTGTTACCTCAGGATTGCCTCACTTACTTCCCATCCTTGATTACATCATAGTTACCCCAGTTTCATCAAGAAACACCTTAGACCTTCCTCCCAGACTACTAGACCACCCCCAGATCTCTCCCACAGTCTTTCTGTATATAAATTCCTTCTTGCCTCCATGAAGGTGCTCAGATTCAATCCAGCTCTGATTCTATCTAGCTCAGATTCTATCTGGCCTGCATGTCAAATACAAGCATCACAAATGGCCAACCCAATATGGCAAATCTTTAATAAATTTTATTTTACTTTGGCTGGAAGAAGGCTTGAGTTGAATTCATTCAGCTGGACCTGGCATGTCAGTATTTTGGGGTCTTGAGCATCCCTGACATCAACATTTTTCTTCCCTGACCTCATCAGGTCCTCTGTAAAATATTTATGGAAGGATATGGACAAGAATTTCCTGAACGAGAGCATGAGGATGGATTATAATATTTACCAGTGGAAGGAGTACCCACACTAGTGAGGTCATGGGTCCATTCAAAGTATCAAATTAGAAATACCATTTTTCCATCTAAGAATCATGGTGTATATATTTGAATTTTTGTATATGCATGTGGTTACATGGAGTTGTGGAAAAAACATTAAACTTGGAATCAGAAGAGTTCTGAGCTCAAATATCGACTGACACCTTATTGTTTTGCGAGCATGTATAAAACCTATTTGGGCCTCAGTGTCTTCATCTGTAAAATTAGAATAATAATACCTATGGTAACTATTTCACAGAGTTGTTATGAAAAGAGTGGTATAGAATATAAACAGCACTTTATGTAAATGTAAGTACTATTATTACTTTGAAGCAATCAATTAACAGATATTTATTGGATGCTACTATATTTATGTCATGGTAGAACTGCTTTTCCCAAAGTGTATTCCATAACAGCAAACCCAAAAGGGGCTCCATGAGGCATTCACATTTTTGACTTAACTACTTGATAGAACTTGTAAGTATTTCTTTTGGCCTTGGGGCTCCATGAAAAAAATTACTGAGATATTAAGGGTACTGTGAACAGAGAAAGTGTAGGAACCACTGGTGTAGGGAAAATAAAGGATGATAAGACATTATCGCTTCCCTCTAGTTAGAAAGGAGAGGAGAGGAGAGGGAAGGGAAAGGGGGGAGGGGAGGGGAAGAAAGGAGCACATAAAAATATTAACAGCAATACAGGGCAAGAAATACTAAGTGAGTGTTACAGAAAAGAAGTGCTCCAAATTGAAAAAAAAAAAAAAAAAGGAGAAATCAGTTCTGTTGGACAGTCAGTCAAGGCTTCATGTAGAAGTGTTAGAAGCAAAGCCTTGAAAGGTAAATAGGACTTTCCTTAAGCAGGAAGTAGAAGAAAGTTTAATTTTGCATTTCTAAGTGATTTAATGTGCATTCAAGGCTGAATTTTAAATAGAAAGGTCAACTATACCAAAAAAAATGAGAAATGAAAATAGACAGATTAAATTGTTCCTTCAATTTAAAAGTTCAAAGAACTACTTGTTTCTTGTTATAGTGGTGGCTATTTGTTCTTTGTTCTCAAAGAGGACCATGACCTCAGGAAGGTGATATCATGACTTGTAAATGAATTGGATTTAAGTGAGGAAGGCTGTGCAAAGCCACCAGCCTCACTCTCTCTTCCAGAACCTATTACATGTATGACTTTGATCAAGCCATTTTCTATCTTCGGGCCTCAGTTTCCTCATCTGCAAAATGAAGGGGTTGGCCTAGATAAATAATCTCTAATGTTCCTTCCAGCTATAAATATATGATCCTATGTCTTTTTTTTTTTGCATAGAGGTGTATATATAGTCAATGCTTACTTAATTTACCTTCTATCTATAAATGTATGATCCTGTCTTTGTTTTGCATACAGTTATATATATATATATATATATATATATATATATATATATATATTCAATATTTAATTACTTAATTCACCACCGTGGAAAGTCCTTTGAAGCTCTCAAGGAATCTAATTTTCTCCATCAGTATGCTATTGGCTTCCATTTTTAACTTTTATTCATAGAATACTCATCCTCTAATATGATGTTCTCAATTTAATTCCAAAGCTGTGTGCAAGGCTAAGAGTGTACAGAAGAGAGGTGGTCCCAACCCTCTTTTTTCCATGCTTTGAGTTCACTAGGCTTTTTGTTTATCTTTTCCCCTTGTCAAATGAGGACCATGGTGTTTAGTTTTACTTCACTGTTGTGAAGACTCTTGGATGTCAAGATTGGAAGAATCACTTCACAAGAAGGAGTAAAAAAAATGTGATAGATAAATGTTGGCCAAAGGTCATTCAGCCAACAAACATTCATAAAATTCTTACTATATAATAAATGTTCCCAATGACTACTGCACATTGGTCATGGCAGAATTCCACTATTCCTCATCCCTTTTCAATATGTTCTTTTTATTATAAAGGTATTACAAAGTTCAACAGACTAAGTCCTATTATGTATTTGAAGCATTTGAAAAGAACTTGAAATCTCCAGTCAAACATTTTAGGTCCAGAAGCAAAAGTGAAATTGTGCTATACATTTGTCACCTAGAGATGAGAGCAGGGGAGAAAAAAGCAAGTGAAGAAACCAAATACACTCAGAGGGAGATGGGATTCCAGCATGGTAGGAAACTTTTGAAATAAAACAAACACAGACAAATCTTGGGTTTAGAATTTTCATTATTATTATTATACATTTGCCTACATGGTCTGAAAATGCTTACAGTTTCAGAAGAGGCCAGATGTAACAGAGAAATGTAGTGAAGCTGAACTTCAGGGACACCAGCTTTTCCTTCTGTAATCTTTTTGTTATTGTTGCACTGGCATGATATGAGTTTTTGGAGTTGAAAACTACTGCTATTGGCTCCCAGACAAGAGAAATCTGAAAAATCTGTGAAATACAGTTATTTGAATTTGGCATCGTGGACTAGCACTGCTAATTGAAACTGCTTTTTATTTTCTTTCTTTCTCCTGAGCTGTCATCATTAGAGGGAGAAATAATAGATTGCAAATGCTAAATCTTTGAGCAAATATTCTTCTGTGGGTGCACAACCTTACCTTTATCCTCAGAAAAATGCTATAGGGTTAAGAGACTGTCAAAGAGGTGAGCTTTCTGAAACTGAAAAGTGCAACACATATGTATTCAGAAACTAATGTTGATATTGTCAAGACTTCCTCATCTGTAAAATGTGGGAAATGAATCTCAAAGAACCCTTTCCTCCTAAGATTCTGAGATTGTTAAGGTCCCTTTTAGTTCTTAGATCTTAAGACCTTGTGGTTTGTTCATAAAATAATGATAACATAAGTGTGGGGGGAGTATGGAGTGGATAATTGGAGAACCCAAACTTTTTTTTTCAGTTCAAAGAACTCAGAACTGGAAGGGACCTTACGTCTGGTATAATTTGTTTTCCGCATAAGGGTACGGGAGCTCACAGAGGCAAAGTGAGCAGTATCACTCAGTAAATAGTTTTTAGACTCAACATTCTCTGCACCATCCTCTAGAAAGATTATTTAAAGGTGCTGCTTCTCTTCATCATCCCTTTACCTCCCCAAAGAGAAAAATCTCCCGGAATATGGAGTGGAAAGGTCAAAAAGGGACTAGAAAAGAATATTAGATTATCAGGGATATGGATAACTACTTCACAAGATAACCAGTCTCTAAATATATAATAAAGAGTTGACAGCCAGACAGTAAAAACCGATACTAAAATGTAGAGAGCAAGGCACAGCAGGGAGAGTAAGCTGAGGGAAGCCAGTATGGTAGTAGAAAGTACAATAGTTGGATGGGTGACCTAAGTTCAAATCCAGACCTTGCTACTTAATAGGTATTCGTCTTTGAGAAACTTAACTATTCTGGAGCCCAGTTTCTTCGTCTGAAAAATGAGACAATGGAATAGATGGAAGTTTACTTTCAGCTCTGAATCCTGTGATGAAAATGTGGTACAAGCGTCAAATTTCTACTCCTACCCTGAATTTTTTCATGGCCATAGACTTTGGCTTTTAACCCTGGCTTTCTGTTAATAAATTCCTGTCACTAATCGCAAGGTTAATAGTGGATAAATCAGCAAAAATCCACCAAACTACCAGAAAAAATGATGTAGAGTCTCTCATTGACAAGAAATCGTTCACATGTTAGCTCAATTTATGTTAAATTGAGAACAGGCATACAGGTGGCATTTAAAATCAAAGAGCTTAATTGAAACTCTCAATGTCAGGGTAACTCAAGGAAAAAAAAAACCTCAACATATGCCTTTGCCCTTCAAAGTCTACCATCCATCACATTTGTGTGTGTGTGCGTGCGTGTGTGTATGTGTGTGTGTGTGTGTGGTGTATGCATTGTGTGCATGCTGTTCTCCACATAGATCGCCCTCCAAAGTAGAATGCAAGATCCCTAAGGGTAAAACTTAGTGAATTCTGCACTCAGCACAGTGCAGGTACTATACGTGTTTGTTGTATAAGCAGAGGAAAAGAATGATATATATATATGAGAATATATATATATATATGTTGGCACAGTTTTCTTAATCCATACACATCAATGTCTTTTAGAATTGTGACTGGTATTGATTCCACTCTGAACTGTTCACTGTAACTGCCATTCAGTAATGATGGTTTATTTCTTTGATCATACTTGAGTAGGAAAGCTTTCCTGAGTTTCATTTATTGAATTGACTATATATGACCCTGGAGCAAATTTGGGATGAGTTCTGAAAGGTGGTCAGTTCTCGCTGCTTTACTTTGAAACCAAAGTGTACCTAGAGGCAATTAGATGGCACAGTAGAAAGAGAACTGGGCTTGGGGGCAGGAAGACTAGAGTAAGAATCCCTCCTCAGACACTTACTAACTGTGTGACCCTACGTAAGTCACTTAACTTCTGTCTGCCTCAGTTTCCTCACCTGTAAAATGAAGAAGACAGTAATAGTACCTACCATCCAGGGTTGTTGTGAGAGTTAAATAATATTTATAAAGCTCTTTGCAAACCTTAAAGAGCTCTATTAATGCTACTTATTATTATTGCTACTATCTTGTGAATATTTCCCTTTCTGTGTACAGACATGGGGATTCCTTCATCCCCTGTCCTCTTCACTTCATCTGAACAGGGAAGAGGGGTCCCCTCCTGCCTTCAGTGTTATCTCTGTTCTCAGGGACTCTTCATTCCTAGAGTTTCTGAATACCCAGTGGTTTACTTTTTGTACCCCAATTAATCTGGACCATTTTGTATAAAAATCTATCCGAAATGTGTATTTCCCTTCCCCATTGCCCCCAAATCCATACATGGAATATATTGTAGCATGACTCAATTATACAATCACACTCTCAGAGTTGGAAAGGACCTCAGAAGCCAGTAATTCCAACATATGAATGCCTTCTGAAATATGCTGAGAAAGTGGTCATTTGGCCTCTACTTCCAGACCTCTCTTCTTAAAGGGAACCCACTATCCAATGATGCATTTCCTTGTACTTCTGGAAACTCTAATTCTTTGGAAGTTTTTGCTGATATCATATTTGCAGCTTCCATCAACTGCCCCAAGTTCTGCCCTCTGGGACCAACCACTCCAAATTGAAAACTTTCTCCATACCCTTTAAATTCTTAGTTATCATATCCCTAGTAAGTCTTCTCATCTTATTAAATTGTTTTAAATTGTATTAAATTAAATTTTCCCCCAATTACATGCAAAAACAATTTTCAACCTTCATTTTTTAAAAAACTGAGTTCCAAATTCTCTCCCTCCCTTCTTGCCTTGTTGAGAAGGCAAGCAATTTGATTAAGGTTATACATGTGTTGTCATGCAAAATGTATTTCCACATTAGTCACATTGTAAAAGAAAATATAGACCAAAATAAAAACTCAAGAAAGATGAAGTTTAAAAAGTATGCTTTCATCTGTATTCGGATTCCATCAGTTCTTTTTATGTGGAGGGATAGTATTTTTCATCCTAAGTCCTTAATAATTGTTTTGGGTCATTGTATTGCTGAGAATAGCTGTTATTCACAGTTGATCATCTTACAATATTGTTGTTAATATGTACAATGTTCTCCTGGTTCTACTCATTTCACTTTGAATCAGTTCATTTAAATCTTTCCAGGTTTTCTGAGAGCATCTAGCTCTTTTTTTCTCATAGCACAAGAATATCCCATCACAATCATATACAATCTTTGTTCAACCATTCCCCAGTTGATGGGCATCTCCTCAATTTCCAGTTCTTTGCCACCAGAAAAGAACTGCTATAAATATTTTTGTACATATGTATCCTTTTCCTCTTTTTTTTTAAATCTCTTTTGGGACATAGTAGTGTTGTTGCTGGGTCAAAGGGTATACATGGTTTTATAACCCTTTGGGCATAGTTCCTAACTGCTCTATGTAATGGTTGAATCAGTCCACAACTCCACCAACAGTGTGTTAGTGTTTCAATTTTCCCATGTCTCTTCAAACATTTGTCATTTTCCTTTTCTGTCCTTTCAGACAATGTAACAGGTGTGAGGTACAACCTCAGAATTGTTTTAATTTGCATTTCTCTAATCAGTAGTGATTTCGAATATTTTTAATAGAGCTATCGATAGCTTTCATTACTTCATCTGAGAACTGACTGTTCATATTTTTTGATCATTTGTCATTTGGGGAATGGCTCTTATTGTTATAAATTACTCTCATTTGTCTATATATTTGAGAGAAGAGGCCTCTACTGGAGAAACTTGCTTCAAAAATTTTTTCCGCAGTTATGATTGCTAATTGTATTTCCTTCCATTCCATTCCTCCCTCCCCATGTACTCTATTCTCTCTCTCTTTTCACCCTGTCCCTCCTCAAAAAATGTTTTGCTTCTGACTACTGCCTCCTTCAATTTACTCTTCCTGATCTTTTCATCAGGAATGCTTAAAAGTCTCTGTTTCATTGAATGTCAATTTTTCCATGAAGGATTATATTCAGTTTTGCTGAGTAGGTGATTCTTGGTTGTAATCCTAGCTTCTTTGCCTCTGGAATATCATATTCCAAACCCTCCAGTCCTTTAATGTACAAGCTGTTAAATCTTGTGTTATGCTGACAGGCTTTACAATATTTGAATTGTTTCTTTCTGACTGCTTGCAATATTTTCTCCTTAATCTCAGAGCTCTGGAATTTGGCTATTATATTCCTTGGAGTTTTCATTTTGGGATCTCTTTCAGGAGGTGACTGGTAGACTCTTTCAATTTTTATTTTACCCTCTGATTCTAGAATATCAGGGCAATTTTCTTTGATCATTTCTTGAAGGATGATGTCTCGGTTCTTTTTTTATCATGGCTTTTAGGAAGTCCAGTACTTCTTAAATTATCTCTCCTGAATCTATTTTCTAGGTCAGTTGTTTTTCTAATAGGAGATTTCACATTGTCTCCTATTTTTTTCCATTTTTTGGCTTCGTTTTGTTGTTTCTTGATGTCTCAGAGTCATTTGCTTCCACTTGCTTAATTCTAAATTTTAGGGAATTATTTTCTTAAGTGAGTTTTTGTATGTCTTTTTCCATTTGGCCAATTCCGCTCTTTCAGAAGTTCTTCTCTTCAGTTAATTTTTGCTTATCTCTTTCCATTGGGCCAAATCTACTTTTCAAGGCATTCTTCTCTTCATTGGATTCTTCTACTTCTTTTACCATTTGGCCCAGTCTGGGTTTTTTTAATTTAAGATTTTTATTTAAAGTTTTAAGCTCCAGATTCTATCCCTCTCTTCCCCATCCCTGAGACAGTAAGTAAGCAAATATGTGTTATACATGTGCAATTATATAAAACATTTCCACATTAGTCATTTAGTACAAGACTCAAAAGAAAAAATGAGAGAAAGTGAAAAATAATATGCTTCAATCTGTATTCAAACAATATCAGTTCTTTTTCTGGAAGCAGATAGTATACTTCATCATTAATCCTTTGGAATTGTCTTGAATTATTGTATTGCTTAGACTAGCTAAGTCATTCATAGTTCTTCATCAAACTATTGTTACTGTGTACAACATTCTTCTGGTTCTGTTCACTTGACTATGCATCAGTTCATGTAAGTCCAGATTTTTCTCAAATCAACTTGCTTGTCATTTTTTATAGCACAATAATATTCCATTACAATCATATACCACAGCTTGTTTAGCCATCCATATTCTGTTTTTAAGGTGTTATTTTCTTTTGAATTTTTGTGCTTCCTTTACCAAGCTGTACTGTACTGACCTTTTCTGCTGATCTAAGTTGTCTTGGGCTGGAAAATTGTTTCATCCCATCCTTTTGTTGGTTCTGCTTCTCCAGAATTTGTTGTAGAGCATTATTTTAAAGGTGTGCAGAGGGATTTTAGGGAGAGTTCAGGCAAGTCCCTGTCTTTTTTCTACCACCTTGACTCTGCCCCCGCCCCTCACCCAAACTCAAGTATATGAATAGATATTTAACTCTATTGAATTTCTTCTCATTGAATTCACCTCATCTTTCTAGCCTACCAAGATCTTTTAGAATTCTGGTTCTGTTGTTCTGAATCTCCCTTAGCCACTTAGCAAATGCAAATTTGATGACTATACAGTCAATGCTTTCATCCAAATGATTGACAAAAAATGTCAGAGCAGCATTAAGCCAAGGACAAATCCCTAAAGGATTTCACTGGCAATATCTCTCCAAAATGACAGTGACTCACCACTCTTTAAGTCCTGTACCACTTATCTTGCCTACTTCTCTCAAACTTAGCCAAAAGAATAGAAAGAAAAAACACTGAAAAGGCTTTATCAAAATTTTAGCACACTGTGTCTAATGTATTCTTTTGGTCTACCATTCTAGTTGCCCCATCAAAAAAAGGAATGGAGTTAGTCTGGCTGTTAATGATCACTGCTTCCCTTTCTAATTTCTCACAAGTCATCTTTTTAATAACAGACTCCAGAGTTTTGCCAAGAATCAAAATCAAGCTCTTGAGGCTTAGTTTAAAGGTTTTACTTATTTTCTTTTCTTTAAATATTAGGATGTTTGGGTTTCTCAAGTCCTGTTCTCCACAATCTTTTATATATCAGTGACAGTGTCACAGCAGATATATCCATTAGTTATTTCAGAATCCTAAGATGTAAGTTGTTTGGGTCCAGTGACTTGAATTTGATGAGGACTCACTGACCATGTTCTCACATATCTTTACATTCAATTCTCCATTAGTTATTTCTGTTCTATTCTTTCTAGTCTGAAGACTATTCATCTTAACAAAGGAAACAAAAATAAAGAGTCCGGACATTTCTACCTTCTCTCTGTCATGCGTTTTCATTTTCCCATCCACTCTGAGCAGTGGTTGTCTCCTCTTTTCACTTAACATAGTCAATTTTGTCATAAGAATTCAGTGCCAGGTTTAGCTCAGTCTGAGCTTTATCACTTCTGGCACTATTTTTTTTTTTTTTACAGAAAAGGTACACTATTCTTATTGAATTTGAATTATTGGAATTATGCTCATTGAATTTAACTTAAATTCTTGCTTATGTAATTTCTTGGGGCAGTTTAATGTTAGGCACAGGCATACAGCAGGGTCCATTATGCTGCCATGCCTTGAGAGAATATTCCCATTGGCCCTTCTGTTGTCTTTTAGGACCAGTGCTAATAGGAATGCTCCCTCAAACTATGTGGATACCCCAACCAATTCTCTATGCCCACCCACTGGAGAGTTTCTTAACCTCTCTGACCATCTTTAGCACTACTTTGGCAGTAATCTCACTAACAGGTGCAGCTCTAATGCTAGTCACGAAGTCACGAAGTCGTGAAGTCACGAAGAAACTTTCATTCAGGTAATCACAGATCTCTGGTAGGAAAGCTATTTTGGAAGAGTGTCCCCATCAAAATACATTGCCAAATCATTGGCACCTTGCTGGTTTTTCCCAGCGTAATCAGACTTCCTGGAAATGTTAGGAAGCTCAAAAACAGTTTGATGAAAAGAAAAATTGCTTTTGCTGTCAAGAAAGCAGGAGTAACATTTGTGGAAGGTTCTTTGATAGGGGATCAAATGCATAAACAATCCTGCTAATGTTGTACAATGGACATGAATTTTATGAGCCCAGCTAGCAGTGTTAGAGATTAGCAGGCATGATTACCTTTGCCAGACCTGTGATAGTTCCCCTGCATTCTCGCAGTTTACATTGACAATAAGAAGTCACTCACTAAATGTAGGCTTATAATTTACGTTAGTTTCTCTTGGCCCTCTAATAACATAGCACAAGTTTTAACTCTATACCAACAGGTATGACTTTAACTACTGCAGAAAATTAGTTCCTATTTTCAAAAATCTAGTGTCTTCAGGAAAAGGAAGCTACAAAAGGCTTTTCAGGACATATTGCTCTAATTACCAAATGGAACATAGGAATGGATATCTAGATATCTTACTCCCAGGAGACTCAGTTCTCTATCTAAATTCTTCTTTCCTCTTTGTGGGGTCTTTTGGTCATTCTATTATGTTTCCTTCTCTCAATATTCTGAAGTTAAAGGTAATGTGCTTTAAAATAGGAAGTGTTGGATTTGGAGCCAAAAGACTTGAGTTCAAATCCTGTCTTCACCACTGATTAGCCTGGGGTAAATCACTTAAGCTCTCTGGGCCTCAATTTTGTTACCTGTAAAATGGGGTAGTGGGGAAGAAATGGGAGGGACTGAATGAGACATAAGTTCCCTTCCAGCTTTTAATTCTATTATCAATTCTACATCATTGTGACAAGTTTTGGCAACTCCAGCTTTGTCATTTGCAGCAATTAATTAGATCAGACTTGAATGTTCCCTGAGCCAGGAAGACCTAAGATGTCAGGTTCATTTATTCAGTCACTTCATTGACAATCTTAACAAAGTTATTTCAAAATAATTTTTCTTTTTCTTTAGGACTTGTGGTTCATATTTGAAATCTTGCTTATAGTTGTGTGTGTGTGTAGTTCTCCATGGGATTTCCAACACAATTCAATTAGCATTTTTTTCAATGTTTATTTGGTTTAAAGCACATAGTAATAACCATTAAGATGCTGTGGCACTGAGGATAAAAACAGTCATTCTACTAGGGTGATACCCTTTGTACACAAAGAAGAAAGTACAAAATATATATAAAGTAACTTTTTTGATGGAGGGAGAACACTTAAAATGCTACACTTATAGACTTTGTATTGTTGTACCATTGAATGGGCAGCATTTACCACCTGGACCTGAAAACTCCTTTCCCATTTTTCCAACCTGGAATTCATCAACTACCTTGTCTGTTCTCTGTCCTTATGTAAGCCCCTAATCCCCTCCTACTTAAGACACCTGAATAATAGTGTGATCCAAATTTATAGTAAAGGCTCTAATATCTCTAATACTTGTGGGAGAGGAATGTACATGCCCTGTGCCTTCAAATATCATCTGCACACCACAGAAAATTCCAGGTTAAAGTTTTTCAGTGTTAAGTATTGCTGAATCAAAACAAGGAACATATTTTTCAGACCCAGAATTTGGTCTCCAGAGATGAGGATAAACCTTGATCTTTGATGGAAAATGTTGGTGTCTCCAAGAGAAAGTTCTCATGTTGCACATGAAGTTTTTTTCACCCCTCAAGCTATGCTTTTCCAGATTAGACACTGAGATCCGCAGTGACATCCACTTGTTTAGAGGGATGTCAGCAACCCTTCAGAATTTGCATCTCTATTGCACAGGCCTGGTGGAGACAGCCTGCAGCCCTGACACTTTTCATAAAGACTGTTACTTGGTTTTTTTCCCAGTTTTTATTGATATCTTTTTATATAATTTTCATTTCTTAATGTTTTCTTTTTTGCTTAATATAAAGAAATCTATTTTCTCTCCCTTTCACATCTCCCCACTGAAAAAAATGAAAAAGAAAAGCTTGTAAAGAACATACAGTCAAGAGAAATAAATTCTTATATTGTCCTTGTCCAAATATAGATAGATGATAGATAGATAGATAGATGATTGATAGATAGATAGATAGATGGTAGATAGATGATAGATAGATAGATAGATAGATAGATAGATAGATAGATAGATAGATAGATGGTAGATAGATAGATAGATAGACAGATAGATAGATAGATAGATAGATAGATAGATAGATAGATAGATAGATAGATAGATAGATAGATCCATCCATCCATCCTCTGGAACCATAATTGGGAATTTCATTGATCAATGTTCTAGAGTCTTAGCTTTTTGTCTTTACGATGCTGTTATTATACTCATTGTTCTCTTGATTGTTTTCCCTTCACCTGACAACAATCCATATGTGTTCACAGATTTCTCTAAAATAATCTCCTTCATCATTTCCTATGGTGCAGTAGTATTCCACTTCATTCATATAATTTGTTCAGCCATTCCACCATGTATAAACCTCCCCCTTAATTTCCAATTTTTTGACATCATAAAAAAGAATTACTATAAATATTTTTGTACGTATGAGTTATGTTTTTGTTTCTTTGATCTCTTTGGGGTATCATTGCTATCTTTTGTAGCGCTTTCTTATGTCTTCTGTAAATTTTCACATTATGGAATGTGAATTCCTTGAGATCAGGACTGGTTTACTATTGGCTTTGTATCTTGAAAACTTATGTCCCTGGCTCTTAGTGGGTCCTTAATGAGACAAATGAAAAGCTTGGGAGAGTTTCCAGGTAATTAATAATCAATTTATTAATTAGCCTAGCTGATAACCAATAAATTGATGATCAGTGGTTTCTCTCAGTAACCAAATAAAAAACCATGTTGATCCCTCAAGGCTTAAATCTTTAGAAAAGGAGGTATCGTGACAGGTGAGAAGTCAACCCTGACTGGTGAAAAATTAATGAGGTAGTGGACATATTAATGAGGAGGTGGGCTAAAAGTCTTCAGCTTCTCCTGCTGAGAATATGGCTTCATCATGAGACTCAGCCACCTCCAGCAATCAGGACAAAGAAATCCATCTCTCTCCCCAACCACTCTGGTTGGTTTTCTCTTTCATAAACTGGGTTACTAACTCCAGTGGAAGGATACAGTGATATGGGATTATTTCCTAAGGTCAAGAATTCAACTAGATTACATTCCAAACAGAAGGAAGTGGAGTAGGGTCCTGCCAAGATCACGAAACATGTACCCCAAGGATTAGACTAATCTCAGCTTTGTCCTTCAGAGACTGGCTGAATGACCTACAGGCACTGGTCCCAGAATGAAGAAATAGAAAGGAAAAACCTTAATCTTAATTTAATAATTGATGAGTAATATCATAGGAAAAATAATCATTTCTCTCATTCGTAAATGCTGGTTGAATTGAATTGTATGTGCCTTTCAAACATCTAATTTAGTGGAGGGCTTCTCTGTATGTCTACTTTGATTTCTACATCTAGTTTTCCCCCCTCACATTCTCTTCCTCATTGCAACTGTTTCTACTTGTGTCTTTGTAATTCATTCCTGAATACTTCCCATCCTTCCTGAGTTGACTTTCCCTGTTGTATTTTAGGTTAGTGAATCCTACCTAGCTTTTTTCTGAACTCTGAAACCTGTTCTCCTAAAATCTAAGGTGCATATCACTCTAGACCAAGCCCCGCCATTGCATCTAATATCTCTTTCCCAGGTTCCTATCATTTCAATTTCAATCAGTTCTTCCTCATTGGTCAGAATCAATTCCAAATGAGCAGGTTCCCTTCTCATTTTCTCCAACTTTTGGGAAATTAAATTAAAACAGGTCAAGAATTTATCAGCTGTTCTCTTTTTGGCAGAGAACTCAAATAGATGTCTAAATAATTGAAATCTCTCATTACTATCATCTTGTTCATCTGGGATTTGTTACCTGAACTCTTTATCTGTTTCTTTCTTCTGTCCAAGTCGATTATAATATATTCCTCTTGAAGTGTCCTATTTCTATTTACCTTTAACCGAATAGTCTTGACGATGTTCCTTCCCTCTCTGGTTCCTGGATTTCTTCACATGAATATATCTTCCATAATGTACAAATCTATTCTGTCCCACAGATTCTGTTCTTTTTGATTAATATATATCATTCTATTGCTGAATTCCTGTTATAAGTCTTAGTGATACTAATGAGATTTTGCCTCATTAGAGTTGACAATAGCTTACCCAGTTTGTTACCATTCTTTGTATATTTTAGTACAGATTTGTGAGGCCATAGGTTTCAGTGGTATCTACCTCTTGAGGCCCAGAAACTTCAGTTATTGTTTTGTGTTGTAATTGAGTGATGGCATCAGGACTTGTTGAGATACAGTGGAGTTGTTTGCCCCTATGTAAAAGGTTCCCAGATTACTGTGCCTTCTCTTTATGGTTTTTCTCTCTGGCAGGTCTTTCACTTGTTATTTCTTAATTTTTGTCAGTGTACCTCTTCTTTCTAACTTACTACTTTTAATCTATTTGTTGGCTTGAAATTAGACAATTGAACATGTTAGAATTGTGTATAAAATAATTCAATAAGCCTTAATGAAGACCTGAAGGGACTCTTTCCCTCTTCCTTTCCCTTTTTCCCCTCTGTCCTTCTTCTGTGAAATGAATGAGTTCTGCATGAGCTGTGTGATATCTATTCTAGCTACTCAGAAGCCTAGTTTTTAGTCCTTCTCTGTTATCAGCTGTGCCTTGGTAGAAGTATACAGCCTGACTCTTGAAGGGCTCATATTTATAAATAGGATGCAGCTGCCACTACTATTACAGGTGTAGAAGTCAAAAAGATATCTTAATGTCATTTGATTTGACCTGGTGGTCAGAAACTGCTCTTTCCCTCTTCGGGTATTAACAAAAAAATCTGTTCTTCTCTCTTGACCTGGTCCTCATATTTGCATCATCCTCTTGGAGAAAATTAAAATCATTCCTCAGGAAACAATTTTGTGGCTGCAAAATGCAAAATGCCTGTGGTAATTGTGTCCCTCTTTACCTGAGATACTTATGTTATGCAAATCAGTAAGCATTTATTAAGTACCTACTGTGTGCAAGGCACTGTGTTAGGCACCATATATACAGAGAAAAAAATATCCCTATTCTAAAGGAAAGCACAGTCTTCGGGGGAAGGGAGAGGGAGAGGAGAGTACAACATCTAAACAGATACATGATAATTTCAGAAGGGAAAACACTAATAGGGCAATTAGGATAGTATCACCTAAGTTGAGTATCAAAGGATGCTAGGGGTTCTGAGAGGCATAGATTAGGAAGCAGGGAGTATCTGTCATGAAGGATGGCTTATACAAAGGTATAGAAGCAAGAGATCTAGTGTGAAGGCAGGAGGCACAGTAATTTGACAAGATTCTAGCCAATAGAATATAAGGAATGTGAAGGATACTCATATATAATAAGCCTGCAAAGATAGGGTAGAACCAGAATATGAAGGAGTTTAAGTTCTGAGTTGAGGAGTTTGTATTTTATCCTATAGAAGATGGAATTCTGATTGTGACTTAAAGGAAGCCAGGATCAGGAAGGTTTCATGCAAAACATGGTTCTTGAGTTCCATCTTAAAGGAAAAAAGGGTCCATATGAGTTGGAGACAAAGAAGGAATACATTCCAGGTGTGAGGGATATCCAGTGTGAAGCAACACAGAGAAGACATGGGGAAGGGGGGGGGAGAGGGAAAGGGAGAGGGAGAGGAAGAGGGAGGAGAGACGATGACCAGTTAGGCTGGATCACAGAGTGCAGGTGGATGTCCAATGAAGCTGGAAAGCCACTATGTTGGGTTTGGTTGTGAAGGGCTTTAAAAGCTCAATAGAGAGATAGTTTGTATTTTATCCTAGAACCAACAGGAAGCCAGTTACATGGTCAAATCTGTGCTTAAGGAAGGTCACTTTGGCAGCAGTAGCCAGGACAAAGTGGAATGAGGAGCTAGACATAGGAAGCCCAGTTATTAGGAGACTGTGGGAATACAAGTGATGCAGACCCGAGTTAAAGTAGTAGTTTTGTGAGTAGAGAGAAGGGGTCAGACTTTTGAGAGATGTTTGGAGGTAGGTATGGCAAGATTTGGCAGCTGGATACATGTGGATAGTGTCTTCATTCCATCTCAGTCACACATAGGGATGGAAACATTTTAGATCACATCATTCTATACAAATATTCCATTTATTCAAGTAGAAATTCAGACATTCCCCTGCCTGACACCAGCCTTTTACCATGTCACTTCTCCCTATACTTTATCCCTTCTAAACATATTTTTTCACTTTCATTAAGACCTTCAATCACTTTACCCCTCAGTACTTCCTTTCTTCCAACTCCAATTTCAACCCAATACTTAGGGTTTTCAAATGTACCCTGACCTCTGCTCTTAAATCTCTTACCTCTTTATTTTCTAAGTGCTCATCTCTTGCTAAACCTCAATTATGAATTATTCCTATGCCATGTCTTCTCTGCTCCTATTCAAAATCTTTTGAACAAAGCTGATGGGAGTCTTACAACTGTGCTGACTGGACATATTAGAAATTGTTATCCAGTTGAACCTGGGCCCTCACTGCAGCAAGACAGTTAGATTTCCTCAGTCCCCACAGAAATTATTTTAAAATTCTCTTGTACTATCTGAATACCTTTCCTCTTTCTGAAGAAAAGTGAGGCCATTTAACATGACCTCTCTTTTCCCCCATTCTTTTCATCTCAAAACCCTTTAACCTTTTATTCATCTCTCATTCTCTCCTCCCATTTGCCAAGTTTAGCTTCTACATGGACACTTGATCTCAACTTGTCCAGCAATTGCATACTCAACCCACCCTTCCCTCTCAGATCTTCCTACTTATTCTTTTCCTATTTTCTTGTCCAAGTCTTCCCATCCTTAAGAATCCTTCACTAGACCCTTATTATTTCAAGCTATAGTCCTACATTTCCCTTCCATTTCCTAGTCAAACTCCTAAAAAAATATGTGATCCCATTCCATTCCATCTTCTCTAGTAGGTTACCCTCTCTGTAATTTCCACTCTCCCTTATCTTCCATCTTTGTCTACTGGATGGTCCACCACTGCCTCCAGACATGTCTCTCCCATGATTAAAAAAAAAACCCTCAATGAATCAAGCAGCCTCTCTTATTGTTCTATATCTTTTCTCTCTTTCAAGGTTAAACTCCTAGAGAAAGTCATTTGTATTTATTCCCTCTGCTACCTCTCTTCTCATTCACCCACCCAACCCCTTGGCCATCTATCTTCTGATCTCATCACTGACGTGAAATTGCTATCTCTAAAGTTACCAAGGGTCCCTTAATTGCCAGATGTGATGCTCTCCTCTCAGTACACCTCCTTCTCAACCTGCTGTTTGTTACATTTGATACTATTGACTACCCCCTCCTCCTGGATACCCTCTCCTCTGGATTTTATAACACTACACCCTCTTAGTTTTCCTCTTACCTCTGACCATCCTGACTCTCCTTTGATGGCTCATCATCATTTACACCCTTACTGTAGATGTACCCCAATGTTCTATGCCAGGCCCTCTCTTTTCCCTCTGTACTTTCATTGAGTAACCTAATCAGTTCACATGGATTTAAGTTACCTCTGGATAAATGCACTTTTAATTATGCAGATGACTCCCCAAATCTATATATCTTGGCTAAGCTTCTGTCCCACATCACTGATTGCTAACTTGACATTTCAGACTGGATGTCCTGGAAACACTTCATACTCAACATATCTAACACTGAACTTATCTTTTTCCCTAAACCCCGCTCTCTTCCAACCTTCCCTATTTCCGTCAAAGGGGAAGGTTTGTTTTGTTTTGTTTTTTTTGCTTGTTCATTTGTTTTATATAGGCAGCCTGTACCTAAGAATTATCAGAATCAGAAGAGATAGGCATGTGCTTACTTACAGGATGGGAATATAGTACCATTTGACTGGTATTCAAGTCTTGTGATAGCTGTCAGTCTTTCAATGTCCAGGGTAAAAGAGAGATTGGACTTGATGGGAAAGGCCGTATTCTTCAAAGAGGTTCTTGTCTGGTGTATAGGCTTAGAACCTAGAGGTGAAGACTGGGGTGTGAGGCAGCTCTGCTTTGGTCCCAGATCATTGGTGATAGCAAGCTTCTAGCACAATTGCAGGAAGTTAGAAGAGTAGCAATGGCTTCCAAAGCAGTACTTTGGGAAGAGGGTGTGGTGTTAGGGTCTCCACAGTCTTAGACAGGATATGTAGAAATGGAAATTTACTTCTCTTTAGCAGAAGTGGCCACTTGCAATTATCCCTTGACATTTCCCTGCATCATGGTGTTTCCTAGTCTGCTTAGTGGTATTTACTCCTGATCAGGCAGTTGATTGAGTTAGTCCTCAATTTGTTGGTTCTTTGCATTGTGATCTGGCTCTAGTCAAGAGCCTTGCTGTGTTTTTCATTTGATTTCTGGCCCCCTACCTCCCCACTTAATCTGAAATAGCTCTAATCTCCCTGTAATATATTCTGTTATTAAAAAGTCATAAGCTTACCATTTAGCCAAGGTAGCAAAATGCACTTTTACAAAATAACTAGTTAATTTAGATGGAATAGGAAAGAGTGATAAATTTGGAGTCAGAATACCTGAGTTCAGATTCTAGCTATGCTAAAAGATCTTAGAGATCTTTTAAAGTTTATAGAACACTTACCTCACAAGATCTTATAGGTAGCACCAGATAATGTCATCATTTTACAAGGGAGGAAAATGTAGCCAAGAGATGTCAATTGTGTCAGAGAAAAATTTTAAACCCAGGTTTCTTCAAGTTTTATGCTCTTTCCAGTCAGTGGCATGAGCTCTGACATGACAAACTGGAAAATTGCCAGGTGTCTCCCCACTCTTCCTTTCTGTGTTTTGCATGTAACATCCACTCCCACCAAGGTGAGGTGGAGATCTCTTAAGCTGCATGCTGCATGTAAAAAGGGAGGTATGACACTAGATGGCCCAGTAAATAGAGTGCCAGGCCTGGAGTCAGGAAAACTTATCTTCCAAAGTTCAAATCTGACCTTGGACACTTACTAGCTGTGTGACCCTGGGCAAGTCAGTTAATCCTGTTTGCCTCAGTTTCTTTATCTGTAAAATGAGCTGGAGAAGGAAATGGCAAACCACTCCAGTATCTTTGTCAATAAAACCACAAATGAGATCCTGAAAAATGGGGCACAACACGACTTCTGATTAGCTGAGAGAATGCTAAGCCATAAGGGACTTAATTGAATTGGTTGTTCAGAGGCATTGAAAGAGGTCCTTAAAGGAGATAAGACACAAATTTTTGAATGGTAGACAGTAGCCCTCAGATTCATAATTTGAAGGATGGCAAATAGATATAATTCTAGCATGATTTCTCCTCTTGTAGCCTAATGGAGAGCTCTCTGAGCCTTTCCATTTCTGAATCCTGCTTGCTCCTCTCCCCAATTAGGCTGCTGGAAGAGCTGGTATATTCCTCCTCCTATAAAGGATGGGATAGATATCAGATCCTATATCAGTAATATTTGCTTCAGATAACTCTCATAGCATATTATAGGATCAATTGATAATGAGCTTATGGGACATGATTTCTATCTTGAACTATTTAAAGAAAAAGAGACATAATGCAATTTTTGCACCCAGGGCAAGTGGCACTTTAAATGTGTCCTTAACTCAATTTAAGACAAATTCACTTTGGTACATACAAGGAAAATAGATGCTAGAATATTTCCTGATGACTGGACGACACCCTGGAACACATTGTGGCTGCTTGGGACATAACTAACATGGTAGGGGAAATCCTACCATCAGGCAGCTTCCTATTTCAATATTTCATATGTAACTATAATAATTATTTTGCTAACTAGACACTAAGTTCAGTTTCTCCTTTACTGAAGAAAAGTAAGTGACATAAGTTCTCTCTAAGTTTTGGTGCTTTGGCATTCAATACTGGTTGTCCCATTTTAGTAATAGTTCTGTGAAGATTTGCTCTTGGAAGAAAGGATTGTGCTTATTCTGTGGAGCTATGGAAAACAAAAATTACTTGGGCAGAAATTAAGAGGCAGATTTCAGTATAAGAATTTTCTGAATTAGAATTTTTTGTGATTTTTCCACTTCCTCTGTGAAGAAAGTACTTTGTCTCCTTCCAGTTATTTTTGCTTAATTTAAGTTTAAGGCAACTCTTTTCTGAAAGGCTTTTCCATAAGCTCAAGTCCCTGATCTCCCAGTTGTTTCCCTAGTTTTGCTTCCTTATTTGACTTATTTTTTCTTCCTTTTATTTAGTTATATAATTCCACACACACATCTCTTTTACTAGCCAAGTAAAATCTTTCTCTCTTCTCCTTCCATTTTTGTTTCTTAGACTTTTTTTCATTTTCTGTGCCTTTTGCTAAAAAAGGATTACCCCTACATTCTTTTCATTCATGCTCTTCTCTTTCTACCTGTTCTAGACTTTTATTCTTTGATTATCACTATACTTATTCCTTCTTTAGTCTCTGTACCATCCTGTAATTAAAGTTGTGAAGTTTGAATTCCCTCTTCCAAATAGTTTCCCTATTGTTGCTTTGTAGATCCTTAATTCCTCCCTATTTTTTTTTTATTGTGCCTCATTCTTGGAAGTCTCAATTCTTGCAAGACATAGAGGGATAGAAGAATTATCTCATTGGTAATAATTTCCTCTGTTATTAATAGTGCAATTCATTGCCACTCCCTCCTTTTCCCATGGTAATTTTTCCTCTACTTGCCAAGAAATCTTCTTTTTAGGTCCATGTCTTCGCACCCTTCTGGATGTCATTTGCCCTCAGAAGCTCTCATTTCCTCTCATCTTCAGACAGAGTACTGTACACATACCCCCATCAGAATGTTTATCAGTGATACTCTCTCCCACTACTAACCTGATATCCCCCCCACACTTTTTCCCCTTTTCAATTCTTTCCTTTATTACCCCACCCATTTTCCTATCTTCTAGAGAGACAAGGAGTATTTTTTTTATTTTTTACCATTGAATTGATCAAAGTACATCATACATTCCCCTCAATCTTCCTCCTCTCCCTCTGTTTCATGTGCCCCCAAATTCTGTAATTTAAGCCCACAAAATACAGAGAGAGCGAGAAAGAAAGAGAGAGAGAGAGAGAGAGAGAGAGAGAGAGAGAGAGAGAGAGAGAGAGAGAGAGAGAGAGAGAGATTCACCTGTAGGCTGGGTGTTGTGATATTTAGTCTTTCAGATGTAACAGGCCTGTTTCTCCATCACTTCTTCTATTTAAGCTCCGCTTTTCTTCTTGTCTCTGTGTAAAATCTCCTAATGGTTCATTTGGGTTATTTTGCTGTTATTATTGTGTTTAATTCCACCACTAACTTTTTCTTAATAGTTTTTTCCCCCTTTTCTCTAGGGTGATTTCCCCCCTCATTATTTGTGCCTTCCTTGGTGGATGAATTTGTTTACTTTGCTTCTCATGTTTCTATTGTCTGGGTGTTTGCAAAGTAGGGGCAGCTAAGTAATGCAATAAATGGAGCCCTGGAGTCAGAAGGATTTTAGTTCAAATGCAAAAAATTCCTCTTTCTGAGTTTAAATCTGGTCTCAGACATTTTCTAGCAATGTGACCCTGGGAAAATCACAACACCATTTGCCTCAGTTCCTTATCTATAAAATGAGCTGGAAAATGAAATGGCAAACCACTCCAATATCTTTGCCAAGAAAACCCCAAATGGCATCAAGGAGAGTTGAACACAACTAAAATGACTCAGCACAGACAATAACAACAAAATTTGCTAAGCAAATAATTTGCTCACTTCTGGATTTTATAGAAAGTCTTCAAATGTCTCTGTTATTCAAAGTTCATCTATTTTCATTGATAATTAGTCTCAGCTTTGCAAGGTTTGTCACCTTGGGTTGCATCTTGAGTCTGCTGCTCTTTAGAACACATTATTCCATTCTCTTCTGTAGTTTCTGTCAGGTGCAGAATAGTCTTGTGTTTTTCACACTTCTTTTGCATTATATTTGAAGACATTTCTTCTAGTCACTTAAAGAATTTGTTGTTATTGAAATTGTCCAATTTAACTAACCACTATATGTCCTGGATTTGTGGCATAGCGGTTTTTGTTTGTTTTACTGGAGGCAATTTGTGAATTATTTTAATTGGCATTTTATTTTCTATGTTCAGAAGTTCTGGGCAGTTTTCTTGTATTTATTTGATTATAGTCTTCAAGTATTTATTTTTTTCTGGGAGACCTTTAATTTTTAAGCTATCATACCATGTCAAGATTAGTCTGCTTTGCTTATTGAGATATTTTTTTCTTTTTATTGCCTTTTCCTTCTCACAGATTATCCTTTGTTTCTGTATATTTGCATTTCCAATCCATTGTTCTTTTGTTTCTTTGCTTGCCAACATGGATCCAATTTTTTATTCTTCCAGATATTTTTGTTATTCAAAACACAAATTCTCCTTTTAAGATTGTAATTTCTCTTTT
The DNA here is from genome assembly GCA_023548195.1 of Bettongia penicillata ogilbyi. Classification (NCBI taxonomy): domain Eukaryota; kingdom Metazoa; phylum Chordata; class Mammalia; order Diprotodontia; family Potoroidae; genus Bettongia; species Bettongia penicillata. Next base: position 12,713,933 of record JAJHZJ010000318.1, read on the forward strand.
AAGTCATTCAGGAACATCCTGCTGTGACTCCATGTTCTCTTGAGAATTCACAGTGTCATCTGCTTCTGTAGGTGCTGATTCATTTTTGCTCATCTCACAATATTTATTCAGAGATGTTTGAATTCATTTAGGTGCCTAGAGACCATCTTCTTTTCTGTTACTAATATCCTTCTTATTGATTTATTTGCTTCTCAAAGTTTTTAACTGAGTTGTCTTACTTCTAAGATCTTTTATAAGTTCAGACTTTTCCCCTTCTATTCCTCCATTTTCCACTTTTCTGAGTCTTTCTCCTTTGAGATGAACCTTGAAGCTAATACAGACTCCTCTTGGGCAATTCATGGTTTACCAGCCTCTGTTTTTGCCCAAAGTGACTTCTGGGGGATGGAACTGGTTTCACTTAAATGATAGTTGCTTTCTTTCAGGTTTGGTGGATGGGTGCTCACTTTCCTATACCTCCACCTCTTCCACAAAGGGTATATGTGTATTGGGAGGGAACAGAATTCTATTGCTTTCTGACACAGAGTGGCGTGGGGAAGGGGAAAAGGTGTGCTTACAGAGACTACAGCATCAACAAGGGAATTGCTGAGTGGCTCATACAGCCTAAAGCCATGGGTCCTATTGCGCAACCCATGCAGAACATCACGGCTAGTGGGAGAGGAGTTGCTGAGTAGGTTACATTAGTGATGAGCCCTCTCTGCTATTAACTCTTCAAGATGCTACACCTGTTAGGCTTCTCATCTCAGCCCATAGAGACAACTGTACTCAGTTTACCTCTTGTAATTTTTATTTAGGAGACATGTGAGAGGTCGTGAGGATCAGAAAAATATTATTCATCTTATTGGTCATATGAGTCAAAACTAAGGGGAAAAACTAATTGGGATCAGTGACCTCATGATGTAGTAGATTTCTTGTTATTGAAGTTACTCAAACAGAGGCTAGATGACCACCTTTCAGAGACATTTATAGAAGGGTTTGTGCATTAGGCAGGAGAGTAGATTAGATTACCTAAGGTCCTTTCAGATTGATTATATCACTGATTGCCCAGAAGAAAAACAGAAAAAAATAGTAAATTATTGGCTCACCAATAAAAATACATTTTATTTGTATCTTTTGTTTTTATATCACCTACATTATCCTAAAATATCCCTTCTCCTCTTCCCCAAGAATCATCTGTTATTTAAAAAAAAAAGAGGACAATAAAAATAGTTCAGCAAAACTAACCAAAATATCAGAAAATGTCGGACAAAATATTCAGTGTTCCACACCCATGGCCCTCCACTTCTGCAGAAGGTGCCTTCTCATATTTCTTCTTGGGAGCCATGCTTGGTTATAATTTTGCTGCTTTCTGTTTGAAGCTAACAAGTCCACAAACATTTATTAGGTGATTATATCTGACAACCATTGGGTACAAAAGCAGGCAAAAAACACTTTCTGCTCAAGAAGCTTACAATCTAATGGGGGAGACAACATGTAAATATTTATAAACCGGACTCAGATACAGGATAAATTAAAAATGATCTCAGGGGGAAGGTTTCTTGTAGAAGCTAGAACTTTAACTGAGTCTTGAAGGAAACCAGAGAAGCTAGTAGGCAGAAATGAGGAGGGAGAGAGTTCCAGGCATAGGGGCACAGCTAGTGAAAATATCCAATCAAGGAGATGGAGTTTGTTCAAGGAAAAACAAGAAGGTTGTTTCACATGTTTTGGTGTCATTTCCATTTGCAACATTAGTCGTTTTGCATATTGCTTTCATGATTCTGCTTATTTTAGTATATATCATGTAAATCTCATTCTTTTGTGTTATTCATTAGTTGACTGAGTAATATTCATTATATTCATGCACTACAACTTGTTTAACCATTTCCCATCTGACGGGCATTTACTTTTGTTTCTAGTTCTTTGCTGCTACAAATATTTTGGTGTGTATGAAGCCTTTTTTTTTCCTGTCATTGATCTTCTTGGGATGTATGTCCAGGAGTGGAATCTCTAGACATTTTTTAATGTCTGAATAATTCTAAATATTTTCCTGAAATGACTGGACCACTTCAGAGATGCACTGATACATTTACCTGTCTTTCCATAGGCCCTTCAACACTGATTATTTTCCTCTTTTTCATCTAGGTATGAGGTAAAACCTCAGAAGTATTTTGCTTTGCATGTTTTGTTTTTTTTTAATTAGTGATTAGGAATACTCTTTGATAAACTTGGTTATAGTTTGTAATTCTTCAAGTGGAGTCTTTTATTTCAAAGCTCAGGTAGGGTTACAGAGGTACAGAGGACATATATGATCTCCCTACAAGTAAATCCCTACAAATAAATTTGAGAACCAGGAAACAGTATTACTTACTGGAAAAAGCATTAAATTTAGAGTCAGAGGCTCGTGGTTGAAATCTCACTCAGCTCTGCTACATGCTCTCTGCATGAATGCCATCGCTATTCAAGAGGGGAGGGAAAGAAATGAGCATAGGCTTGTGAAAGTTGTCTCTAGTCTTCAGTTTCCTCATCTGTAAGATGAAGAAGTGGAACCATGTAGTTATTAGTCTCTGGAAAATTACCTTATACTCTATTTGCCACTTCATGGAGGTCACCAGCAAACTTTAATTCCTAAAAGAAGGCAGCCCATTTATCTAGACTTCAAGTCACAGTGGGTTTCATGGAAACTGTTAAGACAAGTTGTCCAAGAAGACAAGCTGAATATAAACCCTATGAACTGACTAATATATCCACATGGGCTGCCCCACCTGTTACAGGCATAACTGGCCTTGGACAGGAAGCCTGCAGAAAAATTGTGAAGTAGGTGAAATTCATACTCATTGTCCTCTATGTGTTCTCTTTTCTTCCTTTTCTGTTGTTTTCATTGTGCCCTTTCCAAGCCAGTATATGCTGTTTTTCGATCAGATCTCTCTTCTCCTTCCTCACAATTTCCTTTTCCTCAAAACTCCCATGTTAGTTTCATATCTAGGAAAGGGGATGTGAGCACACTATTAAAATAGGTACTGGTAAGACATCCTCTCTTCCTTCCCCACCCCAGATCATCCCCTTTAGCTAGCATTTAGTGCAAAGATATGAATAAGGAACTTTAGTTGGGAAGACAGAAAAGAGATCTGTGGAACAAGTATTTGTCTTAGCACACCTCAAATCACAACATGGAAGCAACAATCCAGGTATCCTACACAAAAAGCACAACCTTAGGCCCCAAATGTTTTCACTGACCAAGAGAGTAGGGGAGGGGAAGAAGAATGCTAAGGAAGAGGAATTTATTGCTGGGAACAGTAACACACTCAGGAACTCCTCGGTCAAACTGTATTTGATCCCCAGGTGACTTACTTAAGCACCATTTGGCAGTGGTGGCTGGCCCCACCTCTGAGCAAAATGATAAGCATTTGTATAATACTTAACATTAAGCAAGAGGAGACAATGATTTATGTAGAGGCCAGGATATTGGATTTTGACAGCTAATTAACAATTCTAAAGTTAATGGAAAGAGCCCAGATATGTTCAATATGCACATAAATCCCCTCAAGCAATGGGGTGGGGGATGGCCTTTAAAAAACATTTGCAGAGAAGTTAACTAGAATGGAATTAGCTTCTTCAGTCCTTGCAAAATGACAAATTAATAGCTGTACTTTGGCCATAGATACTTACTACCATGTGCATAAATGGGCATGTGTGTAAGTATATAGGAGTGTATAGTGACAGAGGTCTCTCCCAGAAGCTGAAGCACGAGGTTAACTCAAATGCCATTGCTATTCAAGAGGGGAGGGAAAGAAATGAGCATTTATATAGCACCTCCTACTATGTGCCAGGTACTGTGCTAAGTGCTTTTTATGAATAATACTTATTTGACCAAGAGGATGAAAATTAGTTTACTTACGGTATTTTTACATTTTTTTTTCAAAATCTGAACCATAATGTCATTGGTGTAGGACAGAGAGAAAACTCCTCTACCTGCTGGCTAGGGTTTATATAGGATTTCAAGGTTTGCAAAGCACTTTGCAAATACTGCCTCATTTGATTCTCAAAAACATCCTTGGGGTTGAGTGCTATTATTCCCATTTTACAGATAAGGAAACTGAGGCAAACAGAGGTTAAGTGATTTGCCTAGGGTTACACAGCTAATAAGTGTCTGAAGGCTTCTTGACCCCAGATTTAGCTCTTCATCCACTATAACACTTGGCTGCTGAGTTGCAATGATCTTGTACCAAGGGGCTGTTTTGTGCACAGGATTACATAGTTACTGCAGGCGAGAAAAAGTGTGACTAGAACCCAAGTTTACTGACTCTGGGGATCCATTTACTGTACCATGCTGCCTCTTTATTTGTACTTTTGTATACCCCAGTTTGGGAAAAGAGTAGTATCAATCAGTAAAAAAATAATAAATTCTTACTATGTGCAAGGCACAACACTGCGACTATGTTTTTTTTTTAATCAAAAGCAGGCCCTGCCCTCAAGAAACTTACTTTCTGTAACAGAGATGTATTTATACACACATTATATATGTATGCATAGATTACATATATAAATATCTGTACACATACACAATGTGCATATGTACAATGCACATGTATGCACATAATATACATACCTATGTGCACACATACACAGTGTACATAATAGGCATAAGTGCAGAAGACATGTATATTGTGCATATAGACATAATATACGCATAAATTAACATAATATGCATTACACATAAGTATGCACACAATGTGCTTGCTAAGTGTGTATATACACATGCACAAATAACATGCATGTATACATGATACATGTATACACAAAACCGATACAGGTAGACATTGGAAGGGAGGCGCTAGCAGATGGGAGGTGAAGAAAGGTTTCGCATAGAAGGCAGCGCGTCAGCTGAGCTTTGAAGCAAATTCTGAGAAATTCTGAAATGCTGGTGAAGAGGAAGAGCATTCCTGGAATGGGGGCAGGAGATGGCATGTCATGTACATAGAACAGTAAATAGACCAGTTGGGCTAGAACTTAGGGTGTTTGGATAGGAATAATGTAGGTGATACGGATGGAAAGGTAGGCTGGGGCCACGCTGGAAGGGGCTTTAAATGCCAAGTGGTGGTGCTTCGATTTGTTTCTAGAGAGAATAGAATTAGTGGAATCTGACATATAAATTTGAATCAAAATCCAGGTTCAAATCCTGACTAAGCCATTTTCTGGTGGTGTAACTCTCCCAGCCTCAGTTTCTTCCACTGTAGAAGGGAATAATAATAGCTGCACTAGCCACCTCCCAGGATTTTGTGAAGATCAAGGCATATAATGAATGTATGACTATTATCCATTATTAAGAGAGGCTGTATTAAGCAGTATTAAGGCAGTATTAAGTACTGCACTCTTTTTCCTTCTACACTAAGTATAATGATCTAAACAGATAATTTATTTCTCTGTTGTCAGACTCCTGCAGGACTACATGGTTCAAAGGCTAAACCTTTCTAGGCTTTAATCTACAAGGGGAGTATGTAAGAATTAGAAAAAAGGATAAAAGCTGACCTGGAAAGGCAGCATGGTAAACCAATGATCCAGTGCCCTGGATTCTTATCCTGAATAGGTCACTTGTCCAAGTCTCAGTTTCCTCATCTGTAAAATGAGGAAATGCAAGTCTGAAAGTCTCATATTCTATTAATTGATTAAGCCACTGAAGTGAGCTTTTAAAGCTCTGTTTGTGGGGACTCTTGTTCCTAATGAAATCATCTTGCAGCTCATGTCCATGAGCCCTGTAAAAATGTTCAGTCTGAAGAGGGAAGGCAGGTGAAATAGAAATATTTTGGGCCTCCCAGCATCAACAAAGGGCTTTTCTAGTAGCCTTCAACAGCAGGTTTAGTACTATAGCTAAATTTAACATTAATTTAGCCTAGCCTACTGTGTGCAGAGCACAAGCTTAGCCCATTGGACGGTGATATTAAATTGAAGTTGGATTGGGTCATGAGCAAGGTTAACAACCAACAACTCTTAGATTGCTTCCTTTTTCACTTTTAGCAGATTCAGTTCCTGGCCCATCTCACTATTTAGGCATCCCCCTCCCAACCCTCCCACCCCCTCACTGGAGCGCAGAATTAGTTCTCTGCCTGCCTCCAATTGTTATCCATGGACTATCTAATCAATAGGAAGGAACCATCAATCTTATACTGAGGCCTTGTCACCTAACAGGCCAAGTCATCCTACACCCTCCCCTCTAGACCAAAGAACAATGGTAGTGTGCCACCTAGTATATCAGGGGCCATGCTTTGGGGTCAATTACTGGCACAAGCACAGATGAAAGTATCTACCCCAAAGAAAAGAAAGTAGGTATTTGCCAAGGGGAGGACTGATGCACTGCTGCTAGCTTCCATTTTCCTCATGCAACCTGCATTTGAATCCTAAAGAGGCTCAAATGAGAGCACTGGCAGAAAGGCCATTGGCCAGGCTTCACACTTGTTTGGAGAATGAGGGCTCTCCTGATCTACAAATAGTCAAATCCCTGCTATTACTTTTTTGGGATAAAACATGTTGCTGGTGTGGTCAATGAAAACCCTTGAAGAGAAGGAAATGCCATTTGAAAAAAATTGACACAAAATATAAACTTTTGACTCCGCTCCCTTGTTCGCTAACAATTTAAATCTTATTTTTTTATTATTATTATCTTATTAATTTTAGGTCCTGTTCAGACAATAGCAAACTAAGATTTTAGAAAAGAATGACAACAGAGTTTACTTCCTGAACATGGGAGCCTGTCTGAAAAAGGCCTTGGGCTGTTTTTCATGAAAGTGCTCTAATTTGCTGATATGGAGAGGATTCCAAATAAAACTCTACTGATGGGCCAAAATGGATGTAGAAAGGATATTAAAGATAAGGCAGTGTCCATAAAATATAACTTATCTCGGTGTGGCAAACTGACAGCCAAGCAGTACAGCACAGCGTGTCTAAGAGTCACCTTTCCAATAACAAATTGTTATTTTAGCCCAGCTACTGAGAAAATGACAAAGCCCTTTACGTATGGACACTGCACAAGGACTGAAGGCATCCACCAGCCCTAGGTCCAGTGGAGAGAAGTGGAGACTTCCCTCTGATTTTCAAAGTCCACAGTCTATCACATACTTCTCAGTTCAAGTTTGATAGTTGATTTTATTACCCCCTAAATGAAAGAGAAGGTGGGAGTCACACAAGGGAATACCAGACCTTGTATGTGATACAAGGAACTCCTTATACAGAAACTTCTACCAGCATAGGCCAATATCTGTTTGGCAGCTTAAAGTCTCAAAGAGTTGTCTGGAACACTGGGAGAGAGGTTAAGGGATGATCCCAGCATCCCCAGATATCATGTTTCAGAAGGAGGACTCAAACCAAAGTCTCCCTGACTCTGGCTCTGTATTCATCATAACCACATTCACTCCTAGACACAAGTATTTTAATTAAAACAAGGGAACTGCAGATTTACAAAGTAAACATAAGGCATAGTAATCATTTTTCTATTCCCTTGTATTTGAATAACACTCAGGGTTGAGGGAATTGGGGAGGTAACCCTGTGAGGGGGGTAATGGGGAGGGAAGTATATGATGAAAAGTGAATCCTCTCACACCAGGGGAAGCATGAACCCAGGGTTCATCTCCCTGCTGTTTCCTGCCTTTTTTCTTCTCCATGGCCAACTCTCTGTCCCTCTTCTCCCCAGGGTGAATGCTCCCCCAAATGTCACAACCTCTTTGTGCTGGAGACTGTCTGTGTGGCCTGGTTCTCCTTTGAGTTCCTCCTCCGCTCAATCCAGGCTGAGAGCAAGTGCGCCTTCCTCCGGACACCACTCAACATCATTGACATCTTGGCCATCCTGCCTTTCTACATCTCCCTTATTGTGGATCTGGCTTCTTCCCAGAATAGCAAGCCAGGTGGGGCTGGAAATAAATACCTAGAGAGAGTGGGACTTGTGCTGCGTTTCCTTCGAGCTCTGCGCATCCTATACGTCATGCGGCTGGCCCGCCACTCCCTGGGCCTCCAGACCCTGGGGCTGACTGTGCGCCGCTGCACCCGTGAATTTGGGCTTCTTCTCCTCTTCCTCTGTGTGGCTATGGCTCTATTCTCCCCGTTGGTTTACCTGGCAGAGAGTGAACTAGGAGCCAGGAAGGAGTTTACCAGCATCCCTACCAGCTACTGGTGGGCAGTCATCTCCATGACCACTGTGGGTTATGGAGACATGGTACCCCGGAGCATCCCTGGCCAGGTGGTTGCTCTGAGCAGTATCCTCAGTGGCATCCTACTGATGGCCTTCCCAGTCACCTCTATCTTCCACACCTTCTCTCGTTCCTACACAGAGCTAAAAGAACAGCAGCAACGGGCAGCAAATCATGAGATGCATCTCTTGGAAGAGAGCACCAGGTCCCACACAGAAGACAGTTCTCAGACCATGGATAGCTCCTTCCTACCTGGGGGACCAGCAGCTGCTGCTGCCCTAGAGCACCAGTGGGCACTAGCAAATCACACCTCTCGAAGGAGCTGCTGATGGAAAGCCATTAAAGGCATGGTCAAGCCAGCCCCCAAAGCAATGGGAAAAGAGGAGCCATTTCTTCTTCAGCCTCTAAGACTCCACAGTTGGCACTGTGTATAAATTAGGCTGCGAACAAGGAAGCTAGGAGAGGGAAATTATAGCTAGGGAAGCTCATTTTGAAAAATAAAGTATTTTCTGAGCTTTGGTTCGGAGCCAATATGTATCCAGCACCACTGTATATATAAGCTTTGCAGTTAAAGCACTCTGAGATGAAATGTGGACTGGAGCCCCTTTATGGAGCCCAAGACCAAGAAAATGCAACTGCTCCCTACTACCTTTAAAAGTGAGGCTAAGTCACTTAGACAAACCCCTTTCCTGACACCACCAGAAAAAGAAGACGGGATCAGGGAGTACCAGGCTTCAGAAACACAGCCACCTGCTGACAGGTCAGAGCCTGGCTCTTGGTAGTTATGCATAAATTTAGTAAACATACAAATGCTCTAATAAGCTCTGGCTGCAGTTGAACCCGGCCTATCCAGGCAGACACCCAACCTCTCAGCAGCTGGTCTTAATGAGGAGGTGGAATGTCAAAGACAGGCTTGGACTTTGAGAGTAAACAGTCTTTCTAAAAGCAGATCATAGGCCTTGTTCTCTTCCTACTTCCATTAAAAAAATTCTATAATTTCATAAAAAAAAATTCCAAACGCCTTAGGAAATTTAAGATTTTGATTCAAAACAGTCTAGGCTAGCTTGTCTTTCAGCTGTAGGTACTTTTCTTCTTGGATATACATTGCTCTTGAGCAAGACAATCACCTCATTTTCTGCTTAGTCACTTACTTAGCATCTGCTCTTAAATGAGGGGAAAAATACCCAGCCCTCTCACCTCCCCCAAATGGTAATAAATTCATATATACCTAAGGAGGACTTTGTTATTTCTCCCTCCTCACACTGAAAGCCCTCAACTCCTGGAAGAGGACCATTCAATTTATGATATACAATCAACAAAAGCTACAATTACCCTATTAACTGTTCAGGATACTCTGTCTCTCCTTAACATCACTGCCATGTCACCCATTGGTGGAGATTAAAGTAACTCAGAACCCCTAAAGAATCCTTAGATAGATTTCACTTGGTCTTTGACCTTGGGTGGATAAAAAAATTACATCTTTATTTTCACTGACCTCTAACTAAATTTAGCATTTTCCCCAATTGACTGTAGGAAATGAGTGATTATTCTCTGAGAGGGTCTGTAGGTTTCACCAGACTGCCAAAGGTATCCATGACATAAAAAAGGTTAAGAACTTGATTTAAATGACAGTGGTATTATTGGCTCCCCCTTGCATGTAATGAAGAAATTGCTTTCTCCCTCACATCTTTCCCCCTAAAAAAAACCAAACTGGAATATACCAAACCTTGCCACAGACAAACTGTGCCCAAAAGAGAGTATTTTCTCAGGTACCCAAATTTATGTTAATAAATTGGATCAGGACTGGCTTCTGACACTAGTGACCTTAGACAAGTCACTTACCTCTCAGGGGTCCAAGAAATCTCTAACTTGCTGAAGAGTTCCTGATCTGCACTGGCAAATGGACTTTCCTCACCAAGAATTCCCTACATCAATGACATTATAGGTTGGAACCCCACCAACAGCAGCACAATGGTAGGTATGACATTGTTTGCGCACCGTCACCTCAGTCTCTCCAAATTCTCCCAGTACTTTGAATTCCTCTCAACCGTCCCCCATCCTGCAAAATCTATGGCTGCCAGGAGCAGCACCACCCCATAAGCATGAAACTTTTGTATTTTGTAGAAATAGAGAGAAATGGGAATTTCTAAGTCCTGCTGCTTTTAAATTTTTAATTAAGAAGAAGTAAACAATAAAAGCCTGATGTCAGGCCATTCAACGCATCAGCCCTTGTTACTGGGAACTGGAAGAATAAGGCTCCCTGGACTCCAGTGAAAGAGACTGACCTCTGTGCAGAAGGAAGGGCCATTGTCCCAACCTGTCTTACAGTTCCAGGGCAGAATGTGGTCCTGCTGTCCTTCCCACAGGGCAGCCGAGTTTTAAGGCTGCAAGCATAGGCACTGGTACTCAGGGGCAAGCAGGGAGGAGGGTGGCTGGTTGGGGTGGGGGGCCTGTTCAGAAACTTTGCTGCTACAGTTTAATAAAAATGCCAGACTTATTCTACACGGAACAGTGTCTGCCTAAGTCTTTCCAGGGACAATGGCAAAGGTGGGAGGGGGATCAGGTTTATGCTCTTCAACCCCAGAAGGCAAAACTGGGACATAATCAGACCTCCTCTTTAGAAAGATTGTTTTGGCAGCTGAGTGGAAGATGAATTGGAATGAGGAGAGACTGAGTACGCAAGACCAACCTGAAGGGCATTGTGATAATCCAACTATAGCTGACCTACACCAGAGTGGCAGTTATGTGGGAACAAAGGGGACATTTAGGAGAAACGAGGTTTGACAATGGACTAGATATATGGGGATATGGGATGAGAGTGAAGATTTGAGGATGATGTTGACATTTGAAGCCTAGATGACTACGGGGGTGTAGATGCCTTTGATACTGATAAGGAAATTCAGCAGAGAGTGTTTAGGGAAAGGCAATTTGATCAGTTTGGGGATATTTTGAATTTGAGATGTCTCCAGGACATCCAGCTCAAGATATACATTTAGGCAATTGGAGATGTGAGGCTGGAGGTCAGAGTTGGATAAGTAGATCTGAGAATCATCTGCCTAGAGATAAATGATAACTGGTATTCTCGTCTTTGAGGTAACAAAGATGAGCAGCTGCTGATGTGCCCAAAACTCATTGGAGTGAGAAAGATGTGTAGCTTCTCCAAATGAAAATAGTCTTTTCTAAAATGGCCATGATCCAGACTCACTCAGGTTGCTCTCTCATGAATTCCTTGCCAATCATCAAATACACACACACACATATGTATGTATGTGTATATATGTATATACACATACATACATGTGTGTATATATGTGTGTATATTATATATATATATATGTGTGTGTGTGTGTGTGTGTGTGTGTATGTATGTATGTATGTATATCTTGTCTCAATTTCCAAAAAGTCCTGAAACTCCAAGCAAGAGGGTGGAGTGGGAGAAGGAAGAGTTTGAGTCCAGAGAGGATTTGAGATCTGCCACCACACAGAGAAGAGTGCTTAGCCTCGGCTCCAAATGACAGAAGAGTAGAGGAAGCAATTCCATAAGACCTCCTTCCAGAATTAAAAATCTCCTGAATGGGTCTATTAATTGGATGAGAAGCAGGTTATTTTTTTTTTTATCTCCCCCCCCACTCCTTATTTTGTTTTACACCCTTAGCTCCTTCCTTTTTCCTTCTTTCAACTTCTGAACCTTCCCAGGCACTCACATTACTACACCTCCCATGTCATGGGATGTCACCTTCATTTCACAGCTTCCAACAACCCTTCTCAAATGAATAAGAATTCCAGGATCTAGAGAAATGTTAAAATAACCTTTTTCTTACAAGTTTAAAGGAAAACTATCCTAGCACTATTCTCCTACATTGAAGGTAAACAATAGGGCTGATGAGGGGAAGAGAAGGGGCAATTTGAAGCAGGAGAGCTCCAAGTCTTGGCATGCCACGGAAACAATGGATGCCCTGTGATCATTTAGAAGCAAATGAACCAACTAAATGTTCCTCTAGTGCCTGTCATCAAAAAGGCCATAAGGCAATAAGGCACAGCTACAGGGTGTTACATAAGTCGCATTCATATACCCTTGTGGAGTTACCCAGTTTGGCCCTGTTGAAGACACACATCATGAACAGCTCTGAGGTTCAAGAACAATTCAGTACATCTCTCTAACTTTTACATGGGAAGGAAGACATCTACTGTCATCGAACATGGAATTAAGCCAAGCCTCTTAAGCTCAAAAACAGGCACCCTCGGGCTCTTTTCCTCACTCTTCTTTTTCAGCAGAGATATTGCCTGAGAGGTTTGAATGTCTCGCATAAAGTCCTGGCCTCCCTTCACAAGGAAGTCTGTCCTACACATTTGGAAGCAATCTTTATCATTGTAGAAACAAAAATGAGTCACTTCCTCTGATGCAGGGGAAAATGAGAGGAGGGAAATCAAGTAATGGAGAACTTTCTGTTCTTAAGACATGAAGCTGCCCAGGCCAGACTAGGTTGTTTTGTGTACCACTCATCATTGGATTCCTTTAAATGATTTTCTACAGCCACAGAGTTCCAAATCTGGAAGACCAACCCTCAGGACATGGTGGTAAGTTCAGAAGGTGATTTGTTTCTAAACTCTGAGAAGTGGTGTGGAAAATGTCAAAGCAGTGAAACAGCAAAAGCTTAAATCTTAGAGGGAGAAGGGAAGTGTGAACTGCCACAAGCCCAATTCCCTATTTTACCTTGATCCTGCTTTTAATGGAGTTAATAAACAGCAGGGCTTGGGCACCTTAAGCTACAACTCTGAGGCTATGAGGGAAGTGGCTGGAGGGTGGGGGAGTAGGAATTCGGATTGGATGTGATTGTTTAAAGGGAATTAGTGAGGCAGAATTCTGAGATGTTAGGGAGGAGTGTTCATGTTTGGATTGCAGCTTAGTGTAACTGGAAGAAAAAAGGATTTGGAGTACTGAAGTTCAAATTCCTCTGCTATTTAGGAAGAACACTTCCTTTCTCTGATCCTCAGCTTGCTAACCTGCAAAATAAGGGAGGTGGACTAGAAATTGCTCTCTCCAAAGTTACCTAGGGCCTCTTACTCATCAAATGTAACGGCCTTTTCTTAGTCCTCATCCTTCTGAACCTCTGCAGCTTTGACATCATCATTCATCCCTTTCTTCTTGATATTCTCCTTTCTAGGTTTTCATGACACTGCTTTCCTGGTTTTCCTCCAGCCTGTATGAATGAAGTCTCCTTCACTGGATTGCCTTCCAATGGGTGTTCCAAGGCTCTATTCAGTAAACTCCAGTTGACTCTAGAATCAAATATAAAATTCTCTGTTTAGTTTTTAAAACCCTTCATAAGCCAATCCCCTTCCATCTTTGCAGTCTCCTCACACTTCATTCCCCTCCAAATACTCCTGGATCTAGTGGCATGAGTTTCCTTCCTGTTCCTCCCACTTGATACTCCATTTCATTGGCTATTCCTCATGTTTGGAATACTCCCTATCCTTACCTCTGTCTCTTGGCTTCCTTTCTTTAAGTTCTAGCTAAAATCCTACTTTCTACAAGAAGCCTTTCTTGATCCTTCTTAATACCAGTGCCTTCCCTCTGTGATTATTTCCTTTATCCTGTTTTTTTTTTTAAATAGCCTGTTTCTGCATAATTGTTTCCTTGTCTTTTCCATTAGACTGTAGCTACTTGAGAGCAGAGAGCAGAGGCTGTTTTTGTTGTTGCTGTTTTTACTGGTTTTATTTTTCTTTCCCCTCTCCATGTTGTAGTTTTAGCACAATGGTGGGCACAAAATAGGCTCTTAATAAATGCTTGGTGACTTTACAGTCCCATTCAGCCCTAAAACCCATGTTCTTCATCTTTTCTCTATCTTCAAATACTTGGGAAATTTAATAAGAATCTAGCTATGAAAATGCTTTCTCTTCCTAATCTGACTCAGTCCTCACCAGAGCAGAAAAGGCTGAGATTAGCAGGGCCCAGATGGCCCTTTGCCAACTGCATTTGGTCACAGATCCAACAGTTTGAGGGGGAAGTGGAATACATACTTGCCACCCTTTGCCCCAGGCCCAGGCACTGAAAAACAGAAATCTTAAGCAATAAAGCTGGTTTGACATTCTTGCCCCCTCAACCCCAAAGGAGAAAATTTTTCTAGAAATACTCCAATAATTAATGTTGAAGGGGAATGGGGAATGGTTTCCAGTCACTAGACATTTTACTCTGAAATATGTGGGGAAGATTTAAATTATGACTCAAGAAACAAGAGGAAATTTCAATTTTTTAATCTATTTAGTCTTTGCCCTTTCTTTTTTTCAAAAATGTAAACTTTCCTTTCCAAAACAGGATACGAATAAGAGTCATTGTACTACTATGTGCCCAAGGGCAACTTTAGTTGGTAGGCCTCAGTATCCTCATTGGTACAATGAAGCTGGACTCACTAGATAGTCCCTGAAGACTCTTCTAGTCAGGTCTTTGAATCAGAATTTGAGAATTGGATAGGACTTCATTGGCCATCTAGTACAACCCACTGTAACACATCTGACAAGCAGTCATGCAGCTGCTGCTTAAAATCCTCCAAGAAGAGGGAATACACCACCTCTACGTCATTTCTGCTTTGGGACAGGTCTACGTGTTAGAAATTTTCCCCAAGGTCAAGCCTAAAGTTCCCTTAACTTTCAGTGAATTTGCCTGGTTCTGCTCTAGGAAGCCAAAGAGATCTAACAGCTACTCCACATGATCTCTCTCTCTCTCTCGTTCCCCATAGCCAATTAGAAACCAATCTTGTAGTTTTTACCTTTGTGATCTCCTGAACATGCTCTTCTCTCTCTGATACTAAGACCACCCTGGTGCAGATCCCTCCTCACCTCACACCTCAACTACAGCAAGAGGCTTCTGACTGAACTCTCTTCTCAACTCTCATCTTTCCATGTAGGAATGTAAACAGTTCAATTTTAATAAGTCCCTTATGATTTCTCTTTCCTGCTTACCTTTTCATGCTTCTCTTGATTCTTGTATCTGAAAGTCAAGTTTTCTACTCAGCTCTGGTCTTTTCAGCAAAAATGCTCTAAAGTCTTCTATATCATTGAAATTCCATTTCCCCCCTAAAGTATTATACTCAGTTTTGCTGGATAAATAATTCTTGGTTTTAACCCTAGCTCCTCTGACCTCTAGAACATCATATTCCAAGCCCTTCAGTTCTTAATGTAGAAGCTGCTAGATCTTGTGTTATCCTGATTGTATTTCCACAATACTTGAATTGTTTCTTTCTGGTTCCTTGTAATATTTTCTCCTTGACCTGGGAACTCTGGAATTTGGTGACAATATTTCTAAGAATTTTCCTTTGGGGACTTCAAGAGGCATTCGGTAGATTCTTTCAATTTCTATTTTACCATGTGGTTCTAGAATATCAGGGCAGTTTTCCTTAATAATTTATTTTTTAAAAAATTTATTTATTTATTTTTAGTTTTCAACAATCATTTCCCAAGATTTTGAGTTCCAAATTTTCTATCCATCTCTCCCCTCCCCTCACCCCAAAACACCATGCATTCTGATTACCCTTTACCCCAGTATACCCTCCCTTCTGTCACATCCCTGCCTTCCTCCATCCCCATCTTCTCTCTTTTCTTGTAGCACAAGATAGATTTCTATACCCCATTACTTGTATTTGTCATTTCCCAGTTGCATGCAAAAACAATTTTCAACATGCATTCCTAAAACTTTTGAGTGCCAACTTCTCTCTCTTCCTCCCTCCCCACTGAGAAGGCAGGCAATTCAGTATAGGCTATACATGTGTAGTTATGCAAAAGACTTCCATAATAGTCATGTTGTGAAAGATTAACTATATTTCCCTCCATCCTATCCTGCCTCCCATTTATTCTCTTTTGACCTTGCCCCTCCCCCAAAGTATTTACTTCTAATTACCCCTCCTCCTATTTGCCCTCCCTTCTATCATCCCCCCACACCCCACTTATCACCTTCTCCCCTACTTTCCTGTAGTGTAGGATAGATTTTCATACCAAATCGAGTGTGGATGTTATTCCCTCCTTAAGCCAAATGTGATGAGAGTAAGCTTCACTTTTTCCCTCTCACCTCCCCCCTTTTCCCCTCCATTGAAAAAACTTTTTTCTTGCCTCTTTTATGAGAGATAATTTGCCCCATTCCATTTCTCCCTTTCTCCTCCCAGTGTATTCTTTTCTTACCCCTTAATTTTATTTTTTAGATATCATCCCTTCCTGTTCAACTCACCCTGTGCCCTCTGTTTACATGTATATAATCCCTCCAACTACCCAAATACTGAGAAAAGTCTCAAGAGTTACAAATACTATTTTTCCATGTAGAATGCAAACAGTTCCAAAGTAAGCATCTAATAAATGTTTGGATTGGTTGACTCCCCAAAGGAATTACACTCAGGACACTAGCATTTCCCAGTTAAAAACTGTACTGATCTCAGCAAAAGGGGTTTTATGTATGCATGCTACAAGTGCATACGGTAGGTTTCAGTGTAAATGCATAATTAGATGTCTTTCATTTTTATTAGAAGAAAAATAAATATTTCCCTACCTCATCGTCCAGGATTGTAAACTCCAAAGAACGCCATTCCTCACACCTGGTATGTGATCAAAATTTTTCATTAAATTAGATATCCTCATTCCTCTCCTCCAAATCATCCTTGTTTATATTTAATAAAGTATACAAGAAGAGGGGAAGAGAGGTAGAGATGGGGAGAGACAGAGAGATCTCACATACACACACACGTTTCCAGGACTCATCACTAATAAATTGGCTAACACCAGATGAGTGTAAAAATGAGTGCAATACACAAAGATGATAATTCAAGGAATGCATAGCCATGGAGACAACTGGGTGTCCCAGAATAGTGGCTTGTATAGCAGAGGTGCTCCAACCTTGGAGTTTAGGGATTTGGGGAGAGAAAATCTTGGTTACCTAGAAATGATAGGAAGATAACATTGCCAAGAGGCCTCCCCCACTTTGTTTCCCCACCCCTCTAGTGCCTTCCCTTAGAGACAACCTTCGCTTTTAAAGGATATATCTCATATGTAAAAAAAAGTTTTGTGTTTGTTCACAATTAGAATGTAAGCTTCTTAAGGGCAGGGACCCATCCAGTTTTGCTTTTCTATGTATCCCCAGTGCTTTAACACAATGCTTGGAAGCTTAATAAATGTTTGTTGATTGACAGAGTAGTGTTGACCCTTTGTGGAAAAGCTGTGGGGAGGGCTGAGCTGAGTAGGTAGTCCAAGGGATGAGAGGAACAAGGGCGAGTCAAAATCCTTTGAAGTCATTTTTATAGAGGGAAGAGACCAGACTCAATGATCTCAAAAGTATTTTTCTCACTCTTAAAAATTATATGAACCTGAAATTCACTCAAAAAAGCCCCACACTGAATTCATGTGTGTGTTTATTTAAAGTCACCAAAATCAACAAATACTGTGAACACTTCAGAATGTGTATCATATAGTCAACAGAAAAGTGCCTGACATATGTCACTCACATGTTAGCTCTGAGGCAATTTACTGTTATAGACAGACATCTCCCTACATTTATTATTTTATTATTATGTAAAACTTAGTAACATTCTTGAAGCATCTTACAGGCCAAATGTCCAAGGGAGTTCATTCCCTGCACATACTTCAAGTGTTATTCCACTGCCCCGGCACCTAGGACCCTGAAGCCCCTTTGGAAAGAACACATTTGTCCATAGAGCTTTGGTTCAGACTGCAGACAAGTTAGTATCTGCAACAGAAAACATTTCCTCTGCACTGCAAAAGCAAAAAAAAAAATTAAAAATGAAAAAAAAAAACCCACTGCCATCTTCTTCTTAGTATTACCTGTTAGCCAGATATAGGTATTTAGAACACTTGATCTTTTTGTGTTTTACCTATTTCGTGAGCTTCAAATAACTAGTCTTTTAGGGGTTGAACAGAATAGAAAATAGCCCAGAACTAAATTCTGGCTATGACATAGCCACATAACAAGAAATCTAGGTAAGGACTGTCAAGCAGTAATACTTGGCTGTACTCTGCACAGCTAGGCAGCAAAGACAGGGTGACAGTGTGTACACAAACAGGTGGATTCTGCCATGGTAGGAAGGTAAATTAACCTGGAAATAGAGAAATCAGGTTAGTCAGGAGAACAGAACTGGAATAAGGAAGAAGCTGGGCAGGCAAAGATGTTCCTGGCCCACCATGCCGCCCATATGCCATCTTTGTAAGGTCACTTTGGGCATAAGAGCATACGGTACCAAACAAAATCAGTGGAGGTGGGCCCACAGCACTCCATGCCTGGCCATTGAAAGAACAGCATTCCTGAGTTTTAGGTATAATGAGTGTCACTGGTACAGAGTTCATTCCTGACATTAGACTGTGGTGAGACTGTGGCTTTGTCTAAGGCTTCCCCTCTCCCAGTAGCTTGTGCCACTGAACTTTCCTGAAGAACACAAGTAAAATGCTATGTGTGCCCATGTGTGGTGTAATGTCAAGAAGAAAAAAGAAAGAAAACAGACCTAAAAAAAAGCAAGTACATCCAAAGATGGGATTTAGCCATTATATCTCCAAGGAGAAAGAGGTATGGATTCCCCTGGCCCTCCTAGGAAATGGGAGCCTTGAGGTCAAGCTTCACCAGAGAGTTAAGTCACACAAGAGCCAACCCATCTGGAACTGTGTGGACTCTCTCTCTGTTGAGTGACTAACATTCAAACAGAAGAGGTCTGCAGACATAGTGCCTCACACACAGTATGTATTCAATGTTTCTTTGTCACTACTGAAAGTATGCCCCTTAATCTAGTTCAACAGAGCACGGCATCAGCCAGCATGTAGACCCAGTGCAAAACACCACCTAGTATAAAGCAAGGCATTGGATGCTGTATCCCCTGAGCTCTTCCTGACCTAAAAACGGATTGTCAAATGCCCAGAGGGGAATCCAGAAGTAAGGAAATCCTCATATACACCCACAGCAGTGTTTAGTCTGGCAGTAAATAAAGTGGGTCTTAGGGAGAAGGCCAGCAAAGAAACAACAATGCCCAAAAGTCTCAGTACATCCTGGTACCCAAAGGTTCATTAGGTATATCTGCCTCTGGGAACAACTGGTAGAGGCCAAGGGCAATTGGTGATGAAAATTACAAATCAGAAATCCATGGAAATGCTCCATTCCAAACACAAGCTCTCAGAAATCAACACCAACAGTAGCCAAATAAATACATATGTATGTGTGTGTATATGTGTGTGTATGTGTGTATATACATATAAAATTCATTATATAGAACTTCTTTTCCATATATGTGTGTATACTGTATATACATATATAACTATATATACACATGTATACATATACATACATACATACATACACACATGGTCCAGGTACATAAAATTATTTGTCCTCACTAACCTTCTCAGTGATCCTTCTGGCCTGCACTTAATACTGAATCCCTCTGGAAGAGCTGCAGACAAGAGAAGAATTGTCCAGCCATCAATTTTTACAGTACTTCCCTTGAATACTACAGGGAATCCATGCTCTCTTCCTTCAGGTCACAACTGATCACTGTTTGGCACTGCATTAGTTATTCTGTCAGGGTGGACAGTGAGCTAACAGAGCTATTTTTTAAGTAAAGGAGATCTGTGTTCTTGATTTTTCAACCTAGGAATTACTGGCCACTCTATCAGTATTTCTGGCCTTCCTCCTTTCCTACTGTCTGTTATATCACAAACTTCTACCAAGGATCTCCTTCCACTCAGAGGTTGCCATCATGTAGCAGCAGCCTCGGCTTCAAATAAACCATGATGAGGATTGGCAGAGCTTACCCAACCTTGCCTCTCTTTTGCCAATCTTTCCTTGTCACTGCCTGTGGCAGGAGGCAATCAACTTCCTCTGCCCCTACTCAGACCCAAGAGGGCAACTCCTCATCACCCTTAACAACGTTCATAGCTACTATAAGGTCTCCAGGATGTCAAAACAATTCCCTATCCTGTCCAGCAGTAAAGGAAATTAGAGCATATTGCCTTTAAAAGGTGACTGGTGCTTGTGTGCCAAATGGGGAGTCAATCTTTGACAGAGAGATAACCTGCGCTTAGAGATGGGAACTTGAAACTGAATTTTAACTGCTTCCCCTTGATAACTGAGATCATTTTTCTTTTTCTCACTTTCATCTGGCTTTGCTGGCTATGGTGGCTGCTCCCCAGCACATCAAGAGAACTAGCTTTTCTAATGAGTACTCTACACTTAAAATTCCAATGTGCATAATATTTATAAATATGTTAAGAATTCAGATCAGATACTTTTGTGGGTGGTAGGTTTTTTTTAAGGGGGGTAATGGGTAGAAAACTTTTTTTATCATTTAAAAAATTAAAACCCAGTCCTTGAAATATAAAATACATTTCCATATAAATGCTCATTTATGAGCATGCATACATAGTAATAATGTACTGATACTATTCTAGTAAGAATAAGGCCCATGAGGATGCACGGGGGAAAACCTATCAAAACCAAGACTTTTCAACATCCTCCCTGACTAGCAAGACTGAAATACAATAGATTATTAAAGCGAACCCTCAAGATACTGGACATTCAACTCCTCCCTCCTCTTCTTCATGCTTTTCCCCCTCATCCCACACACCCTCACCGATGCCCCCAGTACATTTCCCAGTGCTCTTTTGCTTTTGTTTGGAAGGAGGCAGCTGTATCTCCAGGCGCTTGCTAAGGAAAGCAGAGCTGTCAGACTGGTGTCCCCCTCAATCATGGCAGGCGTCCTTTCTCTCTCTCCCTTTAGAGGGCCTTTGCACTAACTGGGTGTGCTGCGTGGGATGTTGGCTTCTGGGGGTAGTAGGTGTACAGGTAGACTTGAAGCAGGATGGCCATGTCCACCAGCACTTGCAGCAAACCACAGATGGAAAACTGGAAAGGGGCCTGATTCAGGATGAAGTAGACAGTCTTAAAGGTGTCACCACTGGTCCACATTAATACCATTTTGATGCTGTAAGGAAAAAGACACACAATTGAAAGACAAGAAAGACTATCTGACTAGACATATAGAAAAACACTATGGGACTCCTTTTTAATAAAACAAGCTTCACTTTAAATTTAAATTCCTCTAGTTTTCTTTGTAAAATCTATGAATTCATAGGGAACTTAGGATCACAGATTCAGACCTGCAAGGGACCTCAGATTTAGTCCAGCTCCCTTCATTCCTTCAGAAATCAAATGGCCTATCCACGGTCAAGCAATGGCACATTCACAGCAGTGCCAGGATTCAAACACAAGGCTCTCTGACTCCAAACTATCATGCTCCTGACTACCAGAATTCAGGCAAGGTGCTCCTTTTATAGATTACGTGAGCCCATACTGGAATCACAGAAGGTTAGACTAAGAAAGAACCTTAAAGGTCGGGTCCAAACTGAGCCCCCAGTGACATAACTAGCAGCAGCAGAGGCCTGGCTACTGGGTCCCAGGCCTTCTCCACTGAATCACACTTTTATGCTGCGTATAGGCTAGCGACTACAGTAGAAGGGGAATCTCATTTCTCATTGTTCAAACATCATACAGAGGACCTCATGGGATAATCAGGCTTTTGCCCAATGAAATAGGGAATAGTTAGGATTTTACACCAGTGGAACCTACATTCCTACAAACTGCTTGGCAGCCTGGCTTTACAGAGTTTGAAAGCCCCAAGGGATTTTAGCAATCATTCAATGCTATACTCTCATTTTACAGATAAAGGAACATGAGGCCCAGAGAAATATTTAATTTGGAGTTGCTGTTTTTATTAAAATATGACCTATTTCTTCAATATAGGTTAACTCCTAGAGAGAAATTCTTTATACCAGTGCAGACAAACATGTTCTCAACAATTCAAAACCTCAGAGTTGCACAGAGGGGTTATGTGATATGTCTGGGTTTGCCCACTCAGTATGTGTCAGAGGCTGGACCTGAACATAGGAATTCCTGATTCTAAGACTGGCTCTCTATTCATGAACTACACTGCCTCTTGCTAAGATTACAAAGTTACTTATTAGTGGCAAATACAGAACTAGAAACCAGGCCTCCTAGGGCTGTAATTCCACCTGAATTTACCTGATGTATCATGTGCACATTATTCTCTTTTCCTTATTAAGGCTAGTTTAAAGCCTCTCCTTATTTATCCAGCAAGTCCTCTTGAACCAGCCAGGTCAAGAGAGATCAATGAACATTGATATCAGTGAAGATCCTAGGGTAACTATCTTTTGGAAGCCCCTCTTCGTTATATATTCAATAATTATGTCCAATAATACTAATAATAGCTAATGTTAATACAGCACTTTAATGTTTGCAAATCATTATACACATATCTCATCAATCTTCACAACAACCCTGTGAGATAGGTGCTATTATTATCTTCATTTTACAGATGAAAAAACTGAAACTGAACAATGTTCATGCAACTAGTAAGTGTCTGAGGCAGGATCTGAACCTAGGTCTTTGGTACTCCAAAGCCAATTCTTTAATCACTAGTCAAGAGTCCATAGACATTTATTTAGCTACTACTATGTGACAGGCACTGTGCTAAAGACTGGGGAGACAGACAAGAAAAGATAGCGCCTGCCTTCAAGGAACTTACTACAGTCCTCTCATAGGGAAAGACAATACACAAAAGGGCTGTGGTGGGATAGAGGGGGTACCCAGCATAGGGGGCTGGGTGTTCCTGGAGTCAAAAACAAACAGAGCAGCTGATGGAAAATGAAGAATAACCTGAAAGTTTGTGAGCCCTCTGTAAAGAGGGATTTGGGGAAGAATTTGTCACACTGTCCTCCATCTCTCCACCAATGCAGTGCAGCATTGACCTCTGAACACTGAGAGGTTAGGTGACTTACCCTGGTTCACAAAGACAGTATGTGTCAAGAGGTGATAATGGAAGCCTTTCTGATTCAGAAGCCAGCTCTCAACTATGCTAAACAGCTTCCCCTATTAGCCCAGAGATCACAGACTATAAAAAAGATGGAATCAAGTCCACCTATCTCATTATCATAGGTAGATAATATAGACAAACATAGATCGAGATAGATAAAAGCATTTATTAAGTGCTTACTATGCATGAAGCCTGAGGGCTGCAAGGTGACCCTGGAGAGAGTACCAGCAGGAAGTTCAGATGTTCAAATGCAGCCTTAGATATTTTTACTAGCTGTGTGACCACAGGGAAAGTCACTTCACCCTATTCGCCTCAGTTTTCTCATCTATAAAGTGAGCTGGAGAAGGAAATGGCAAATCACTCCAATATCTTTGCCAAGAAAAACCCGGTTGGGGTGCTGAGACTGAAAGAAGTGAAAAACAAAAATTGCATGACGCATTGTGCTAAGCAAAAGATATACAAATGCAAACAAGCAAGACAGATCCTGCCTTCAAGGGGCTTACATTCTAAGGAGGAAAAATAACCCAGAAAGAGGAGTTAGAAAAGCATGGGGGATTGCCCAGGGAGTGCTATGTAGGTCTAGAGAAAGTTGAAGTTCAAGGTTTCAGTGAGAGAGGCCTTATAGCAGCATGTTGGGGAGATGGTAAAGAAGTAGCGAGAAGCCTCAGCTATTTTACAGATGAGAAAGCGGAGGTAAACAGAGGTCAAGTGACTTGCCATGGTTATACAACTGGTAAGTGTCTGAAGTAGTAAACTCAAGTCTTCCTGACTCCAAATGCATTTCCACAGCCACTACAAATAAATGCCTTATAAATGGCACGAACTCCTTATTTGCCTAAATGTCATTTACAAAACATTGGTTCTATATAAATTTGTTGTTTAGTAGAAGTAGCTTAGCGAGAAAATGAAAATAAATGGCCTCGTTTTTTTCATCTGAAATATACTTAAGTTAGATACAATTCCATTAAAAAGCTAAAGAGATTTGGTAAGAGCAGCCTTTTACTTATTGAATTCAGGCTGGGCAAGGAAGGAAGAGCAATTTCTCTTTCCAGGCAGCATCCCTTACTTCACTGTACCACAGGAAAAAGATCCTGGACACATTTACTGGCACCAAACCCACCATAATGGAAGTATGCAGGGAGAGAAAAAGGCACAATACAACCAACAGGTAATCACAATCTGGTTCAATTAACTCTGGAAATTAAAAACCAAATTTTTTTTTTTTTGGAAATTTTCCTTTAGTCCTTTATGTTAACAAACATACACAAGGTTACTGAAAGTATAAAAGAAAGAATACTAGATTTGGGGTCTAGAAGATACATGCCAGGCACTACATTAAGTGCTTAGTGTTATAAAACAAACCCTTCCCTCCCCACAAAAAACCAAAAAAATGGTCTCGGGCACTTTGAGAAACCTGGAAAGACTTGTACGAACTGATCCAGAGTGAACTGAACAGAGCCTGAGTAATTTATACTGTAATAAGAGTTCTTACAGTAAAAAAAATATAATTATTAAGATAAAATTCTAAAAAACAAGAGCTCTGATCAACAAAATGATCAACCATTATTCCAAGGGACTGGGAAGAAAGCATGCTACACATCTCCAAACAGAGGTAAAGGATGAAAAATGTAGAATGCTGTACAGCTTTAAATTTTGCTGATATGAGAATTTGTTTTGTTTGACTTTGTGTATTTGTTATAAGGATTTTTCTTTTCTTTTCTTTTCTTTTTTTTTTTGTAAGGGGGTGCGGTGCAGAATATGGGAGGAGAGGAAGCCTGGTGGAAAGGGGGGGAAATGCATACTAGAAATATACTAGCTAATTGAAAGACAAAATTTAATTATAAAAAATACAGTTGTTCTCAAGGTGCTATTTCTGTCTAATTCATGATTTGATAGCTTTATAAACTGCAACACTAGTTAATGCATATTCAATAGTAATTCAGTAAATATTTACTGAGTACTAATCCTATGCAAGATACCTTGATAGGCACTATGGAAGCCACAAAGATACCTCCACTTTTCTTGATTGCTCCCCCACCCCCCAACTTGATCATATTCTACCTGCACACAACCACCACTATCACAATTTGACAATGAATTCTTCAAGGGAACCAGCAATGTTAATTTTCATCTTTGTATCTCCAGCATCTAATACAGTATCTTGCAGGGCAGCTCGGTGGTGCAGCGGATAGAGCACCACTGCAAAAGTCAGGAGGACCTGAGTTCAAATCTCACCTCAGAAACTTGACACTCATTAGCTGGATGACCTTGGGCAAGTCACTTAACCCCAACTGCCTCATCCTGGGTCATCTCCAGGCATCCTGATGAATATCTGGTCACTGGATTCATATGACTCTGGAGGAGAAGTGAGGCTGGTGACCTGCACAGCCCTCCCTCACTCAAAACAAAGTCAAGTGCAAGTCATGTCATTATTTCTCTGATGGCATGGTCTTCTTCGGCAATGAAGAACAAAAACACAGTATCTTGCACTTAGTAGGTTTCTCAAAATATTAGTAAATTATAAGCTTCTTGAGGACAAGTGCTGTGCCTTCCATTAATTTCAATATGGGAATGACAAATAAGTACACCAATAGGCAGCAGGAGTGATTATTGTGATGTGCATGACTCCTACAAAATGCTATAGGGAGCCAAAGGAAGGCAAGGTCCAAGACGACTTAGGCTAAAGAGAACTAGGAAAGGCTTCACAGAAGCAACATCTGTGCTACGCTGAAAGGTATGAAGTAATTCAAGTGATAAAGATGGGCTATTTAACAAGCATTTAAGTGTATAAGAGTAGACTATCGGGAGAAGGGTGTGAGGGAGGGAGATGCCAAGAAAACAACAGCTCAAAAACATATGATGTGTGTGGGGGAGGGGGGTACATTTGGAAAGAAGAATGAATTAAACCGTTTAGATTAGCTAATAAGAACTACAGCATGGAGCCCTTACCCTAATAGGGTAATGAGATACATGCATTTTTATCCTCATGTAACAGATGTGGAAAGTAAGAGTCTGTAAGGTTAAATACACTGGCTAAGATTACAGAGCTAATAAGTGCCACAGACAGGATTCGAATCCTAAGGTTTTTTTAATGACCAGTCTAACACTTTATCACATTGCCTCTAATTTGGAAAGAGCTTAGGATACAGTCTTTCCCTAGAAGGCTGGGCCATGCACAGTCCCTAAAATAATATGCTTAGGAGTTCGGAAGCTCCTTGCTTTAATAAATGCTGAATAAATGGAATATATCCAAATTGATGAAACTGGGCCCACAGGCACCTCCTTTTAGATCTTAAACTGGAAAAAAGCCATCATCAAATCTCAGAGACTAACTCACAGTGAATAAAAAAGTGGGCACAAAAGTGACCCCAGAAGTTTTATTCAGAATTTAAGGTCCTACCAAGGAAAAACTCTGTTTTATTACATTCTGCAGAGCACCTAATCAGTCCCATGGTCATGCTCGATAGATGTTTCAGAAGGTCAGAGAAAAACTTTCCTAACTAGGCTAGAAAGTACTTTATTTTCTTCATGGACATGAAGATCTCTTCAAATGGTCTGAAAGAAGCACCCCCGTTCTAAAGAAAATCAACATATATATAGGATTTAAAATATCAAGGAAAGAGAGGGAGTGTTTTACAGAACCTAAGACCTTGGACTTAAGATATTTTCACATTCTGCATTAAAGCGAAGTTGTTAAGCTGGGGTTTGTGAATCTGAGGTTTGTTTTTTTTTTTTAAATTTTGATAACTGCAATTCTATATAATTGACTTCCTTTGATTGGGCTTTTAAAACTGTTCATAATCTGGACACTTTCTATCTCTCCAGTCTTCTTACACTTTATTCCCTTCCATTTACTCTGCAATCCAGGAACACTGTGAAAGACACTCTTCCTGCCAACTCTGGGACTATTCACTGGTTGTCCCTCATGCTTGGAACTCTAACCTTCCTCACCTCCACCTCCAAATCTCAGCTAAATTTTTAAATGTATTCTGAGGCTTTCATAGACTTCACCAGACTTCTGAATGGGTCCCATTATACTATTACCAAAAAATGGCCAAGAACCCCTGAATTGGAGGAAGGTACACACTAAAGAAGTAATGACATCGAAACCTATATTCACCCAGCCAAAAGGGGAGAAACAGTAAGTGTCTAATAATAGTGAGAATTAAGTCAAGGAATCCTAAAAATGAACAAAAAACTTATTGCCCAAGGTGTGTGGCAGAAGTGAGATACAGGAGGTATAAAGTGCCAGTCACATACTAGGGAGCAGTTCACCATCCTAAATGCTTACTCATGAAATGACTGTAATTCAGTCTACTACAGGACTTTTTTCCCCTTACGGGAAGAAGTAGTATCTGCTTTTGTAATTAAAGTTAATGGAAAAATACAAGATTTGCTTTATAAAACCTCACTTCACAGTCAGTTTTATTGGTATGCATTAGAGGCACACATTATTCCTGCTTCAGAAATGACTTTATGTATCACACAATCATGATCTTGTGCACTCTCTGCCTGTGATGCCGCCATCCCCAGAGCCCTGCATTAGAAGACAAAGCCCTTGTTACCTTTCTAGTGTAGCTGCATTCTAGTCTTCATTCCACGTGACTAACAGAGCTGCTCTTTTAATCATATGTAACATGGGCATAGACCAAAGAAAATGTCCTAAGTGAGTTCTGGTTAATAGAAAACACAAAAAATATTTTGCTTGTCCACTATATTAAAGAAATCATTGTGAATTCCTGGCTCCAAATTCCACAGACACAGATGACGGGAACAGAAAGTAGACTGTCTTCAAAACAATAGTAACTGTAATATCTGTGCTCAAAAACAATAGTCCCCAAACTTTCTTGGTAATACACTGTCAACATGAGTATATTTACTTATTTATCAATTATATGCATGTACTACTAATACATTATAAAAATTCACCCAAAAATAAAATGTAAAATGAATACAATAAAAATGAAGTAATAGTTGATGCTAGAGTAAATAAAGAGCTACTAGGGTTTATTAAGTAAGAGAGCAATCTGGTCACACCTGGGTTTTAGGAAAATCATTTTGATAGTTGTGAAAAGGATAGAATGGAGTGGAAAAAGAATTGAGGCAAAGAGAAACAGTGGTTACAAAAGTGACAAATGACAGATATGGAGGCAGAAACAACAAGATTTAGAAACTTATTGGCTATGGAGTGTAAGGGACAGCATGGAGCTGGATGACACCAAAGTCCAACAGACATCTTAAACTCAATATATCTAAAATGGAATTTATTATTTATACATACACCTCTCCCCAAAACCTCCCTGCTTTCTTACCTTCATTATTATTGAGGGCACCACCATACTTCCCAGTCATTCAGCCTCAAAACCTATGTGTCATCTCAGCCCCTCTTTCTCTCTCAATTTCTCATTGAAGCTAAGTTTCAATTTTTGTTGATGTTCAGTCATATCCAACTCTTTATGACTCCATTTGAAGTTTTCTTTGGCAAAGATACTGGAGTGGTTTGCTATTTCCTTCTCCAGGCCATTTTGCAAATGTGGAGACTGTGGCAAATGGGGTTAACTGACTTGGCCAGGATCACAGATCTTCCTGACTCCAAGCCTAACTGCCCCTCCATATAATTACCTCTCTAATATAGAACTCCCTTGAATGCAGGGGTTCTATTTCTTCTTTTTTTACTACAGTAGAAACCCTACATTGTTGTCAAGGCCTCTCAATTTTACCTTGAACAATTCTCTCCTGATACCACTGCTACCCTAGTATAGAGTTTCATCACCTCACAACTGGATAAATACAATATGCTGCTTGGTGGTTTCCCTGCCATGAATCAGTCTCTCTCATCTGTCTCTCGGTATCTCTTTCTCTTCCCCCCACTCCAGTCCATTCTCCACTCAGCTGTCAAAGTGATTTTCCTAAAGTGCAGGTCTGACCACAATTCAACTTCACTGGTTCCCTATCACCTTCAGGATGAAATATAAAATCCTTGATTGGGCTTTTAAAACTGTTCATAACCTGGACCCTTCCTACCTCTCCAGTCTTCTTACACTTTATTCCCTTCCATTTACTCCGCAATCCAGGAACACTGTGAAAGACACTCTTTCTGCCAACTCTGGGAGTATTCACCGGCTGTCCCTCATGCTTGGAACTCTAACCTTCCTCACCTCCACCTCCAAATCTCAGCTAAAATTTTACCTTCTCCAGGAAGTCTTTCCTAATCCCACTTCCTTCCAGTACCTTCTCTCTGCTGATTATTTTCAATTTATCCTGAAGGTAGCTTGTTTGTACATAATTGTTGGTATGTTGCCTCCCCCACGGGACTAAGCTCTCTGAGATCAGGGACTCTCTTTTGTCTTTCTTTGAATGCACAATGTCTGGCACGTAATGAATAAGCCCTTAATAAATGTTTATTGACTGACTGACTTAGGTAACAAACTTGGGTGCCTGGAAGCATGATTGTAACCTCAACAAAAATTGCAAAATTCAGAAAAGTAGTGGGTTTGGGAGGAAAATAAAGCAATGAGATCTAAGATGCATAACATAAGCAAACCATACCAGCTCATCCTGTGAGACTCGCTTTGTCCCACCTAAAATGGAAAGGGATCAGAGACACAGGGTTGTAATTGCCTCAGAGTTCTCTGAAGAATGCTTGACATAGTCACTGTGCAATCAGCACTAGGTGTGCTGAAGGTGGGAGACTTTTTCCAATGGCACCTGGGCAGCTACTGCTATGGATGTCCAGTGGTTAGGTTCTAAGTGTCCTGTGAAGATTACACCTAGCTCAGAACATGGAAAATTGAAAACTTGCACAATGGGAGGAGGAAGCCTAAGTAAGAAAAAGTTGGGGACAACTGAAAGTATGATTGTATCACAAACTAGCTATCATGGGCAGGGTAGTCACATGGAAACCACATCCTCCAACTGGTTGATCACACACCCCTTGAAGTCCACTGGCTTAAATGGTTTTAATGCAGTCATCACCTGGGAATCAGCTTAATGTTCTTCATATGGTAACAGACAAGCTCCCTTTCAACCAGTATATAGGACTTTCAGTGTCCACAAGGCAGTAGAGAGCTATATACCAGGTCAACTATTTGCCTCCTATGGAATTCTGCAGTGGCAATTTCTCATTGGAATGCTAGTTTCCTTGCTTTTCCTAACAAAGCAGTATCGTGCCATCTGACAGTAACCTGACCCTGCTTCTGTCAAGTATCTACATTATTACACTCTGAGATTTTCAGTTAGGCGATCATGAAATTCAAATAAGGCAAACTGTGTTCACAAGGTGCACCTTTTAAATAATAAAATAGAGCAAAAAAATCTTCTCTCAAGAATATAAGAACACAGAACTGAACCCAGCTGTTTTAAATTAAAATTAAGTATGGGGAGTTGGGACAGAGAGTAGAGTAGGGTGGAGCTGAGATAATGAGATACTATCCCAGGCAGCCTATGTGTCTCAGTGACAAGGCCATTTTTTAAAAAATGGCAACAAATACCATTCCAGCTGTTTTTTTCTGAAGGGAATTTCTTTGTAGAACCAGTCAAATTAGAAAAGACAAACAGCTTTAGAATTGAGAGTAGAATTATGCAGCTGTATTGGAGAACAAAATTAGGGGAAAATGGCCAACAGAACACTGCAGAAATGGGATAAAACAAGCTACCGAGATTTAATAAAACCAGCAGCTGTGACCATAAACTGGATCCTACAAGAAGCATCATGAACAACACAAACATAAGGGTTCAAAGTGGGGCTTAAACCAAAGAATATCCCCAAGAGAGAAGATGTAGGCTATCAGGCAAATAATAAACCAAAGATGATACACTCAACATCACCAGTCAACTGCTAGACAACATCACCCAGGAAACAAGACAGGCTTGGCAGGAATCCTTGTGTTAGTTGGGGTCTCTCTACTTTCAGAAGGCACAAAGCCAAATTTGCACAGCAGTCACAAAGACAATAATCACAAAGAAGCAACTGGGACTCAAGCGAAGGGGTAAAAGACCTGGGTATATTTGGTGGCATCTCTACCAACAGACAGGCTGCCAGCCAGTGCCTGAAGATAGATCATTCCAGAATACACAGCAGCAAGAACTACCCTTGTTGTCACACAAAATCATGTCTCAAGGAAGTTAAACCCTCAAGAGATATAAAACTTTATGCTTCAAGGTACACACCCCAACCAATATGCAATAAGAAACATTTCCCCACTGAAATAAGTAGTTACTACCATCAAGCCAACACAACTATTGACAAAAATTTACAGGACTTGAAAATGTTAGCTAATAAGACTTAAAGTATTACTTCTCTAGGATTTTTACTCGCCCCTCAAATGACACCCCAAAATTAAAATCAGAGAAGCCCAAAACTGGAAGAGATGTCAAAGGTCAACTAGTATAGGATATACTTAAATAAGAATCCTCCCTACAGGCCTTCCTTTCCTTGAAGATCTCTAGTGCAAAGTGGGGACACTTAGTATCTTTTTTTCAGAGGCAGCTATGTGGCCTTGGAGTAAAGAAGAATTGAGTTCAAATCCTGCCTTAGATATTTTCCAACTGTGAAGTTAATGAAGTCACTTACCCAACTCCTGGTCTCCACTTTCTGGTCTGTAAAAACTGGTAGAACAATAGCACCTATCTCCCAAGGTTCTTGTACGGATAAAATAACAGAAACTTAATATGTATTAAGTGTCTGTTGTGTGCCAGGCACTGTACAAAGCACTGGGAATACAAAGAAAGGCCAAAGTTCCTGTTCTCACAGAGCTCGGTCTAACAGACAAGACAACATGCAAACCACTACTTACAAACAAAATAGACAGAGAGATAAGACACTACTGTTAAGTGGCATCAGAAAAGGCGTTGTGTAGATGGTAGGATTTTACCTGTTTTTCATACTTTTCTTGCATCTTTGTCATTTCTCTTCCCAGTCTTTCCTCCACCTGTCTAACTTGCTTTTCAAAATCCTTTTTAAGCTCTTCCAAGGCCTGAGCCCACCCGACACCCCCCTGGGTGTCTGGGGTACTGAGGCCCCACCTTCCACCTCTTTCCTGATGGCAAGAATACGTTCTCGTCCTCGCCATCAGATCCGAAGGTCGGGATCATTTGCACTTGTTGGAAAAAATTCTCTATAGTCTTATCTTTCTTCCCTTTCCTAGGCATTTTCCCAGCCAGTTACTTGACTTCTGAGAATTCCTTTCCACCTCTGCCTGGATCCGCCCAGCTAGTGCTTGGCCTCTGAGATTCAAATGCGCTTTCCGGGGCAAGCTGTAGTTCTGGCGCAGGGGTGGGGGGCCCACCTCCTATGCTCAGCTCCCTCAGGGGTTTTATTCAGAGGTCTTCAGTAATAGAGCGGGGTGGGGGCAGGACCGTCTCCCAGGCTCAGCTCCCTCAGGTTGGAAAGACCTTCAGTATTGAAGATCCTACCTGCTGCTGGGGGATTCCTGAGTCCTGGGCCGCTGCCGCCTCAGCCGCCGCCCACGCCTCTGCCTCTGCCTCCGCCGCTTCCTGCCCCCGTCTCTGCCACCGCCGCTTCCTCCCGAGGGGGCCCGAGTCACGGAGACGCTCCACTCCCCTCCCCTAGCCCAGCCTTCTTTCTCACTGACCTGTAGCTTCTGTGGGCAGAGGGACTTTCCCGGCTGCCGGAGCTTCCCTCTCTGAAGCCTGCTCGGGTCAGCTTCTCTGGGGCCGCGGCCAGGGCAGCGCTGGGGGTGGGGTCCACTTTTCGGGCGCGATGGACCCCGGGGACGGCTCTCCAGGGCTCAGTGGAACGGAAATCTCTTCCCCTATGTTTATGCACCCCCTGCAGTGATTCAGAATTTATGGGGATCTCTTTTTACCTCAATTTCATGGGTTGTGGGCTTGGAGCTCGTAAATGTGCGTCCTTCTACTCCGCCATCTTGGCTCCGCCCCTCGATGGTAGGATTTTAGCTGGGGAAGCCAAGAGGCAGAGATGAGGTGGGACAGAGGACAGCCAGTGAAAATGCCAAGAGGAGGGAGATGGAAGGTCTCAAGGAGGCCAGTGTCACTGGATCACAGAGTAGGTAGGGAAGTAAGGTGTAAGAAGACTGGAAGGGGCGGGGGAAAACAAGTTATAAAGAACTTTGAAGCCTTTGAAAAAGCATTATATGTAATGGGGGTAAGCCAGATGCATTTCCAATAACACTGTGATGAAACAAGGAAGTCCATTATCACTACCATTATTCAATATGGTACTAGCAACATTAGCTTTAGCAATAAGAGAAGAAAAAGAAATTGAAGGAATTAGAATAGGCAAAGAAGAAACAAAGCTATCACTCTTTGAAGATGATATGATGATATACTTAGAGAATCCTAAATATTCAAGAAAAAAACTATGTGAAATAATAAACAACTTTAGCAAAGTTGCAGGATATAAAATAAACCCACATAAATCATCAGCATTTCTATGGAGTACTAGCAAAGCCCAACAGTAAGAGATAAAAAGAGAAATTCCATTTAAAGTCGCTTTAGACATTATAAAATATTTGGAGTCTACCTACTAAAATAAACCCAGGAACTATATGAACACAATTATAATACATTTTTCACACAAATAAAGCCAGATCTAAATAACTGGAAAAAACATCAGTTGCTCATAAGTAAGCTGAGCTAATATAATAAAAATGAAAATTCTTCCTAAATCAATTTACTTATTCAGTGCCATACCAATCAAACTGTCAAAATGCTAGCTACTATTTTTGCCCTGAGGCAGCCTATTTACTTTGGGTCAGCTCTGATTCCTTATACCAAATCTAAATCTGCTTCCTTAAAACTTTCATCCACTGCTAAGCAGAGCAAGCTTAATCCTTCTTATACATAATTACCCTTCAAATACTTGAAGACAGCTATTATATCCTCCTTGCCTCTCCCCTCTCACTATCCACACACTCACACCTCTACCACAGACTAAACATTCCTAGTTCTTTTCACTGATCCTGATAAATGATCTCAAGGCCTTCCCTTCACAAACCTCATCATACTTCCATGGACATTACCTAGCTCATCAACGACAGACCCATACAGTCAACTCAATCCTAAGATTTGCTCTGCCTTCATTATCAATTTTTTTTTTATTTCGAGTAATTTTTTTTCTTTTCATTTCCAAGGATTATCACGGTTAACTTTTTAAAATCCTAACTTCCAGGAGCCAAGATGGTGAAGTAAGCAGAAAATCACTGTAACTGTCCCATATTCACCTCCAAACAACCATAAAACAGCATCCCAGAACAAATCCTGGGACAGCAGACCCAACAGAAAGTTGGGGTGCAACAGTCTATTTTAGCTCAGGAGACTTGGAGAATCATCACAAAAGGTCCATATCATCTGAGTAAAAGGGGAGCATAGTCCAGGAAAGGAAGCATCCCAGCAAGGCAGTAAGTTCCACCTCATCAAACCAGCAGGAGATCCTGAGCCCTAGTGTGGTAGAGCAGGCAAATGCCAACACCAGGACACCCCACATGCCTTAGAATAGCCAATGGAACCTGCAGACTCTAGCACCAAGAACCACCATGTGTTTCAATGCAGCTCCTGGCATAAAGGTATCTTCCAGCTGTTGGACCTCCATGTGCTTTGGCACACCCCAGGTAGGCAGGCATCCTCCAGCAGCTGTACCTCCACATGCTTCAGTGTAGCCTCAAGGAAATGCAGAAAAACTTCACATGGTCTCAGCACATGCCAGACACCACCTCTAGGATCCCTACTCAGCACAAGGTAAGCTGCCAAACTCCTACAGCCACCAGAACCTGAGGAACCAGGGCACAAAACCAGTGACCAGGCTCCCGACCTCCAGCACAAGAAGCTTGAGACAGTGTTCCCTGTGTTCTAACAGGAGGGCTCAAGTTTAAAAGTCATGAAATAGGCCAAAAAATTAGCAAGAAGCAAAAGCAACACTGATCACAGAAAGTTACTATGATGACAGGGAAGATCAAAACACAAACTCAGAAGAGGACAATATTGTCAATATACCTTCATCTCAAAAGAGAATATGAATTGTTCTCAAACCCAAAAAGACTTCTTGGAAGAGCTCAAGATGAATTTTAAAAGTCAAATAAGAGAAGCAGAAGAAAAACTGGGAAAAGAAATGAGAGATATACAGGAAAGAATCAGCAGCCTGGAAAAAGAAGGACAAAAACTGACAGAAGAAAACAATTCCTTAAAAAAGTTTTAAAAATCCCTTTCCTATCTTTCCTCCTACCCCATACCTTCAACCTAGAAGATTGAGAATCTACCCTTACCCTCATTCCTTTCTACTAAGCCACCAGCACCCTTGTTACCTCTAGCCTGGACTATTAGAATAGCCTTCTGATTCTGGAAAGTAATTTGGAATTACACCCCTTCTCCCCCACCAAGTAAGTAAACTGGGCAGCCCCTATGACCCAGCAATGCCTCACTACTAGGCATATACTACAAAGAGATAAGAGAGAGAAAGAGAGATCCTAGATTACAAAAATATTTATGGAAACATTTTTCATGTGGGTTATGGTAAAGTACTGGAAAGAAAATGCCCGAACAACTATGGTATGAATGCAATATTATGATGTTGTAAGAAATGACAAAAGAGAAAAAGCTTCAGAGAAACTTGTATGAACTTGTAATTAAGATATGAACTGATATAAACTCAAAACTATCTATACAATGAAAACAGTGTAAAGGATAACTTGAAAAACCTAAGAATTCTGAACAATGCAATGACTAATCAGAACTTCAGAAAATGATGGGTAAACATGCTTCCCATGTCCTGGCAGATGGGTGAACTCTAGGCAGATAATGAGTTACATTTTCAGTATATTGATATTCAGTAGGAACTTTCCCCCACCAAATTAAGCAGTTACTACTATCAAGTCAACTTTATCAATGTATAAATTTGGTTTGTTTTTTCTATACTTAGATGTTACAAAGCAGTGGGTTTAAGGGGCAATGGGGACAGGAAGAGTTGCAAAACAGAAATTGTAATGATACCCAAAAAAAGGATGTGCATGTTTGACATGTTCATAATTTTTGAAAATTTATCGCCACATGATTGAAATTCTAGTCCTTTTATATCTAGTCAGTGTTCACACACACACACGCACACGCACGCACGCACACCTGTTAATCTCTACTCTCCCTCATTTACTGCTACAACCTTCTTCACCCTACCTTCACAATCATAGTTCTATCTCTTTCATCTCTTGGGGCAAATAAAAATAAAGGAGTGGGCGAAGCAAAGAAATAGGTATGCTGCTATTCTGTGCGGATTCTAATTTTATAAGAGATATCATGGAGAAAAGCAATGCAAGAGCACTAGATACGCTTCTTCATTTCCTCTATCTTTACAATCTATATTAATTAATAATAGCTTACATTTATATAGGCTCTTTAGTTTGAAAAGTACTTTATAAGTCTTACCTCATTTGACCTCATTTTCAAAAATACTTATATACTTCCACCCTACAAAAACACTCAAATTAAGTCATTTTTCACATTAAAACCCTTGTGGTTAAAGGCCAAGACTTTAATACTTTCCTTCTCCCCCTGTAAACATCTATTATAGTAAAGTTTCCTCTAAGGCAAATCACCATCATGGCTCAAAAATTCTAGAGAATAAGTTTACCAGTTCTCCAATGATAAACACTCTGAAGTTCATAGGTAAGTGATAAATGAGAATATCTGATGTATTCAGTTGTCAAAGGTAAGATTAACATCAATTCATACAAAAATAAACATCCCGCA
This sequence comes from Bettongia penicillata ogilbyi, assembly GCA_023548195.1. Lineage (NCBI taxonomy): Eukaryota > Metazoa > Chordata > Mammalia > Diprotodontia > Potoroidae > Bettongia > Bettongia penicillata. The sequence continues at coordinate 12,750,669 of JAJHZJ010000318.1, forward strand.
CTTCTTTTTCAGTCTCCAAAGGATCCTCAGCTCACATGAACTGGATCTCTGCACTGTTCAACTGTGTTAAGTGAAGCTGTCATTATTTTGGTTGCTCATTTTCCTTTTTCATTCAGTGTCTTTTTTTTTTTATGTCTGTGGCCTGAGCTGTAATTTAAGTTGTAATTTAACGTTAATGTCCAGTCATTTCCATATGAAAGAGCCCATAGCCCATGTATACAGAACAGAGCTAATGTACACAGAACAAAAGATGAATGCAAATCATTAAAAAAAGAAAGTTGTAATTGTAGGGGGAGCTCTTATGGACATTTAGCTATATCTCTGCAGCTCTCTTCAATGTTCAAACTACGACTGCAAACCAATGCAGATTTAGCAGTCACTTAACTCTCACATTACAGGCACTTTGTGATTCCAACAAAACACTACCAAAGCAGTTTCTATCGTGACAAATTCACATGTAGTAGCTAGAAATCTCAGGGTAGAATTATCTCACATGGTAGTTACTCTGCGTTCATTTTCCAAGCACCAGATCACACTATGAAGTTTTCAAATGTTTTCATCAAAAGGAACTCAAATCAAACTTCCTGAGCTTGGAATCAACAGCTTTAATTTTTTAATTACAAAATTTAGTAAAGCCAAGAGGCACTCTGCCCAGCAGGCATCTGGTGAGATTTCAGTGCCTGGGAAACTAAACTAGTGGGCACTGAGGGAATAAGGCATGAGGGTGCAGATCTGTATAACAACAGTACCGGTAACAATAAGAACCCCAATCTACATAGTGCTTTATTTAAGATTTTTACAATAACATGAGGTCAGTAATCCAAGAATAATTCTTCTTTTTCTCCATCTCCTCCTTCTTCCTTCTCCTCCTCCTCTGTCTCTCTCTCTCTTCTTTTTTTTTTTTTTTACAGATGAAGAAACAAAGGCTCAAGAAAATTAAGAGCTTTGTCAATGATCATAAAGTAGAAAGTATGAGAATTGTAGAATCAGGTTTTCTAACCCCGAAGGCCAGCACTCATTTCATCATACCTAACTGCCTTTCTAACTAACCAATATAACTAAGTAGGCCAAGGAAGGCAACATGGGCCATGAACAGGGGGAGTGAGGGTAATGCACTGTCAGTTAGCTAAGGAAGAATGACAACTGACACTGCTACTCTAGAAAAATGGACCCACAAACTATGAGGAAGTGCTTAGCTTCTGCTTCAGTTTCTGTTACCTGCCCTTGCTCCCATCTTCTCTACAAATATCTTCCAAAATCTAAATTAGTTGGTGAGTTCCCTGTGCATTCTTATCAGTTTCTTCCGACAACTGCCATTTTTCATTTATCAGAATTATTTCCCTTTGGAAGTCTCAATTTAATTCCTATTTTTTATCCCTCCTGGACTGTCTTCTATAGATGTCTGTGGAATGCTACCCTTATTTCCTGCGAATTCTGAAAGTTGTTCTCCTCACATCTAGGTTGCATGTCAAGACCATGCCCAGTTTTCATCTCTTTCACAAACTCTAGAAGAGAGGGAATGGTCACTCTCCACATCTCAAGGTAGCCATCATTTTCTCAAAAACAACAGTTCATTCCTATATGAAAATCATATCCAAAAACCCAGCAAAATCTACTTTGTTGAATTACATATGAAATTTTTTTCCTCTCAGATTTCAGATGACAAAAAAATTATTTGTTCAAAAACTTAACATGAAATAAATCAAGACTTTAACATTTTAACCAAAAAAGGAATGAATGCTAAACAGCCCTCTTCCCCTCCTTTTAACTTGTCTCATTTCTTTTGAATAAGTCACAGTCCATTCCTGGGTCTCATCCCTTCAAATCTCAGTAATACCTATAAGATTATATTTGCCTCCTTGCATCTGGACTTCTAATTCATCTTGTTTGTCGCCCATACTTTGTACATTCATGTTTAGGAAACTGAATACATGGTTCTTATTTCTTGGATTACCTACCTTCATAGATATATATCTCTATCTATCTATCTATCTATCTATCTATCTATCTATCTATCTATATATATATATATATATATATATAGGTCACTTTGAACCTTTCCTTTTTCCATTTAAAGCCTTTGACTAGATTTACAAAACTCTAGAAAAAAAGCTTTTTTTAAGTTAGAAAAGTCATAAACATACATTTATTCAGTAAATACAATTACTAAAGAGTAGTTGATATTTCAAATGATTTTCTCACATTATAAAATATTCACAACATGTATTCTTTTTAAATCCACAACAAGGCATGCTCATATTCTATTTAGTTAAGTCATCATCATCATCATTAGAAAAATAGTCTTGCAAGCCCATTTTAGTCACATTCCTCCATCCTTCACCAAAAGACTGTCAGTCTCATATTTTAAGTTGTGGTCCAGAAATCCAAATCTTTTCTCATATACTGTCTTCTTAACCAGCTGTTTACTTCCCAAATCTACCTCTCTTCAGAATCAGTGAATAAGCATTTACTAAATGCCTACTATGTGTCAGGCACTGAGGATATAGATAATACATGTAAATAAATAGAAAGTAATTAAAAGATAAGGTAAGTTGGTCAAATGAGATAATATTTGTAAAAGTACTTAGCACAGTGCCTGGTACATAATAGGTATTATATAAATGCTTATTTGCTTTCCCATTTTGGACGCAGGGTACTAGAAGTCAGGGGCATCAAGAAAGGCTTCCTGTAGAAGATGGTGCTTAAGTCATATCTTGAAGGAAGAGGGGGAGTTAAGTAAGTAAAAGTGAGGAAACAGTAATGAAACCACCCTAGAGGCAGTTAAATTATATAGTGGCTAGAGACCAGGCTAGGCATCAGGAAAACATGAGTTCAAATTCTGCCTCATATGGGCACCTCAGACTCAGTCTCAGTTTCCTTATCTGTAAAATGAGAATTGGACACACTGCCTCTAAGGACGCTTATACCTCTAAATCTATGACTGTGATTCCTTCAGTTGTTTTTTTTTTAATTAAGACTTCATTCATAATCTTTAGTAAGACTTTCTTCAAATTGGTCAAGTAAATTTATTAAATTTATTAAGTAAAATTAAATGATTATTAATAAATATTTATTTATTATGTGTGCCAGGCACTGGGAATATTTTAAAAAGTCAAAAAATGTGCCTGTCCTCAAGTAGCTCATAGTATAATGAGACAAGTAAAGAGCTAGGTACGTACAAGTTATGTACACAGTAGGTAGAAAGTAACCTGAGAGGGAAAGGTACGAAGTCATGCATGGGTCAAGAGATGGAATATCATATTTGAGAACCCCCAAGTTCCAGTGTAGCTAGAGTGTATGGAGAGGAGTAAAGAATAAGAGAACTGGAAAGGTAGAAAGAGGCCAAGTTATGAAGAGCTTTAAAAGCCAGAAGTAATATTTAATTTGGATAATAGGGAGCCACTGGAGTTTAAGTAGGGGTGACATGATCAAAAATGTGCTTTAGAAAAATCACCTTGGGGGGCGGAGCCAAGATGGCGGAGTGGAAGGACGCACGCTTGCGAGCTCCGAGACCAAAGCCCATAGAATTAATGTAAAAAGAGTCCCCAATAGCTTCTGGGTGAATACAAGGTGTGCAGAAGCAGAGTGGAAGAGATTTCCGTTCCGGGGAGCCCTGAAGACCCGTCCCCAGGGTCCGGCGGCGCCCCGGAAAGTAAACCCGACCCCCAGCGCTGCCCTGGCCGAGGCCGCAGAGAAGCTGACCCGAGCAGGCTTCAGAGACGGAAGCTCTAGGAGCCGGGAAAGTCCCTCCGCCCACAGAAGCAGGTCAGTGAGAGAGGCCGGGCTGAAGGAGAGGGGAAGCGGGGCGTCTCCCTGACTCGGGCCCCCTCGGGAGGAAGCGGCGACGGCGGGGACGGGGGCAGGAAGCGGCGGAGGCAGAGGTGTGGGCGGCGGCTGAGGCGGCATCGTCCCAGGACTCAGGAATCCCCCAGCAGCAGGCAGGATCTTCATTACGGAAGATTCCCGCATAAAACCGGACGGAGCTGAGCCTGGGAGACGGCCCTGCCCCCACCCCGCTCTGTTACTGATCGCTTCTGCTTAAAGCCCCCAAGGGAGCGGGATTTGGGAGGCGGGCCCCCCACCCCGCCTCCACCCGTTCCATTCCTGAAAGTCTCTGCATAAGGCCCCTGAGGGATCAGTCTCGGAGGCAGCCCTGGCCCCATCCCAGCACCTGAACTAAAGCTCACTGATTGACAGCCGGCAGGAGGAAAGCCCATTTAAATCTCAGAGGCCAAGCACTAGCTGGGCGGATCCAGGCGGGGGTGGGAAAGGAATCTCAGAAGTCAAGTAACTGGCTGGGAAAATGCCTAGAAAAGGGAAGAAAAATAAGACTATAGAGAGTTTTTTCCAACAAATGCAAATGATCCCGACCTTCGGATCTGACGAAGATGAGGACGTATTCTTGCCATCAGGGAAAGACGTGGAGGGCGGGGCCTCAGTACCCCAGACACCCCAGGGGGGTGGTGGGTGGGCTCAGGCCCTGGAAGAGCTCAAAAAGGATTTTGAAAAGCAAGTTAGACAGGTGGAGGAAAAACTGGGAAGAGAAATGTCAGAGATGCAACAAAAGTATGAAAAACTGGTCAATAACTTGGTAAAGGAGACCCCAAAAAAATGCTGAGGAAATTAACACCTTGAAAAATAGGCTCACCCAATTGGCAAAGGAGGTTCAAAAAGCCAATGAGGAGAAGAATGCTTTCAAAAGCAGAATGAGCCAAATGGAAAAAGAGGCTCAAAAGCTCACTGAATTTAATAGCTCTCTCAAAATTAGAATGGAACAGATGGAGTCTAATGACTTTCTGAGAAACCAAGAAATCACAAAACAAAACCAAAAGAACGAAAAAATGGAAGAGAATGTGAAATATCTCATAGGAAAAACAACTGACCTGGAAAATAGATCCAGGAGAGACAATTTAAAAATTATGGGACTACCTGAAAGTCATGATCAAAAAAAGAGCCTAGACATCATCTTCCATGAAATTATCAATGAAAACTGCCCTGACATTCTAGAACCAGAGGGCAAAATAAGTATTGAAAGAATCCATCGATCACCACCTGAAAGAGATCCAAAAAGAGAAACTCCTAGGAACATTGTGGCCAAATTCCAGAACTCAAGCTCAAGGAAAAAATCTTGCAAGCAGCTAGAAAGAAACAATTCCAGTACTGTGGAAATACAATCAGGATAACCCAAGATCTAGCAGCTTCTACATTAAGGGATCGAAGGGCGTGGAATAGGATATTCCAGAAGGCAAAGGAACTAGGACTCAAACCAAGAATCACCTACCCAGCTAAACTGAGTATAATACTTCAAGGGAAAATATGGTCTTTCAATGAAACAGAGGACTTTCAATTATTCTTGATGAAAAAACCAGAGCTGAAAAGAAAATTTGACTTTCAAACACAAGAATGAGAAGAAGCATGAAAAAGTAAACAGCAAAGAGAAGTCTTAAGGGACTTACCATGAGTGAACTGTTTACATTCCTACATGGAAAGACAATATTTGTAACTCTTAAAACTTTTCAGTATCTGGGTAGTTGGTGGGACCACACATACACATGTACACGCATGCACACACATACACACATGCACACACATACAGAGATAGAGAGCACAGATTGAACTGAATAGGATGGGACCATACCTTAAAAGAAACTAGGGTAAATGGTGAGAGAGAAATGTAGGGGGAGGGAAAGGGAAGGGGGTAACTATATGTCATTTAAGAGGCAGGTAGGAGTTTTTCTTAGTGGAGGTAAAAAGAGGAGAGCTGAGAAAAAAAAAAAAAAAACAAGAAGTTTACCCTCATCGTATTTGACTAAACGAAGGAGTGAAATGCACACTCATTTTGGTATGAAAACCTATCTTACAGTATAAGAAAGTGGGGGAGAAGGAGATATTGCAAGGGGGGGGGATGATGGAAGGGAGGGCAAAGGGAGGAGGGGAGCAATTTGAAGTCAACACTTGGGGAGGGACAGGATCAAAAGACAGAAGAGAAACAATGAGGGGCAGGTTAGGAGGGATGGTAATCCAGTTAGTCTTACACAACACAACTATCAGGGAGGTCATTGGCAAAACTACACAGATATGGCCTATATTGAATTGCCTGCTGTCCCAAAGGGAATGGGTGGGGAGGGAGGGATGAGGAGAATTTGGAACTCAAAGTTTTAGGAACAACTGTTTAGTATTGTTGTTGCAACTAGGAAAGAAGACATACAGTTAAGGAGGAATAGAAAGTCATCTGGCCCTACAGGAGAAAAGAGAAGATGGAGACAAGAGAAGGGAGAGATGACAGAAGAGAGGGCAGATTGGAGATAGGGAAAATTAGATTGCATGGGGTATTGGGGTGGGGGGAGGGGATAAAAGGGGAGAAAATTTGGAACCCAAAAATTTGTGAAAATGAATGTAAAAAATTTAAATAAATAAATAAATTTATTAAAAAAGAAAAAAGAAAAAAAAAATCACCTTGGCAGCTGGGAAGAGGAGGATTTGGAGCAGGGATAGACTTAAGGCAGAGGGTCCAATTAGAATGTTGGTGTAGTAACTCAGGCCAGAGGGTGATAAGGGTCTGAAAATGAGGGTGTACTAGTATCAATGGAGAGAAGGAATGTATAGAAGACATGTTGTGAAGACAGCAACAACAAGATTTGGCAGATATTAGATATGTGGAGTTGAGAGTGAGGAATCTAGGGTAATAGCAAGGTTGTGAGTCTAGGTGACTAGGAAGATGGTGGTATTCTTGACAGTAATAAAGAAGTTAGGAAGAGGGGACTAGGGAAAGAAAATTCAGTTCTGGACAGGCTAAGCAGAAGATGCTTACAAGATACCCATTTTGAGGTGTTTAAGAGGCAGCTGGTGAGGGAAGACTCCAAGAGGCATATAAATTGGTTGGAGGCCATGGAGGAGCTCAAAAAGGATTTTGAAAATCAAGTAGGAGAAATAAAGGAAAAACTGGGAAGAGAAATGAGAGCAATGCAAGAAAATCATGAAAAACAAGTCAACAGCTTGCTAAAAGAGACACAAAAAAATGCTGGAGAAAATAACACTTTACAAATAGACTAACCCAAATGGCAAAAATCCAAAAATCCAATAAGCAAAAGAATGCCTTAAAAAGCAGAACTGATCAAATGGAAAAGGAGGTCCAAAAGTTCACTGAAGAAAATAATTCCTTCAAAATTAGAAAGGAGCAAATGGAAGCTAATGACTTTACAAGAAATCAAGAATAAATAAAACAGAACCAAAAGAATGAAAAACAAGAAGACCATGTGAAATATCTCACTGGTAAAACCACTGACCTGGAAATAGGTCCAGGAGAGAGAATTCAAAAACTAGTGGGCTGCCTAAAAGTCGTAATAAAAAAAAAAAAAAAAAAAGAGCCTAGACAGCATCTTCCATGAAATTATCAAGGAAAACTGCCCTGATATTCTAGAAGCAGAGGGTAAAATAGAAATTGAAAGAATTCATCAATCACCTCTGGAAAGAGGTCCTAAAAGGAAAACTCCAAGGAATATTGCAGCCAAATTCCAGAGTTCCCAGATCAAGAAGAAAATATTGCATGCAACCAGAAAGAAACAATTTGAGTACTGTGGAAATACAATCAGGATAACACAAGATCTAGCACCTTCTACATTAAGGGACTGAAATACAATCAGGATAACACAAGATCTAGCACCTTCTACATTAAGGGACTGAAGAGCTTAGAATATGATATTCCAAAGATCAGAGGAGCTAAGATTAAAACCAAGAATCATCTACCCAGCAAAACTGAATATAATCCTTCAGGGGAAAAAAATGGGTATTCAATGAAATAGAGGACTTTCAAGCATTCTTGATGAAAAGACCAAAGCTGAACAGAAAATTTGACTTTCAGATACAAGAATCAAGAGAAGCATGAAAACAAACAGTAAAGAGAAATCATAAGAGACTTATTAAAGATGATATTTGTAACTAATGAGACCTTTCTCAGTATTAGGGTAGTTGGAAGAAATAGACAAATATATAGAGGGCATAGGGTAATATGAAGGGATGATATCTACAAAATAGAATTAAAGGGTGAGAGAGGAATATGTTGGGAAAAGGAGAAAGAGAGACAGAATGGGATAAATTATCTCACATAAAAGAGGCAAGAAAAAGATTTCATAATGGAGAGAAAGAGTGGGGAGGTGAGTAGAAATGAATGAACCTTATTCTCACTGGATTTGGCTTAAGGAGGGAATAACATACACACCCAATTGGGTATCTCTGAAAGTAGAGGGAAAGGGGATGGGGGGATGATAGAAGGGAGGGCAGATTGGGGGAGGGGGTAATCAGAAGCAAACACTTTGGAAAAGAGATAGGGTCAAAGGAGGAAATAGAATTGGGGGGCAGGATAGAATGGAGGAAAATCCAGTCAGTCTTTCACAACATTACTATTATGGAGGTGTTTTGCATAACTGCATGTATATAACCTATATTGAATTGTTTGCTTATTCAATGGGAGTGGGTGGGGAAGAAAGAAGGGAGAGAATTTGGAACTCAAAGTTTTAAAAACAAATGTTAAAAATTGTTTTTACATGCAACTGAGAAATAAAATATACAGACAATGGGGTATAGAAATCTATCTTGTCCTTCAAGAAAGTAAAGGGAAAGGGGATAAGGTGGGGGGAATGATTAAAGGGAGGGAAGACTGGGGGAAGGGGTAAGCAGAATGCATGCCATCTTGGGGTGGGGTAGAGTGGAAAGATGGAGCGAAAATTTGGAACTCAAAATCTTATGAAATGAATGTTG